>OY986973.1:13750061-14350061 GCA_963920575.1 Narthecium ossifragum
CCCAACCTTCTTTATGGTTGGCGGGAAGGTTTCGCTCCCTCTTCAAGAAAGATACGATGCATGCATGTACTCGGGCTGATTCCCTTGATGTCTGCAATTGTCCAACCAATAGCTGTCTTATGCTTCTTAAGAACCTGCACAAGCTTTTCTTCCTATGGTGCATTAAGGTTATTGGAAATAATCACTGGTAACACTCCTTCATCACCAAGAAATGCGTATTTGAGGTGATTAGGAAGAGGTTTCAGATCTGGAATGAGTGTTTGCAACACAGAAGGTAGTAATTTCTCATTAGAAATAGGTAATGGACTATAAGAGGCGTTACCTGATTGTCGAAGTGTTGAAAAATCATTCAGTGCTGCAACAGTTTCCTGTAAATTTGTGAGGACTCGTTCCTCTGACCCGGCTCGACTGCGTCGGTCGAGGGCCGATCCCTTTCTTGGTTTGTTTCCGCGTCGAGCGCGATCGGCTGATCGCATGGTTTCTTTGCGATCCCAGGGGCAATTTGGTCAAATTGCGCCCTAGAGTTAGTTTCACACGCGCGTAATGCACACACAGCCTTATAATGATGTATGTGCTTGAGTAGACCCATAGGAGTGATCTGGATCTGAGGATCAGGGTTTGATCAAGTAGATCTAGATTTGAATGGCCGTGATCAATTTGATGATGATCAAACGGCTGTGGACTTAAGTAACCTAATTAGTTAAAACCTAACCCTACTTTTCGTCTCACTCCCTTCCGCGAGAGCTCAGTTGAAAAACAGTGCGACGACTGAGAAGAGAAAGAGAGACCGCGTGAGAGAGAGGAGATCTTGGCGGTGGCGGTCGCGACCGGAGGCGAGAGACGCGGCAACGGGGAGCTCTTCTCTCTGACGGCGGGGGACTTGGCTGGGTTGGCGGCGGCGTCTACAGAGAGCTTGGAGGCGGCGTCGATGGAGATCTTGGTGGCGGCGACGACTACCGCGGCTGGAGAAGAAGGCGGAGGACGCGACCCCGACGCCCAGAGGTAGGGATTTCCTACCCTAACCATGGGATAGGCCTCTAGGATTGATTGAAACATGCTAGTTTAGGAGTTGTTTTGCTATTCTGATTGATGTTCTTCCTCCCTCAATGCTTGCCGTTGTTAGATCTAGGAGTTAATGTCGGATTTCGATGCTAGCTAGGGTATTGATGCCCTGTTCATCGTCTCTCTCTCTCTTTCATGGTTCCCTGATTCCAGTTTGATGGGTTTCCGATTCCCCAGTTCTTCTCCTCTGTTCTTCTCCTGTGTGCTTCTCCTCTGTTCTTGACTGGCCAGAGCTTTGGGTTCCTGCTGATGCTCTGTTTTTCCTGGTTTCGTTGATTGCTTGTGGGTTCCTCGTGGCTTTGATGATCGATGAAGGTTGATGTTCTTCCTCCGGTCCGGCTCGGTTTTCCTTCTCCTTCCCCTTGCTAAGTTTGGATGGTTTTGGTTGGCATCTGGTGGTCGTTTCTTCTCTGTTACTGCAGAGCTCTCCCTCTTTTCCCCTATGCTCAATTCCTCTGTTTCTCCTCAGTTTTTCCATCCCTTGTTTCCTTCCCATGCCTCCTCTTGCTGCCATGGATTCACTCGAGGCGTGTTATGGATGAGATTACGAGAGGTGTTTGGGTTTCCCTTACTTCGGATTGAGTTCTCTGTTCTCTTCTCCATTCTCTTGGTTGCCTTGCGATTGTGACTGGTGTTTGGTACTCTCTTCTTCTCTTCTTTGCCATGTGGTACCGGGATGCATAGTCCATTCACTGGTTGGCATGTATCCCTGCCAAGCTAGTGATCATTGCCGGATCTGTGCACTAGTCCCTGCGGCCATGGGTTGTTCGTGAAGTAGAAGTTTACTTGGACTCTTTAGGATTGCTGGTTACGGTTTGGATTTCTGTTGGATTGTGCATCAGTTGGCTCTTTCGGTTCTTAGTTTGGAGGATCCTAGGGCAGTGACCCTTGCTGGCACTTGTCATCCATGTACTTCAGTTTCACTACAAATCAAATGAAAATTCTCAACTCAATTTTATGTGGAATTTCGCTCGTATCCCTGAACTGAATACCGTTGTCATTATTCATGATCATATGTTCACCCTTCATTCAGTTCTTATAATTTCTAGTGATGTTATTTAATTATGCATCCTATATCATGTTATGCCTATGGTCGGCGGTGTGCCCGTTCCTATTTCATTTGTGGGAATGTGTAGATCTTATTGGGCCGAAGGTGTGCCTTCCATATGTAGTAAATGATTATGCATGATCGGGATATATGACTGTTGTGCTTGGTTGTTGGTAAATTTCTGAATGCTAAATCTACCCTATAGTTGTGCTCTATATTGTGGACATGTGATTGATGAATTGACATGTAGAGACACCTAGGCCTAGTTGCTTGAATAGGCTCATGCATGTGGTATGCATTAGAAGCATTAGGGCTAGTGCGGGCGATGGGATCGATCGCCGATCCGAGGGCTCGGGTAGCTCGAATCTAGCTCTAGGACCAAGGTATGGGTAGGAGGACTAGGGCGAGATGGTGTGATTATTATCTTGTGTTCATTGAGGTTACAACCTCGTTATACACATTTGAATTATGATGATGAGGAATAGAGGTCGTGTTGTCTCTTTGTCCTAAGGGCCTAAGTGTGGATGTCGATGTCCATGACGTATGTCCCCGTACAAGGGGTAGTGTACGACGAGAGCTCCGGTGGTGAGTGCAGCAACGATGCACCGACCCTGGGTCCGTGCTTCTGTTGGCCGTCATCCTTGTTTCGCCGCTTTGGTGAGGGTGACCCTATGTAGGGGCCCATTCTGGATCGACGAGGTGTGATGCCTCCAGTGGCACCTTAGCCTTGGGATGAAGGATAATATAGTGGCAGTCTACCTTTTCCTTGAGAGTGCCGTAGAGTAGAACTCTACTGGGCTTTATGCTCACCCTACCCGGGCTGCGTTTTGCAGGTGCAGGCGCTGCTCCTTCCTCTTCAGTAGTCCCAGGCGGATCAGTTCTTGGAGGCGCTTCTACTTCGGGTGGACTTTGAGGTTGTTGACAGATTAGAGGGCTAAATTCAGTATTTCATATTTATTTGATGTAGTTAAATCTTGGAGACATATGCTTTTTATTTGAGGACAAATTGTATAACTTTTAATTTTGATATCAATGACAATGATGTTTATCTAAATGTTTAAATTGGGTCTGTAATAGTTGTAAATTCTTGTTTATGCCCTCATGATCATGTAGTTGAATGTATCATGAAATATGAGAAATTGTACAGTTTCCTTGTGTAAGAATTACAGAGGAGACTCTGTCAAAATTTTCCGCGCCCATTGATGATTTAAGAGGTTTAGGTTGCTCACCCCCGATCGGGATGGGTTTTCTGGGTCGGGGCGTGACAAAATTAGTACTCAAAGATAGCTCATCATTTTCTTCTTCAAGAGACTTACTAATAGCTACTTCCAATTCGTCTTTGTTATCAAGTTCAAAAACTTCTTGTGATAAAAAATCAATCACATCGATAGAATACACAGGACAATCATTAGCAGGATATTTCATGGCATCATAAATATTAAACTTAACAGTTTCACCATCAAATTCCATGGTAAGTGTGCCACTATGAACATCTATCTTAGTTTTGGATGTCTTTAAGAAAGGTCTACCGAACAAAATTGGAGTAGTTTGATCATCATTCTCAATATCAAGCATACAAAAATCAGCAGGGAAAACTAAATCATTAACTTGCACAAGAATATCCTCAACTACACCTTTAGGATAGGCATTAGACCTGTCAGCCAATTGAATCACAACACCAGTTTCATTCAAAGGTCCAAGTTTTAAAGAAGCATATATAGAATATGGCATAACATTGATAGAAGCTCCTAAATCTTAACATGGCTCTTTCAAATTTAGTGTAACCAATTGTACATGGGATAGTAAACATACCTGGATCTCTACACTTTGCAGGAATTTTTCTTTGAATAACTATGGAAACATTCTCCCCCACTCTCACCTTCTCACATCCTTTAAGTTTCTGCTTCCTCTTAATTGTACACAATTCTTTCTAGAATTTAGCATAATGAGGTACTTGTTTAATAGCATCCAAGAGTGGAATATTTACCTCGGATCGGCGAAAAGTTTCATATAAATCTTTATTCTGCACCTATAAAGCCTGAGGAAAAGGTGGTACAGGTTTATAATCAGAAAGAGGTGGAAACTTACGTTTAAGTACGTCGTCATCATCGGAAAAGTCTTTGTCCGGAATAATGTTTGCTCTTTTCCTTGTGGTGACGATGCAGTGACTTCTTTTGCTGGAATCTCAACTTCTTTACCACTTCCCAAAACGATTGCACTTGCATTTTCTCTTGGATTTATTACCGTTTGAGAGGGTAATTTTCCTAAACTTTGCGCCTCCTGCTTTCTAATTGTTGTCGCCATTTGGCCCACCTGATGTACCAAACCTTGAATACTGGCCTTCGCCTCTTGTTGAAATTGTTTTGTCTTATTTTGAAATTACAAAGTATTAGTAGCAAGGGATTTAACAATATCTTCTACAGATATACCGGAATTAGGAGTTGGGTTTGGTTGTGGTCTCGAAGGGTATGGCGATCTATATTGCTGATATTGCTTGCCAGTTGGGCGGAGTTGAGTTGCGGGCTGATTTACTTGTAGATTCCCATAGTTGAGATTGGGGTGATCCCTCCATCCTGGATTATACGTGTTCGGATAGGGATCATACTTCCTTTGCGGTAGTCCAGGGAACCTACCCGCTGCATTCACCTGTTCACTGGGCTCCTCTTGAAGACTTGGGCACATATTGGTTGGATGTCCTGCTACCGAACAAATCCCACAAACCTTCACTGGTTGCATATTACCTAAAGCCAATTGACAAACAAGAGAATTTAGACTCGCAATCTGTTGTTCAAGGGATGAAAGATTTACCTCATTAACATGTTTTGAATAAGAATCGAGTCTAGTGTTAAATTGTTGAGAATTAGCCGCCATATTTGCAATCAAATTTCTCGCGGCTTCAGGCGTTTTATCCACCAAAGCTCCTCCACTAGCGGCATCAATCATACTCCTGTCAGTTGTTAGTAAGCCCTCATAAAAATATTGGATAAGTAATTGCTCACTAATTTGATGATGGGGATAGCTTGCATATAATTTCTTGAAACGTTCCCAATACTCGTGTAGAGACTCTCCGTTATGCTGCCTTACACCACAGATCTCTTTCCGAATGTTGGCTGCCCTTGAAGCTGGGAAATATTTCTCCAAAAAACAACCTCTTCATCTCGTTCCATGTGGTAATACTCCCAAAGGGTAAAATGTGAAGCCAATCCTTAGCCGAATCCTTCAAAGAAAATAGGAAGGCTCTCAATTTGATTTGATCTTCAGTCACCCCCATAGGTTTCATGCTTGTGCACACAACATGAAGCTCCTTTAAATGCTTGTGAGGATCCTCACCAGCAAGTCCGTGAAAAGTGGATAAGAGATGTATTAGTCCATATTTCAATTGAAAAGTAGTAGCAGCATCCAAAGTAGGGAATGTAATGCATAAGGGTTGTCGATTCAAATCTGGGGTGCAAGCTCTTTCAAAGTCCGATTTCCGACCATGACTTCCTTCTCTTCTAATTCCGAATCACTGACAAATAGGCGGTCAAGAGTCAAATCGTCCTTCTCAGAATTTATCCGAGCTTCCCTCCCTAACCTGTGTAAAGTTCTTTCTATCTCTGGATCGTACTGCAATACATCTTCATTAAAAGATCGGGTTATACTCATAAAAAATCAAGAAGACTCTGATAAACCAAGAGAAGCAAATTAAGAAAAGGTTTAGAGTAATGAAGATAAACAAAAATCCTACGCTAAAGCACTAATAAACGAAGTAAACTCTCTTTTTTTATGAAATAAAGATCACAATAAGCACAAAATTCAACTAGAATCACTCCCCGGCAACGGCGCGAAAATTTGATGTGCTGTCGCAAGCAACCAAAAATAAAACCAATACTCTTTAAAATAAATGTAGTAGTGCGAGTACGAGTCGATACCACGAGGAGTATCTAGCCTAAGTTTTGTGCTATGTGAACAAAGATGGGGGTTTTGAGTAAAAAAAAAAAAATAAACAATCTAAAGCGAAGAATCGAATTGAATCAGGAGAACAAACCTTGGTCTATTCACCATTCGAATTAAATTTGAATCTCTCCTCAATCATAGTTCATTATAGAAACAAGCGATCCAATTAACCCTAACTACTAAACAACCTAAGACAAGCGTTGCAGATTTAATCTAGAAGCAGCCTTAAGAATAGGGAGATCGATAAAGCTAAACAACACAAGCACACGCGGTTGCATTTAATTTAGTCGAACGTTCTTCCTAAGATCTAACAATCTCTGAAACACAGTAAATCAATAGATCTTAATTGCTTCGTAGGTTAGAGGGATCAAATAATTACGAATTTGATATCCATCCAAGCAGTAGATTGCGATAAATAATAAACTAGTAGGCCTCCTAGCAATTAGACAAGACAATCATGAATACAATCACAGAATAACATTCAATACTCAAGTATAAACTGAACAATAAAAATAGATTAGATCTCACAGTTTCATTGATTCCGAGGTTTCAGTTTCCTGAACCAAGAATCAAGATTTAGCCACACAAGGCCATCAATAACAATCCTCAAAAGATTCAATTAAGTAAGAGAAAACCTAAGAAAAATATCGAATAGTATAGAGTAGTAGCCAAAAGTATATAGGAATCCCCCTCAAACCCTAGAAAGAGTCCAATTTATAGCCAAAAGTCTCTCCATCATTGGATTAGATATGAGCCCTTTAATTTCTTCACTGGAGAAGGTAAGATCGATCTTTACATAGGGGACGATCGATCCTTTGATCTAAATTTCTTCAATTTTTGGCTACGCCCCGCGGAAGATCGATCCTTTGCATCAGCGATTTTCTCAATTTTCTCAGGTGAAAAGATGATCGATCCTTTCATGGGTGATGATCGATCATCTGAAAGTATGTTCTCTGTCAGGATTTAATTCACAACAAAGATCGATCCTTTCAAGGGCAATGATCGATCCTTGTTCCTTCAGCTTTGATTTCTTCATTACGTCATGATAAGATCGATCTCTCCATTATAGAAGATCGATCCCTTTATGCAGAAACTACCCAAATATCCTCTTTTTGCCCTGTTTCACACTCAAATGACTCCAATTGTATCTTAAATCAAAATATAAGGAATATGAGTGTATTTAGGTATCAAATAAGCACAGGAGACTAAGTATTAAGTGGTAAAAATATGACATTATGCATCATCATCAAATTCCCCCACACTTAGCTTTTGCTCGTCCTCGGGCAAAACTAAAATTTCACTCCACTCAAAATATCAAGGCTGCAACACCATCAACAAAAGAAACAATTTAGCTTTTCAAAACTCATAACACATCATGAACAAAAATTCCTGAACAACTCAAAGTTAGTTAGTGAGCATTTTCTCTTGAATATGGAGCATACTAAATAAGTAGACACTCACGGAAATTAACACTCAACTCTCATGTGTTTGAAGGGTATGTGTTTCACTCAAATTCATTCCAATAAAAAATAATCTACCATAAGCTTGGATATCTTCTCATTCTCCACCACTAGAATCACATGCATAACATGGATCAGAAGGACTTTCAAAGGTTGTAACAGGGTCCAGGATTAAGGCGGGAAAATATTTGGGAATGTAGCTCAAAAGCCAATGGAACTAATGGAGCAACAATGCATCAATAATAGGTGTATAACCAATCACTGCATTCAACATTACTACATTTGTAAATAGATTGTTTAAAGGAATACTTTTTAACTGCAATAGGGAACAATCTTTTGCAAAAACTTCCACCTTTGTAGAACTCATCCAGAAGTATTGAGAGGATTCGTAAACGCATATTGTAACATGAGAAACAGTTTCCTCCATCACTTTTTTTTTTCTTCTTTTTTTCTTTTTTCTTCAAGCATAGCCATACCACAAATCCAAAGACCCCCACACTTGTAACTTGCACACCCACACATATCATAATGATGCTCAATGCTTATTGATAAGTCACTCCTAATTAAACCCCTTAAATTACCTTTGTTAGGCCTAGAGTAGGTGTATTTGATATCCTATTGTTTGATTTCAAGTTTAAGTAGGATTTGAGAAGAAATACAAGAAATTCGGCCAAAAATCATTAAATTCTGCAAAAAGACTGCTTCGTCGACTGTTTGGAAATAAATCACGAGAAATTCTATACAATTCCAAATATTCTAGGAGATACTAGAAAACTTCAAGCTCTACACCTTTCATGTTGAAGACGTTGTGAGATTCGGTCTACATTGGCGCCAGTTTTTGAATCAAAGTCAGCAGTAAGGAAGTTGGAGAGAAAAGCTGAAGAAATTAATTAATGACGTCACAGTTAATGACTCAGCCAGACCGACTAGAGCGATGGATTGGATTTGAGTCTGATAGATCGCTTCGATGACGTCATCAACCCGGAATTTAGGGAAATTAGAGTTTAAGTTCAACTATAACTCCTAATTCCGGGATTAAGGGTTTCTATTATATCAAGGGGTTATTCCAGCTGAATTTCTCATCTTTTTGACAATCTTTGGAGGAG
Source organism: Narthecium ossifragum (assembly GCA_963920575.1). Classification (NCBI taxonomy): domain Eukaryota; kingdom Viridiplantae; phylum Streptophyta; class Magnoliopsida; order Dioscoreales; family Nartheciaceae; genus Narthecium; species Narthecium ossifragum. Next base: position 13,758,674 of record OY986973.1, read on the forward strand.
GAAGAAGAAGACGGAGAGGATGTGGATGGTGATAGCTTTCTATTTCAACCCGATGGCTTTCATCCAAAAGATGAGTTGCTAATTATTATACTTAGGATTATTCATTAAACCCTAGTGTAGTTTTGGTTTTTCTTTAGTTGGATTCTTGTGAACTTCTCGATGCATGATCTCATGAATATGGTTTTATTGTTAATAGAGTTGAAGGAACAGAGTTCCCTTGACGTACTTTTAGTCCTACATGATTTATGTGATTGATTGTAGTGATTTATGAGATAGTTTTCATGAAGTTATTGGTTTGCCTTTGAGATAAGCTATGCTACGCAAAGATAGGTTGTGCCAAGGTCATTAGGAGTAGTATAATTTAAAGTAATCGTAAGACCAAAGACAATCTATGCCAAGCAAAGATAGGTTATGCCGTTGGGAACATTAACTTTCTTTTAGGGATTCATGTGAGCTTGTAGCCATATGATCCATAATGTTGAGAGAAGGGAACAAGATGATAACTAGAGAAGACTAATAACGAAACTAGGGCGGATTGAGTAATTCCTAAGTAACTACTCCATTTATTCGAATTGATCAACCTTTTGTTTCTTTTCTTTATTAGTTAGATAACTGATGTCACTCAAATGTGTCACGCACAGCGGTCGCGGTGCAGTACAGCATAAGAGAGGTCGAACCCACAGAAAGACAAACAGAAAACGTCCAAAACACAAATAACAATGAATTGAAAACAATCAAGAGCGTAAGAGTTAAGAAAATAGGTCGAAAATGTGATGATAAGATAAAGTTAGCGAAAGAAATCAAGATTTGAATGAGGCTAGGCTTCAGGAATCACTTCACTCGGATTTAGGTTCTTCTCTTCTCAATGGTTCATATAATACTCAGTTAAGGGATTCACATCCCAATCACCTTAACCGGAAGATATAGAATTATGAATCTGATAAAATATAAATGTCTCTTTCTATGATTGATTCTTCCTTGTTATAGCTCTAACTTCATCCAACTCAAACCTAAGAATACACGATACCAGCTGTCACTACAGGCAATGCGCAGCAAAAGTTCGTCGGGACAAAGCCCTAACTCTATCTAACCGGATCTCTAAGAATACACAATACCAACTCTCACAATCGGCAATGCATAGCAAAGATTTCACGGAATAGAGCCCCAACCTTGTCTTACTAGATCCATAAGAATACACAATACCAGTTGTCACTACGGGCAATGCATAGCAAAGGTCTCGCAAGACTCGGTAGGAGAATCAAAAGAGAAGGCTATGGGATTATAAGATCATGAAAGAAGCATGACTGGATTCATAATATTAATCATCCACATAGAAATCTATAATCTAAAAATAATATTTGAAGATCCAATACATAGAAAAGAGTTTAACAATGAAGATTAAAAACTATGAACCATTGTTGGAGAAGAAACCCTAATCCTCGCTAGGTCATCCGTCCGCCATGCCCGCGGATTACTCGGCCATCGATGGAGATATCTTCATCTTCTTCCATTTGAAAACGTCCAGAAAGAGCCTCCAAAAACGTCCAAGAAGTCCCCTTTGAGTAACCCTAAGTTTCATATTTATAGGGTCCAAGAATTAGCAAACTCGGGTTAAGTTTAAACCCGTTATACACCCGCGGATGATGCCACGGTCGACCCTGAACTGTGCACAAAGTTTGGAAAAGCGACGGTCGATCATTGCATCGACCCTGAGGAGTGTTTTCTTCGACAGAGGCTGACGGTCGATGCCACGGTTGATGCGACGGTCGACCGTGAGCATCTGACGTTCGATCATGAGGATTTTCGGGCTCCACGGTCGACCGTGAGGATTTTTGAGCGCGACGGTCGATGCTATGGATGATGCGACGGTCGACCGTGAGGATTTTCGGGCACGACGGTCGACCGTGAGGATTTGACGGTCGACCGTCACCATTCACTCAGCACTGCGCACTGGTATGAAAAATGTTGTAGCTTCCTCTAGGAAACTCGGAATCACGAACCGTAAAATTCTCCAGAAACTAGACTTCAAGAGCTTTCCAACAATATATGGCACATTATCTGGTTCTTCATCATCAGGTACAGGTTCATCTTCCAAGTCGACTCATATAATCTTTTCAGCTTCTTTCAGCTCCAATTTTTCAGCATTTTCCAAGCAACTATGTGAAGTAACATATACTATAAAAATAGTGCTAAAGAATTTGATTAAGGGTGAAGATATAGCAATTGAGATGGTTTTAAGGTTGTTCAGAGTGCACTTTCATACACTCATCAATAACTCTATTCTATCTTTGATTCTTTTCCTTAGTTTTAGGGTTTTGAGAATTGATTTTGATTTCCAACGTTTTCCCTGTGGATCGACTCCCAACTTCACCTCTATTCTAGCTAGTAGTGTAGTGATTGAGTAAGGATTATAAATTTATATTTGATTGAGTTTGCAACGTTTTAACGACAACGTTTGTGAGCGATCAATTTTTGGCGCCGTTGCCGGGGAATTCGACGGTTAACTAATTGATTTTCTCTTAACTTATTTTCTTTGCTTAGTTAAGTTTTTATCTTTCTTAATTTTACCTTTCTTAATTTTACACTTTCTAGGATTTTTCTGACAAATTTTTGAAATTGTATCAGCATTGGAACGAATTTTTCTTGAAGAAAGCATCTCACCCGCGGCCTGGAGTGATCGGTCGGACCCCAAACCGACCGGTCAAAACTGCGCAGCCAGGTGAGTTTTCTAAATTCAAAAATTTTCATATCAATCATTGTTTTCCGGATTTTGTTCTCTCCTCCGAATATTCTGTTTCCTTTTCCTCTTTCTGATATATGATCTTGCATACATGGCCGAATATTATATGCCACTGGGTGATACATCGTGGGATTATCACACGCCCTCGACATATACACCTACTTACAATAATGACACATGTTTTCGCAAATTCGGCATATAATTCGCATTCATATCCTTATAGTTCGAATTTTAGAAATCAAACATACCCCAATTGGCAATTTCAAGGTTATGAACCCCCTAACATTCAACCATGGAATATAGAAACACCGGCCCAAAATTCAGCACCTTATTTTGATCAAGAATATCCTTCACAACCATCCTCTAACCCGACTCTGGACAAACTCATGAGTGTAAATATCCTTATAGTTCGAATTTTAGAAATCAAACATACCCCAATTGGCAATTTCAAGGTTATGAACCCCCTAACGTTCAACCATGGAATATAGAAACACCGGCCCAAAATTCAGCACCTTATTTTCATCAAGAATATCCTTCACAACCATCCTCTAACCCGACTCTGGACAAACTCATGAGTGTAATTGTTGATATGAAAACTGAGCTTCAAAATGAAATAACGTTGATTAGAAATGATGTTAACTCTAATGATCAATCAATTAAGAAAATAGAGACACAAATAGAACAACTAGCCCACATGGTTGATTCATATTATGAGAAGAAGGATTATGTAAATGATTCTGTTCCTGCTGTTTGTGATGACAATGTTGGTGAAGTTTGTCTTTCTAATGATGTTGATGCATGCTATAATGCTTGTGATGCTTTGCCAGTTTATGATGCTATTGATAATATTTGGCCAGCTGCTGAAAATACTGTTTTCCCAACTTTTGATAATACAGTTGATGATGTTGATGAATGCTACCTAGTTGTACATTCTGGGCCTTATATGTATTTCGGTCATTCTTATGAAGCAAGTCTTTTTTATGATAGTGATAATGAGGGTTGTTATGCTAAATTTACGGTTGTTCATGATGAGTTGAATGATGATAATATGTCTATTTACAATGATCATAATGAGGATGAGCATTGTAGTGAGACCCCCTGTCGAGAACCTAAAGTTGAACATCTACATGATGAGTTAAATGATGATGATGTGCATATTAGTGATAAACATAATGAGGATGAGGGTGTTAGCAATATTCCTTCTCTAGAGCCACAGTTTGAGATTCTACCTTTAATATCATCCCCATTAGTTGAACATTGTGAGGAGGAGAACCTTGTTATGAGTGAAAACTATGCCAATTCCTATCGTCCTTTCATCAAAGATCGTATCAAAATTTCCAATTATATGTTTGCTAAGGACTTTTGTTTATTCTTTGATCAAGCATGTCTGCATACCTTCACCATGATCCGGGTCATGTATTTCTTCACATGGAACCATCGGCCTCCTAAATCTTGTTTCAGGAGCGTCTAGCGAAAGAAGTAAACTTACGCGCTTTTTGGGAGGCAACCCAGTTTTTAGGATTTTTCCTTAGCTTTTTAGAATGTTATTTAATTGCTACGTTTTTCCCATGATTTTTAGGATTTTCCCCATATTTTCCTGGAATATTTCTCCACTTTCTTTCCTATTTTTCAATATTTTCCGCCAGATTTTCTCTCTCTTCCTGATCAGCTCTCTAGCGAGCCGGGACATCATCGTCCCAGCTCCGCTGTAACTGGATCGGCTCGTCCCCGAGCCGCTGATCTCCGCCACCTCTCAAGCCTGCTCCGGCCGTCCCCGTCCCTCCAAAACATCACCTAGACCTCCGCCATCCTCCTTACTACCTTTCTCTGCCTCCTCCGCCCTCATCCCTCTCTCCCATGACGCCGGTGAACCTCTTCGCCTTCCCAAGCCGCCGTCGTTCTCCTCGTCCATGACCTCCCACCACCTTATACCACCTCCAGAAGCTTCCTTAGGTTGTCACGATCCTTCCCACACCATCAAAATCCTTCATTTCTTCCTGGATCACCGGAATCAAACTCCGGTGACTACACCTCGCCGTCCACCTCCAATCCACTCCTTTCCGACCATAATCCTTTGATCACACCCCACAGGAGTTTTCACAGAGCCCCTACGTTCCTTCCTCCACTATCCCCTACCTCCATTGATGTCTGGATCGCCGGAACCCACTTCCGACGATCCTTAACCGCGCCGGCCACCTCTAATCTCCCACCTGAGAGCTTTAATTCCATAATCAGATTACATCGATGAGTTCACTAGGCTACCACAATTCTTCTTGTACCTTCCAAATCCTCCGGCGACGATGTTTCACCGTCAATCCATCACCGGTGAGCTTTCAGCCGTCTGATTCTTCTTGGACGTGATCTAGGTGCCACAGTGATCTGATTTTTGATCGGACGGTATAGATCTTTAATTAGAACCATGTTGAATATTCTTTGATCTTCTAGACATCCTAGAGCAACATCCGATGTTAAATTCTCCTTATTTTCGCCGATTTCGTTTCTGATCTCGCCGCGGACAGCCGCCGTGTGTGTGATGATGTTTTATGCGGATGATAACTGATGGTTGCCCTACTTGGATATTTTGGTCGTTTATTTTCTTATCTATATGTTTAGAAGATTATTTTTGATGTATTATCTGCATTACTATTTATCTGTACATGTTATATTTTTGTGTGGTGAATGTTTATACAGATCAATTTATCATGAAAATACAAAGGAGACTCTGCCGAAATTCTATGATTCTAATACCTTTCTGGACTTTTATTTGTTATATTTGATCTTTTTATAAATGCATATATTTCTGTGACAGGTTATGGTGGGGAAGGAAGTATTTATTCAATTATGACGGTGCCTAAACTTAAATTGGAAGAGAGAGAAATCTATTTATGAAGCATTCATTATGATTATCTCTACCCTTTATTTCTTGATTTATTTTTATGACTTAGTTTAATTGGGGACAATTACATTTAAGTTGGGGGGTAGCATTCATAAATTTCATACTCATATTTTTTTTATGATAATCAAATATGATACATCCCTTGAATTATGTCAAAAGAATGAAATTATAATATGATTTGACAAAGGTGCATGTTTTAGAAATTTATTTTATGAATTATTCTGAGACTTGTACGTCATATAAGAAATAGTAATTTTTTTGCTATGCATGATATTATTTCTATACTTTAACACTTTTACCATGATTTAAGGATAGCTTGACATATCCTAATGCACATATTCACTTCCACATGTTAAGGGGTTGATATTAGATTCTAAGCATGATACTGGGATAGGTTTACAATTTTATGTCATGACACAGAAAATACATGAACACATGCAATTATCTGAGTATGCGAAATAAAAGAGAAAAAAAAAGGACTTTCAACTTAGTAATCGGGCAGTGTGCCTAGCTAGCGTGGTGTTCGCGTAAAACGGTTGAATTTCTTGAAAAAAAGACGAAAGAAAAAAATGAGGATTTTCAACTTAGTAATCGGACAGTGTGTCTAACCAGCGTGGTGTTCGCGTAAAACAGTTCAAATTCCTACGAAAGAAAAAAAAACAGAGATTGCTATGTGATAAGTGAAAAATATGTACTGAATAGGATTGTGATCTTGAATAGTTGAAGTGTTTAGATATAATTGATGCTCTGAAGCATGTGGAACCCCATTCCAAACAGGAGTGTTAAAGTTATTTTTAATCATGATTAAATATGTTGAAGTGTTGGAGATATGTTATGACATGTTTTGATTTACTATGTTTTTATGCGACTATGAGTTGAAGGGTATATTTATGGATATTATTTCTATTTCATGCATTAGAGTTGATGAATATTGTGATTGATTTCAAATGATATATTCAAGGGAATATATTGATGTTTGTGGGTGTCATCCTTGAAAACCCTCAGGAGACTATAACTCCTCCACTGGGGTAACCCAGGGGTTTAAAGGCTTCTTGCACATGCTAAGTGCAATCGTGAGACCTAAGAAAGTGGCTAGTTAGATTTATTGGTTTCTTTTTTTCATTTCTTTGCTCGAGGACTAGTAAAGTGTAAGTTGGGGGTTGTGATAAGTCACTAATTATTCCTAATTAAACCCCTTAAATTATCTTTGTTAGACCTAGAGTAGGTGCATTTGATATCCTATTGTTTGATTTGAGGTTTAAGTAGGATTTGAGAAGAAATACAAGAAATTCGGTCAAAAATCACTAAATTCTGCAAAAAGACTGCTTCATCGACTGTTTGGAAAGAAATCACCAGAAATTCTACACAATTCCAAATATTCTGAAATTCTAGGAGATTCAAGAAGACTTCAAGCTATACACCTTTCATGTTGAAGACATTGTGAGATTCGGTCTACATTGGCGCCAGTTTTTGAATCAAAGTAAGAAGTATGGAAGTTGGAGAGAAAAGCTGAAGAAATTAATTAGTGACGTGACAGTTAATGACCCAGCCAGACCGACTAGAGCGATGGATCGGATTTGAGTCCGACGGATCGCTCAGATGACGTCATCAACCCGGAATTTAATGAAATTAGAGTTTAAGTTCAACTATAACTCCTAATTCCGAGATTAAGGGTTTCTATTATATAAAGAGGTTATTCCAGCCGAATTTCTCATCTTTTTGACAATCTTTGGAGGAGGAAGAAGAAGACAAAGAGGATGTGGATGGTGACAGCTTCCTATTCCAACCCGATGGCTTTCATCCAAAAGAAGAGTTGCTAATTATTGTACTTAGGATTATTCATTAAACCCTAGTGTAGTTTTGGTTTTTCTTTAGTTGGATTCTTGTGAACTTCTCGATATATGATCTCATGAATATGGTTTTATTGTTAATAGAGTTGAAGGAACAGAGTTCCCTTGACGTACTTTCAGTCCTACATGATTTCTGTGATTGATTGTAGAGATTTATGAGATGGTTTTCATGAAGTTATTGGTTTGCCTTTGAGATAAGCAATGCTACGCGAAGATAAGCTGTGCCAAGGTCATTAGGAGTAGTATAATTTAAAGTAATCGTAAGACCAAAGACAATCTATGCCAAGCAAAGATAGGTTATGCCGTTGGGAACATTAACTTTCTTTTAGGGATTCATGTGAGCTTGTAGCCATACTAGGGAATGCCCGTGCCTATGTCACGGATATATAGAGTTTTTTCAAAAAATTTCGGTAGAACCTCACCTGTACCGAGGCAAACCTTATAAGTGCAACATTATCCCTCAAATACAACATTATCCCTCACAAACTTTGTCCCCGGGTCGACCGTCGCATCATCCGTCAGGCTCTGTGAAGAAAAAGGCTTCCCACGGTCGATGCTCAGATCGACCGTCGCTTCTTCACTTTTCTTCATAAATGCTCCACGGTCGATCCATGGATGCATCTGCCAGTCCAATGAATGTATCCACCACTCTTCACGGTCAATCCATGGATGATCCACGGATGCATCCGTCACTCTTCACGGTCGATCCATGGATTATCCACGGATGATGCACGGATGCATCCGTCAATCCCACGGATACATCCACCCATCGACCGTCAACTCAATAATAGCTCAAATATGAAAGTTAAAGCTTGTTATCAATATATATTTTATCACATATATATTTTAACATTTAGGAACATATTGGCATCATCAAAACATCATCAAAAACACTATTAGGACTAACAATCTCCCCCTTTTTTATGATGACAATCTATTTATATGTGATGATAAAATATCTATTGGTCCCCCTAAATCTATGCATCCATTATTTTGATAAAAGGTGTTCTAAGATGAATACTAAGGATGCACACCAGTCATATGATATTGAAAAGTTCTATCCATGATATTATGACAAGATAATTTAGCTTTTAGTATAATTTCTTCTTTAACTAATATCATGATTGGTAGCAATAGATCACATCACAACTTTTTCTCCCCCTATGGCATCATCAATAAGTGGGGATGGAGCATGAAAAAGAAGTTGATCACTAATGGAGGCTTGATATCTAATCAATTAATATATTCATGATACTAAATGAAGTAGGGGACATATTTTCTTTTGAAAAAAAATATGTTTAAATCCATTCAAATAAAGTACTCCCTAACTATAAGTTCATTTATCTCCCCCATATACAAATTATTGAAAAATTATTTTTAAAATGAGATGCGAAGAAAAATTTCATGATAGAATGTGACACAACCAGTGACGGTCGACCCTCTAATGTTCACGGTCGACCATCGAGTACGATTTGAGCATTACATGAAAGGTTGCGTAGTCACGGTCAATCCAAGTGAACTCACGGTCGACCCTCACTTCCAGAAAATGAATTTTGAAATTTAATTTAAAATGATTTTTGAAACAATAATCTCATGAAATTTTGCTGTTACGAGCGGTCTACTCGTGATCCTCTCGTAATGCGTCTCTACTGCTCCAATCGATCAGAATCGGCCCGATCGGACTTGATTTGAGTCCAATGGGCTGATTTGGCTAGCTAGATCGGATCTGGCTTGAGCTGGATCGGATCTGGTTGAGCCTGATTGGATTGGACTTGACTGGATGAAGTCTGAAGTGATCTGGATCAAGCTGACCAAGTTGGATTGGGCTGGATCCGGATTGACTAGCTTGGCTGAACCGGTTAAGTGGGTTGAGCCAATTTGGCCAAATGTGGCTGGGGATATTCGACAGCTGAGGATCACCGGCGTAGATCGCCAACGTAGGGGCGGCGGCAGCGGTCGGGATGTTGGTAGGACGGGTCGTGGGTTGATGGGGAAGAGATCCACTGAAGTGGATTGGTCGGAGGGTGGCTAGATCAACGGGATCTGGAGGTCGACGGCGGCGGGTATGGGTTGACCGGCGTCGGGGACGACGGGGAGGCTCTGGGAGTGGCTTAGGAAGGTTGGGATCGGTTTAGGGAGGTCGGCCGAGAACTTATGAGGGATCTGGGGGGTTAATGGCGATCGGGGTCGTGGAGGACAGCGGCGGCTGAGAAGTGTGGAACGACGGGGAAGATGCCGGAGACGACGACGGAAGAAGTGAAGGGGTTGGACGAGATCGTGGGCGCTCGGGGAAGAGGATGGCGGTCTTGGATGGCGACGGGGCTGGCCGGAAAGACGGGGGAAGGGTGCCGATGGTGAAGCTTGGCTAGTTCACGAGAGAGGGGAGAGGAAGACGATGAACAGTGATGACGTGGTGTGGGGTCGCTGACGTGGCGAAGAGAGAAATTTCGGTAGAGGCGTTGCCGGCTGCGGAGAAGATGACCAACGGTGAAGAAGGTAGATCGATGGTGGATATCTGGTGGAATCTACATTACTTCTACTCCTATGATATTCTACTCCTAAGATATTCTATCAACTATTCTTTATCATTCGTCTCATGCATTACCTAATACAAACTAATGAGGTCCTTTTATAGAGACCTAACAGAGTCCTAATCCAACTAAAAACCCCCTTGCTTAATTAGCAAGTAATAAGGAATAAGGCTTTCTGACTCAACTCAACTTCCTAACTCAAATGGACTCTTAATTAATTCATAACAATCAAATATCAAATAGGACTCAATTAAATATAAAAGACTAATGATAAATCCTAATCAAATACTCTAGTTTGAACTAGGGAAGTCCAAGTCAAACTAGGAAAGAGGCTGAACCAGTTTGGTTCCTCTTATGGGTTCGGGTCCAGTTGGTCGAGTCGGATCGACTCCTATCATTTGCATACACATGTAATTGAATATTATGAGCTAAAACATGTCATTAAACATGGAATTCATGTATTTAATCAAAGATATGGCACATGAGTGTATGTGTGGGAAAATGAGTATTTAGAACTCACATACCACTTTTCCATTGCATGAAAACACTTGAAGAATTTAATGCTTATGGTGCATACAAGTCACAATATCTCATAAGAGATGATTAAAGTTCATTTCAAATCAGTGAGCATTATAATGCAAAATATGACCATATGACCACTTTTAAAATCAATCAAGATACAAGATTTTAGTCAAGATTAATTCTTTTCAAGGATTCATTTTTAAATCAAAAAGATTTCATAAGGAAAATAAATCATAGAATAAAGGTCACTATAACTATTTTTAAATACCAAATGAAAATTGAGGAACAAGACTTCATACCATTGAAGGGATCATTTGATGACTATTTAGATTACCTCTTTTTCTTGGAAACATTTTCTTGTCCTCACCATATGCCTTGAGCATCCACCATCAAGATATCACCTTTTACTTTTGAATTTATCTTGACAAATGGATCTCAAGCATCCCTAACACAAACCATGCCTTGATTTTTCGTACCCAAATCTTTTTGGATCCACTATCGTTAGTTCTTAAAATATGCATATAAGATGAATGCTTTGGAATCCAAAACGTGTTAGCACTTGCATTCTTCATTAAATAGCAATTAAGAGCAATATGTCCTATTTTATAATAATAGAGACAAGTAGGTGCATTTGCAAATCAAGGAGAATGAGATGATGTTTTAACAAAGCTTGTCTTTTTAAAATTATTCATCTTCCTAGGGTTATAGCCAATTCCATTCTTGTTCAATGAACTACGTTGGCTATCAAGGATCTCATTAAGTATGATCTTACTCTTCATAAACTTAGAAAAAGCAATTTCCTTTTGTAAATTACTTGAGTTATTTTGTAAAATGTCATGCTCACATTTGCAATTTTCAAGTTCTTTTCTAAATGAGGCATGATCATCACTAGATGTCTTACTCATCATGCATTTGTTTTCATTTTCCAATAAGTCAATCTTATGCATGGCATCTAGTTTTTCTTATTCTAGCTTCTTCAAGTCCTTACATGAAGCATAATATTTCTTTTTAAGGAACTTGAAATCTTTAGCTAAGCAATGATAAGCTTCAAAAAGTTCATCAAAAGCTAGCTCATCATTTACTTCATGATCTTCTTCCTTGTCCCCTTTGACCATTAGACAAATATTTGTCTTTTCTTACTCTTTTTCATCGGAGGAAGAATCCTTATCACTTTCACTCCAAGTTGCCACCATGCCTTTCTTTTTCTTGAAATTCTTCTTTGTTGGCTTCTTGAGTCGAGAGAAATCAGACTTGTAGTGTCCTGGCTTTCTACAATCATAACATATAATGTTATTTGAATTTGATGAGGTAGAGTTTGATTTTTCACCTTCGGAGGTTTTCTTCTTGAAATTGTTCTTTCGTCCTGGGCGATTGAGCATCCATTTGATTTTTCTTGTGATTGATGCCAATTCCTCATCACTTGAATCCGATTCTTCATCACTTGAACTTGATGAATCTTGATATTATGACTTGAATGCAACCGATTTTTCTTTCTTCTCTACTTTATTGTTGCTCTTCTTCAAGGTCATCTCATAGGTCATGAGTGAACCCATGAGCTCATCAAGTAATAGCTTGGAAAGGTCTTTGGCTTCTTCAATCGCCGTCACCTTGGGATCTGATATCGCTCAAATGTGTCACACACAGCGGTCGTAGTGCAGTACAGCATAAGAGAGGTCGAACCCACAGAGAGACAAACAGGAAAGATCCAGAAACACAGATAACAATATATCGAAAACAATAAAGAGCGATAAAAGTTAAGAAAATGGTTCGAAGATGTAATGATAAGATAAAGTTAACGAAAGAAATCAAGATTTGAATGAGGCTAGGCTTCAAGAATCACTTCACTCGGATTTAGGTTCTTCTCTTCTCAATGGTTCATATAATACTCAGTTAAGGGATTCACATCCCAATCACCTTAACCGGAAGATATGGAACTATAAACCTAACAAAATACAAAAGTGTCTTTTCCTACAATTGATTCTTCCTTATTATAGTTCTTGTGAGGGCCCGTCCCTCTGACCTAGCTCGACCGCGTGGGTCGAGGGCCGTTTTCCTATTGTTTTGTTTCCGCGTCGGGTACGATTGGGCGATCATATGGCAATTTGGACCCCAGAGGCATTTTGGTAAATATGCTCCCTGGTGGTCAGTTTCACACACGGCCTTGGATTGAAGTATGTGTTTGATTAGAATCTCTAGGGTGCGTTCGATCGAAAGATCGGTGCTCGATCGAGAAAGATCGAATCGAACGGCTGAGATCGATGCTAATCTCTATATAAGGCCTGCCCCATTCTCTCTCTTTCCTTCTTCTTCTCTGCTGTCGTTTTCTCTCTCTCTCTCCTACAGCTGTGCTAGGGTTTTGGAGCGCGGCTTTCGAAGCGCGGATTTTGGCGGTTTGACTGGTTGGACACGTGGAGGAGCTCCCTACTTGCCCAAGTAGGTGTTTCTACCTCGATCTCGTGATCGGGTTCTCCTAGGATAGGTTTAATGCCTTTTCGCTATAGGGATACTTGTTAGAATGTTATGTAGCTCATTGCACATGTGTTGTGGATGGTTTCAAGTATTCCTACCTTGCGTTTTCCGTATTTTAACGGCTAGTTTCTGTATTATCGCCGTTTTGTCGGTTTTCACCCGTTTTGACCTAGATAGGAGATTTAACCATAAAAAAATTTGATTTCTTCACACCATTTGATTCCCCATCGTTAATTACGCATGCTTGCAAAATCTCATTGTTTTCCAACAAGATTTGATGGTTGAAATGCAAGAAATTGGATTTCCGGCACTGTTCTAATGAACAGAGCAATAGGCCTGACGGTCGACCGTTGGATCGACCGTCAAGCATTGATACACTTTTCCTGGGCCTCACGGTCGACCGTCGGATCGACCGTCAGGCTCTGTATGGTTTTTGGTCTCTCAGGGCCCTTGAGCATTGTTTTCTGGCTTTTCTTGAATGGCTTTCATTCGTGATTGAAATCTAAACTTCTTGGGAAGTTTGCATGTTGTTTTCATGGAGTTTTCAAGGGATTTCTATTCAAATTCATGATTGAATCGCGTGTATATCCTTTTTGAGTAAATTGATGGTTTGGCTTCCATTTAAATACATGTTTGGTTGGTAATTAAAAGCTTAATTGATTGCTTAGCCATTAGCTAGCTATGAGTGCTAGCTAATGTGGAATTGTGAAACCTTAGCCTCTTGCCGGCGAGTGTCGAGGGCTATTGTATATCTGTTGAACCTATAATTGATGTTGTGGCATATAGAGACATCTAGGGTAGATGTTTGTATAGGTTCATGCATTGTATGCATTAGAGGCATATAGGCGAGCGATGGGTTGATCGCCGATCCGAGGCTCTCGGGTAGCTCGGATCTAGCCTTAGGACCATGGCTGGGTAGTAAGGATTAGGGCGTGATTTAATTGAATCTCATATTATCGAGGATGTGTTATAGTTGACTCTGATCAATGTTCTGAGGTTTAGAGGTCGTGTTGTCTTCCCAAGGCTAAGTGTTAAGAATGGTTGTCGATGTCCCTGACATGGTCCCCAGGCAGTGGTTTCCTGCTGGGTAACGGTGATCCTACTGGTTCTGGTTCTTTTCCTCCCAGCGTGTTGGTTGATGTTCCCAGCGTGGTCGGTTGAGAAGAGTAGGATCCCTTGGGGAATCGATAGGGGTTGTGGGACCCCGTGGCATTCCTTAGGCTTGAGCGGGGAGACAACACTGTTGTTGTTTTCCTGCTTTCTGTGTGCCGTAGAGTAGAATCCTACTGAGCTTATCGCTCACTCCTACCCGGGCTGCGTTTGCAGGTACAGGCTCCAGTTCTTCTTCAGTAGAGCCGGCGGGATCTGCATTTGGCGGTGCGAGTACTTCTAGAGGCGCTTGAGGTTGCTGGAGGACGACTGTTGTACCTTTTTGATAGTTTGTATATTATAAACGTCTTTTGAGGAATTTTGGATTATTGTATAAATCATTCCCTTGGAGGAGTTTCTTATAGAATCTTGTATCAGTACAACTTGATGTATATATATGAATTGGATTTCTGTTACCCCTCTGGAATATAAATTGTTTAAATTTATCTGTCTTTTCCGCTTTGTATCGCGCCAATTGGAGATAAATAGTGATAGGAACCCTCACGCCTCGTCCTGGATGGGTTTTCTGGGTCGGGGTGTGACAGTTCTAACTTCATCCAACCCAAACCTAAGAATACACGATACCAGCTGTCACTACAGGCAACGCGCAGCAAAATTTCATCGGGACAAAGCCCTAACTCTATCTAACCGGATCTCTAAGAATACACAATACCAACTCTCACAATCGGCAATGCATACCAAAGATTTCACGAGATAAAGTAGGTAAGCGATAGATAAAACTATGGGATTATAAGATCATGAAAGAAGCATGACTGGATTCATAATATTAATCATCCACATAGAAATCTATAATCTGAAAATAATCTTTGAAGATCCAATACATAGAAAAGAGTTTAACAATAAAAATTAAAACTATGAACCATTGTTGGAGAAGAAGCCCTAGTCCTCGCTAGATCATCTGTCCGCCATGCCCGTGGCTGACTCGGCCATGGATGGAGATTCCTTCATCTTCTTCCTTTGGAAAACGTACAGAAAAGTGCCCCCAAAAACGTCCAAGAACTCTCCTTATATAAGGACATGAAACCCTAGCTTTTATTTCAGCCTTTGGATTAAATCTGATGGCTCTTATTCAGATCCGCCCGAGTAGGATCGATCCCCCCTTAAGTGTAGGATCGATCCCCTTGAAACCAACATCTTCAATTTCTGGCTACGCCCGACTCAGATCGATCCCACTATAGGTGTCGGATCGATCTTCCTCTTCTCTATTTTCCGTAGCCTGGGTCACCCGAGTAGGATCGATCCCTCCATAGAAGCGGGATCGATCCTTCCCAGTTGGATCGATCCCACTATAGGTGTCGGATCGATCCTTCTCCTCAAAATTCTTGAGTGAAAGGAGGATCGATCCTTCTGTGATCATCCAAAAAGTGGGTGTTCTGTCAGGATTTAATTTCCGAGTCCGATCGATCCCTCTCTAGGTGTGCGATCGATCTGACTCCCTGAGTATTTATTGTTTTGCCATCCAGACTGCGCCATCGGTACTAAACTTGCCGTAACTTCCTCTAGTAAACTCGGAATCACGAACCGAAAATTTTTCCAGAAACTAAACTTCAAGAGCTTTCCAACCATATATGGAACTTCATCCGAGAAGGTACAGGTTTGGTGTTAAAGACCCATCTTTTCTTCAATTTTCTGTATAGAACAAATAACATTGTGAAGCAACATATACGGATGAAATCATGTATATTCATCATGAAAACTAAGCAAATAAGCTGCTCTTAGTTATGGTCCGAGTGCACTTTCATGCACTCATCAGGATCCCATGCTTTAGGTAGACACCTAAGTATCTTTCTCACAATTTCATCATTAGCATAAGATTTGCCAAGAGATTGAAGCACATTTAAAATATCATTGAACCGTGTAAACATTTCACTAATGGACTCATTATCCTTCATGCTAAACAATTCATAATCATGAACAAGCATACTTATCTCACAATTTCATCATTAGCATAAGTTTCTCCCATATTTCCTTGGCCATTTTACAACTTGAAATTCTACTAAATTCATTGGGGCTCTGATACGAGCGGTGTCGCGCCCCGACCCACGTAGGCCCAACCGGGCCGGGCGACGCGAACCGGAACTTAACCTACTGCGGAAATTTGGCGAGGTTTCCCTCTAATCGTAGTGGTTACCCTAATAAGCATAATCATCCTGTATTATACAACAATTATAAAGCTCAACACACAAAGCTGGAATATATTACAAATCCTCAAACAGGGAATGTTATACAAAATCACTCCCGTAGGAGACTATCTAACCAAGGTGTACACGGACAGATCACAGCTCCTCAAGCTCCGCCAGACGCCGCCACGTCACCGAACACCTGCCCGGTAGGAGCGACCGAAGAAGAGCTAGCGCCATCACCTGCAAAACGCAGCCCGGGTAGGAGTGAGCACTAAGCTCAGCAGGGACACTACACTACGACACTCACAAAGGAAGGGAACACAACAGTGTCGTCCCCAAGCAAAGCCTAGGTGTATCACAGGGGTCCCATAACCCCACCGGATACCCCTGAGTGCCCCAGTCGTGGTCTTCCAGCGAACTGGTCACACACTGGGTCACACTCAGTCAGACAGGAAACGGCACTGCCAACTCACGACAGGATCCTGGGCACTGTCGGCGGGTAGCACCGCTGGGTAGTCACACCTGCCACCCAAGAGTTCTAGAAGGATTGGGTACCGGCTACACCACGACTTGGCTCAAGGCCGACACGACCTCTAAACATCAAGCACAACAGTATTCATGTCCAACTAACCCTATCATCGAAAAGACTGAATACTACAAATCGAGTCCTGGACCAAGCTACCCGCACGGTCCTAAGAGATAGATCCGGGCCACCCGAAAGCCCCGGATCGGCAACGCCCTAAACAGATGCAACTAGTGCACAACACAATGCATGCTATGAACATGCGCAGAATAAAACATGTAAGCATGCAACAGGATGTGATGATATAAATACAAGGTCTAGGCACGGCACCCTGCCGGCCCGGGTTGGTGAGCGATTAAAGTAAGGTCTAGGGAACTGCTGCAGTGGTACCACCACCAGCTGCCAGCAGTTCACCACAACACCTGCACCGGGAAACAGCCCCGCAAACAACAGCTTACAGATATAGCAGATAAGGCCCTCGGCGCACGCCGGCATGCAAGGCTATGGAAAGCTGTAGGGCTACCCGCCCGTTTATTCTAAACATCCCGGGAGTCATCACTCTCCCGGTTCACCACTGCCCTATTATAGGGCTAACATGCTTAATCATATGTACAAGATATCAAGACAGTAAGGAAAACTGTCATACAAAGCCCCGCGGGCAAAACCCACTTAAAACACCCTTCAGCCACTAAAGGATCGATCCTTCTCATCAAGAGGATCGATCCCTTCAGGACTTAGGGAAAACACGTCTCTGTGAACCAAAGAGATCGATCCTTCTCATCAAGAGGATCGATCCTCTTGTAACCAGAGACCCGTCGTCCCCCAGCCACCAAAGGATCGATCTCTCCCTCCAGGAGGATCGATCCCGCACGGGCTGGGCATGACTCACCAAAGGGGATTGATCCTTCCTCAAAGAGGATCGATCCCGATGGGTTCTCCGGCGTACTTCCGACGAGGAATACCGCCGGAAAACTCATCCAAACTTCATGAAACTCTGGGATCTGATAGATCAGAACCCCACGAGTCTAAAACCGGCAAAAACATAGAAAACCAA
Organism: Narthecium ossifragum; assembly: GCA_963920575.1. Classification (NCBI taxonomy): domain Eukaryota; kingdom Viridiplantae; phylum Streptophyta; class Magnoliopsida; order Dioscoreales; family Nartheciaceae; genus Narthecium; species Narthecium ossifragum. The sequence goes on from OY986973.1 coordinate 13,776,552, forward strand.
CAACTATATACGCAGATCTAAGCAATAAACCACAGATCAAACCGGAAAACTCAAAACCCCGAAGAGAGATGTCGGTAGGATCCCTACCGGAGCAAACGCAGCTTAGATCCAAGCAGCTAGGCCTTGGATCGTCCTCAACGCCTTCGAAAATCCCAAGATCCGAGCTCAAATCACCGGATTTTCAAAAGGATTTCAAGGAAGAAGGTTCGTTTGCTTTATAGGCAAACGAACCGACTTATGAAGGATCGATCCTTATCCAAGGAAGGATCGATCACCTCATGACGATCTCACTTGACTTTCTGGCACAAGAGGATCGATCTCTTAGCTAGAGAGGATCGATCCTTTTTGTGCTGAAAGCTAAACTTAGGCGAGAATTCAAGCCTAAGTCCGGATCTTTCGATCCCGGGTTCCACTAACCATTCTAAGCAAACATTACCACAAACATGGTCAGTGTGTGTACAAGCGCGAGTGTGGAACTAGCCGACAAGGTGCAATTTACCAAATTGCCCTTGCGGTCTACAGCGAGCCACAGGAGGGGAGGGACGGGTCCTCACATCCTATTACCCTTAAAAGAAATCTTGTCCCGAGATTCGATAAAGGTAGGGCTCGGAACAAAGGAAAGCTACACTAGCAGACAGGACAAAAGGTACCTTGAGAAGAAAACAGATGCGGATACTCCTGCCGCATGCGCTCCTCACGCTCCCAAGTCATCTCCTCGACGCCTCTGTGCCTCCACAGTACCTTGACCAAGGGAATTGTCTTGCCCCGCAATACCTGATCCCTCTGGTCAAGTACGCAAACTGGCTGCTCAACAAAAGTCGCGTCTGCCTCAAGCTCGATGTCATCCACTCTGACGACATGAGACAGGTCTGGGTGATACTTCCACAGCATCGACACGTGGAAATTCGGTTGCACAGCTGACATGTGCTGAGGAAGATCAAGGCGGTAAGCTACATCGCCGACCCTCTCTAGGATCTCGAACGGTCCGACGAACCTCGGAGCCAACTTGCCCCCGCTGCCAAACCTAACAGACCCTCTGTACAGTGCTGCCCTCAGGAACACACTGTCGCCAACTGCGAACTCAAGCGGTCGTCGCCTCCGATCTACATAGCTCTTCTGCCGACTCTGAGCCGTCAGAAGCCTCTGCCTGATCTGTACTAACCTCTCTGACGACCTCCTGACGATGTCTGGACCAGTGAGTGAAGCCTCTCCAACCTCTGTCCAGCAAACTGGGGAACGACACGGCCTACCGTACAACGCCTCGAAAGGTGCTACTCCAAGACTGGACTGGTAGCTGTTGTTGTAGGCGAACTCCACCAAGGGAACGTGCTCCTCCCAGCTGCCTCCTGTGTCGAGGACACATGCTCGCAGCATGTCCTCCAAGATCTGGATCGTCCGCTCTGATTGCCCATCGGTCTGCGGATGGAACGCTGTACTGAACGTCAGGAGTGTACCGACAGCCTCCTGAAAGCCTCGCCAGATCTTGCTAGTGAACCTGGGGTCTCGGTCTGACACGATAGATACTGGCACTCCGTGTAGTCTGACTACCTCTCTGACGTACAAACCGGCCAACCTGTCAGACGTGTCTGTCACCCGCATAGGCAGGAAGTGCGCTGATTTGGTCAATCGATCAACGATGACCCAAATCGCGTCATTCCCCCTAGGAGACCTCGGTAGTCCGGTCACGAAGTCCATCGTGATGTGCTCCCACTTCCACTCAGCTAGTGGAAGCGGCTGTAGTAACCCCGGAGTTCGCTGGTGCTCTGCCTTGACCTTCTGACAGGTAAGGCAGCGCGATACGAACTCCGTCACTACCCTCTTCATCCCGCGCCACCAGAACTGTCGCCGAAGATCCTGGTACATCTTGGTGCCGCCGGGATGAACTGCAAAACAAGAGTGATGGAACTCTCGCAGGACGTCGTCACGAAGAACTGGGTCTGCTGGAAGCGTTACTCTGCCTCGGAACCGTAGCCCTCCGTCTGGAGAAACTGCCCAGTCTCCGTCTGTGCCCTCTGTGCCCGCTGAGGTGCGTAACTCCTCGAGCTCTGCGTCGCTGCGCTGCGCCTCTACCACCCTGGTCAGTACCGCTGGCATGCTCTGCACTGCATAGAGGAAGCAGCTGGATCCCCGATCCTCGAACTCTAGCCCCAACTGGCCTGCTGTCTCGAGTGCCTGCCACTGCCGCGCTGACAACCCTGCAACTGCTGCTCTGGTGTCTCTCACCTGCCTGCTCAGCGCGTCTGCGACAACGTTTGCCTTACCAGGATGGTAATACAACTCGAAGTCGTAGTCCTCCAGTAGCTCCATCCAGCGTCGCTGCCTCAGGTTGAGGTCACGTTGGGTGAAAACGTGCCTCAAACTCTTATGGTCCGAGAAGACTGAGAACTTCTCGCCATAGAGGTAGTGCCGCCAGGTCTTCAGGGCGAAGACCACTGCTGCTAGCTCCAAGTCGTGGGTCGGGTAGTTCCTCTCATGGTTCTTCAGCTGGCGAGAACCATAGGAAACTACATGCCCCTCCTGCATGAGGACACACCCCAAACCCTCACCACTGGCGTCGCAGTAGACACTGTAACCAACGCCTTGCTCGGGGACGATCAGCACCGGTGCACTGGTCAACCTGGTCCTCAGCTGCACGAAAGCCTGCTCACAAGCATCATCCCACACGAACGGGACGGCCTTCTGTGTCAGTCTGGTCAACGGTCCTGCGACTCTGGAGAAGTCCCGCATGAACCGCCTATAGTAGCCCGCCAAGCCCAGGAAACTGCGGACCTCGAACACTGTCCTCGGTCTCTGCCACTGTACCACGGCCTCGACCTTGGCGGGGTCAACTGAGATCCCTGCTGCCGACACCACGTGTCCAAGGAATCCCACCTGTGCAAGCCAGAACTCGCACTTGGAGGCCTTGGCAAAGAGCCGATGCCTCCGAAGTAGCTGCAACACTGTCGCCAAGTGCCGCTCGTGCTCCGCCTCTGACCGGGAGTAGATAAGGATGTCGTCGACAAAGACCACCACGAACTCGTCTAGGAAAGGCCAGAAGATCCTCTGCATGAGATCCATGAACGCTGCTGGTGCGTTCGTCAGCCCAAACGGCATTACCACGAACTCGTACAGGCCATACCGAGTCCGGAATGCCGTCTTCGGGATGTCGCAATCCCGAACCCTCAACTAGTGGTAGCCAGTGCGGAGGTCGATCTTCGAGAACCCTGAAGATCCTCTAAGCTGGTCAAACAGGTCGTCGATCCGCGGCATCGGATACCTGTTCTTCACCGTCACCCTGTTGAGCCGCCTGTAGTCTATGCAAAGTCGAAGGGTACCATCCTTCTTCTTCAAGGCCTCACTCACGATGGGAAGAACGGAGAAGAAGGGCCGCAGGAAGCAGGGGAAGGAAAAGAGAAGAGAGGAGGAGGGGAGGGGGTCTTTATAGCGGGCCATGAACCGACCTGCTACAGAGATGGTGACTGGGTCAGGGTGACTCAGCAGCTACGAGATCTAATCTCGACCGTCCGATTCGATCTTCCCCGATCAAGCTCCGATCCTTCGATCGAGAACACCTACAAGGATTTAATCAAACACACATATCAATCCAAGTCCGTGTGTGTACAACGCGGGTGTGAAACAAACTGAAGGCCCAATTTACCAAATTGCCCTTGCGGTCCACAACGAGCCACGGGCCCGACCTAGACGGTCGACCCAGGAGTAGAGGGACAGGTCCTCACAGACCTAATGGTTAGTTTCGATCACCGCTAATGAGCCCTCTGATTAAGACCGATTCATCACGAGAAAATAATCAGAATATGAATTTAGATGTAAGATAGAGATGATTCTAGCACCTCGTTTGGCCAAATCTATAAAGATAGGATAGATGGAGGATTAGGAATAGATTATAGTGGTTCTAGCACTATTAACCTCCTAATCACGAATAAGATCTCCTCATAATATGAGATTCCATTGTTCTAGCTTGGTTCTCCTATTAGATGAGTCGAATCCAAGCCCTAACATGCATTAGCTCTAGATCTAAAACATAATAGAACAATCCAAACATCCATAAATACAATCAACACCAAGTTCATAAAGAAATTAAGATCAATCCATACAAACCATTTAAGAAGGTATACAAGCCCTAAATCTTAAGAATCCATAATAGAAACCCTAGTTACATCATAAGAATCCCTTGGTGAAAAGTTTAGCTACTCATCTTTTGGGTTTGATCAATGGATGAAAGTTGATGAGGCTTATTCACCATGAATTTCCTCCAAGAGATTCTAAAAAGAAGAGTTAAAAAGACGAAAAAGAAACTAAGAAAGGGTCCACCACAAAACCCTAGAAAACACCTATTTATTGCCCAGGAAACACCCTTCCAACGGATTAGATATGAGCCTTCAATTTTCTCCACGGACAAAGAAATGATCGATCTTCATAGGGTTAAGATCGATCATTTATTCTTCAATTGCTGGCTACACCCATAAAGGATCGATCATCTTATAGACGATCATCAATCATTTGCTTGTATCCTTGGTCACGCACCTGGATGATCAATCACTCCATGAAGGAAGATCGATATGTTCAAACCTTGTTCTCTGCCATTATTGACGTGCATAAATGATCGATCCTTTTATGATGTGATGATCGATCCATTGAGCTGGTGCTCTCTGTCAGGTTAATGCACGTAAATGATCGATCCTTTCATGTTGTGATGATCGATCATTTATGTTGGAAGTGCCTAAATATGCTTGTTTTGACTCCAAACTTGATCTAACTCTTGTTGAGGTCTCTTGTACCTGAAATAGTGTAAAAATAGTTAGCGAAACATTACTTGGAGACTAACAAAGCCAAATTATAAGGGTGATTTGTGCATTTTTCATGTCTTTTCATAGGGGTTCCAAGATCTTTCAGTTTGGGAGGTGTATCATGTTTCAAAATTGAACTGACTTGCTCGGTAAGGAAGATCTTTTTAGACACTTTGGATTTGGCCTGGCATTTATGGGTACACAGATCCTTAAGAAATTTGGCATAAGAAGGAATCTGTCAGATGGCATTAACCAAGGGTATGTTGATATTGACTTGTTTGAAGGTTTCAAAGATCTCTTCAGCTATTTTTCGGGCTTTTATGGTTGAAGATGGATCCTTAAGAGCTGCTGGAAAAGGCACTTTTGGAATGTATTTAGCTGGATCGGGCTCTCTAGAATCAGTTGCATCATAATCAGGTGGAAGAAAAGAGTTATCTCGGATTGGACGATCGATCGGCTGGGAGGCGGCTCGATCGTGTTACGGACGATGGATCGTCGAGATGACCGATCGATCGTCCGTAGTAAGAGGTTCATCTATTTGATTATCTATTGTTTTACCACTTCTAAGGGTCACAACGACCTTAGCACTCTTAATGTTTTGGCTTTCTACATAGTGCTGGCTTCTAGGGTTGGTGACAGGTTGACTTGGTAAGTGTTCTTCCTCTCTCTTAGACAAGGTGTTGGAAAGTTGGCCCAATGAATTCCCAAGTTTAGCAATTGATTGAGTATTAGAATTGCATTGGTTCTCTATTCTAGACAGATAATTTTGCATTTTGGAAACTTCATTTGTCATTATTCCACTAAGATTTTCATTCATGGCAGTCATGGCAGAAAGAATGAAAATCAAAGTCGGTTCAGAAGTGGTTTGGACTGCAGAGGCTGAAGTTGATTGTGGAGGGTACCCAGGGTTTGGATTTGCAGAGGGTTTTGGTGGGTACTTGAAAGCAGAAGGATTAACTATATTGTTTTATCCTTGAAAAGTACTTGACTGTTGTAGCTTCCAACATTAGGATAATTTCTCTAACCTAGATTGTAGGTATTAGAATAAGGATTGTTCTGAGGTTTGGAAAAACCATATGTTGCATTGACATGTTCCTGAACAAAGTCAGGGAAGTTGGTTGCTAAATGACAGTCAATTATAGAATGATCAAAACTAAAGCAAATGGCACAGGTCTCAAGAGAAGCATTAGGCAATTGTTGAGCAAGTGATTGACCTATTTTCAACTTGTTTAAATCTTTAGTTAGGAGGGCAACTTGTGCGAAGAGACTTTGGAATTCAGAAATTTCATGAATTCCCCGAGAATTACGAACAGTGGTAGACCGACACATAGAAACTGAGGCATTGTGTTGTGAATTTTCATCAATGTTGTCATACATTTCTCAAAGAGCAGTCCATGTTTTGCTAAGAACGACCCCCCGCAGGATGCTTCAACCATCACCCTATAATGATCATTAAGACCATTATAGAATGAATGGGCTAACTTCCACTCAGGTACCTCATGATTGGGACACTCTCTAAGAAGATCCTTAAATCTTTCCCAAGCTTCATAAACATCTCATCTTCATTTTGCTTAAAGGAGATAATCATGGTACGATAATTTTGAGTTTTAATGATTGGGAAATATTTTTTAAATAAAGCATCCTGAAGTTGGTCTCATGTTGAAATCGATATTGGAGCTAAAGTTTGAAGCCAATGTTTAGCCTTGTCTTTTTAAGAAAAACGAAAAAGCTTGAGTTTATCATCATTAAAATGCTGAAGTTTGAACATGGAAAGGATTTCAAGAAAGCTAGCAATGTGTCCATAGGGGTCCTCATTCTCACGCCCATAGAAAGAATGTAAAGCTGTAATCCAATTGGGGTTAATCTCAAAATGCGTAGCATTGATAGCAAGTGGGTTAATACAAGAAGAATAGGTATAAGGTCCAGATAGGAAGTGATTCCTAATTGGGACTTGTCTATTGTTATTATTATTAACTCCCCTACCAATATTAGCATTAGGGTCTATGACAAGTTCCTCATTTTTATCCATTGTAACAACGGTCTCTTGAATAGATTGCAAGTTACTTAAGGCTTTATGATAGTTACTTAAAGATTTCTTCTCTAAGGTTCTAGCTGTTCTGAGTGTGGCATCTATTTCTAAATCCATAGGTTCCAAAGGGATGTTTAGGGATCGTCTGCCTTGCATACAAGATCATATGCCAAAAAGAAAAGAAAAAGAAAATAAAATATTCGAAGGAGAGGAGAAAACCATGAAATACCACAGCTGAAATGTATAGTTGTAAGTTAGAAGAGTTACCTAGCTGCGCAGTCCCTGGAAAGTCAGATTCAAGTCCGACTGAGCGTTCGAGGTAGCAAGCAAGTTGTTTCCTTCCTTCGGGAAAAATCCGTTCCTCTGCTGACAGGTGGACGATTGATCGGCTAGGTGGCCTATCGATCGGTTTCTAGGCAATTGGTCGGTCGTATGGCTGATCGTTCGTTTGAAGATTGCAGATCTTTCTCCTCGCGAACTATCAATTTCAAACTGCAGAAATTCCGAAAATTGATTAGACAAATTCCTAAGAAAATCTGAAAATAAAATAGATAAAAATAAAACTCTAACTAGGCTCAGAAAAGAGTAAAGAGAAATCAATGATTTCGTTGAAAATAAAAAATCTCCCCGACAACGGCGCCAAAAACTGATGTCTCGCAAAACGATGTCGTTAAATCGTATGCAATCCACAATTTAGAAATTTATAAACCCTTATTTTAATATTAAATTCAAAAGATAGTATAATGATGAAATACGGGATCGATCCACAGGGAAACTATTGATTCAACCAACGAAAACAAAACTAACTCTCAATACTTTATTCTAAAGCAACAAAAGTGTTCATTAGGTTTTTGGAATTTAATTAATTAAAACTAACTATGAAAGCAATGGAAATTAAGATTAAGATAAATCAATGAGGGAAAATCTAGGGATTACGCAATCCACTTTAGTGTCACTTCCTGTATTCTCTAATTACCCTCTTGTCTTCTTATCTAGACATTATAGATTCATAGCTTCTTAAGCTTATATGAATCCTTGAAAGAAGGTGAGTGTTTTCCAAAGGCAGACTTTATCTTCGATTAGCATAGCTTGTCTTCGGGGTAACCTTAGCACAACCTATTGTCACTAAGCATAAAGTATTTTATCGGTTATTTCACAAACCACACTAAAACTATCTTATAGATATCTACCATCAATCACCAAAATCAAGTAGGTCTAAAAATATGTTAAGGAACTCTTTTCCCTCAACTCTTTTATCATTAAAACCAAATCTATAAGATTATGTCTAGCATAAAAATACAAGTTTCAAACTAGAAAAATACAGAAAAAAATATACTAAAGCTTCATCAGATTCATAAGTATAAGAATCAGCCACTCATCTTGGGGATGGAAGCAATACGTTTGATAAAGAACTCCGAAGATCAAAACTGCAACTCTATCGTCTTCATAAACCCTAATTTTCTCTTTTCTTTCTATCGGGGCTCTCAATTTTTGGCCAGAAAACCTCTTTTATAGGGATAAACTCAGCCCAGTAGTGTCACATCAAGTAGGATTTTTTTTTTAATATTTCTATAATTACGTTTCCGCCCGACCGATCGATCACCCGTATGACCGATTGATCATTACTATTCACCGATTGATCGTCCGTTTGGCCGATCGATCGTCCAGCAGTGATTTTTCTAGCCAACTTCATATTGATAATTGTGGAATTTATATAGGGATTTTGGTGAAGCTTTCAACATGAAAGTTGTTCATCTTAATGTCTTCTAGAAGTCCTCCAAATTTCAGGAATTTAGGGATTTTTTAGAATTTATGACGAATTCTTTCCCAACTGACAACGGAGCAGCGTGTTTTTAGCATATTAACCTTTTTCTGTATTTTGCAACTTGAATCTTCATTAAACTTGAAATCAAGTAACAAACTATTAAATACAAACACTCTCAGGATAACAAAGGTAAATTAAGGGGTTTAAGTATGAATATTTAGTGGCTCATCACATGCCCTCTGTCAACAAAAGAGATTGATCTTCTTACCCATGAAGATCCGGGTTAAAAGCAAACCAAAACCATCGAATTCGGAGTCAATACTAACTAATTGCAAACAAAAGATCGATCTTCTACACGAGAAGATCGATCTTCTTTTAAATTTCTGCCTCGTCCCAGTCTAGTAGAAAATTCACCATAAATCATAGGAAAATCATACAAATATGAAACTGGTGGAATTGGAAAATAGACTTTCAGATCATGCACAAGAAACTCAGAAATCGAGCTAGAACATGACTATTCAACTGAAAAAAAAAATCTCCTTACCAGCACATAAGAGATCGATCTTCTGCCAAAGAAGATCGATCTTTCATACGACAGTAAGGCCAATTCAAGGATATCGATCTTCTCTTCCAAGAAGATGGATCTTCTCTATGCATGCCCTCTGTAAACAAAAGAGATCAATCTTTTTACCCATGAAGATCCTTCATAGTCGGTAGCCTATGTGACTACTAAAAGATTGCCAATGAAGATCGATCCTTCATATGCCGGCAACAAAACTCTATCTATCAAAACTCGTCGGAATAGTGTCGAAAATCCAATTTCTTTGATTCGATCTATCAAAACTCGTCAGATTAAAACGAAACTTCGAGGAGATATGCAATTGGAGGTGGGGAATCTATTGGTACTTAAAAATCCAAATTTAGATGATCAAATCTTTGAATTTAAGACAAATAGGCCAAAACCCGACAAAACCGATGAAAACATGAATTTCCTAGATTTGATCTATCCAAGGACGATGAAATCCATTCAAACTTTTAGGGAAGGTAGATTAGGTGGTAGGAGATTCACTTATGCAATAAAATCCAAATTCAGATTGCAAAATATCAGATCTGAGCCGATCTAGTCCAGAAACCAATAAAAATACGGAATTCATCCGAAAGAATACAGAAACGATTGAATGGCAATCCTCTAAATGTAGCATTGAACCAGAATACAATAATTGGAATCATTCCAACAGACAAAACAACACCAAATCACTAAAAAAGCAATCCTACAATTACCAATTTAACGGAATTGGGTAGAAACACCTACATAGACGTGCAGGCGATCTACAAGATCTTCAACTCCAATCGTCACAGATCCACGCCTAAAAGCCGCAGCCGGAGCTCCAAGCTGGTAGTCAACGAGAGAGAGGAAGAGAGAAAGAGAAAGGAAAGAGAAGAGAGAGAAAGGAGAGGGGTTTATATAGAAAGCTAGAATCGATCACAGCCGTCCATTTCGATCTTTCCCGATCGAGTTCCAATCTTCCAATCAGAAGCGCCCTTAAGGTCCTAATCAATCACATACATCAATCCAAAGTCATGTATTCACTACGTGGGTGTGAAACCGACCGCCAAAGCATAATTTTACCAAATTACCCTTGGGGTCCAAAAATATCAATGCAATCAACCGATCGCAACCCAAGGCCAACCGAGCCAAACCACAAAACCAGACCCTCAACCTCACGCGGTCGGACTGGATTGAAGGTACGGTTCCTCACAACTTTAGTGTACAAACCTGTGTCATGAATACTGATATTTCTATTTCAATCTTTTACGACTTGATTCCAGCCATTGATGTTGTAATGCTAGGACTTGAACATAGGTTTTGTGTTAGGTATATCAAGCAGAACTTTGCCAAGAGATTCACTAGAGAGAAGTTGAAATTGATCCTATGGGCAGCTGAAAGGCAACAACAAAAGCCGGTTTTGGTATGATTATGGATCAGAGGAGAAAGGTTGATGAGGAGGCATACATCTACATAATGGAGCTGGATACTAAGTACTGGTCCAAACATGTATTCAATATCTTGCCCAAGTCTGACACTATTCAAAACAACCATGTGGAGGCCTTCAACAAATTCATCCTTAGTGCCAGGAAAAAGCCCATCATAACCATGATGAAAGAGATAAGAGTGCAGCTGATTGAAATGAGGAAGGAGAAAAGAGAATAGAGTTGTGCCATTGAAGGAAAATTAGGGCCAAGGATTAAGTTGAAGCTGCACATTTGAAAGAATCAATCAAGAGGATGGAGAGATGTGTGGGCAGGAGAGGGACAATTTGAAGTTTATAGTCCATGCGGTAGGTTCACAGTAAACCTTCATGTCAGGTCATGCTGTTGTGAGTCATGGGATGTCAGTGGTGTTCATTGCAACGATGTAATTTCATGCATATTTGATAGGATGAAGGAGGTTGAAGACTTTGTGAGTCCATGACACGTAGAGGCAATGTTATAGGGAATACATTAGACCAGCCAATGGTCCAATGTTATAGCTTAGGGCCGTAGGGGGTCGTATTTTGCCTTGTCCCAATAGGAAGTAGCCTGGAAGGCCAAAGAAATTCAGGAAGAAGCAACATGACGAACCATCAAGCTCCACAAAGCTGAAGAGAAGAAATACTTCTGTCATATGCACAAATTGTTGGTACTAGGGCCATAATAAGTGGTATTGCAAGAAGCCTCCAAGACCTAAGTTAATGCCCAATGCATTAGGAAGTCAAGCACCATGCATCAAACCAAGAGGAGAAGGTAGTGGTCAATCAAGCACCAGTGTAACAGGAGCAGGCAGGGGCACAGGTAGTGTGATGAGTCACTAAATATTTGTATTTAATATTTTGTTAAGCTTAAAGTAGTTGTATTTCAATCAAGCACCAGTGTAACAGGAGCAGGCAGGGGCACAGGTAGTGTGATGAGTCACTAAATATTTGTATTTAATATTTTATTAAGCTCAAAGTAGTTGTATTTAATATTTTTTTAGTTGATTTCAGGTTTAATCATGATTTGATAAGAAATACAAGAAATTAGGTTAAAAGGATGAATTTATGTGATAAAGACTGCTTCGTCACCTGTCAGGAGACTATTCTCTAAAAATTATGTATAAGTCCAAATATTCTGGACATTTAGTATGTGATAGAAGACTTCAATAGGTACAACTTTCTTGTTGGACTTTTTGCGAGACTCTTGATGGATTGATAACATTTTTGAAGAAGATAAAGATACATAGCTACTGAAAAACTGGTCCGTCGACATTCAGAAGAATATTCATCAAATATTCCAGATAAGTCGACCTATTATGAAGTATTCGGGATATGACAGAGGACTTCCTAATCTACAACGTTTGTGTTGAACAAGGTTTCAGATTTCAAACGGATTGGACCCAGTTGCGCTCGGAATAAGACTATCAGAATTAATTCAGGAACTCCGAGTTGTAATTGAAGTCCAACTCAACTCAAAGTCTAATTTCAGGAGTTCTCCTATAAATAGGGTTATTCAATCCAAAAATAATCATCTTTTCGACTATCTTTGGAGAAGGAAAAAGAAGATGGTGAGGATGCGGATGGTGACAACTTCTTATTCCAAGCTGATGGCTTTCATCTAAAAGATAAGTTGCTAACTATTGTACTTGAATTATTCATGAAACCCTAGCGTAGTATTCTATCTTCTTTGGTTTGACTTTTGTAATATTCTCAAGACATGATGTTATGGATTAGATTTTAATGTTAATAGAGTTGAGGGAACAGAGTTCCTTGACGTACTTTTAGTCCTACATGATTTCTGTAATTGATTACAGAGATTCATAGGATGGTTTTCAAGTAGTTTGTGAATACCCGATGATAAACTTTATGCTTAGTGATGATAGATTGTGCTAAGGTTACCCCGAAGACAAGGTATGATAATCGAAGAAAAAGTATGCTTTGGAAAACATTTTCCCTATTTTAGGGGTTCATGTAAGCTTAAGAAGCTGTGGATCCATAATGTTTAGAGAATAGAACAAGAGGATAACTGGAGAAGATTGAAGGCGAAACTAGGGTGAAGTGAGTTATTCCTAAGTCGCATATCCATGATTCGAATTGATCATCTTTAATTACTTTCCTTAGATAGTTTTAGGTTAATTCAAACTTTTCATTGCTTCTTTTGCTTAGGTTTAGAGTGTTAAGAATTGATTTCAATCTTTCCTGGTAAATTCCATATGATTCAACTCCGAACTTCACCACTATTACCAAGTAGTGTAGTGATTGAATAAGGATTATAAATTTAATATTTGATTGAGTTTGCAACGTTTTAACGACGCGTTCGCGAGCGATCAATTTTTGACATCTTTGCCGGGGAATTACTTTTGGTAGATTTTTTTATTTTCTCTTGATTTTTTTCTTCTTTACCTAGTTAGGGTTTTATCTTTCTTATTTTTCCTTTTCTTTATTTTACACTTTCTAGGATTTATCTGATAATTCTCGGAATTATTCCAGCTTGAAGTGGAATTTTCTCGGATTAGAACCCTTGCCCAGCCTCGTCTGACGATCGATCGTCCATAGCACCGATCAATCGCTTGACGACCGATCAATCGTCCATATGTCATGTAAGTCTCCTAACTTGCAACTTTTCATTCAGCTGTGATATTCCATGGTTTTCTTCTCTCCTCCGAATCTTCTGTTTTCTTTTTCTCTTTTTGGTCTTTGATTTTGCATACATGGCTAATTTTTATATGCCACCGCGTGCCATGTCGAATGACGATTTTCCTTTTGGTTATGGATCCACTTACAATAATCACACATGGTTTTTCAAATCAAACATATAATTTACATTCATATACTTATAATCTGAATTTTAGAAATCATACATACCCTAGTTGGCAATTTCAAGATTACCAACCTCCTAATGTTCAACCATGGAACACAGAAATAGTGACTCAAACTATTAAACATTGTTTTGAACAGCAATATCCTCCTCCACAGGCACCCTCTGAACCGAAGTTGGACACAATCATGAGTGCACTTGCAAACATGAATGCAAACATTAAGGCTAACATAACTGAATGCATGACTGAGCTTAATAGCAAAATTTCTTTGATAGCAAACAACGTTAATTCTAATTCTCAATCAATTAAGAATTTAGAAATACAAATTGAACAACTAGCTTGCATGGTAGATTCATATGATGATGTAGTTGAGAATTATGATAATAATCCTATACCTTCTATTTGTGATGACAATGCTTGTGATGCTTATCTTTCTAATGATGTTGATGCATGCTATAATGCTTGTGATGCTTTGCCAATTCATGATGTTATTGATAATATTTTGCCGTCTACTGAAAATAAAATTGATGAATGCTATCCGGTTTTACATTCTGGGCCTTATATGTATTTCAATCATTCTTATGGAGCAAATCTTTTTGATGATAGTGATGATGAGGGTTGTTATGCTAAATTTCTGGTTGTTCATGATAAGTTGAATGATGATAATATGTCTATTTACAATGATCATAATGAGGATGAGCAAATTAGTGAGACCCCCTGTCGGGAACCTCAAGTTGAACTTGTACATGATGAGTTGAATGATGATGATGTGTATATAGTGATAAACATAATGAGGATGAGGGTGTTAGCAATATTCCTTGTCCAGAGCCTCAGTTTGAGATTCTACCTTTAATATCATCCCCATTAGTTGAACATTGTGAGGAGGAGAACCTTGTTATGAGTGAAGACCATGCCAATTCCTATCATCCCTTCATCAAATATCGTATAAAAATTTCCAGTTCTATGAATATTTTGTTGGCTAAGGACTTCTTTTTATTCTTTGATGAAACATGTCTGCATACCTTCACCATGATTCAGGCCATGTATTTCTTCACATGGAACCATCAACCTCCTAAATCTTGTTTCGGGAGCGTCTAGCGAAAGGCGTAAAATTACACGCTTTCTGGTAGGCAACCCAGTTTAAAAGATTTTTCCTTAGCTTCTTAGAGTTTTCTTTAATTTTTAGAATTTTTCCCTGACTTTTAGAACTTTTCCCTTTTTTCCTGGAATTTTTCCCAACCTTTCTCATTTTTTTTCTTTTTCCTTCTTTTCTGCCTCTCGTTTTTTTCTTTTTCTTTATTTTCTGCCAGATTTTCCTCTCTCCTTCTCACCCGAGCCCGATCTGAGCCGGGACATCGTCATGCCGGCTCCGCCTGGCTTCCGATCAGCTCACCCCGAGCCGTCCACCGTCGTCACCTCTTTGGCCCTCCCCGTCCCTCCATATCACCGCTATCACCTCCGCCATCCTTCCACCTACCTTTCCATGACCACCTCCGCCATCCTTCCACCTACCTTTCCATGACCACCTCCGACCTCATCCCTCTCTCCTACAACGCCGATGAGCCTCTCCACCTTCCCAAGCCACCATCGTTCTCCTCATCCATGGTCGCCCACCAACTTGAAACAACTCTCGCACCTTGCTCAGGCCGCCACGATCCATCCGCCACCATTAAAAACCTTCCTTGCTGCTTAGATAACTGGAATTAAACGCCGACGAACTAAACCTTGCCGTCCCCCTCCAATCCACCACTTGCCGACACCAATCCTTTGATCAAACCCCACAGGAGGCATCACAAAGCCCCCACGACTCTTCGTCTACCATTGCCTACCTCGATTGGAGCCTGGATCGCCGGATTCCAACTTTCTACGAACTCCACCACACCGGCGACCTCTAATCTGCCACCTGGAAGCCCCGATTCATCGGTCAAACCCCATAGGTAGCTTCCCATATCTTCCATGATTCTTCCTATATTGTTCCCGTCCTCCGGCGACGACGTTTCACCGTCGATCCATCCCTAGCGAGCTCTTAGCCGTCTGATTCTTCATGGATGTGATCCAGGTGCTCCAAAGCTCATATTTTCGATCCGAGGGTACAGATCTTCGATCAGGACCATAATCTGCATGTTTCAGCCATCCAGGCATCCTAGAAAACTCGGAATCACGAACCGTAAAATTATCCAGAAACTAGACTTCAAGAGCTTTCCAACCATATTTAGCACATCATCTAGTTCATTCCGGAAAGGTACAGTTTTGGCGTTAAAGACCCATCTTTGCTTCAATTTCCTGAATAATACAAATAACTTTATGAAGTAACATGTACTGACGAAATCATCTATATTAATCATGAAAACTCAGCAAATAAGCTGCTCTTAGTCAGGTTTAGAGTGCAATTTCATGCACTCATCAAGTGTCTAATAAGACTCGAGCTGGGAGCCTAATGGGTGAACAGTCGGTTATAAAGTATGACAGTGTTTTTAAGTGTTAGGCTGAAACTCTTGAGAATGATTCATGTTTAGACCATTGGTAAGTCTTTAGCATTATTATGCATCATGACTTTGTTGTTAGCCATATCCTGAGTTGTTTAGCTTCTGAGTTTAGCCCACTCAAAACTACCTACAATAGCCAAACTAAGTCTCGGGATGTGAATTTCCTCATCTTTATGTGTGCCCTAGAGGAAGTTAAACTCCATATTGAAAGGGAGTGTAACTACTTTGCTTGTATTCCAGTCTAAAACCTTTTTCCATTGTAAAAGACAGAGAAAATTTAGATAGTCTAAGCCTTTTGTTCCGAAATCTTGTCCGGACTTCAAGAAGGATGGTCCTGGTTAGTCGCATTGTGAGGACCTGCCCCTCTACCCCTGTGGCTCGTTGTAGACCGCAAGGGCAATTTGGTAAATTGCGCCTTGTTGGGTTGTTTCACACCCGCGTGTGCGCACACTGGCCTTATCTGTGTTTGTGTTTGTTTAGAATGGCTAGGTGAACCCGAGATCGAAAGATCTGAGCTTGGGCTTGTGTTTTAGCCCAAGTTTGCCTTTCTGGGCGAAGGAGATCGATCTGGATTGCTAAGGAGATCGATCTGGCCTTGCTAGCCAGATCGATCTGACAGGCTTTGGAGATCGATCACTTAGTACAGAAGGTCTTTGGGCAACTGACGACCCTCGAGCGATCGGTCGGGAGCGCGAGAGATCGATCGCTCCTTGGAGCGATCGATCGGACTCGCGTCGGTGCCTTTTTCTGCTTCGCGAGGACGGCCGCCGTTGGCCGTCGCTCTCCCCTGTCAGAGGGGGAGGACTTTCCCTCCCCTCCCCTCACTTTTTCCCCCTTCCCCCGGCTTTCCCCTTTCCCACCTTTTCTTCCCCTCCTCTTCCTCCTTCTCCTCCTTTCTTCTTCCTCTTTCTTTCTTCTCCCGAAACCTCTGCTTCTTTCCCCTGTTTCCGGCAACCACCTTCCCCACCTCCGTTCTCCCTCCTCCGACCATCCTTGTTTTGTTGGTTTCCTTATACCTGTTAGAATTCCTGATATAAGTTTCATGTTATTTGGTTGAGATTTGAGTAGGTTTATTGCGTGATTAAGCTCGGATTTCTGGTTTTTCTGCTGTTCTTGAAGAACAGCCGGCTTGCGGCGAGTTTTCCGGCCGGCGTGTACATGATCTTGGCTTTTGATAAACATAAGAGTTGTAAATCTCTTTGTTAGCTTTCCATTCCATCTTGTTTCGTAATTTTTGAATGTTCCTACGATTTCTTATGAATTGTTAACTGGAGGGCTGCGTTGCAGTAAATAATTGTTAAGTTAGTTGATTAACGATTTTTGATTAGTGTTTTCCCGTTAATCCAACCGTTGGATGATTATGAATTTGGGATATATTGATCCTGGTATATACACCTACTGGTGCCTAAGTTGGATCTTGAATCCGACGTCGTTTGGACGTCGGATCGATGGGATCAATTAGCCCCTAAGTAGAGGTTTTGGGTGTTTGAATATAATATTATATTTTGGAATATAATATTATATTGTTACTGTTCATTCAGCGGTTTTCGAGGTTGCTTCCCGTTGCAGGAGTCCGTGGGTGACAGTCGTGGTACCGTCGTAATGCCGGGACCCGCTGCGGATCGGCTGGCAGCGGTTGGTAGTACCGCTGCAGTGATCCAGTAGACTTACATGATGCTTGACATACTGTTGCATGTTTTGCCTCTTATCTGTGTATGTCATAGCATGCATTGTTGTATTGTGCATTAGTTGCATTGGTTAGGGCGTGGGTGATCTTTGGGTCGCCGTCCCGAGGCTGGAAGCTCGGACATAGCCCTAGGACCGGGGTTGGGTTGTTTGGACCCGGTTTGAATTGTGGTGTCCAGTCGTTTCGATGATAGGCTTAGATGACTGGTGCACTTGTGGCTTGATGATTGTAGAGGTCGTGTCGGCCTTGAGTCGGATGCTGAGGTGTAGCCGGTCTCCCACTGTGCGGATCCAGGGGTAGAGGAGTTACCTACCCAGCGGTGCCTTTTTCCCGCCTGCAGTGCCGTTCCCTGCAGTTGTGTGTTCACCAGTGTTGTTCCTACTACTCAGCGCTGCTCCTGGGCCTCAGGGATACGCGGTAGGGTTATGGGACCCCTGTATACACCCAGGTTCTACTTGAGGGCGACATTGTTGTGTTTCCCTCTTCCTTCTGTGTGTCGTAGTGTAGATCCCTACTGAGCTTAGTGCTCACACCTACCCGGGCTGCGTTTTGCAGGTGCAGGCGTCAGTTCTTCCTCCGTGGCCCCTACCGGGCAGTTGGTCGGCGGTGCGGCGGCGCCTGGTGGCTTTTGAGAGATGACGATATTTACTACTTTTACCCTTATGTTAGTTAGTCTCCTACGGGAGTGATGTTGTATTTTGAATCTTCCCCTCTCCGAGGATTTGTATATTAACACTTTGAGTTTTAAATCTGAGGTTCGAGGTTTTGCTAATCAGTGTTGTTTTAATTGAGGGTGCTTTTGGTGAACTGTTAGGGAGACCAATAGGTTAGAGGGAACCCTCGCCGTTCTTTTTCCGTGTTTTGTAGGTTCCGGTTCGCGTCGCCCGGCCCGGTTGGGCTTTCGCAGGTCGGGGCGCGACACGCATAATGTAGGAGGCCCTATAGCTACCACTCAGAAAGATGTCAAGTGTTTCTTCTATAGGAAAAGAGGTTATAAGAGTAGCGAGTGCACAGATTCAAGTTTTGGTTAGAAAATGAAATAAAGAATGTAACACACTTGTCTATGTGTGCTATGAATCCATTTGGGTTATTGTCTTATTAGATTCTTGGTGAATTGATAGTCAGACTACTATTCATATTGATATGACTTTGATGAGATTCACTGGCAAACGAAGGCAAGTGATAGTGAAGCCAAACTTAGAGTTGGAGATGATATTTAAGTCCAAGTAGAGTTCATAGGCACAATTAGCTTAAATCTTATGATACATGTTGAGCTTGTTTAGAAAACACCTTTTATGTATAGCCACTTGGACAAAATTTGTTTTCTTTTTCCATGTTTGATAGATATAAATATCACGTCATTTTTAATAGGCTAAATTTCATATGTGGTACCTGTAAAATATGTAAGTTACCTCTTGAGTACATGATCTTTTCTATTTACAAAATTGGTACCTCAAGTACTTTAATTGAACAATATAGTACATACCGTCAACTGCTGTTCTCCTCAGTTGAAGATGCTCGGCCTCAACCACCTGGACCTCCTCGCCTCTATGGGGAACTCCGTCACCGAGGTTGTGCAGACACGCTCTGTGATCTGCATGCTCGGGGGTCGCCCCTACCATGAGGCCGTCGACGCCACCCGCGCCCGCATCACCGACGTGGAGGCCGAGCTCTCTCGCCAGCTCGAAGAGACTGAACGGGTGCCGCGGCCTGATGAGGTCGACCGCCTGTAGTGGTGGGCCGATCAGGCCGAGCAGGAGAAGGAGCGCCAAGCTAAGGCTCAGAGGGACATGATCGCGTGCAACACGGTGATCCAGCTCGACGAGATGCACGATGAGTAGGAGCTCCTTCTTAAGGACACAGAGGAGAGGCTTGAACGGATGTATGGGTCTGCCATTGGTAAGGGATTTACGCAGGGGAGATTAGAGAAGGAGCCACATGTGAACGTGGAGGTCGTTGGTATCTTGAATGATGCGTCTGGAAAGTGCTTGGAGCGGGTGGAACTATCGGGTCGACAGCTAGGGATTCTCCCAGAAGCGTTTGGGATCGCTGCAGAGCACCGTCTCCCCGCTCTCCCCTTTTGCAGGAGAAACCTTCCTTGGAGGGTGTGTTTCCCCCCACCTCCGATCGCCGTGCTTGGTGCCCCTGTGCATGATGCTCTGCTGCCGCAACCCAACACCCTCATCTGGATCATTCTCCAACTCTGTCGCCTCCTCTGCGGGTCCTCCGGGTTTTGCTCTGGGTCGTGGCGTTGGAACGGAGGAAGAGGGGTGGACGGTGGTTGCCAGTCACCGCCAGAGATCTTAGTCTAGTCGTGGGATCCGGTTCGAGGCATGCCAGCCTGTTCCTGCCACTCATTGGGATCTCCAACGAGGACTCTTGATGGGGAAGTAAGCTGGCGATGAGTCTCTGGGCAGGGTCTGCTATAACACTGGTCACGTGACTAGTTTTCTGATAAAATTTTGACGACGTTCGAACTTCCGATTAAATTGTTACGGTATTGATACTTGAGGTACTAATTTTAAATAGAACATATCATGTACTCAAGTGGTAACTCACATATTTTACAGGTACCAAATATGATTTTTTGTTTTTTAATAATGGTAAGGTCCGGTTATATTTTAACTCTCGGATTGTTGGTCACTATCTGCTATCTAATAGCTTATATAGTTTATGTTTGGCATGTCACCTTAAATAATGATATTGTTGTGTCTAAAAGGCCCCTAATTAGATAAAAGTCTTATAAATTATGGCATATTCGTTTGAGTCATATTTGTAGGGAGAGGATTAGAAGATTAATTAGAAATGATATTCTATCAGCTCTAGGTTTTGGAAACCTAAATTTATGTGTTGACTGTATTAGGGGTAAATTGACCAAAACTTAGATGAAAGGTGCAGTGGATAGCTGCAAACAGATTTCTCAAGCTTATTGTTGAAGCATTTAGTTGAGAGAAATCTTTTGGAGGACCGACAATGAAAATAGCATGCTGAAAAGATCACATACGAGCGTTATTTTCATGCTACACTACCACATCTTGATTCATGTCAATAGAGAAGTTGTCTTTTGTAATTATGGATTGGTCCTATATCAATAAATGATATAACAACCGCCATGGTTCGAAGATAATGACCCTATTGGATGGAATCATGTTAGAAGTGCGGTCTCGGATCTTAGTTGTTTCAGGTGGCCACCCTTCTGTTTTTTTGTTCAGCCCGAGAATTATTTTGGAAAATAAAATGTTTTAAAATCACTGCAATTAATGTTACTCAAGTGGGAGAATGTTGGAATTTTCTTAATTGGATTTCCATTAATTGTTAATTGATTTGGTTTTATTAAAATCGGGCTAAGTTGAATACAAAATCCAATGAGATAGGCTCGATAAGTCCACTGTTATTAAGTGATCAGATTAATGAACTTGAGCGCACCGTATTTTGTTTATGATGTGGTTGAGACGGCTATGTGTAAGCCTAATTCTAGTTCTACTAGAGTTTCAATTCTACTTGGATTCAGTGTTTGCTCTAAATGGGAGGACTCACTCGATGTTTATAAATATGCTAAGTCCCCTCTCCACTCTTCTTATATTATTTCTGACTTGTCCCATCGAGAGTCATCCTATTGAGAAGAGGCGAAGGAGAGGAAGACTTACACCTCCGGTACTCTTTCAGTTTCTCTAGGATCTTCATGGCGATCAACACATGTATGTTTTATTTTAGCTAATTATGGTATTATAATATTCATATACAAGATCTTGGAAATTATCTTTCATCAAGATCCCCTTTCATGTAGAAGTTGAGATGCAAAACACAACTATCAGTTGGCAAGCTAATCTTCTTTAGTGAAGCCAATTTGGGAGGAGTTTATCTGTTACTCCAATGAGGAATTTTCTTGAGTTACAATGAGATCACTATACAACAAGAAAAGTTGTCGGGTAACCCATATTGCAATAAACTACTAGAGGGGTTGATTGCTCTATTTTGTCAAGATGGCGGTTTCAAGATGCCAAATATGGCATGCCATTGTTCTGGAAACTCTCAAGCACTGAAGTATTGATTCATATGGAGCAACTACAATCGTATAATTTGAAATTCTCAAGCATTATTGATTAACATGGTGAACGAGTACAATGGATACAAGTTGTTTTATTCCAAAATAAATCCATAATTCATATGATTTGTTCTATTATGCAACAATTGATTAACAGCCACCTATTGAAGGAAACAGAACAATATGCCAGTTAAATTGTCCAAAGATGACAGTGGTTGTTTGCGTTGGTAGAGATAATGTTCTGATGCTCGTGTAGAAAAAGGACTAGTGCTAAAAGGATCAATGGAATTTCTGGAGCATGGAACCATGCTCACCTGTTGCGCGTGATCTTCAAACTTACATCCGCAAGTATCATGCAATCAATCTTATCTACACTGCACTCTCAGAATTTTGTATTTTCCGAATCAAATGAAATTGATCATGCTTGCTAACGAGAAAAATTTACATACTAAATTCAACTTATTTTTTATTTTACAATTTATGGCTGTTTTGTGTTCCAGTTACGAAAGACATCATTTCTGGGAAAAATCCTTATAAAGCAGGATTGCTGATTTATAACCAAGGATTTCATATGCAAACGGCTTGTTTATGAAACGACAAATAGAAAAATAAAAATGAAGTTGATTTAATGTGCAAATTATTCTTGCTATCAATGATGGTACCTAGTTGAGGTGATACGATAACATTGATACAATTTTTAACTTCAGGTAGCTTGAACAACGCTGCGTAACATTACAGACGACAATTCAGCTGATCCTGTTGGTTGATTGGGTAATACATATATTCAGGGGTCCGTTTGGCAGAGGGGCGGATCCGGAATCCAGAATCCGCCTCTCCGGATTCCAAAAACGGCGTACGCTCTTTCTGAGCGTATGCCAAAATCGGATCCGCGCGGGATCCGTGCCCGCGCCAAACGCGCGGGATCCGCGCGGACGGGATCCGCGCATCCCCCATCCCGCGGATTCAGCGGGATGGGGGTGCGCCAAACGCGCCCCTAATGAATACTGTTAGTCCCTCAATGCATCTCAGTTCGTCGGAGCTTGCTTTCCAGCCGGGGATCTCAATCATTGCCTGGAACACTCTAATGGTTTGAATGCAGTCCAATTCTGTTATCCATTATAGCGAGTTTCTTAGGAGATGACGGAGATCCCTTACTCGAAGAATAATGACAAAAGTTGACACTGGAGCAAATTGAAGCTTTTGCCACTATTCACGCAAGGATAGATTATCAATTGAGACTTTCATTTCCCAAAGCGAATACAACTCTGCACCTGCAGAATAAGCAGAAAACAAGTTAAAGAAACATTTTGTAGTGACAAAATCAGTAACTGAGTTTGACTAATCCTAAAGTAAATATCCTGATGTTAAAAAGTGGAGTCTTCATCAATACAACCCCATATTTACGGCCTTATCTCAAAAAAATTATCATTTTCTGACTGAATGAACTATATGAAATGCTGTCACGCATGTTGTCAGAAATGCAAGCAACCGAGAGCTTCAGACTCTTCTATGCTAATAATAAACAGAAAGGGAAGGAGAGAGTAATACTAACGGAGTGCGAGATACGACGCCATGGTCAACAACACCATCAATTTGTTCCAGGCTATCTGCTACTTTACCTGACACTCATGAACAAGTCTAAGGTAACAAAAACAGGGAATATGTGAA
This sequence comes from Narthecium ossifragum, assembly GCA_963920575.1. Lineage (NCBI taxonomy): Eukaryota > Viridiplantae > Streptophyta > Magnoliopsida > Dioscoreales > Nartheciaceae > Narthecium > Narthecium ossifragum. Next base: position 13,799,850 of record OY986973.1, read on the forward strand.
AATATGCAATTCAAATTAAACCTCATACGGGGCTCATATTTCCCAGAGCTCTCTCCAAATTCTTTTCCTGACATTATATCCACATAATAAAGAGAAATATTCATTGGAATTTATCGGCATGTCAGCGCAATCACGTGTGCTTAGGCAATATCCACATTCCACCGAAATGAGTACAAATTTTGCGCTTCTTAATCTCTGCTAGCACGATCTTTTTGCTTCTAATATTCATTAATACGAATAGTTATGCCTTTGATCTTGGCATTTCTCGTATTGCTCGACAATTGTGTTGAGGCTATGTCCTGAAGTTATAACACAAAAGAAGGAGAACCGGGCTTTTTTGTACGCGTAAGAAAAACATTCACGACCAAGTTATCGAAAGCTTCCCAAGAATTACTCCCTTTTCTCCCAGTAAGTACACCTCACCTTATCTACAGCATTTCTTACATAACAACTTCAATAAATGCAACTTCAACTTTTCGGTATAAACTACAGAGCAAGGAGTTTTGATAGTTACTTAAAGTATTGGCTCTAATAGACCATAAGATTTTTGCAAGCAAAATGAACATGGATTGAGTCTCCTGCTAATAATGATATCAAACCTAGATCAAGTATAGGAGATGTAAATATAACATCAAGAATGTGGTGTCCCTCACTGGTAACAAGAGGGAAGACGCCTCCGAGTGGACCAGCTTGACCAGAAGCCGGCCTCCTCCACACCTTATCTGAGTTGAAAAGTCATATTTTGTATCAATAACAACAATTAACACTATATGATGAAATGACACTCATGAACTTTAAGACGGAAAAACATTCAAACGGCCAAAAATTTACTAAATTAAGGACTGATGATTACCAATTGTTCTTATCGTTGTAGGATGTAATATTAGATGTTAGCTAGTGCATAACAGATGAGAGTAATGCCACTATCTCTGAGAGAATATCATAATTATCCTAATCTCGTACAAGATGCTTGGAGTGCTGATAGAAGAGCACACCTCTGCATCTCCGAGGAATAGATCATCTATCTCTTCAGCTATTTGTATCCAAGAACCCTTGAAAAGAAACTACAGGTTAGAGTTAAGAAGAGACAAGGAAAATTCTTAAGAATCTTAGAACCTCAAACTTACAGACTTGACCAAAATAGGAATAGATCCATCAAGGTCCTTAGCGTATTGCTTCTCATCGACCATGAACACAAGGTTACCAGCCATTTTCAAGATCGACTGCTAAAGGAGAAAGGAAATAATACCAATTTGTTATTCAAGTAACCAAGGAAAAGACATGGGCTACTGTTAGAACAGAGATTTGCCCGTTGACCGGGACTGTAATCAGGGTCAAAATATATTTCCACATTCAAAAATCAAGAGATTGTAGTTTAGTTCAACTCCTTCGAATGATCGAATCAGAGGTGTTGAAGTGTACAAAGAAGTTATTTGGTTGATGATGGAGTTGATGGAAATGAAAAATGAAATGGAAAATGGAAAATGGAAGATGAAAAATGAAATGGAAAATGGAAGATGGAAAATGATGAACTATAGTAAATCTACTCCTAGGAAATTATAGATCTACTCCTAGGAAATTTTATGGTAGCACTACTCCTAGGAAATTATAGTAATTCTACTCCTATGGAAGAAATTAGTATAACACTACTCCTATAAATGAAGGACTGGTTGTAGGAATTTAAAGGAAAGATAATCTTCATTACTGAATTTAAAAGGCTACATTGATAATAAATGTAAAAAGGCTACATGAAGATAAAAAGCTGATTTGCTTTGATGGCCAGGGCCCGTTTTCCTTCTTCCTCTTGGCTTTTTATAGAGTTTCTGGTAACCACTTTTGAACTGTCAGAAACTGCCTTGAACTGTTTTAGAACTGCTCTGAACTATCAGAACTACATAACTGGCCGATATCTTCATTTATTTACGGAACTGCCATCAGGTAGAGCTTCTTGTCTTCCACTGCAATTTGGCCAATGATGACCTTGGAATTTGATGAAACTCTGAACATGAAAGTTGTAGGTCTTCGAATTATCTTTCCATTGGTCTAAACACCAAGTCATTTGGACATCGTATGAGAAAGTTATCGCCAAAATGGTCGACACATATCGATGTCTTATTAAAATAATCAGTCAAAATATGGCCGATGGACTTTTGGCCGATAGAGAATCTGGCCGATTGGATTTGGACATTTGGTCTTATTTATCAGTTTGCCACTGAACACTTTGGTTGTCCGTTTGACACACTAAACGATGGAATCTGAAGATCTTATCAACAATAAAGTTGTAGATCTTTTCGTCCTCTGTCCAATCGTTTTAGAATCGGCCAATTTCGATACTTGATGTAAAAGTTATAGCCAAAATACTCTAACTATGTCAAAGCCAAAAATTATGGACAATTTGATGTCAATTTCGTCTTATTTACGAAATTAGCATTGATCTTGCCAATCGCCCAAATGGCCATTATTATGACTAACAGCTACTACGAGAGATAAATGGATGGATGGATAGCAAAATACAGCTAAAATTCACCTTCTCTTGAAGTATGTATTCCCCACCTTCCAGTTCCCGACGCCCAATGACAGCAGCGAGCGTACGCTCTTCGATAGCATCGACATCATCAAATGCTAGATCAATCTATGAAATAAGCAAACAAAGTTTGAACTTTTTCCCCAACACATGGTTTACAATCCGTTCTTACTACTATGAAAACCCAACAGAAATGGAACTAACATATTGGAGAATTTTTATAAGAGGAGGAAATCGTGCACACTTGAAGGCTTTCTCGGAAGTCGTCCAGTGGGATTCCCGCTTTGGCGGCTACGCTTGCGCTACCAGTAGAAAGTTTTGAGAAAGAGGCGAGTTTGTAGTCGGTTGTGATCACTAAGAAGCTCGAAAGAATAGAGGAGACTAGCTCACGTAGGGATGCCGACAATGTGTTTGATAGCGCTGTCTCGGAGAAGACGGCCGAGATAATGGATGGTGCCGAGTCCGATCACCATCCCATCTCTCAAGTAACTGTCCACCTGAAAGGAGAGGGAGAGAGAGGCCACTCTATAAAGAGATCGCTTTGGGGAGTTGGAAGGAAGGGATGGATGGATGGATGGTGCCAACGGCGGCGGCAAGGCTCACCGTGTGCTTAGCGGCGGCGAGGGTCGGGAGTGGCGTCAGAGGCACACGCGGTGGCGGCGAGGGGTCTGGGAAGCATTGTCGCCGGAAAGAGATGGCGGGGGATGCGGCGAGGAGGGATAATAGCGGTGGCGGAGAAGTAAGCAGTCATCCAGACTCATCCATATCAGTTTTCCTATCTATTTTTCATTAAATACTGTAATATATATTAGTGTCCTATTTTATATCTTCCCTATTTATAACATCCCACATTATCAGCTTCGCTAAACCATTTTGTACATCATTAAAATACTCATTCCCTCATTATTTTTTGATATTATATTCTTCATTTATTATTTGACATTCATATAATTATAGAATTTGTATTATATGACATAATTAAACTTTGAAGTAATTGTTTATTAATTAAAATAATATATAGAAATAATCATATATAATTTTATGAAAATACATCTAATAATTAAATATTTAAAATACAACCATCAATTTCTAAAGGCCATATTCTCTATGTTAGCATTTTTTAATATAAATTAATAGAGAGAGAGAGAGGTAAGAGAGTGAAATAAAGAGAAATAATGAAATAAATACATCAATTAGTATTTTTAATATAAATTAATATATAATGAGTGCTACGTGTTGCCCCACTTGTAGAGGAGCATTGTTCATCTCCTCTATTATAGGGTAGCTGTAGAGAAGCTGATGCAGCCCTGATTTCACCAGCGATCCTATATTTGCCATTAGGGTATGGAGGCATTTAGGGTGGCTAATGCGGGTGCCCTAGTACTACTAGTCACGGCAGAGGATAAGGAAGGGGTGGGGGTTGCTCTTTCTTGTTTCTTTTTCTATTTTAATTTTGGATTTTTAACATATCACCTCCTATATTTTAATAATATTATAAAAAACTACCTCTTTGATAAAATTACCTCCCTTATTAATTAAAAAATTATCTCCCATGAAATTCGCTCAGCAAGTGTTAGCTTTACCTCGTGACCATGGTTAACTCAACCTACATTTAAATGACCAACATGCTATTATCATCCTTATGTGGCTTCATATGATGCAATATGGTCAAATAACCTTCAATACCGACGGAAGTTGATGTCAGGTTATATATCTAGTTTCTTACGAGTTTAATCGAAATAAACTATAAGGGTGGTAGTTTTTTATAATATTGCTAAATTATAGGTGGAAATGAGAAAAAAAAACTTTAAATTTATAAGTGTGTGTATGCTAAAACTGTAGAGGATTAAGATGGAGGAAAAATTAATGATCTCGATATTAGAGGGTTGTTTTTGCTGTAACACCCGCTTTCTGTGTCTTCCTTGATCAGTATATTGCACTAGTAATCAATTAACCATCTCTCTAAGAGAGAATATAATGTAAAAATTAGGGGTGACAATCGGGGTCATGACCCGTGAACCCGACCCGAGATAATCGGGTTTGGGTTTGGTCTAATCGGGTTCGGGTCATAAACGGGTCGACCCGTTTATGACCCGTGAATAAAGGGGTCGGGTCGGGTTGACCCGTGGGTTAGACGGGTCAACCAGTTTAGCCATTTACCCATGAGTCATCTACTCATCTCCCCCTCTCTCTCCTGGTTCTCCCCCATCTTCCCCTCTCCCCCCCTCTCCCCTCTCTCCCTCTCCTCGATCTCCCCCTCTCTCCCCGATCTCACCCTCTCCCCATCTCCCCATCTCCCCGTCTCCCCTCTCTCCCCCTATCCTCTGCTCGGGCTGCCTCTCATGGCGATCTCCCCCTCTCCCCTCTCCCAATCTCCGATCTCCCCCTGCCCCCCTCCCCTCGCAAACCCACCTTCTACCGCACCTCTCTTCCTCTCCTCCTCCTTCTCTATTCTCCTCTCCCAACCCTCTCGCCAGCCGACCCTCTCTTCCTCTCCTCTCTCTCTTCTTCCCCGACCATCTTAACCCACCTCCTACTTCCTCCATCTTCCCCGACCATCTTAACCCACCTCCTACTTCCTCCATCGTCTTCGAGCACCCAAGACACTACACCCTCCTCCCCCGCGAGCTCCAACCTCGACCCCGAGACAACCAACATCCATCGCCACTAATCCCTGCAAACTCACCTACAAGGCCACAACCTATCCCGGCGCCGTCCTCTTCACCGTCGCCGCCTTCTGATCCCCTCCCTCATCCCTCCCACGTGAGATCCGGCCCGATCCGGGGATCCCTCTCCTTGCTCTCGAAACCCGGCGCCTCCTCCATCCTCAACCCACCACCTTCGCCTACTCTGACCACCACACTCCCCAGATCCGGCCTCCCCGCCGCATCATGACCCCTCCTCCATCGTTTTCAGTGAAGAACCGACGTCGTCGGCCTCTCCCTAGCTCGCAGCTCCTCTTCCTCCATTCAAGACTCGCGGGCCACAACCCATTCTGGCGTCGTCCTCTTCACCGCCGATGCCTTCCGATCCCTTCCCTCATCCCTCTCGGTGAGATCCAGCCCGATCCAGGGATCCCTCGCCTTCCTCTCGGAAGTTGGAACCCGACGCCGCCTCCATCCTCAACCCACCGCCTCCGGCTACTACGACCTCCACATTCCCCAGATCCGAAGTCTCCGCCGCCTCACAGCTCCTCCTCCATCATTTCCGATGAAGAACCGGCGTCGTCGGCCTCTCCCTAGCTTGCGGGCTCCTCTTCCTCGCCGCTGCCACTGCCGCTGCCGCAAATCCGCCGTTTAAGAAACGGGTTAGGCGGGTCGGGTCAGGTTCGGATTGATAAACCGGACCCATTTATTAAACTGGTCGGGTTCGGGTTTGACTTTTATTAAGCGGGTCAGTGCCCTACCGGACCCGCGAACCCGAATTGCCACCGCTAGTCAAAATTAAGCAAGTTGTTTGTATCTAATTCAATGAGGGTGATTAGGATTGGTCAAATAAGGAATAAGAGTATTTTTTGTTTGATTAGATGAGCCCAAAGGCTAGCTTACATAAAACTATCCTGAACGTCTAAGAGGGGGGGTTTATCTTAGGCCTAGTACCATAAAATAGGAGGAGTCTAATTAAATCATATGCTTGCAAATGATAAGAGTAGAAAATATATTAAAGCAAGGATAAGAAATGAGAGTTAGAGAGATTGCACCAAAAATTTATAGTGGTTCGGCCAACCTTGACTACGTCCACTTCACTCAAGGGTCTCGTTGAGGTTCCACTACTTGCAATACCTCTTACAAGTTGTGTGAGGACATGCCCCTCTACCCCTGTGGCTCGCTGTAGACCGAAAGGGCAATTTGGTAAATTGCGCCTTGTTGGTTTGTTTCACACCCGCGTGTGTACACACTGGCCTTGATTGTATTAAATGCTTGTTTAGAATGGCTAGGTGGACCCGGGATCGGAAGATCCCAGCTCGGGCGCGCGGAAGCTTGCCTTTGGGCAGCTAACGACCCTTGAGCGATCGATCACTCCTTGGGGCGATCAGTCGGACTCGTGAGCGAGTCGGTGGGTTTTGATCCGGGGCGAGAACGATCGATCGCTCCTTGGAGCGACCGATCGGACTCGCGTCGGTGGCTTTTCTACTTCGCGAGGACGGCCACCGCTGGCCGTCGCTCCCCTCTGTCAGAGGAGGGAAGACTTCCCCTCCCCTCCCCTCACTTTTTCCCCCTTCCCCCGGCTGTCCCCTCCCCCTTTTCCCCCTATTTCTTCCCCTTCCCTTCCTCCTCCTCCTCCTTTCTTCTTCCTTCCTTCTTTCTCTCCCGGAGCCCTGTTTTTCCCCTGTTTTCCGGCAGCCACCTTGCTCTCCTCCGTTCTACCTCCTCCGGCCATCTTTTCCGGCGTTCTAAGGCTCGTTGGATCCGTGACAACGAGAGGAAGATCTCTGAAGAGGTTTGGAGGCTTGTTGGTGATCAAATCGCGGGGAATCAGCCGAGGAAAGCGCAGCTAGGTAGGGTTATACCTACTGTGTTCATTTCGGGTTTTCTTTAGATCTAGCCGTTGGATCTTGTTGATCCTTGTTTTATTGGATTCCTTATACCTACTAGAATAACTAATTTAAGTTTCATGTTAATCAGTTGAGATTTGAGTAGGTTTTATGCATGATTAGTCTCGGATTTCTGGTTTTCTGCTGTTCTTGAGAAACAGCCGGCTTGCGGCGCGTTTTCCGGCCGGCGAGTACATGATCTTGGTTTCTGATAAACTTAAGAGTTGTAGATCTCTTCGTTAGCTTTCCATGCCATCTTGTTTCATAATTGTCAGATTTATGGACGATTTGTTATGAATTGTTTTGTGGAGGGCTGCATTGCAGCAATTAGGTTGGTAAGCGAGCTGATCAGCGGTTTTGATTTGTATTTTCCCGTTAATCCAACCGTTGGATCATTATGAATTTTGGATATGTTGATCCTGGTATATACACCTACTGGTGGCTAAGTTGGATCTTGAATCCGACATCGTTTGGACATCGGATCGACAAGATCAAATAGCCCCTAAGTAGAGGTTTTGGGTGTTTGAAAATAATATTATATTTCGGAATATAATATTATATTTTTACTGTTCATTCAGCGGTTTTCGGGGTTGCTTCCTGTTGCAGGAGTTCGCGGTTGACGGTCGTGATACCATCGTAATGCCGGGACCCGCTGCAGATCGGCTGGCAGCGGTTGGTGGTACCGCTGCAGCGATCCAGTAGACTTATATGATGCTTGACATACTGTTGCATGCTTTGCTTCTTATCTGTGTATGTCATAGCATGCATTGTTGATGTGTGCATTAGTTGCATTGGTTAGGACGTGGGTGATCCTTGGGTCACCGTCCCGAGGCTGGAAGCTCGGACTTAGCCCTAGGACCGGGGTTGGGTAGTTTGGACCCGGTTTGAATTGTGGTGTCCAGTCGATTCAATGATAGGCTTAGATGACTGGTACACTGGTTACTTGATGATTGTAGAGGTCGTGTTGACTTCGAGTCGGATGCTGAGGTGTAGCCGGTGTCCCACTGTGCTGACCTTGCAGTGTCGGGTTCCTGCAGTTGTCGTCGCCAGTGCTGTTCCTGCTACTGAGTGCTGCTCCTGGGCACCAGGGACACGCGGTGGGGTTATGGGACCCCGTATACACCCAGATCCTACTTGAGGGCGACACTGTTGCGTTTCCCTCTTCCTTCTGTGTGTCGTAGTGTAGATCCATACTGAGCTTAGTGCTCACTCCTACCCGGGTTGCGTTTTGCAGGTGTAGGCGTCAGTTCCTCTTCTGTGGCCCCTACCGGGCAGTTGGTTGGCGATGCGGCGGCGCCAGGTAGAGTCTAAGAGGTGGTGATCCTTTACTGTTTTTTTATCCTTATATTAGATAGTCTCCTACGGGAGTAATGTTGTATTTGAACTCCCCCCTCTCCGAGGATATGTATATTAAACCCTTTTGAGTTCTTAAATCTGTGGTTCGAGGCTTCATTATTATATTGTTGTTTTAATTGGGGATGCTTTTGGTAAACTGTTAGGGAGACCAATAGGTTAGAGGGAACCCTCGCCAGCTATTCTTCCGCGTTTGTTAGGTTCCGGTTCGCGTCGCCCGGCCCGGTTGGGCTTTCGCGGGTCGGGGCGCGACAAGTTGTCCACTAAGCTTGTAGGTGCTTGGAAACCTATCCACCAAGCTTATGGGTGCTTGGCAACCTTACAATCTCTCCAAGCTCTCTATTGGATATTTCTCTCAAAGTCTACTTCACACTTGAAGTAGTTTTACAAAGGTTTACCTCACTGATAAAGACATGAAAACTTGCTAGAATATTATTACAATAATCCCTTAGCTCCCCCTAACTGCTGGGCAAGTTTTGTAATGCCCCGACCCTCTACTGGGCCCCGCCCCGCGGGCTCCCGGTCCGACCAGTATCTACCCGAGGGCCCCACTCGACACAATATTGTTCGCTTTTGACTCACCTCAGAAATTTGGAAAAACTTCCCAGTAGGTCACCCATCCCGGGACCGCTCCAAGTTAAGCACGCTTAACCTTAGAGTTTTCTGACGGATCACTGCCAGCACGGCTTTAAAACACGTTGTGTCTATTAAGGGCTTACTATATACTTATATCAAACCCCAGACCATACCGAAGCGTTGTGGGATTGCTTACCCTGCTACCCGACTCAGCCCCGCCCTCCAAGCGCAGGCATCTTGTCCCACGGTAGACCCAGCGGGCCTCACAATCCACCCCCCTTGGAGGCCCAGCGTCCTCGCTGGCACAATTTCCTGCTGGGAACTGGCTCTGATACGAAGTTGTCACACCCCGACCCAGAAAACACATCCGAGCCGAGGCGTGAGGGGAAACCTACACTATTCATCTCCAAGTGGCGCGATACAATGCAGAATTATAGATAAATTTAAACAAATTATATTCCAGAGGTGAAACAGAAATTCAATTCATAAATACATCAAGTTGTACAGTTTAAACATCTGATTACAATTCTTATCAATTTCCTCCAAGGGAAAAGATCTTATACAATAATCCAAAAGTTCTCGAAAGATGTTTACAATTTACAAAACTGCCAAAGTACAATAATCTTCCTAGAGCAACCTCAAGCACCTCTGGATGTAGTCGCGCCTCCAAAAGCTGATCCCGCCGTCTCTACTGAAGAAGAACTGGCGCTTGCACCTGCAAACGCAGCCCGGGTAGGAGTGAGCGATAAGCTCAGTAGGGTTGTACTCTACGGCACACTGAAGGAGGAAAACAACAACAGTGTCGTTTCTCCGCCTAAGTCTAAAGGATGCCACGGGTCCCATAACCCTATCGATGTCCCAAGGGCTCCTGTCATGAAACCTCTCTCCTGAACATGTTACCAGGAGGCCAAGGAACAGTAACATGCAGGATCACCCTTACCCAAACAGGAACACCATGCCTTGGGGAACCACGTCGGGAACGCATCGACAACCATCCTGAGCACTTGGCCTTGGAGAACCGACACAACCTCTAAACATTAAACATTGATCAGAGTCAACTATCGCAAATCCTCAATAACAAGAGATTCTGATCAGACAATCACGCCCTAATCCTGACTACCCAACCGCGGTCCTAAGGCTAGATCCGAGCTACCCGAGAGCCTCGGATCGGCGATCAACCCATCGCCCGCCTAACCTCAAATGCCTCTAATGCAAACAAGATGCATGCAATGCTTAGGCACAGGTAAAGAGATAAAAGCATGCAATAAGATGTCATCAATTATACAGGGCTAGGCATAGCTTATAGCTAGCCAAAGGGTAAGCATAGCAGAGGCCTCAAATACAGATAAACTATGCTAACCAACAAAGATCTGAGCAAAGCATTAAATACAGCTATACAATAGTCTTCAATGCCCTCTTGCACCTGACAGACTAAGGTTCCACAGTTACCCTGCAGGTAACTGGCCACAGTTATACGATAGCCCTCGGCACACGCCGGCAACAGGCTAAGGTTCCGCAATTCCTCATTAGCTAGCATTCATAGCGTGACAAGTTTGCTGCAACTTTTCTTTTATACCTGAGCTCCAAAGCCCTCAAAATAGCCTCCCAACGGCTATTTTCTGCTCTTGCAACGGCTCTTTAACGGCTCTTTTCCTGGATGGCGGTCGACCGTCGCATCGTCCGTGACATCGTCCACCAGGTTCTTCTTGAGCCACGGTCGATCCACGCATCATCCGTCAAGCTTCATGGTCGACCGTCGTATCGACCGTGACATCGATGTCAGGCTCTGTTGTAAAAACCGCTACTCAGGGTCGATACCTCGTTCGACCGTTGCTCCCCCAAGATGGGTCATATAGGCCACGGTCGATCGGTCCATCAACCGTCAGCCTATTTGCCCACGACCAGCTTCCGCAGTCGATCTGTGCATCAACCGCCATACCCCACGGTCGATCCGTTCATCGACCGTCGCATAAAAATACATTAAATATGATTTTAATGCTTTCCAAATTAAGGGATATTAATATAAAACTAATGTTTTATCATCAAATATATATGGACATCATCGAAATAATATTAGGACTAACATATCCAACTCCATTATGCCATCTTCCAAAGCCCAATAGAGCGGCACTTGTGAATGACGAAACCAACGAGCAACACCATTATCATTACAATTTACCATCCGTGGGATGTACATACATAATATCTTTGAAAATTCCATCATCTTCGCCCAAATGTCCCACATGACTAACTCTAGTACCGGAGGACATACCATATGATTATAAATCAAGTCCACTACCATTTTTGAGTTAGTCTCGACAATCAATTGCTCAATGCCATTTTCTTTTCCCCATGCCATTCCATTGAGCATTGCCATCAACTCTGCCTTAAGAACCGACTCCGACTAGATTGGCTTTTTCCCATTGCCCAAATAGCTTCATCAACTCCGTCCAACAATGGCCCTCTAGCTGCTACAGCAGCTACAGCGGCATGTTGTTTTGAGACATAGGAAGCATCTACTTGTAGGACAATGCTCTCACTGTTCATTCCTTCTCTATGTGGCACAGGTCTTCTCTCTAAAGAATTCAGTGACCAACCTTCGTGCTTTATGAGCCAAAGCTCTTGCAGAATCTATCTGTCAAAAACAACCTTGTTTCTATCCTTACAAATTAACCAAATTGCATAGGAAATAAATGCTTTTCGCCTCCTGTATCTCCTTGATATGTAGAACGAAGGAGGAGGTCCAAGTAATCTGCTGCTTACCAACCAGTCCCAGCACAATTCATGAATCCTAGTATTATCTTCAGCACTTCCTGCGCATATGCACAATCGAAGAGCGCATGAGTGATATTGTCCAGCCCTCCTTCACATCTTCGACAGCTTGTATCATATGCCACCATTGCTTTCCAAAGCCTCTCTTTAACTGCCATTTACCATGTGTTAGCGTGGAAATTTAACCGTTGACCGGCCAAATAGTCAAGGTCAAATCTACCTCACACTTAAAAATCAGGAGATTGTGGTAAACTTCAAATCTTTCAAACTATGTTCGAAAAGAGATGTCAAGCTAAATAGAAATCTAAATTTAACCTTATTTAATGATCTAATAAGACCAATTATCATAATTAAATCTAAATTAATCTTAGATTAATCTACTGCAAATAAGAAATTACTTAAAATTGATAAATTATTCTAAAAGCAATAAAGATCATCCTAAAGTACTAAATCAAGGGAAAGATTGAAATATATTGCTTAACTTAATCTAAATTAAGATATTAAAATTCTTACATTAAACTAATCTAAAGGAACAGTAAAGAAACTTCCAAGGAAAACGATAGAGAAAACATTATAAAATCTAATCCTATATTACTTATCTAAGAACAGTAATTTAGATTACATTATGTAGAAAAGAGAAACTAAAGATGGAAGAAGCATAATCATTTCATTAAATAAAGTTAACTTACATGAACAGGAAACATTCTGACAAGAAGGAAAACTCAGGTGCGTAGGCTCTACGATAGATTTGCAAAAGAGATTACACAGTGAAAGAGAAGACTATTTATATTAGAGCGGTTTGATAACTTCCACTCAGCACGTTCTCCATCATCTTCCATCTTTCACTCTTGATAAGCCATGTGTCCCATGTTTTTCAATATTTCTTCGTTTCTCCACATCACGGTTTGGCCAATGAAGGTTCTGTCTGGTTGATGAGCTTTCTCATTGCCGCAATGTCATTCTTATTGACCGATACTCTCTTCTTGCATACATCTTCATCGTCCTTAGTTGATATCTTTCTTGTCTTTAAATTATCATCGCCTTTGGCCGATGACTTTCTTATGCAAAGATTATCATCATCGTTAGCTGATAGTTTCCTTCTTTTAGCCGATTATTTCCTGCTTAGCTTAGAACAACATCGTCCAATTGGATAGGAAAGGCTGTTGATCATATTTATTATGCAGACATATCAATCATTCATTGGTGATGATGATGCATAATGTTATATTTTTATCCCTTAATACTTAGCCTCCTGTGCTTATTTGGTACCTAAATACACTCATTATTTTTATATTTTGATTTAGGATGCAATTGAAGTCCTTAAGTTCGAAAAGAAGCTGAAAACAGTATATGAATCAACTTTAAAGATTAAACTGTATCTGCTGATGAAGAACCAGATGATGTTCCATATATGGTTGGAAAGCTCTTGAAGTCCAGTTTCTGGATAATTTTACGGTTCGTGATTCCGAGTTTGCTAGAAGAAGTTACGGTAATTTTAGTACCAATGGCGCAGTCTGGATGACAAAACAGTAAATACTCAGGAAAGACGAATCGATCATGTTCCCTAAAAGGATCGATCCTTTTATGCAGACAGATCTGACATAGATCATACTTTTCAGATGATCACAGAAGGATCGATCCTCCTTTCACTCAAGAATATTGAGGAAATCGTCAAGAAGAAGGATCGATCTTTCTCCTAACGAAGAATCCATCCTACTATCCATCCTACTGAGAAGGATCGATCATGCTTCTATCAAAGGATCGATCTTCCTCGGGCGTAGCCAGGAATTGAAGATTTTGATATCAAAGGATCGATCTTACACTTATGGAAGGATCGATCTTACCTTCGTAGTGAAGAAAATTAACGGCTCAGATCTAATCTGAGGATGGAGACACTTTAAGGCTATAAATAGGACTCTTTCTAGGGTTTTAGGGGGGATTGCTGGATACTTTTGGCTGCTACTTTCTACTCTTATATCTTTCCTAGGTTTTCTCTAGCTTATTGGAATCTTTTGAGGATTGTTCTGGATAGCCTTGCGTGGCTAAATCTTGATTCTTGGTCAAGGAAACCGAAACCTCGCAATCAATGAAATTGTGAGATCTAATCTATTTTAATTGTATAGTTTATACTTGAGTATTGAATGTTCTTCTGTGATTGGATGTTCATGATTGTCTTGTCTAATTGCTAGGAGGCCTACTAGTTTATTATTTATTGTGATCTACTGCTAGGTTGGATATCAAATCCGTAATTGTTTGTTCTCTCTAATCTGCGAAGCAACTGAGATCTATTGATTTACTGCGTTTCAGAGATTAATAGATCTTAGGAAGAATGTTTGACAAAATTAAATACAACCGCGTGTGCTTGTGTTGTTTAGCTTCATCGATCTCCCTATTCTTAAGGCTGCTACTAGATTAAATCTACAACGCTTGTCTTAGATTGTTAGGGTTGATTAGATCGCTTGTTTCTAATTAACTATGATCGAGGAGAGATTCAAATTTAATTCGAACGGTGAATATTCATGGTATAAATTAATATATACTTGCATCAATGATCAGTTATAAAGATTCCGATGGTGGATGTTGACTTAGACCAAGATTTGTTATCTTGATTCAATTCGTTTCTTCAATTTAGATTATTTCTATTTTGTTTTCGTTTTACTCAAAACCCCCCATCTTGTTCACATAGCAAAAAACTTGTATTAGACACTTTTTGTGGGATTGACTCGTACTCGCACTACTATATTTAGTTTTAAGAGTATTGGTTTTATTTTTGGTTGCTTGCGACTGCACACCAAATTTTGGCGCCATTGTCGGGGAGTGTTTCTAGTTGATTTTTGTACTTATTGTGATCTTTATTTCATAAAAAAGAAAAGAAAAGAGAGTTTACTTTGTTTATTAGTGCTTTAGCGTAGGATTTTTATTTATCTTCATTACTCTAGACCTTCTCTTAATTTATTTTTCTCGGTTCACCGGAATCTTCTTGATTGTGTATGAGTATATCTCGATCTTTTAATCATGGTGATTTACAGTACAATCCAGAGATAGAAAGAACTTTACGCAGGTTAAGGAGGGAAGCTCGGAGAAACTTTGAGGAGAACGATTTGGATATTGATTTCCTATTTGGTAGCGATTTTGGATTAGAAGAGGAAGAAGTCATGGCCGGAAATGGGATTTTGAAAGAACTGGCAGCCCCAGATTTGAATCAACAACCCTTGTGCATTACAGTCCCTACTTTGGATGCTACTACTACTTTTGAATTGAAATCTGGACTAATACATCTCTTACCCACTTTTCATGGACTTGCAGGTGAGGATCCTCACAAGCATTTAAAGGAGCTTCATGTTGTGTGCACAAGCATGAAATCAAATCAAACTGAGAGCCTTCCCATTTTCTTTGAAGGATTCGGCTAAGGATTGGCTTTATTATTTACCCTCGGAGAGTATTACCACGTGGAACAAGATGAAGAGGTTATTTTTGGAGAAATATTTCTCAGACAGAGATATGTGGTGTAAGGCAGCATAACGGAGAATCTTTACACGAGTATTGGGAACGTTTCAAGAAACTATGTGCAAGCTGTCCCCATCATCAAATTAGTGCGCAATTACTTATCCAATATTTTTATGAGGGCTTACTAACCACTGACAGGAGTATGATTGATATCGCTAGTGGAGGAGCTTTGGTGGATAAAACGCCTGAAGCCGCGAGGAACTTGATTGCTAATATGACGACTAATTCTCAACAATTTAACACTAGACTTGATTCTTATTCAAAACATGTTAATGAGGTAAATGTCTCATCCCTTGAACAACAGATTGCGAGTCTAACTTCTTTTGTTCGTCAATTAGCTGTAGGTAATATGCAAACAACGAAGGTTTGTGGGATTTGATCGGTGGTAGGGCATCCAACCGATATGTGCCCAACTCTTCAAGACACTACAAAAAATGACCCCATTCTGCAGCGATTCTATTGCAACGGTTGAGGAAGTGCTGCTACAAAATTAGATATAGCAGCGGTTTAGATGTAACCGTTGCTAAAATGAAATTCTATAGCAGCGGTTTTGGTTAATATTGCAAAAAATATACAACTTGTAGCGGTTTACATAACTGTCACTAATATTTCTATTTCTGGCAGCGGTTTATTAGCAACAGTTATAAACCGCTGTAAAATCATGTTGTATAGCAGCGGTTTATTTGCAGCGCTTATTATAACCGCTATGATGTGATACTTAAAAGACGACGGTTTTGACAATTGCTGCAGAAGATAAATTTTGTGCAGCGGTTATGTGAACTGTTGCTATTAGTTCTTCTTATCGCAGCGTTTGATATGCAGCAATTTTCTAACAGCTGCAGGAATTGCAGCGGTTTATATAACTGTCGCTAATAGTTATATTTCTGGCAGCGGTTCATTAGTAGCAGTATCTAAACTGCTGGTAGATGTTCTATTGCAACGGTTTATTTGCAGCGCTTCTTATAACCGCTGCGATGTGGTAGTTAAAAGACGACGGTTTTGACAATTGTTGCAAAAGATAAATTTTATGCAACGGTTATGTTAACTGTCGCTATTATATCTACTTATAGCAGCAATCAACGTGCAACATTTTTCTAACCGCTGCGGGAAAATGGTTTTTTTTTTGCAACTGTTAAGCAGCAACAGTTTGTCGCTGGCTTGACTATGACACACTAAGCAGAGTTGACGGGGTCCGGAGCAGTACTCCGGCGGCGGTTTCAGGAGGCAGCGCCCCCCGGAAGCTAAACGATTTTTGGGATATGTTTAAGCGGGTTTGACCTATTTTTCATGTGTGCTTTCTTGAGTGTATACTGAAGATCGGTAGCTAGGCTCAGTCCAGAGGCTCAGAAATTGAGTTCGTGCTTAATGAAATCATAGTTGAGCTCATGAATGCCAGATCCTATACATAAAAAAAAAAAACGCTGCGCCCGATCCCAAAAACCCCAGTGACATCCAGCGTGAAAATAAAACTTCTCCCCTCGCCTAATATATTCTTTCCGCCAATCCCAAAACACGCGCGCGAAGCCTAAGGAAACAAAGCTTTCCCGAAACCCTCCCATAGCCCGTCGGCGACTCCTTGCTTCCTCGGAAAACCTCCCCTAGCCCACCCGCGAGTCTTCACTTTTCTGGTAAGCATCTCCGTCCTTCTCTCTACCTCCCCTAGCCTACCGCTCGACCACGCCAAGCCCATCCTTCGCCTCCCGGAAACCCATCTCTGCCCTAGCTCCACAATCTCCGGCGCCTCGCCTCACTTCTTCTCCGCCTACCGTCCTCTCTACCTCCCCTAGCCCGCTGGCGAGTCTACACATTCCTGGAAACCTTCTCCATCCTTCTCTCTAGCTACCTCCCCTAGCCCGTCGACCAACTGCGCCAAACCCATCCCTCGCCTCCCGAAAACCCATCTCTGCTCTAGCTCCACCATCTTCGTTTCCCTGCTCCACCATCTCCGGCCCCTCCCCTCACTTACTTTTCCGCCTACCGTCCTTCTCTCCACCTCCCTCCCCTAGCCCGCCGATCGACTGCGCCAAACCCACCCCTCGCCTCCATGACTTTTCCATTCTCTGGTGGTATTATTCTTATATCCTCCCGGGTCCTCTCCCACCCTCCAACCACCCTATTCCTTGCTCTGCTGTCTTCTTCCCTCCCCATCAGCGTCGGCTCCTATCCTCCCCCATTGGTGCTGGTTGTCAAGCTCCCTCACCATCCATCCCTTCTTTCCTACCTGCTGCCCTCCCACACGACGTGCTCCCTGCGGCTGCTGCCTTCCCATTCTATTGCAGTCAAGATCTTTTTCAGAGGAGGACTCGAAGACTCTCAACATCAGCTGCATAGATACTCTCAACATCAGTGAATGTTGTTGGTTTCAATAGATTAAAGAAACAGGTATCATTAACTTAATGGTATGGATTATGCCTGTGTTGTACCATGAACAAGTCTCGTTAGATGATTTGATTTGTTGCTGTGTTTGTACTCAGAAAATAACTATGTCGAATTCATATGAACAGCGGATGCTCTGGTGTCGACGGGGCTTGCAAGTCTAGGCTACCATTATGTCAATATAGGTGCTATTTTGCTTTCCTTTCTTCTTATTTTATCTGCAAACTATTTGGGATAATCATGTTGTTCTTCATGTTTCTATGCTTAAGCTGATGTGTTTGATTTTGTTGATTTCTCAGATGATTGCTGGGGGGAATACAACCGTACCTCAGAGGTCAGGCTTTTTTATTTTCTTGCTCATGGCTTGATTGATCGATATGGATGATAGTTATAAAATATTTGTTTTTTTTTTTGGGTATTTCAAACTTTCATTATAGCTTTGCACACGTATCACATGAAAATTGCACCATAAATATTGTGCATCTGGAATTATAAGTGAAATACGTATTGTTTTTTTTCTTCTTTTGAAACGCATGGGATTGCCTTAAACGTCTGGTGCTCTATTTCAGGGTACTTTAGCAGCGAAAAACACAACATTCCCATCAGGGATCAAAGCTCTTGCAGATTATGTGCACGGGAAGGGCCTTAAGATAGGAATTTATTCCTCTACGGGGTGAGTACAATGAAATTTAGTTCATTGCTTCTTGACAACTCTGAAATAAGCAAACCTTGGGTATTTCTGTATCTATTCAAAACTAGAGGAGTTTTTGTGGTACTGGCAGGTTCCGAACATGTAGCAATTTAATGCCAGGTTCACTCGATTATGAGGAGCAGGATGCTCAAACCTTTGCAGAATGGGTAAGAACCTTCACCCTTATTTCTTTTCATTTTTTTTTCTTCTTTTTGTTTGATGACATTAGTTTCCGGTGCTTTAATTGGTTTGTGCTGTATCCAGGGTATTGATTACCTTAAGTATGACAACTGCTATACAGATGGTTTGAAACCAACTATTCGGTAATCTTCCTATACTCTCCTCAGTCACACAATATGTGGTATCTTGTGTTTGCAAATTGTAAAGTTTACTTAGGTAGCCTGTGATGACTGGAGCTCTAATGAACACGGGACGTGCAATCTTCTACTCTCTATGTGAATGGTAAACTGCTCACCGACACCATGTTGCTCTTAAGTCCTTCCTTAATTTTGTATAAATTGGTTGATAAACTTTCCTGCTTGATACGTAGGGGAGAAATGGAGCCTGCAAAATGGGCTGCAAATGTAGGAAATAGCTGGAGAACAACAGGCGACATAAAGGATAACTGGGCAAGGTAGGATAGCTGAAATTGCTCCACTAGTTTCTTTCCATTGTTGTGGTTTCAGATTTCTTGCAATATTTGCAGTGGAAAGTGAAATGCAAAGATAAGGGGTGAATGAGGTTCTAACAATCTTTTGCTTTTTTTTGTTCATTAAAATAATTTTTTTCCTTGCAGCATGATGTCGATTATTGACTTGAATGACAAATACGCAGAATATGCGAGACCTGGTGGTTGGAATGGTAAGTCTTCCATGAATTTTCTGTTCCAATTACCATAGTATCATGACATTTGATAGATGAACGTAAAATGATTTTAGCATTACCTTGTGTTTTTATTCCTCGAATCAAATCCAGACATGCTTGAGATAGGAAATGGAGGAATGACAAAGGATGAGTACATTGTGCACTTCAGCTTATGGGCCATGTCCAAGGTACCATTGGCACATCAAATGGCAGTAACTGTTTATTTTCTATTTACTCTTTTATTCGAGGACTGAGATTTGTGCTCATAGGCACCCCTTCTAGTTGGATGCGATGTGAGAAATATGAACTGCGAAACTAAGGAAATCCTAACTAACAAGGAGTTCATTGCAATTAACCAAGGTCAGAGTTTGGTGGATGAGTTTGAAATCTGATATATTTTTCCAAATATCTCTTGCTTTTTTGTTTGCATGCAGCTGTTTATGATTCAGTTCAATTGAGAAACATCTTGATAATGTATTGTTCACATTTTCAATTGGGCCGGTCTCTTTATCAAGTAGTTCTTTGTACGCACCTGGAACACATCACATTGTGTTTGGAAGTATGTTTGGTGATTCCTCATGCTTTATTCTCCTGCCTTAAAAAAATTATTGGTGTCTAACATTGAACAGATCCTCTTGGAGCTCAAGCGAAGAAAGTTCGGGCGGAAGGCGATAATGAGGTATAGAGCACTTCTCATGCCTGATACATGATTGTAACTTTACGTGTCTTGCCAACTAATTAGTAGTCCCTGGAGTAGTTTTATCTCCCGAACTGCTTAATGGTCATTTCAGTGCCTTTCCTCTTCCTAATGATGCTGCAAGTGCTCCTGTGCAATCAAAGATTGATCGAACACATTTGCTTGTAGACATACACAACTCCACAAGAGTAAGCTTGCAAAACTTATTTTTCCATAATTGATTTACATACCATGACATTGATAGATGATATATCATAAATGAGAGAAATTAACTCAAATATTAGCTGCTATGAAAGCTCCCAAATAAAGGAAGCCAGTATTTTCCACCATTAACATCTAGGATTTACCAAATGCTAGACTATCAATAGATTAGGGATGAACACGCTGGTCCGTTAAGTGCCTGTGAACTACAGGTACATTATATGCATCAGCATAGACCCCGTTCCATTACATGTCTTAGGCACTAAGAGCTCCGTGTCCTTTGGCACAGGTCTGCCACGAACACCGTGATCCTTGCCATTGGTTAATAAGAGATAGGACTTCTTGCATAAATTGACACAAACATTGCTAGTCGGAATAAACCCCTCTAAATGTTATCATTGCACTTAACTCCAAAAAAAACCCTCCTAGAAGTGTATATTCCTACATGGTGCGGATATCCTATAAAATACATAGATATGAGTGTTTCCGTCTGAGATTATTCTTGCTCGTAGGGATTGCCAAATCGTAGTGTGGGACTGGCCTCTTGATCATCTCAGGTCCGATCAATCCCCTCCGTGATTTTTTTTTCATCTTGGCGTTTCCGATCGTAAATGGCAGGCTTTGTTATGGTTCTTGATGTCTTTCTTGAAATTTTTGGATTTGGATGTGGTGGCTCGGAGATTTTCCGGTTTTGTTTTTGATATTGGTGATGGGTTTTTGATTTGTTCATATGATTCATGTGGGATGTGATCACTGGATTAAAGATAGTGGAGTTTGGGTGGGAAAGTTAGATTCTTGCTGCTTTACTCGTGATGGAAACGAGGAGTTGTTCCTCATACAGACAAGGCTTGAGCGCAAAGTTGTTGGTGATTGAAGCTCTGTGATCATTGTTTCTTGAAGAGCGGTTGGACGTCTATAATTTAGGTGGGAGTTGTTGAGTACCATTGCAGTGATCCTGAGTGATACTAATGAGACTTTGGTTGGTAATAGATAGCATACGTATGTTCGAGGTTTCTGATGTAGATTTCAATGTTCATGATGAAAAAATCCTTCTGGTACTTGCATTGCTGAATGCTCATAACGGTATGGCTTATCGAATTAATCTTTTCTATCACCCTCCACGGCTCCACCATACGGAGATAATATTGGGTTTATGTTTCGTTTAATCTTGTTTAATTTGGTGAGGACATGCTTATTTGTTGCTGCACAACGTGGATGGGATTGACAGGATTGGGTTTTGAATTTTGATCTTTGCAGTTGATATTGAAGTCGCTCATATTAGTTGGTAGTTTGAAACTTATCAATAGTGACAGCCTACTTTCGTTAACAGATATGCTTGGCAAACCTGCTTCTGCCCTTGCATTTACAATCTCCCTTGAAGTTGCACTGCAATATTTTTCCTTGAGCCATCACATTAATGAATTTCTTCTACCTTACTTAGTACTCACCCGTGTGTTGTGGTTAATTGTAGTGTTGGTGCAACATTTCCTTGAAGTTGCAGTAATGCTTGTATTTTAGCCACTGCATAAAGTAGATATCATTTTGAATTCCGTTTGTTTTTCTCGAATTCAGGAGAGGAGATTAAGTTGGTTGATGACTAAGATTGATCTTATGGATAATGGCAGAACAGAAAATACGTTGGAAGTCCGATCGATCCGACACCCAGAGTCCGATCGATCGGACTACGTAGAAACATGACAGAACATATATTTTTCAGCCATACGGGGTCCGATCGATCCCTCCATCCATTCTACGGAGTCCGATCGATCCGACACCCATAGTCCGATCGATCGGACTCGGGAATAGCCAGAAACGGAGTATTTTTACGCAACGGATCGATCCGACACCTAAAGCCCGATCGATCCGACTTTCCCAGTGAAGAAAATCAACGGTTTAGATCTAATCCGTGGATGGAGAGACTTTGGGGCTATAAATAGGAAACTTAGGGTTAATCAAAGGGGACTTCTTGGACGTTTATGGAGGCTCTTTTCTGGACTTTTTCAAGAGGAAGAAGATGAAGACATCTCCATCCATGGCCGAGTAATCCGCGGGCATGGCGGACGGATGATCTAGCGAGGACTAGGGCTTCTTCTCCAACGATGGTTCATAGTTTCAATCTTTATTGTTAAACTCTTTTCCTTGTATTGGATCTTCAAATATTATTTTTAGATTATAGATTTCTATGTGGATGAGTAATATTATGAATCCAGTCATGCTTCTTTAATGATATTATAATCCCATAGTCTTCTCTTTTGATTCTCCTACCAAGTCTCACGAGACCTTTTGCTATGCATTGCTCGTAGTGACAGCTGGTATTGTGTATTCTTAGGGATCTGGTAAGACAAGGTTGGGGCTCTATCCCGTGAGATCTTTGCTATGCATTGCCGATTGTGAGAGTTGGTATTGTGTATTCTTAGAGATCCGGTTACAGAGTTAGGGCTTTGTCCCGATGAACTTTTGCTGCGCGTTGCCTGTAGTGACAGCCGGTATCGTGTATTCTTAGGTTTGGTTGGATGAAATTAGAACTATAAAAAGGAAGAACCAATCGTAGAAAGAGACATTCATATTTTATCAGATTCAGAATTCTATATTTTCCGGTTAAGGTGATTGGGATGTGAAACCCTTAACAGAGTATTATATGCACCATTGAGAAGAGAAGAACCTAAATTCGAGTGAAGTGATTCCTGAAGCCTAGCCTCATTCAAATCTTGATTTCTTTCGTTAACTTTATCTTACCATTACATCTTCGATCTATTTTCTTAACTTTTTACGCTCTTGATTGTTTTCGATACATTGTTATCTGTGTTTCTGGATCTTTCCTTCTTATCTCTCTGTGGGATTCGACCTCTCTTATGCTGTACTGCACCGCGACTGTTGTGCGTGACACATTTGAGCGACATCAAAAATTCAACACTATTAAACTCAATAAAGTAGCATGCATGAGATCATGTATGCCTACACCCCCCAACCTGAAATTCACATTGTCCTCAATGTGTGCTATTCATGTAAATAAGCATAAGGGTGTTGGCTGAATTTTCATATATAGCATAAATAAGAATAGGAAATCGAAATAGGAGCGAGGCCACCTGACAGAATATCTGAAATCTTGCACAGGCCCTCCATTGTAGCCGAATTTCACAAGCAAGTAAGACGGAAGTTCAAGCATCCTAACAACATAAAATAGCAAACAAAAGCAAATGAGAATGAAAGCAAACAAACTAAAACAAACTACCCTAATCAAAAAGGGAAATGATAGATAGTAGAAAGATCATCCCTCGTAGACAGGGTCTACGAGAAAAACGGTGTGCTCCTCAGGGTCCGCTTTCTCTGGAATCTATTTCAAACGCTGTCCATTAACCGTAAACAGCCTCCCATCCTTTGGGTCTTCAATTTCCACAGCCTCATTCTCAAATATTCTACTAACGGTGAAGGGGCCTGTCCAACGTGATCTCAGCTTCCCAGGATGAAGATGCAATCGTGTGTCATATAGATAAGCTTGTTGTCCGACTTTAAACGTCTTTCACAGGATCTTCTTGTCATGGTAGGCCTTTGTCTTTGCCTTGAAGATCCGGGAACTCTCATAGGCATCATTCATGAGTTCCTCCAGCTCAGACAGCTGGAGTTTCCGATCCTGACCTGCACCATCCAAAGTAAAATTTAGTGACTTAATAGCCCAATATGCCTTATGTTCTAACTCAACTGGAAAATGACAGGGTTTTCCATAAACTAAGCGGAATGGCGACATTCCCAGGGTAGTCTTGTAGGCAGTGCGATATACCCACAACGCGTCTGATAGCCTCAAGGACCAGTCCTTTCGGTTGGGGCTCACAGTCTTCTCCAGGATTTCCTTTATCTCTCTATTGGCTAATTCAGCTTGCCATTCGTCTGTGGATGATAAGCAGTGGAAATCTTATGTGAAACTCCATACCTGCGCATCAAAGACTCAAAAGAGCGGTTACAAAAATGGGATCCTTGGTCACTAATAATGACCCTAGGAGTACCAAATCTAGACAAAACATGCTCTTTAAGAAACTTGATGACAGTGGAATGATCATTATTCCTACATGAAATAGCCTCCACCCACCTTGACACGTATTCCACAGCCAACAATATATATAAATAGCCAAAAGAAGCAGGAAAGGGTCCCATAAAGTCTATACTCCAACAATCAAAAATCTCGACAGCTTGAATGGGGTTCAAAGGCATCATATGTCTGCTAGATAGAGCTCCTAGCGTTAGACATCTATCACAAGATTTGCAGAAAATGTTAACATCACGAAACATAGTAGGCCAGTAAAAACCACATTGAAGAATTTTAGCAGCAGTCTTTTTTCATCGAAAAATGGCCTCCACATACATGAGAGTGACAGAATATAATGATGCTTTCGATTTCATAATCAGGGACACAACGGCGTATAATATGGTCAGGACAATACTTAAACAGACAAGGATCATCCCAATAAAATTTCTTTACCTCAACAAAAAATCTACGCTTATCCTGCGCACTCCAAAAGGAAGGGATCTCACCTGTCGCTAAATAATTAACAATATGCGCATACCAGGGCAGTCGTGCAACTGAAAAGAGTTGCTCATCAGGGAAGTCATCCATGATTGGTGGCTCATCTTCCGCTACGTCCACCATCAACCTTGATAGGTGATCAACGACAACATTCTCAAAGGGAAAGCGGGGACTGCTCGAGCACCTACAAACAAAAGCAAAACAAACCCAAAACAAAAGCAAACATGCAAGCACACAACATAAAAATAACTCAAGCATTCTCAAGCATACAAGAAAGCAAATCGAGCAAACTAAACTACTATATATAAGACATGGATTTTTAACCGCGCCCTTGGCGGCCGTGCCCTAGCACGATGATATGCAAAATCAGTAAGTGCCATGATCTGAAGGGTTAACCTTAGTAGTATCACCAAGGGTAATTCACCATGTGAATCCAAGTGGCATATTACAAGTGGGAGAACTAGCTTTTGCATTCTAACACCAATAAACAAGATAGCTAGAACTCTCAAATAGAAATATGTGTCATCATTATACTCAAGTGTCAGTGACTCATCCAATGACCTATCAATAATGTCATCATTGTCGTGGTCAAAGATGGTAAGATCACAAAATCTGAAATAAATCCGTCGAAGTTTAAAAATATCTATCAAGGTCATGTTCTTCCTAACTATCCAAGGAGATGAAATAAACATTGGAAATATACCTCGCGGCTTAGAAGCAATGACTTGAAGTTCAGCTGATGGAGGTTCAACGAATACCTGGTCCTGGTGGTCTTGGAAATCTTCCAGATCTTACTCGTTGCTGGCCGGCCCGTACTGGAGTACTTCGTTCTTCCTAACTATCCAAGGAGATGAAATAAACATTGGAAATATACCTCGCAGCTTAGAAGCAATGACTTGAAGTTCAACTAATGGAGGTTCAACGAATACCTGGTCCTGGTGGAAATCTTCCAGATCTTACTCGTTGCTGGCCGGCCCGTACTGGAGTACTTCGTCATCTTCCATATGATGTGTCCATCCGAGTTCGTGCACGCTAAAAGATGTGATTACCTCGCATAGTTGGCGTGCTTTCTCCTCGTCCTTCATAAGTAACTGCAGAATGAAAGAGTCAAAATTAGGCTTGGTTTTAGCCTCCTTAAGTAAGTCCACAATCTCTTTCATAGAAAGTTGAGGAGAAACATGTGCAACATGAGCATAGGCATAGTGAATGTTAGTATCATGAACATGCGTATGAGCGCTAAAATCATGTGCATATGCATCACACACATTAGAATCAATAGCTTGTGCATCAATAGGACTAGAATTTTGAACATGCACGCTAGCACTACAGTCATGAGCATATGGATCATCAACATGAACATCTTGAGCATGTGCACCATAAGCATTAAAATCATGGATGTATTGATGAATAAATTTTATATCTCGCAAGTATACGAATCGGTGCAATCAGTATAGCAGCAAGACGAGTATCGTACCCACAGAGATTTGTAAAGATTATTAGAGTGAAACACTAAAGAACAGGAAAGAAAGAAAATATGATATCTCAAAAATAGATGATCTAATAACGAAATAAGAAAACGATGAAAATATGATGGATGAATACTAAGGTTCCGATTTTACCATAACATCCTCATTCTATGCATTGAATCAATAAAGATTTCAGTTTAATTCCAAGGGCTCGTTCTTCCGGTATGATGATCCGTTCGGCCGCGGTCTTCACCAAGTACCCCCAATTTACCCTAGTTAATGAACCCATAACTAAGTGTTAACCAAGAATCTATTAAGCTCTGAAGAACAATCATGAACCAAGAATACTCTTAGCTTGAACCCGGCCTCGACATAAACTCATTCATTCACAGATCCTGTAAGATTAGGGAATGAACCCTCGCCCAATCTTACATAAAACAATCTATAATACTTTTATTGGCCGGATAAAGGTATTTAAGATCTCATGTTAAAATAATGAATGAAACACTTAATGATAGCGGTTGTATTCCGCTGCAGAAAGTCTTTTTTTGCTGCAGTATACATTATCCGCAACACCTAAGTAAACCGTTGTCTTAAGTCCCCTAACTGCTCCCATAGAATTTTAGGCAGCAGGGGCAACGACGACGCTGTATTGAACCGCTGCCTTATAGCTGTAGCAGCGGTTTATGTACTTTTAGCAGCCGTTTTGGCCCGCTGCAAAAGGGGGTGTATTTTTGTAGTGAGAGGAGCCCAGTGAACAGGTGAATGCAGTGGGTAGTTTTCCTGGACTACTGCAAAGGAAGTATGATCCCTATTCGAACACGTATAATCCGGGATGGAGGGATCACCCCCATCTCAATTACAAGAATCCACAAGTAAATCAGCCCACAACTCAAATACGCCCAACTGGCCAGCAATATCAGCAATATAGACCGTCATACCCCCGAGACCACAACCAAACCCAACACCTAATTCTGGTATGTCTTTAGAAGATATTGTTAAATCCGTTGCTACTAATACTTTGCAATTTCAGTAGGAGACAAAACAATTGCAACAAGAGGCAAAGGCCAGTATTCAAGGTTTGGAACATCAGGTGGGCCAGATGGCGACTGCAATCAGCAAGCTAGAGGCGCAAAGTTCGGGAAAATTACCCTCTCAAACGGTAATAAATCCAAGAGAAAATGCTAGTGCAATCATTTTGAGAAGTGAAAAAGAAGTTGAGATTCCAGCAAAGGAAGTCACTGCATCGTCAACGCAAGGAAAAGAGCAAAATATTGTTGCGGACAGAGACTTTCCCGATGACGACGAGGTACCTAAACGTAAGCTTCCACCTCTTTTTTATTATAAACCAGTGCCTCCTTTTCCTCAGGCTTTAGCTGAATCTAGAAGATATGAGAAGAATTCAGATCTATATGAGACTTTTCGCCGATGCGAGGTAAATATTCCACTCTTAGATGCTATTAAACAAGTACCTCGTTATGCTAAATTCTTGAAAGAATTGTCCACAATTAAGAGGAAACAAAAACTTAAAAGATGTGAGAAGGTGAGTGTCGCGCCCCGACCAGCGAAAGCCCAACCGGGCCGGGCGACGCGAACCGGAACCTACAAAATGCTGAAAAAGACGGTGAGGGTTCCCTCTGACCTATTGGTCTCCCTATCAATTCATTAAAAACCCCCAATTAAAAGACATTAATTTAACAACATCGAACTACAGATTCAAAACCCAAAATGTTTAATATACATAACCTCGGAAAGGGGAAGATTCAAATACAACATTACTCCCGTAGGAGACTATCAAACAAAAGGGTAAAGATCGCCACCTCTCAAAGTCCACCAGGCGCCGCCGCACCGCCGACCAACTGCTCGGTAGGGGTCACAAAGGAAGAACTGACGCCTGCACCAGCAAAACGCAGCCCGGGTAGGTGTGAGCACTAAGCTCAGTAGGGTTCTACACTACGACACACAGAAGGAAGAGGGAAACGCAATAGTGTCGCCCTCAAGTAGAACCTGGGTGTATACAGGGGTCCCATAACCCCAACGCGTGTCCCTGAGGCCCAGGAGCAGCCATCAGTAAGCTCAACAAACACTGCTGACTCACATGCAGGAACCCGACACTGCAGGCGGGAAAAGGCACCGCTGAGGGGGCCTCTCCACCACTCAAGAGTCAACACAGTGGAACACCGGCTACACCTCAGCATCCGACTCGAGGCCGACACGACCTCCACAATCATCAAGCAACAAGTGTACCAGTCATCTAAGCCTATCATTGAATCGACTGGACACCACAATTCGAACCGGGTCCAAGCTACCCAACCCCTGTCCTAGGGCTAAGTCCGAGCTTCCAGCCTCGGGACGGCGACCCACAGATCACCCACGTCCTAACCAATGCAACTAATGCACAAATCAACAATACATGCTATGACATACACAAACAGTAGATAGTCATGCAACAGTATGATACGGCATCAATAAAAGTCAACTGGATCGCTGCAGCAGTACTACCGACCGCTGCCAGCCGATCCGCAGCGGGTCCCGGCATTATGACGGTACCACGACCGTCAACTGCGGACTCCTGCAACGGGAAGCAACCCCGAAAACGATGATGAACAGCAAGGAATATAATATTATATTCCAAAACATAATATTATATTCAAAACACCCAAAACCTCTACTTAGAGGCTAATTGATCCCGTCGATCCGATGTCCAATCGACGCCGGATTGAAGATCCAACTTAACCATCAGTAGATCTACATACCAGGATCAACATATCCAAAATCCATAATCATCCAACGGTTGGATTAACGGGAAAACACTAATCAAAACCTTTAATCAAACTAACTAATTAATTGCTGCAACGCAGCCCTCCAGTAAACAATTCATAACAAATCATAGAAACATAGAAAAATTATGAAATCAGTTGGGTTAGAGAGTAGATTCAAAGATCTACAACTCGTATGTTCATCACAACCCAAGATCATGTACGTACTGGCCGAAAACACGCCGCAAGCCGGCTGTTCTTTAAGAACAGCAGAAACCAG
The DNA here is from genome assembly GCA_963920575.1 of Narthecium ossifragum. Lineage (NCBI taxonomy): Eukaryota > Viridiplantae > Streptophyta > Magnoliopsida > Dioscoreales > Nartheciaceae > Narthecium > Narthecium ossifragum. The sequence goes on from OY986973.1 coordinate 13,828,969, forward strand.
AAAATCTGAGCTTAATCATGCATAAATCCTACTAAAAACTCAACCAAAGATCATGAAACTTATATCAGAAATTCTACTAAGCATGAGGAATCCATCAAAACAAAGATCAACAAGATCCAACGGCTAGATCTAGAGAAACCCATTAAAGAACACTTGTAGGTAGAAAACCTACCGAAGAACGCTTTCCCCGGTTGATCCCTCGCAACCAGTCACCAACAAGCCTCCAAACCACACCAGGAGCCTTCCTCTCGTTGCCACGAATCCAACGAGCCTTAGAACACCCAAAATGATGGTCGGAGGAGGGAGAAAGGAAGAGAGGAAGGTGGCTGCCGGAAAAACAGGGGAAGAGAACCGTCGGGAGAGAACAAAAGAGGAAGGAAGAAGAAGAAGGAAGAAGGGGAAGGAGAAAAGGATGAAAGGGGGAGGGGAAAGCCAGGAAAGAAGGGAGAAAGGTGAAGGAGGGGAGGGAAAGTCCTCCCCTTCTGACAGGAGAGAGCGACGGCCAACGGCGGCCGTCCTCGCGAAGCAGAATAGCCACCGACGCCGAGTCCGATCAATCGCTCCAAGGAGCGATCGATCGCTCTTGAAGAAGAGCCAATCCGGATTGATCCCACACCAAGTCAGATCGATCTGAGACAGGTTGGATAGATCCAAACCACTTGGATCGATCCGAACGGGTCAAAACCCACCGACTCGCTCACGAGTCCGATCGATCGCTCCTACGAGCGATCGATCGCTCAAGGGTCGTAAGCTGCCCAAAAGCAAGCTCCAGCGCGCCCGAGTTGGGATCTTCCAATCCCGGGTCCACCTAACCATTCTAAACAAGCACTAACACAAACAAGGCCAGTGTGTGCACACGCGAGTGTGAAACAAACCAACAAGGTGCAATTTACCAAATTGCCCTTGCGGTCTACAACGAGCCACAGGGGTAGAGGGACAGGTCCTCACATCCTAATACCTTTAAAGGAAATCTCGTCCCGAGATTTGATAAGGGTAGGGCTCGGAACAACAAAACAGCTACACTATAATACAGGACAAGAAGTACCTCGAGAAGAAAACAGCTGCGGAAACTCCTGCCGCATGCGCGCCTCGCGCTCCCAAATCATCTTGCCCCGCAAGACCTGATCCCTCCGGTCAAGTACTCGAACCGGCTGCTCAACAAAGCTCGCGTCTGCCTCAAGCTCAATGTCATCCACCCTGATGACATTAGACGGGTCTGGGTGATACTTCCTCAGCACCGACACATGAAAAGTCGGGTGCACATCAGACATGTGCTGAGGAAGATCCATGAGGTAAGCTACCTCGTCGACCCTCTCTAGGATCTCGAACGGCCCGACGAACCTCAGCGCCAACTTACCACCTCTACCAAACCTGACAGAACCTCTGTACAGCGATGCTCGCAAGAACACTCGGTCGCCGACTGCAAACTCCAACGGTCGTCGCTTCTGATCTGCATAACTCTTCTGCTGGCCCTGAGCCATCAGAAGCCTCTGCCTGATCTGCACTAACCTCTCTGACGACCGCCTGACGATGTCTGGACCGGTGAGTGAAGCCTCTCCAACCTCTGTCCAGCCCACTGGGGAACGATACGCCCTACCGTACAACGCCTCGAAAGGTGCTACTCCAAGACTGGACTGGTAGCTGTTGTTTGTAGGCAAACTCCACCAAGGGAACGTGTGTCGCGCCCCGACCCACAGAGCGCGCACCCGGGCCGGGGACGCGAGGGGGGAAGACCTACAACCACTAGCCTCAACTGGTGGAAACAGTTGAGACTAAGGCAGCTGGCGGAAACAGCTGACAATAGGCACAAGCGGAAGCAAAGAACTAGACAACAACTATTAACATTTTATTACAAAACGGTGATAAAAGAGTTAACAGGGTTCTAGAACAACAAGCTACAAGGGATCAACAGTCCCCAAAAAGAAGCAACACCACCCACCGGGGTCTCCGCGAACGCACAAACGAACCCATCCTGACCCTCAGACATGGTCAGGATCCGGCACGCTGCCACGAGACGACCGAGGGGTTAACACCGGAACAGAGCGGCCACCTACACCTGCAACAAACACAGTCCAGGTAGGCATGAGCAACAGCTCAGCAGGGTCCTACTCTACCACTCTCGCTAAGAAGGCAAACACCCAAACGAACCAACCCTGAGGCCAAGTACCGAGGCGTGCCAAGGATTCCATAAATCCCGTCAATAACCCGAAGGGTTCCTGTCCTAGGTGCGTATCTCCGATAACGCCACTGCTCAGGGGTGGGCAACTCCGACATTCCCTGACACAGGGTGGACACGACGCAACCAGTAGGACCCCCTTCTCCAAGCGGGATCTCCGCACTTGGCGGAACAACCGAGGTTAAGACTACCATCACTCGGTACTCTAAGCAGCAGAGTCAACACCAACCCAACCTACCCTAGCATGTCTAATGCACAGGAAAACAGGGCAGGATAAGTATGATAAAGCTGTAAACAAACAACACAGCAAGGGCACACCTTCGGCCCATTTACACTAAACACTCCCGAGGGTCATGACCCCCTCGGTTCACCACAAAGCGGTAAGGCATACCGTCAGCCCATTTATTTTACTCACCCCGAGAGACATCACCCTCTCGGTTCAACCACAAAGCGATAAGCATTCATGCATGATCCATAACAGGATAGACCCCGAGGGTAAAATCGTAAAAACCACTTACATGCGAAGCCCCGCGGGCAAAACCCTTGAAAACCCTCTCTGCTACTGAAGGATCGATCCTCACCAAGGGAAGGATCGATCATCCAAGCAACAGTGAGCTTCCCTCGCTGTCGAGCCAAAGAAGATCGATCATTCCTCCCAGGAAGATCGATCTTTTTGGTGACAGAGGGCGCCCTTCCAGTCGCACCAAGGAAGATCGATCCTTCCTCCCAGGAAGATCGATCATTCTCGGGACGAAGGGTAACCATGCTTACCCAGGCCCCATGATTGATCTCCTCCCATAAGAAGATCGATCATGTGCTGGGCGCAGCAAGCCAACACCAGAGGACCGATCCTTCCTCCCAGGGGGATCGATCACCCAAAAGGGTTCCGGCGTGCTTCCGGCCGGAGAACCGCCGGAAGACACAATCAAACCTCACCAAACTTGGTGGGTTGGTAGATCTGAGCACCACGAGGCTACTCAAGGCCTCAAAACTGGGAAACAACAACTCCACAAGGAGATTAATCAAGAAAACAAAACCGGATTTAAACCCTCAAAGCTAGCCGGTGATTGGAGTGGGATCCCTACCTCCTCAGAGCAGCTTCAATCCACGAAGCCTAGCTAAGGATCTTCCTCGCGCCGTCACGGTTCCAACAAGCCTTCAAGCTCCAAGAACGGTGGCCGGAGGAGGGAGAACGGAGGAGGAGAAGGAGCGGTCTGAACAGGGGAAAAACAGAGCTTCGCGAGGGAGAAGAAGAAGAGAGGAAGAAAGGAAGAGGGGAAAGGGCGGGTAAGGCCGGGGGAAAGCCGGCGAAGGCGGGGAAAAGCTGGGGGAGGGGAGGGAAAGTCTTCCCTCCCCTGACAGGGGAAGCGACGGCCACCGCGGTGGCCGTCCTTCGGAAGCCACCGACAAGGACTTCCAGGCACAGGGAGATCGATCTTCATGGCCATGGAGATCGATCTTCCTCGCCCAGAACGGCGACCACTTAGGCACAGAGAGATCGATCTTCATTGCCATGGAGATCGATCTCCCTTGCCGAAAACGGCAACCTTGGGCCAAGAAAACGGGCCCAAGCCCAGAACTACCGAACCTGGTTCCACCTAACCTTTCTAACAAACACAACCATCAAGCAAGGTCTGTGTGTGCACACCCAGTGTGAAACGACCGCCAAGGAGCAATTTCCCAAATTGCCCTTGGGGTAAACAACAAGCCAAGGGGATAGAGGGACGGGTCCTCACAACGTGCTCCTCCCAGCTGCCTCCTGCGTCGAGTAATCCCGGATGTGCTCCCACTTCCACTCAGCTAGTGGAAGCGGCTGGAGTAACCCCGGATTCCGTTGGAGCTCTGCCTTGACCTTCTGACAGGTAAGGCAGCGCGATACGAACTCCGTCACTGCCCTCTTCATCCCGCGCCACCAGAACTGTCGCCGAAGATCCTGGTACATCTTGGTGCCGCCGGGATGAATTGCAAAACGAGAGTGGTGGAACTCTCGTAGGACGTCGTCTCGTAGAACTGGATCTGCTGGAACCGCTACTCTGCCTCTGAACCATAGCCCTCCGTCTGATGATACTGTCCAGTCCCCGTCTGTACCCTCTGTGCCCGCTGTTGTCCGTAACTCCTCGAGCTCTGGGTCACTGTGTTGTGCCTCTAACACTCTGGCAAGAACCGCTGGCATACTCTGCACTGCATAGAGAAAGCTGCTGGATCCCCGATCCTCAAACTCGAGCCCCAACTGGCCCGCCGTCTCTAGAGCCTGCCACTGCCGCGCTGACAACCCTGCAACCGCTGCTCTGGTGTCTCTCACCTGTCTGCTCAGCGCGTCCGTTACGACGTTTGCCTTACCAGGATGGTAATGCAACTCGAAGTCGTAGTCCTCCAGTAGCTCCATCCAGCGTCGCTGCCTCAGGTTGAGGTCACGTTGGGTGAAAACGTGCCTCAAGCTCTTATGGTCTGAGAAGACTGAGAACTTCTCGCCATAGAAATAATGTCGCCAGGTCTTCAGGGCGAAGACCACCGCTGCTAGCTCCAAGTCGTGAGTCGAGTAGTTCCTCTCATGGTTCTTCAGCTGACGAGAACCATAGAAAACTACGTGGCCCTCCTACATGAGGACACACCCCAAACCCTAACCGCTGGCGTCGCAGTAAACAATATAACCAACACCTCGCTCGGGGACGATCAGCACCGGCGCACTGGTCAACCTCGTCCTCAGCTCCACGAAAGCGCGCTCACAAGCATCATCCCACACGAACGGGACGGCCTTTTGTGTCAGTCTGGTCAATGGTCTGGCAACTTTGGAGAAGTCCCGCACGAATCGCCTGTAGTAACCCGCCAGGCCTAAGAAACTACGGACCTCAAACACTGTCCTCGGTCTCTGCCACTGTACCACTGCCTCGACCTTGGGCGGGTCAACTGAGATCCCTGCTGCCGACACCACGTGTCCAAGGAATCCCACATGTGCAAGCCAGAACTCGCACTTGGAAGCCTTGGCATAAAGCCGATGCTCCCGAATTAGCTGCAACACTGTCGCCAAATGTCGCTCGTCCTCCGCCTCTGACCGGGAGTAGATAAGGATGTCGTCGACGAACACCACCACGAACTCGTCTAGGAAAGGCTGGAAGATCCTCTGCATGAGATCCATGAACGCTGCTGGTGCGTTCGTCAGCCCAAACGGCATCACCACGAACTCGTACAGGCCTTACCGAGTCCGAAAAGCCGTCTTCGGGATGTCGCAATCCCAAACTCTCAACTGGTGGTAGTCGGTGCGGAGGTCAATCTTCGAGAACACTAAAGATCCTCGCAGCTGGTCAAACAAGTCGTCGATCCTCGGCATTTGATACCGGTTCTTCACCGTCATCCTGTTGAGCCGCCTGTAGTCTATGCAAAGTCAAAGGGTACCATCCTTCCTCTTCGCGAACAACACTGGCGCCCCCAAGGAGACATGCTGGGACGGATGAAACCTCTGCTGGTAAGCTCGTCTAGCTGGGTCCTCAACTCACTCTGCTCTGCTGGTGCCATCCTGAAAGCTGGGAGAGAGATCGGTGCGGTACCCGGTACTAGGTCGATCTCAAAATTGACCTCTCTGGGCGGTGGAAGCCCTGGCAACACCTCGGGAAACACGTAGGTGTAGTCGCACACGATCCTGGGGAAACTGCTCTGCTGCACTCCCTCTGACCCAAATAGGGACAGGCTATCCAGCAAGGCTGAAAGCTCGCTGCCACGCCTCCCCACACCACAAGCAAAGGAATCGGCTGAAAACCGATCCCCCAACAACACAAACTGTGTCCCATCGGGTGTCCAAGTGACCACCCTCCGGCGACCACAGTCGATGATAGCTCGATATGCTGCTAACCAGTCCATACCGAGTATCACATCGAAGCCTGTCATGTCTAGCACCCGCAGGTCTAGACAGACACGGAGGCCTCCAACCTTCAAAGAACAAGATCGGCAGACCCGGTCTACCCTGACTGTGCCGCCGATCGGTGAGTTTACAAACTGTGCCACCTCTAGTCAACTCGTCTCCAACCCTCTGAGCACGGATGGCTCTGCCGCTGCCTGCTGGTACTACTACGGCTGCTGGTACAGCAGGTAAAGCGGAACGGTGTCCGGCTGCTCACGCAACGGAAAAGCAAACACACGCCCCCGCTGGCCGCCTCCACCTCTGGAGCGGCCCGGTCCAGCCCCTGACCCGCGCCTACCACCGCTCCCCCGCCAGGCACCGTACCCCCCGCCTCTACTGCCCTGCGGCAAAGCGCCCCGCGCTCCTCGCATGGGACAGTCCTGGCGGAAGTGTCCCGGCTGCCCGCACTGGAAACAAGTGGCTGACGCGCCACCAGGCTGCTGACCCTGGTCTCCCCCCGACGGAGCCTGCCCAGACGGCCCAGCCGTCAGGGGAAACTGGCCTGGCGGACTCGGCAACTGCGGCTGGAACTGCTGTGGGCGCTGCTGTCGCGCCCCGAGCCGCGAAAGCCCAACCGGGCCGGGCGACGCGAACCGGAACCTAACAAAACGCGGAAAACAAAGCTGGCGAGGGTTCCCTCTAACCTATTGGTCTCCCTAGCAATTCACCAAAAGCACCCTCAAATCAAACAACAATAAAATAATTAATCCTCGAACCACAGATTTAAAACTCAAGTGTGAAATATACAAAACCTCGGAGAGGGGAAGATTCAAAGTACAACATTACTCCCGAAGGAGACTAACTAACATAGGGTAAAAGCAGTAAACGATCATCACCTCTCAGACTCCGCCTGGTGCCGCCGCACCGCCAACCAACTGCCCGGTAGGGGCCAAGGAAGAAGAACTGACGCTTGCACCTGCAAAACGCAGCCCCGGGTAGGTGTGAGCACTAAGCTCAGTAGGGATCTACACTACGCCACACAGAAGGAAGGGGGAACGCAACTGTGTCGCCCTCAAGCCAGACTCGAATGAGCTACAATGGTCCCATTACCATTCACCGGTGATCTCTAGGAATATCCAGCCATGGTCACCCCAACGGACTGGGCCCATCCTGGATACGCCTAGTGTCGCAGGGTGCCAGCTGTGGTCACCCAACTCGCCATGGGCCCACACTGATCCCCTACTGCCAGGAAACGGACACTGCCCAAAGAATAAGACCCGTCACCGGTGGCATCCTCAACACCTGACTTGAGGCTGACACGACCTCTACAATCATCATCAAGCAACAGGTGTACCAGTCCTCTAGGCCTATCATCGAATCGACTGGACACCACCATTCAATCGGGTCCAAACTACCCAACCCCGGTCCTAGGGCTAAGTCCGAGCTTCCAACCTCGGGACGGCGACCCAGAGATCACCCACGCCCTAACCAATGCAACTAATGCACAAACAACAATGCATGCTATGACATACACAAACAGGAGATAGGCATGCAACAGTATGGCAAGTATCATATAAGTCTACTGGATCGCTGCAGCGGTACTACCAACCGCTGCCAGCCGATCCGCAGCGGGTCCCGGCATTACGACGGTACCGCGACCGTCACCCGCGGACTCCTGCAACGGGAAGAAACCCCGAAAACGATGATGAAGAAAACACAATATAATATTATATTCCGAAATATAATATAATATTCAAAAACACCCAAACCCTCTACTTAGGGGCTAATTGATCCCATCGATCCGATGCCCAAACATCGTCGGATTCAAGATCCAACTTAGCCACAAGTAGATGTATAAACCAGGATCAACATATCCAAAAATCATAATCATCCAACGGTTGGATTTACGGGAAAACACTAATCAAAAATCGGTAATCAACTATCTTAACAATTAATTTCTGCAACGCAGCCCTCCAGTAAACAAATCATAAGAAATCGTAGAAATATCGAAAAACTATGACACAAGATAGAATGGAAAGCTAACAAGTAGATGTACAACTCTTATGTTTATCAAAAGCCAAGATCATGTACTCGCCGGCCGGAAAACTCGCCGCAAGCCGGCTGTTTCTCAAGAACAGCAGAAAACCAGAAATCCGAGACTAATCTTGCATAAAACCTACTCAAATCTCAACTGATTAACATGAAACTTACATCAGTTATTCTAAAAGGCATAAGGAACCCAACAAAGCAAGGATCAAGAAGATCCAACGGCTAGATCTCAAGAACACCCGAAAAGAACATCAGTAGGTATAACCCTACCTAGCTGCGCTTTCCTCGGCTGATTCCCCGCGATTTGATCGTCAACAAGCCTCCAAACCACTTCAGGGACCTTCCTCTCGTTGTCACGAATCAAACGAGCCAAAGAACACCCAATTTGGTGGTCGGAGGAGGGAGAACGACGAAGAAGAAGCTCGCCGGCGGAGAAGGGAAGAAACAGAGCACCGCGGGAAAGAAGAGAAAGGAGGAAGAAGAAGAGAGAGAAGGGAAGGAAAGAAACGGAAGGAAAAGCCTGGGGAAAGCTGGGAAAATGGGGAAAAGCTGGGGGAAAGGGAGGAGAAGTCTTCCCTCTCTGACAGGAGAGAGCGACGGCCAACGACGGCCGTCCTCGCGAAGCAGGAAAACCAACCGACTTATGAATGATCGATCCTTCCTCAAGGGAGGATCGATCCTTCATGACGATTCGCAAGGCTTTCTGGCACGAAGAGGATCGATCCCTTGTGTGCTGAAAGCTAAACTTGGGCAAGAACTCAAGCCCAAGTCCGGATCTTTCGATCCCGGGTCCACCTAGCCATTCTAAACAAACACTAACACATACAAGGTCAGTGTGTGCACACGCGGGTGTGAAACAAACCAACAAGGCGCAATTTACCAAATTGCCCTTGTGATCCAAGAAACAATACGATCCACCGGATCGCGCGCTCGACGCGAAACAAACCAACGAGCCACGGGCCTGACCCAGCCGGTCGACCCAGGAGTAGAGGGACGGCTCCTCACATCCTAATACCCTAGGGCTCGGAAAAGAAAACAACGCCTATCAGGATACTACAAAGCGGTAAAGGGTACCTGCCGATGTGACGCTGATGCTGAAGCCAACCCAGCCGCCTCTACTGGCCTCCACTGCCGCTGCCACGGCCTCCGCCTCGCAGCGTCGCGCACTCTCGGCGAAAGTGACCTAGCTGGCCACACTGAAAGCATGAACCCGGCACTGGGGCTGCCTGCTAGATCTGACCAAACCCTGCGAACGCCTCCTGCTGACGCTCCTCCTCCGGAAACCGCTCGTCCGGATCATCCTCCGCGAACTCCTCCTCTGCCTCCGAGAGGGGCTGGTCCTCGTCGTACTCACCGACTGACTGCTACAGCTACTCATCCTCTGAGAACTGCTGATCGGGATCATCCTCGTCATTCGCCCCGTCCTCTGCCCCTGGACTGTCTCCACCGACGTCCTCTGGCTGGTGCTGATAGGGCTGATGGCGGCGTGAACGGGCCTCCCCCCGCCACGGTCCTACTCCACCCTGAGCCTTCTGCGGCTGGCCGGCGCGCCCTAACCTCGAGGGGGAACACTGGCTGAACTGCCCCAGGCCCTGCCTCCAGCAGTATGGCCTCTACTGACAAGGCACAGTTCACCACCTCCCTGAGAGCGCTAGCAAACCGCGCCGCCATCAGAAGCCTAATCTCGAGCCGTAGCCCCCACTGAAACTGCCGCGCACTTGGGCAAGGGATCGATCCTTTGTGTGCTGAAAGCTAAACTTGGGCAAGAACTCAAGCCCAAGTCCGGATCTTTCGATCCCGGGTCCACCTAGCCATTCTAAACAAACACTAACACATACAAGGTCAGTGTGTGCACACGCGGGTGTGAAACAAACCAACAAGGCGCAATTTACCAAATTGCCCTTGTGATCCAAGAAACAATACGATCCACCGGATCGCGCGCTCGACGCGAAACAAACCAACGAGCCACGGGCCTGACCCAGCCGGTCGACCCAGGAGTAGAGGGATGGCTCCTCACATCCTAATACCCTTAAAAGAAATCTCGTCCCGAGATTCGATAAGGGTAGGGCTCGGAAAAGAAAACAACGCCTATCAGGATACTACAAAGCGGTAAAGGGTACCTGCCGATGTGACGCTGATGCTGAAGCCAACCCAGCCGCCTATACTGGCCTTTACTGCCGCTGCCACGGCCTCCGCCTCGTAGCGTCGCGCACTCTCGGCGAAAGTGACCCAGCTGGCCACACTGAAAGCATGAACCCCGCACTGGGGCTGCCTGCTAGATCTGACCAAACCCTGCAAACGCCTCCTGCTGACGCTCCTCCTCCGGAAACCGCTCGTCCGGATCATCCTCCGCGAACTCCTCCTCTGCCTCCGAGAGGGGCTGGTCCTCGTCGTACTCACCGACTGACTGCTACAGCTACTCATCCTCTGAGAACTGCTGATCGGGATCATCCTCGTCATTCGCCCCGTCCTCTGCCCCTGGACTGTCTCCACCGACGTCCTCTGGCTGGTGCTGATAGGGCTGATGGCGGCGTGAACGGGCCTCCCCCCGCCACGGTCCTACTCCACCCTGAGCCTTCTGCGGCTGGCCGGCGCGCCCTAACCTCGAGGGGGAACACTGGCTGAACTGCCCTAGGCCCTGCCTCCAGCAGTATGGCCTCCACTGACAAGGCACAGTTCACCACCTCCCTGAGAGCGCTAGCAAACCGCGCCGCCATCAGAAGCCTGATCTCGGGCCGTAGCCCCCACTGAAACTGCCGCGCACTTGGGCAAGGGATCGATCCTTTGTGTGCTGAAAGCTAAACTTGGGCAAGAACTCAAGCCCAAGTCCGGATCTTTCGATCCCGGGTCCACCTAGTCATTCTAAACAAACACTAACACATACAAGGTCAGTGTGTGCACACGCGGGTGTGAAACAAATCAACAAGGCGCAATTTACCAAATTGCCCTTGTGGTTCAAGAAACAATACGATCCACCGGATCGCGGGCTCGACGCGAAACAAACCAACGAGCCACGGGCCTGACCCAGCCGGTCGACCCAAGAGTAGAGGGACGGGTCCTCACAGTTGCGACCGCAGCTGAAAGCGTCGCTGACGCCGCTAGTGCCCTCTGCCGAATCCCCCTCTGAATTGGGGTCTCTGCGGTGTGCTGGTAGAGGATGCCTGATGAGTGCATGAAAGTGCACTCTGAACAGTCTTATAACCATCTCAATTGCTAGATTATTATGCTTAATCAATATCTTTATTACTATTTTTACATCTATATGTTGCTTCACATGGTTGTTTGGAAAATGCAGGAAATTGGGGCTAAAAGAAGCTGAAAAGAGTATATGCATCAACTTCAAAAATTAAACTGTACTTGTTCATGAAGAACCAGATGATGTTCCATATATAGTTGGAAAGCTCTTGAAGTCTAGATTCTGGAGAATTTTACGAATCGTGATTCCGAGTTTCCTAGAGGAAGTTACGGCAATTTTAGTACCGATGACGCAGTCTGAAGGGCAGAACAGAAAATACGTTGGAAGTCCGATCGATCCGACACCCAGAGTCCGATCGATCGGACTACGTAGAAACATGACAGAACATATATTTTTCAGCCATACGGGGTCCGATCGATCCCTCCATCCATTCTACGGAGTCCGATCGATCCGACACCCATAGTCCGATCGATCGGACTCGGGAATAGCCAGAAACGGAGTATTTTTACGCAACGGATCGATCCGACACCTAAAGCCCGATCGATCCGACTTTCCCAGTGAAGAAAATCAACGGTTTAGATCTAATCCGTGGATGGAGAGACTTTGGGGCTATAAATAGGAAACTTAGGGTTAATCAAAGGGGACTTCTTGGACGTTTATGGAGGCTCTTTTCTGGACTTTTTCAAGAGGAAGAAGATGAAGACATCTCCATCCATGGCCGAGTAATCCGCGGGCATGGCGGACGGATGATCTAGCGAGGACTAGGGCTTCTTCTCCAACGATGGTTCATAGTTTCAATCTTTATTGTTAAACTCTTTTCCTTGTATTGGATCTTCAAATATTATTTTTAGATTATAGATTTCTATGTGGATGAGTAATATTATGAATCCAGTCATGCTTCTTTAATGATATTATAATCCCATAGTCTTCTCTTTTGATTCTCCTACCAAGTCTCACGAGACCTTTTGCTATGCATTGCTCGTAGTGACAGCTGGTATTGTGTATTCTTAGGGATCTGGTAAGACAAGGTTGGGGCTCTATCCCGTGAGATCTTTGCTATGCATTGCCGATTGTGAGAGTTGGTATTGTGTATTCTTAGAGATCCGGTTACAGAGTTAGGGCTTTGTCCCGATGAACTTTTGCTGCGCGTTGCCTGTAGTGACAGCCGGTATCGTGTATTCTTAGGTTTGGTTGGATGAAATTAGAACTATAAAAAGGAAGAACCAATCGTAGAAAGAGACATTCATATTTTATCAGATTCAGAATTCTATATTTTCCGGTTAAGGTGATTGGGATGTGAAACCCTTAACAGAGTATTATATGCACAATTGAGAAGAGAAGAACCTAAATTCGAGTGAAGTGATTCCTGAAGCCTAGCCTCATTCAAATCTTGATTTCTTTCGTTAACTTTATCTTACCATTACATCTTCGATCTATTTTCTTAACTTTTTACGCTCTTGATTGTTTTCGATACATTGTTATCTGTGTTTCTGGATCTTTCCTTCTTATCTCTCTGTGGGATTCGACCTCTCTTATGCTGTACTGCACCGCGACTGTTGTGCGTGACACATTTGAGCGACATCAAAAATTCAACACTATTAAACTCAATAAAGTAGCATGCATGAGATCATGTATGCCTACACCCCCCAACCTGAAATTCACATTGTCCTCAATGTGTGCTATTCATGTAAATAAGCATAAGGGTGTTGGCTGAATTTTCATATATAGCATAAATAAGAATAGGAAATCGAAATAGGAGCGAGGCCACCTGACAGAATATCTGAAATCTTGCACAGGCCCTCCATTGTAGCCGAATTTCACAAGCAAGTAAGACGGAAGTTCAAGCATCCTAACAACATAAAATAGCAAACAAAAGCAAATGAGAATGAAAGCAAACAAACTAAAACAAACTACCCTAATCAAAAAGGGAAATGATAGATAGTAGAAAGATCATCCCTCGTAGACAGGGTCTACGAGAAAAACGGTGTGCTCCTCAGGGTCCGCTTTCTCTGGAATCTATTTCAAACGCTGTCCATTAACCGTAAACAGCCTCCCATCCTTTGGGTCTTCAATTTCCACAGCCTCATTCTCAAATATTCTACTAACGGTGAAGGGGCCTGTCCAACGTGATCTCAGCTTCCCAGGATGAAGATGCAATCGTGTGTCATATAGATAAGCTTGTTGTCCGACTTTAAACGTCTTTCACAGGATCTTCTTGTCATGGTAGGCCTTTGTCTTTGCCTTGAAGATCCGGGAACTCTCATAGGCATCATTCATGAGTTCCTCCAGCTCAGACAGCTGGAGTTTCCGATCCTGACCTGCACCATCCAAAGTAAAATTTAGTGACTTAATAGCCCAATATGCCTTATGTTCTAACTCAACTGGAAAATGACAGGGTTTTCCATAAACTAAGCGGAATGGCGACATTCCCAGGGTAGTCTTGTAGGCAGTGCGATATACCCACAACGCGTCTGATAGCCTCAAGGACCAGTCCTTTCGGTTGGGGCTCACAGTCTTCTCCAGGATTTCCTTTATCTCTCTATTGGCTAATTCAGCTTGCCATTCGTCTGTGGATGATAAGCAGTGGAAATCTTATGTGAAACTCCATACCTGCGCATCAAAGACTCAAAAGAGCGGTTACAAAAATGGGATCCTTGGTCACTAATAATGACCCTAGGAGTACCAAATCTAGACAAAACATGCTCTTTAAGAAACTTGATGACAGTGGAATGATCATTATTCCTACATGAAATAGCCTCCACCCACCTTGACACGTATTCCACAGCCAACAATATATATAAATAGCCAAAAGAAGCAGGAAAGGGTCCCATAAAGTCTATACTCCAACAATCAAAAATCTCGACAGCTTGAATGGGGTTCAAAGGCATCATATGTCTGCTAGATAGAGCTCCTAGCGTTAGACATCTATCACAAGATTTGCAGAAAATGTTAACATCACGAAACATAGTAGGCCAGTAAAAACCACATTGAAGAATTTTAGCAGCAGTCTTTTTTCATCGAAAAATGGCCTTCACATACATGAGAGTGACAGAATATAATGATGCTTTCGATTTCATAATCAGGGACACAACGGCGTATAATATGGTCAGGACAATACTTAAACAGACAAGGATCATCCCAATAAAATTTCTTTACCTCAACAAAAAATCTACGCTTATCCTGCGCACTCCAAAAGGAAGGGATCTCACCTGTCGCTAAATAATTAACAATATGCGCATACCAGGGCAGTCGTGCAACTGAAAAGAGTTGCTCATCAGGGAAGTCATCCATGATTGGTGGCTCATCTTCCGCTACGTCCACCATCAACCTTGATAGGTGATCAACGACAACATTCTCAAAGGGAAAGCGGGGACTGCTCGAGCACCTACAAACAAAAGCAAAACAAACCCAAAACAAAAGCAAACATGCAAGCACACAACATAAAAATAACTCAAGCATTCTCAAGCATACAAGAAAGCAAATCGAGCAAACTAAACTACTATATATAAGACATGGATTTTTAACCGCGCCCTTGGCGGCCGTGCCCTAGCACGATGATATGCAAAATCAGTAAGTGCCATGATCTGAAGGGTTAACCTTAGTAGTATCACCAAGGGTAATTCACCATGTGAATCCAAGTGGCATATTACAAGTGGGAGAACTAGCTTTTGCATTCTAACACCAATAAACAAGATAGCTAGAACTCTCAAATAGAAATATGTGTCATCATTATACTCAAGTGTCAGTGACTCATCCAATGACCTATCAATAATGTCATCATTGTCGTGGTCAAAGATGGTAAGATCACAAAATCTGAAATAAATCCGTCGAAGTTTAAAAATATCTATCAAGGTCATGTTCTTCCTAACTATCCAAGGAGATGAAATAAACATTGGAAATATACCTCGCGGCTTAGAAGCAATGACTTGAAGTTCAGCTGATGGAGGTTCAACGAATACCTGGTCCTGGTGGTCTTGGAAATCTTCCAGATCTTACTCGTTGCTGGCCGGCCCGTACTGGAGTACTTCGTTCTTCCTAACTATCCAAGGAGATGAAATAAACATTGGAAATATACCTCGCAGCTTAGAAGCAATGACTTGAAGTTCAACTAATGGAGGTTCAACGAATACCTGGTCCTGGTGGAAATCTTCCAGATCTTACTCGTTGCTGGCCGGCCCGTACTGGAGTACTTCGTCATCTTCCATATGATGTGTCCATCCGAGTTCGTGCACGCTAAAAGATGTGATTACCTCGCATAGTTGGCGTGCTTTCTCCTCGTCCTTCATAAGTAACTGCAGAATGAAAGAGTCAAAATTAGGCTTGGTTTTAGCCTCCTTAAGTAAGTCCACAATCTCTTTCATAGAAAGTTGAGGAGAAACATGTGCAACATGAGCATAGGCATAGTGAATGTTAGTATCATGAACATGCGTATGAGCGCTAAAATCATGTGCATATGCATCACACACATTAGAATCAATAGCTTGTGCATCAATAGGACTAGAATTTTGAACATGCACGCTAGCACTACAGTCATGAGCATATGGATCATCAACATGAACATCTTGAGCATGTGCACCATAAGCATTAAAATCATGGATGTATTGATGAATAAATTTTATATCTCGCAAGTATACGAATCGGTGCAATCAGTATAGCAGCAAGACGAGTATCGTACCCACAGAGATTTGTAAAGATTATTAGAGTAAAACACTAAAGAACAGGAAAGAAAGAAAATATGATATCTCAAAAATAGATGATCTAATAACGAAATAAGAAAACGATGAAAATATGATGGATGAATACTAAGGTTCCGATTTTACCATAACATCCTCATTCTATGCATTGAATCAATAAAGATTTCAGTTTAATTCCAAGGGCTCGTTCTTCCGGTATGATGATCCGTTCGGCCGCGGTCTTCACCAAGTACCCCCAATTTACCCTAGTTAATGAACCCATAACTAAGTGTTAACCAAGAATCTATTAAGCTCTGAAGAACAATCATGAACCAAGAATACTCTTAGCTTGAACCCGGCCTCGACATAAACTCATTCATTCACAGATCCTGTAAGATTAGGGAATGAACCCTCGCCCAATCTTACATAAAACAATCTATAATACTTTTATTGGCCGGATAAAGGTATTTAAGATCTCATGTTAAAATAATGAATGAAACACTTAATGATAGCGGTTGTATTCCGCTGCAGAAAGTCTTTTTTTGCTGCAGTATACATTATCCGCAACACCTAAGTAAACCGTTGTCTTAAGTCCCCTAACTGCTCCCATAGAATTTTAGGCAGCAGGGGCAACGACGACGCTGTATTGAACCGCTGCCTTATAGCTGTAGCAGCGGTTTATGTACTTTTAGCAGCCGTTTTGGCCCGCTGCAAAAGGGGGTGTATTTTTGTAGTGAGAGGAGCCCAGTGAACAGGTGAATGCAGTGGGTAGTTTTCCTGGACTACTGCAAAGGAAGTATGATCCCTATTCGAACACGTATAATCCGGGATGGAGGGATCACCCCCATCTCAATTACAAGAATCCACAAGTAAATCAGCCCACAACTCAAATACGCCCAACTGGCCAGCAATATCAGCAATATAGACCGTCATACCCCCGAGACCACAACCAAACCCAACACCTAATTCTGGTATGTCTTTAGAAGATATTGTTAAATCCGTTGCTACTAATACTTTGCAATTTCAGTAGGAGACAAAACAATTGCAACAAGAGGCAAAGGCCAGTATTCAAGGTTTGGAACATCAGGTGGGCCAGATGGCGACTGCAATCAGCAAGCTAGAGGCGCAAAGTTCGGGAAAATTACCCTCTCAAACGGTAATAAATCCAAGAGAAAATGCTAGTGCAATCATTTTGAGAAGTGAAAAAGAAGTTGAGATTCCAGCAAAGGAAGTCACTGCATCGTCAACGCAAGGAAAAGAGCAAAATATTGTTGCGGACAGAGACTTTCCCGATGACGACGAGGTACCTAAACGTAAGCTTCCACCTCTTTTTTATTATAAACCAGTGCCTCCTTTTCCTCAGGCTTTAGCTGAATCTAGAAGATATGAGAAGAATTCAGATCTATATGAGACTTTTCGCCGATGCGAGGTAAATATTCCACTCTTAGATGCTATTAAACAAGTACCTCGTTATGCTAAATTCTTGAAAGAATTGTCCACAATTAAGAGGAAACAAAAACTTAAAAGATGTGAGAAGGTGAGTGTCGCGCCCCGACCAGCGAAAGCCCAACCGGGCCGGGCGACGCGAACCGGAACCTACAAAATGCTGAAAAAGACGGTGAGGGTTCCCTCTGACCTATTGGTCTCCCTATCAATTCATTAAAAACCCCCAATTAAAAGACATTAATTTAACAACATCGAACTACAGATTCAAAACCCAAAATGTTTAATATACATAACCTCGGAAAGGGGAAGATTCAAATACAACATTACTCCCGTAGGAGACTATCAAACAAAAGGGTAAAGATCGCCACCTCTCAAAGTCCACCAGGCGCCGCCGCACCGCCGACCAACTGCTCGGTAGGGGTCACAAAGGAAGAACTGACGCCTGCACCAGCAAAACGCAGCCCGGGTAGGTGTGAGCACTAAGCTCAGTAGGGTTCTACACTACGACACACAGAAGGAAGAGGGAAACGCAATAGTGTCGCCCTCAAGTAGAACCTGGGTGTATACAGGGGTCCCATAACCCCAACGCGTGTCCCTGAGGCCCAGGAGCAGCCATCAGTAAGCTCAACAAACACTGCTGACTCACATGCAGGAACCCGACACTGCAGGCGGGAAAAGGCACCGCTGAGGGGGCCTCTCCACCACTCAAGAGTCAACACAGTGGAACACCGGCTACACCTCAGCATCCGACTCGAGGCCGACACGACCTCCACAATCATCAAGCAACAAGTGTACCAGTCATCTAAGCCTATCATTGAATCGACTGGACACCACAATTCGAACCGGGTCCAAGCTACCCAACCCCTGTCCTAGGGCTAAGTCCGAGCTTCCAGCCTCGGGACGGCGACCCACAGATCACCCACGTCCTAACCAATGCAACTAATGCACAAATCAACAATACATGCTATGACATACACAAACAGTAGATAGTCATGCAACAGTATGATACGGCATCAATAAAAGTCAACTGGATCGCTGCAGCAATACTACCGACCGCTGCCAGCCGATCCGCAGCGGGTCCCGGCATTATGACGGTACCACGACCGTCAACTACGGACTCCTGCAACGGGAAGCAACCCCGAAAACGATGATGAACAGCAAGGAATATAATATTATATTCCAAAACATAATATTATATTCAAAACACCCAAAACCTCTACTTAGAGGCTAATTGATCCCGTCGATCCGATGTCCAATCGACGCCGGATTGAAGATCCAACTTAACCATCAGTAGATCTACATACCAGGATCAACATATCCAAAATCCATAATCATCCAACGGTTGGATTAACGGGAAAACACTAATCAAAACCTTTAATCAAACTAACTAATTAATTGCTGCAACGCAGCCCTCCAGTAAACAATTCATAACAAATCATAGAAACATAGAAAAATTATGAAATCAGTTGGGTTAGAGAGTAGATTCAAAGATCTACAACTCTTATGTTCATCACAACCCAAGATCATGTACGTACTGGCCGAAAACACGCCGCAAGCCGGCTGTTCTTTAAGAACAGCAGAAACCAGAAAATCCGAGCTTAATCATGCATAAATCCTACTAAAAACTCAACCAAAGATCATGAAACTTATATCAGAAATTCTACTAAGCATGAGGAATCCATCAAAACAAAGATCAACAAGATCCAACGGCTAGATCTAGAGAAACCCATTAAAGAACACTTGTAGGTAGAAAACCTACCGAAGAACGCTTTCCCCGGTTGATCCCTCGCAACCAGTCACCAACAAGCCTCCAAACCACACCAGGAGCCTTCCTCTCGTTGCCACGAATCCAACGAGCCTTAGAACACCCAAAATGATGGTCGGAGGAGGGAGAAAGGAAGAGAGGAAGGTGGCTGCCGGAAAAACAGGGGAAGAGAACCGTCGGGAGAGAACAAAAGAGGAAGGAAGAAGAAGAAGGAAGAAGGGGAAGGAGAAAAGGATGAAAGGGGGAGGGGAAAGCCAGGAAAGAAGGGAGAAAGGTGAAGGAGGGGAGGGAAAGTCCTCCCCTTCTGACAGGAGAGAGCGACGGCCAACGGCGGCCGTCCTCGCGAAGCAGAATAGCCACCGACGCCGAGTCCGATCAATCGCTCCAAGGAGCGATCGATCGCTCTTGAAGAAGAGCCAATCCGGATTGATCCCACACCAAGTCAGATCGATCTGAGACAGGTTGGATAGATCCAAACCACTTGGATCGATCCGAACGGGTCAAAACCCACCGACTCGCTCACGAGTCCGATCGATCGCTCCTACGAGCGATCGATCGCTCAAGGGTCGTAAGCTGCCCAAAAGCAAGCTCCAGCGCGCCCGAGTTGGGATCTTCCAATCCCGGGTCCACCTAACCATTCTAAACAAGCACTAACACAAACAAGGCCAGTGTGTGCACACGCGAGTGTGAAACAAACCAACAAGGTGCAATTTACCAAATTGCCCTTGCGGTCTACAACGAGCCACAGGGGTAGAGGGACAGGTCCTCACATCCTAATACCTTTAAAGGAAATCTCGTCCCGAGATTTGATAAGGGTAGGGCTCGGAACAACAAAACAGCTACACTATAATACAGGACAAGAAGTACCTCGAGAAGAAAACAGCTGCGGAAACTCCTGCCGCATGCGCGCCTCGCGCTCCCAAATCATCTTGCCCCGCAAGACCTGATCCCTCCGGTCAAGTACTCGAACCGGCTGCTCAACAAAGCTCGCGTCTGCCTCAAGCTCAATGTCATCCACCCTGATGACATTAGACGGGTCTGGGTGATACTTCCTCAGCACCGACACATGAAAAGTCGGGTGCACAGCAGACATGTGCTGAGGAAGATCCATGAGGTAAGCTACCTCGTCGACCCTCTCTAGGATCTCGAACGGCCCGACGAACCTCAGCGCCAACTTACCACCTCTACCAAACCTGACGGAACCTCTGTACAGCGATGCTCGCAAGAACACTCGGTCGCCGACTGCAAACTCCAACGGTCGTCGCTTCTGATCTGCATAACTCTTCTGCTGGCCCTGAGCCATCAGAAGCCTCTGCCTGATCTGCACTAACCTCTCTGACGACCGCCTGACGATGTCTGGACCGGTGAGTGAAGCCTCTCCAACCTCTGTCCAGCCCACTGGGGAACGATACGCCCTACCGTACAACGCCTCGAAAGGTGCTACTCCAAGACTGGACTGGTAGCTGTTGTTTGTAGGCAAACTCCACCAAGGGAACGTGTGTCGCGCCCCGACCCACAGAGCGCGCACCCGGGCCGGGGACGCGAGGGGGGAAGACCTACAACCACTAGCCTCAACTGGTGGAAACAGTTGAGACTAAGGCAGCTGGCGGAAACAGCTGACAATAGGCACAAGCGGAAGCAAAGAACTAGACAACAACTATTAACATTTTATTACAAAACGGTGATAAAAGAGTTAACAGGGTTCTAGAACAACAAGCTACAAGGGATCAACAGTCCCCAAAAAGAAGCAACACCACCCACCGGGGTCTCCGCGAACGCACAAACGAACCCATCCTGACCCTCAGACATGGTCAGGATCCGGCACGCTGCCACGAGACGACCGAGGGGTTAACACCGGAACAGAGCGGCCACCTACACCTGCAACAAACACAGTCCAGGTAGGCATGAGCAACAGCTCAGCAGGGTCCTACTCTACCACTCTCGCTAAGAAGGCAAACACCCAAACGAACCAACCCTGAGGCCAAGTACCGAGGCGTGCCAAGGATTCCATAAATCCCGTCAATAACCCGAAGGGTTCCTGTCCTAGGTGCGTATCTCCGATAACGCCACTGCTCAGGGGTGGGCAACTCCGACATTCCCTGACACAGGGTGGACACGACGCAACCAGTAGGACCCCCTTCTCCAAGCGGGATCTCCGCACTTGGCGGAACAACCGAGGTTAAGACTACCATCACTCGGTACTCTAAGCAGCAGAGTCAACACCAACCCAACCTACCCTAGCATGTCTAATGCACAGGAAAACAGGGCAGGATAAGTATGATAAAGCTGTAAACAAACAACACAGCAAGGGCACACCTTCGGCCCATTTACACTAAACACTCCCGAGGGTCATGACCCCCTCGGTTCACCACAAAGCGGTAAGGCATACCGTCAGCCCATTTATTCTACTCACCCCGAGAGACATCACCCTCTCGGTTCAACCACAAAGCGATAAGCATTCATGCATGATCCATAACAGGATAGACCCCGAGGGTAAAATCGTAAAAACCACTTACATGCGAAGCCCCGCGGGCAAAACCCTTGAAAACCCTCTCTGCTACTGAAGGATCGATCCTCACCAAGGGAAGGATCGATCATCCAAGCAACAGTGAGCTTCCCTCGCTGTCGAGCCAAAGAAGATCGATCATTCCTCCCAGGAAGATCGATCTTTTTGGTGACAGAGGGCGCCCTTCCAGTCGCACCAAGGAAGATCGATCCTTCCTCCCAGGAAGATCGATCATTCTCGGGACGAAGGGTAACCATGCTTACCCAGGCCCCATGATTGATCTCCTCCCATAAGAAGATCGATCATGTGCTGGGCGCAGCAAGCCAACACCAGAGGACCGATCCTTCCTCCCAGGGGGATCGATCACCCAAAAGGGTTCCGGCGTGCTTCCGGCCGGAGAACCGCCGGAAGACACAATCAAACCTTACCAAACTTGGTGGGTTGGTAGATCTGAGCACCACGAGGCTACTCAAGGCCTCAAAACTGGGAAACAACAACTCCACAAGGAGATTAATCAAGAAAACAAAACCGGATTTAAACCCTCAAAGCTAGCCGGTGATTGGAGTGGGATCCCTACCTCCTCAGAGCAGCTTCAATCCACGAAGCCTAGCTAAGGATCTTCCTCGCGCCGTCACGGTTCCAACAAGCCTTCAAGCTCCAAGAACGGTGGCCGGAGGAGGGAGAACGGAGGAGGAGAAGGAGCGGTCTGAACAGGGGAAAAACAGAGCTTCGCGAGGGAGAAGAAGAAGAGAGGAAGAAAGGAAGAGGGGAAAGGGCGGGTAAGGCCGGGGGAAAGCCGGCGAAGGCGGGGAAAAGCTGGGGGAGGGGAGGGAAAGTCTTCCCTCCCCTGACAGGGGAAGCGACGGCCACCGCGGTGGCCGTCCTTCGGAAGCCACCGACAAGGACTTCCAGGCACAGGGAGATCGATCTTCATGGCCATGGAGATCGATCTTCCTCGCCCAGAACGGCGACCACTTAGGCACAGAGAGATCGATCTTCATTGCCATGGAGATCGATCTCCCTTGCCGAAAACGGCAACCTTGGGCCAAGAAAACGGGCCCAAGCCCAGAACTACCGAACCTGGTTCCACCTAACCTTTCTAACAAACACAACCATCAAGCAAGGTCTGTGTGTGCACACCCAGTGTGAAACGACCGCCAAGGAGCAATTTCCCAAATTGCCCTTGGGGTAAACAACAAGCCAAGGGGATAGAGGGACGGGTCCTCACAACGTGCTCCTCCCAGCTGCCTCCTGCGTCGAGTAATCCCGGATGTGCTCCCACTTCCACTCAGCTAGTGGAAGCGGCTGGAGTAACCCCGGATTCCGTTGGAGCTCTACCTTGACCTTCTGACAGGTAAGGCAGCGCGATACGAACTCCGTCACTGCCCTCTTCATCCCGCGCCACCAGAACTGTCGCCGAAGATCCTGGTACATCTTGGTGCCGCCGGGATGAATTGCAAAACGAGAGTGGTGGAACTCTCGTAGGACGTCGTCTCGTAGAACTGGATCTGCTGGAACCGCTACTCTGCCTCTGAACCATAGCCCTCCGTCTGATGATACTGTCCAGTCCCCGTCTGTACCCTCTGTGCCCGCTGTTGTCCGTAACTCCTCGAGCTCTGGGTCACTGTGTTGTGCCTCTAACACTCTGGCAAGAACCGCTGGCATACTCTGCACTGCATAGAGAAAGCTGCTGGATCCCCGATCCTCAAACTCGAGCCCCAACTGGCCCGCCGTCTCTAGAGCCTGCCACTGCCGCGCTGACAACCCTGCAACCGCTGCTCTGGTGTCTCTCACCTGTCTGCTCAGCGCGTCCGTTACGACGTTTGCCTTACCAGGATGGTAATGCAACTCGAAGTCGTAGTCCTCCAGTAGCTCCATCCAGCGTCGCTGCCTCAGGTTGAGGTCACGTTGGGTGAAAACGTGCCTCAAGCTCTTATGGTCTGAGAAGACTGAGAACTTCTCGCCATAGAAATAATGTCGCCAGGTCTTCAGGGCGAAGACCACCGCTGCTAGCTCCAAGTCGTGAGTCGAGTAGTTCCTCTCATGGTTCTTCAGCTGACGAGAACCATAGAAAACTACGTGGCCCTCCTACATGAGGACACACCCCAAACCCTAACCGCTGGCGTCGCAGTAAATAATATAACCAACACCTCGCTCGGGGACGATCAGCACCGGCGCACTGGTCAACCTCGTCCTCAGCTCCACGAAAGCGCGCTCACAAGCATCATCCCACACGAACGGGACGGCCTTTTGTGTCAGTCTGGTCAATGGTCTGGCAACTTTGGAGAAGTCCCGCACGAATCGCCTGTAGTAACCCGCCAGGCCTAAGAAACTACGGACCTCAAACACTGTCCTCGGTCTCTGCCACTGTACCACTGCCTCGACCTTGGGCGGGTCAACTGAGATCCCTGCTGCCGACACCACGTGTCCAAGGAATCCCACATGTGCAAGCCAGAACTCGCACTTGGAAGCCTTGGCATAAAGCCGATGCTCCCGAATTAGCTGCAACACTGTCGCCAAATGTCGCTCGTCCTCCGCCTCTGACCGGGAGTAGATAAGGATGTCGTCGACGAACACCACCACGAACTCGTCTAGGAAAGGCTGGAAGATCCTCTGCATGAGATCCATGAACGCTGCTGGTGCGTTCGTCAGCCCAAACGGCATCACCACGAACTCGTACAGGCCTTACCGAGTCCGAAAAGCCGTCTTCGGGATGTCGCAATCCCAAACTCTCAACTGGTGGTAGCCGGTGCGGAGGTCAATCTTCGAGAACACTAAAGATCCTCGCAGCTGGTCAAACAAGTCGTCGATCCTCGGCATTTGATACCGGTTCTTCACCGTCATCCTGTTGAGCCGCCTGTAGTCTATGCAAAGTCAAAGGGTACCATCCTTCCTCTTCGCGAACAACACTGGCGCCCCCCAAGGAGACATGCTGGGACGGATGAAACCTCTGCTGGTAAGCTCGTCTAGCTGGGTCCTCAACTCACTCTGCTCTGCTGGTGCCATCCTGAAAGCTGGGAGAGAGATCGGTGCGGTACCCGGTACTAGGTCGATCTCAAAATTGACCTCTCTGGGCGGTGGAAGCCCTGGCAACACCTCGGGAAACACGTAGGTGTAGTCGCACACGATCCTGGGGAAACTGCTCTGCTGCACTCCCTCTGACCCAAATAGGGACAGGCTATCCAGCAAGGCTGAAAGCTCGCTGCCACGCCTCCCCACACCACAAGCAAAGGAATCGGCTGAAAACCGATCCCCCAACAACACAAACTGTGTCCCATCGGGTGTCCAAGTGACCACCCTCCGGCGACCACAGTCGATGATAGCTCGATATGCTGCTAACCAGTCCATACCGAGTATCACATCGAAGCCTGTCATGTCTAGCACCCGCAGGTCTAGACAGACACGGAGGCCTCCAACCTTCAAAGAACAAGATCGGCAGACCCGGTCTACCCTGACTGTGCCGCCGATCGGTGAGTTTACAAACTGTGCCACCTCTAGTCAACTCGTCTCCAACCCTCTGAGCACGGATGGCTCTGCCGCTGCCTGCTGGTACTACTACGGCTGCTGGTACAGCAGGTAAAGCGGAACGGTGTCCGGCTGCTCACGCAACGGAAAAGCAAACACACGCCCCCGCTGGCCGCCTCCACCTCTGGAGCGGCCCGGTCCAGCCCCTGACCCGCGCCTACCACCGCTCCCCCGCCAGGCACCGTACCCCCCGCCTCTACTGCCCTGCGGCAAAGCGCCCCGCGCTCCTCGCATGGGACAGTCCTGGCGGAAGTGTCCCGGCTGCCCGCACTGGAAACAAGTGGCTGACGCGCCACCAGGCTGCTGACCCTGGTCTCCCCCCGACGGAGCCTGCCCAGACGGCCCAGCCGTCAGGGGAAACTGGCCTGGCGGACTCGGCAACTGCGGCTGGAACTGCTGTGGGCGCTGCTGTCGCGCCCCGAGCCGCGAAAGCCCAACCGGGCCGGGCGACGCGAACCGGAACCTAACAAAACGCGAAAAACAAAGCTGGCGAGGGTTCCCTCTAACCTATTGGTCTCCCTAGCAATTCACCAAAAGCACCCTCAAATCAAACAACAATAAAATAATTAATCCTCGAACCACAGATTTAAAACTCAAGTGTGAAATATACAAAACCTCGGAGAGGGGAAGATTCAAAGTACAACATTACTCCCGAAGGAAACTAACAAACATAGGGTAAAAGCAGTAAACGATCATCACCTCTCAGACTCCGCCAGGTGCCGCCGCACCGCCAACCAACTGCCCGGTAGGGGCCAAGGAAGAAGAACTGACGCTTGCACCTGCAAAACGCAGCCCCGGGTAGGTGTGAGCACTAAGCTCAGTAGGGATCTACACTACGCCACACAGAAGGAAGGGGGAACGCAACTGTGTCGCCCTCAAGCCAGACTCGAATGAGCTACAATGGTCCCATTACCATTCACCGGTGATCTCTAGGAATATCCAGCCATGGTCACCCCAACGGACTGGGCCCATCCTGGATACGCCTAGTGTCGCAGGGTGCCAGCTGTGGTCACCCAACTCGCCATGGGCCCACACTGATCCCCTACTGCCAGGAAACGGACACTGCCCAAAGAATAAGACCCGTCACCGGTGGCATCCTCAACACCTGACTTGAGGCTGACACGACCTCTACAATCATCATCAAGCAATAGGTGTACCAGTCCTCTAGGCCTATCATCGAATCGACTGGACACCACCATTCAATCGGGTCCAAACTACCCAACCCCGGTCCTAGGGCTAAGTCCGAGCTTCCAACCTCGGGACGGCGACCCAGAGATCACCCACGCCCTAACCAATGCAACTAATGCACAAACAACAATGCATGCTATGACATACACAAACAGGAGATAGGCATGCAACAGTATGGCAAGTATCATATAAGTCTACTGGATCGCTGCAGCGGTACTACCAACCGCTGCCAGCCGATCCGCAGCGGGTCCCGGCATTACGACGGTACCGCGACCGTCACCCGCGGACTCCTGCAACGGGAAGCAACCCCGAAAACGATGATGAAGAAAACACAATATAATATTATATTCCGAAATATAATATAATATTCAAAAACACCCAAACCCTCTACTTAGGGGCTAATTGATCCCGTCGATCCGATGCCCAAACATCGTCGGATTCAAGATCCAACTTAGCTACCAGTAGGTGTATAAACCAGGATCAACATATCCAAAAATCATAATCATCCAACGGTTGGATTTACGGGAAAACACTAATCAAAAATCGGTAATCAACTATCTTAACAATTAATTTCTGCAACGCAGCCCTCCAGTAAACAAATCATAAGAAATCGTAGAAATATCGAAAAACTATGACACAAGATAGAATGGAAAGCTAACAAGTAGATGTACAACTCTTATGTTTATCAAAAGCCAAGATCATGTACTCGCCGGACGGAAAACTCGCCGCAAGCCGGCTGTTTCTCAAGAACAGCAGAAAACCAGAAATCCGAGACTAATCTTGCATAAAACCTACTCACATCTCAACTGATTAACATGAAACTTACATCAGTTATTCTAAAAGGCATAAGGAACCCAACCAAGCAAGGATCAACAAGATCCAACGGCTAGATCTCAAGAACACTTGAAAAGAACATCAGTAGGTATAACCCTACCTAGCTGCGCTTTCCTCGGCTGATTCCCCGCGATTTGATCGTCAACAAGCCTCCAAACCACTTCAGGGACCTTCCTCTCGTTGTCACGAATCAAACGAGCCAAAGAACACCCAATTTGGTGGTCGGAGGAGGGAGAACGACGAAGAAGAAGCTCGCCGGCGGAGAAGGGAAGAAACAGAGCACCGCGGGAAAGAAGAGAAAGGAGGAAGAAGAAGAGAGAGAAGGGAAGGAAAGAAACGGAAGGAAAAGCCTGGGGAAAGCTGGGAAAATGGGGAAAAGCTGGGGGAAAGGGAGGAGAAGTCTTCCCTCTCTGACAGGAGAGAGCGACGGCCAACGACGGCCGTCCTCGCGAAGCAGGAAAACCAACCGACTTATGAATGATCGATCCTTCCTCAAGGGATGATCGATCCTTCATGACGATTCGCAAGGCTTTCTGGCACGAAGAGGATCGATCCCTTGTGTGCTGAAAGCTAAACTTGGGCAAGAACTCAAGCCCAAGTCCGGATCTTTCGATCCCGGGTCCACCTAGCCATTCTAAACAAACACTAACATATACAAGGTCAGTGTGTGCACACGCGGGTGTGAAACAAACCAACAAGGCGCAATTTACCAAATTGCCCTTGTGATCCAAGAAACAATACGATCCACCGGATCGCGCGCTCGACGCGAAACAAACCAACGAGCCACGGGCCTGACCCAGCCGGTCGACCCAGGAGTAGAGGGACGGCTCCTCACATCCTAATACCCTTAAAAGAAATCTCGTCCCGAGATTCGATAAGGGTAGGGCTCGGAAAAGAAAACAACGCCTATCAGGATACTACAAAGCGGTAAAGGGTACCTGCCGATGTGACGCTGATGCTGAAGCCAACCCAGCCGCCTCTACTGGCCTCCACTGCCGCTGCCACGGCCTCCGCCTCGCAGCGTCGCGCACTCTCGGCGAAAGTGACCCAGCTGGCCACACTGAAAGCATGAACCCGGCACTGGGGCTGCCTGCTAGATCTGACCAAACCCTGCGAACGCCTCCTGCTGACGCTCCTCCTCCGGAAACCGCTCGTCCGGATCATCCTCCGCGAACTCCTCCTCTGCCTCCGAGAGGGGCTGGTCCTCGTCGTACTCACCGACTGACTGCTACAGCTACTCATCCTCTGAGAACTGCTGATCGGGATCATCCTCGTCATTCGCCCCGTCCTCTGCCCCTGGACTGTCTCCACCGACGTCCTCTGGCTGGTGCTGATAGGGCTGATGGCGGCGTGAACGGGCCTCCCCCCGCCACGGTCCTACTCCACCCTGAGCCTTCTGCGGCTGGCCGGCGCGCCCTAACCTCGAGGGGGAACACTGGCTGAACTGCCCCAGGCCGTGCCTCCAGCAGTATGGCCTCCACTGACAAGGCACAGTTCACCACATCCCTGAGAGCGCTAGCAAACCGCGCCGCCATCAGAAGCCTAATCTCGGGCCGTAGCCCCCACTGAAACTGCCGCGCACTTGGGCAAGGGATCGATCCTTTGTGTGCTGAAAGCTAAACTTGGGCAAGAACTCAAGCCCAAGTCCGGATCTTTCGATCCCGGGTCCACCTAGCCATTCTAAACAAACACTAACACATACAAGGTCAGTGTGTGCACACGCGGGTGTGAAACAAACCAACAAGGCGCAATTTACCAAATTGCCCTTGTGATCCAAGAAACAATACGATCCACCGGATCGCGCGCTCGACGCGAAACAAACCAACGAGCCACGGGCCTGACCCAGCCGGTCGACCCAGGAGTAGAGGGATGGCTCCTCACATCCTAATACCCTTAAAAGAAATCTCGTCCCGAGATTCGATAAGGGTAGGGCTCGGAAAAGAAAACAACGCCTATCAGGATACTACAAAGCGGTAAAGGGTACCTGCCGATGTGACGCTGATGCTGAAGCCAACCCAGCCGCCTCTACTGGCCTCCACTGCCGCTGCCACGGCCTCCGCCTCGCAGCGTCGCGCACTCTCGGCGAAAGTGACCCAGCTGGCCACACTGAAAGCATGAACCCGGCACTGGGGCTGCCTGCTAGATCTGACCAAACCCTGCGAACACCTCCTGCTGACGCTCCTCCTCCGGAAACCGCTCGTCCGGATCATCCTCCGCGAACTCCTCCTCTGCCTCCGAGAGGGGCTGGTCCTCGTCGTACTCACCGACTGACTGCTACAGCTACTCATCCTCTGAGAACTGCTGATCGGGATCATCCTCGTCATTCGCCCCGTCCTCTGCCCCTGGACTGTCTCCACCGACGTCCTCTGGCTGGTGCTGATAGGGCTGATGGCGGCGTGAACGGGCCTCCCCCCGCCACGGTCCTACTCCACCCTGAGCCTTCTGCGGCTGGCCGGCGCGCCCTAACCTCGAGGGGGAACACTGGCTGAACTGCCCTAGGCCCTGCCTCCAGCAGTATGGCCTCCACTGACAAGGCACAGTTCACCACCTCCCTGAGAGCGCTAGCAAACCGCGCCGCCATCAGAAGCCTGATCTCGGGCCGTAGCCCCCACTGAAACTGCCGCGCACTTGGGCAAGGGATCGATCCTTTGTGTGCTGAAAGCTAAACTTGGGCAAGAACTCAAGCCCAAGTCCGGATCTTTCGATCCCGGGTCCACCTAGCCATTCTAAACAAACACTAACACATACAAGGTCAGTGTGTGCACACGCGGGTGTGAAACAAATCAACAATGCGCAATTTACCAAATTGCCCTTGTGGTTCAAGAAACAATACGATCCACCGGATCGCGGGCTCGACGCGAAACAAACCAACGAGCCACGGGCCTGACCCAGCCGGTCGACCCAAGAGTAGAGGGACGGGTCCTCACAGCTGCGACCGCAGCTGAAAGCGTCGCTGACGCCGCTGGTGCCCTCTGCCGAATCCCCCTCTGAATTGGGGTCTCTGCGGTGTGCTGGTAGAGGATGCCTGATGAGTGCATGAAAGTGCACTCTGAACAGTCTTATAACCATCTCAATTGCTAGATTATTATCCTTAATCAACATCTTTATTACTATTTTTACATCTATATGTTGCTTCACATGGTTGTTTGGAAAATGCAGGAAATTGGGGCTAAAAGAAGCTGAAAAGAGTATATGCATCAACTTCAAAAATTAAACTGTACTTGTTCATGAAGAACCAGATGATGTTCCATATATAGTTGGAAGGCTCTTGAAGTCTAGATTCTGGAGAATTTTATGAATCGTGATTCCAAGTTTCCTAGAGGAAGTTACGGCAATTTTAGTACCGATGACGCAGTCTGAAGGGCAGAACAGAAAATACGTTGGAAGTCCGATCGATCCGACACCCAGAGTCCGATCGATCGGACTACGTAGAAACATGACAGAACATATATTTTTCAGCCATACGGGGTCCGATCGATCCCTCCATCCATTCTACGGAGTCCGATCGATCCGACACCCATAGTCCGATCG
This sequence comes from Narthecium ossifragum, assembly GCA_963920575.1. Taxonomy (NCBI): domain Eukaryota; kingdom Viridiplantae; phylum Streptophyta; class Magnoliopsida; order Dioscoreales; family Nartheciaceae; genus Narthecium; species Narthecium ossifragum. The sequence continues at coordinate 13,859,693 of OY986973.1, forward strand.
ATCGGACTCGGGAATAGCCAGAAACGGAGTATTTTTACACAACGGATCGATCCGACACCTAAAGCCCGATCGATCCGACTTTCCCAGTGAAGAAAATCAACGGTTTAGATCTAATCCGTGGATGGAGAGACTTTGGGGCTATAAATAGGAAACTTAGGGTTAATCAAAGGGGACTTCTTGGACGTTTATGGAGGCTCTTTTCTGGACTTTTTCAAGAGGAAGAAGATGAAGACATCTCCATCCATGGCCGAGTAATCCGCGGGCATGGCGGACGGATGATCTAGCGAGGACTAGGGCTTCTTCTCCAACGATGGTTCATAGTTTCAATCTTTATTGTTAAACTCTTTTCCTTGTATTGGATCTTCAAATATTATTTTTAGATTATAGATTTCTATGTGGATGAGTAATATTATGAATCCAGTCATGCTTCTTTAATGATATTATAATCCCATAGTCTTCTCTTTTGATTCTCCTACCAAGTCTCACGAGACCTTTTGCTATGCATTGCTCGTAGTGACAGCTGGTATTGTGTATTCTTAGGGATCTGGTAAGACAAGGTTGGGGCTCTATCCCGTGAGATCTTTGCTATGCATTGCCGATTGTGAGAGTTGGTATTGTGTATTCTTAGAGATCCGGTTACAGAGTTAGGGCTTTGTCCCGATGAACTTTTGCTGCGCGTTGCCTGTAGTGACAGCCGGTATCGTGTATTCTTAGGTTTGGTTGGATGAAATTAGAACTATAAAAAGGAAGAACCAATCGTAGAAAGAGACATTCATATTTTATCAGATTCAGAATTCTATATTTTCCGGTTAAGGTGATTGGGATGTGAAACCCTTAACAGAGTATTATATGCACAATTGAGAAGAGAAGAACCTAAATTCGAGTGAAGTGATTCCTGAAGCCTAGCCTCATTCAAATCTTGATTTCTTTCGTTAACTTTATCTTACCATTACATCTTCGATCTATTTTCTTAACTTTTTACGCTCTTGATTGTTTTCGATACATTGTTATCTGTGTTTCTGGATCTTTCCTTCTTATCTCTCTGTGGGATTCGACCTCTCTTATGCTGTACTGCACCGCGACTGTTGTGCGTGACACATTTGAGCGACATCAAAAATTCAACACTATTAAACTCAATAAAGTAGCATGCATGAGATCATGTATGCCTACACCCCCCAACCTGAAATTCACATTGTCCTCAATGTGTGCTATTCATGTAAATAAGCATAAGGGTGTTGGCTGAATTTTCATATATAGCATAAATAAGAATAGGAAATCGAAATAGGAGCGAGGCCACCTGACAGAATATCTGAAATCTTGCACAGGCCCTCCATTGTAGCCGAATTTCACAAGCAAGGAAGACGGAAGTTCAAGCATCCTAACAACATAAAATAGCAAACAAAAGCAAATGAGAATGAAAGCAAACAAACTAAAACAAACTACCCTAATCAAAAAGGGAAATGATAGATAGTAGAAAGATCATCCCTCGTAGACAGGGTCTACGAGAAAAACGGTGTGCTCCTCAGGGTCCGCTTTCTCTGGAATCTATTTCAAACGCTGTCCATTAACCGTAAACAGCCTCCCATCCTTTGGGTCTTCAATTTCCACAGCCTCATTCTCAAATATTCTACTAACGGTGAAGGGGCCTGTCCAACGTGATCTCAGCTTCCCAGGATGAAGATGCAATCGTGTGTCATATAGATAAGCTTGTTGTCCGACTTTAAACGTCTTTCACAGGATCTTCTTGTCATGGTAGGCCTTTGTCTTTGCCTTGAAGATCCGGGAACTCTCATAGGCATCATTCATGAGTTCCTCCAGCTCAGACAGCAGGAGTTTCCGATCCTGACCTGCACCATCCAAAGTAAAATTTAGTGACTTAATAGCCCAATATGCCTTATGTTCTAACTCAATTGGAAAATGACAGGGGTTTCCATAAACTAAGCGGAATGGCGACATTCCCAGGGTAGTCTTGTAGGCAGTGCGATATACCCACAACGCGTCTGATAGCCTCAAGGACCAGTCCTTTCGGTTGGGGCTCACAGTCTTCTCCAGGATTTCCTTTATCTCTCTATTGGCTAATTCAGCTTGCCATTCGTCTGTGGATGATAAGCAGTGGAAATCTTATGTGAAACTCCATACCTGCGCATCAAAGACTCAAAAGAGCGGTTACAAAAATGGGATCCTTGGTCACTAATAATGACCCTAGGAGTACCAAATCTAGACAAAACATGCTCTTTAAGAAACTTGATGACAGTGGAATGATCATTATTCCTACATGAAATAGCCTCCACCCACCTTGACACGTATTCCACAGCCAACAATATATATAAATAGCCAAAAGAAGCAGGAAAGGGTCCCATAAAGTCTATACTCCAACAATCAAAAATCTCGACAGCTTGAATGGGGTTCAAAGGCATCATATGTCTGCTAGATAGAGCTCCTAGCGTTAGACATCTATCACAAGATTTGCAGAAAATGTTAACATCACGAAACATAGTAGGCCAGTAAAAACCACATTAAAGAATTTTAGCAGCAGTCTTTTTTCATCGAAAAATGGCCTCCACATACATGAGAGTGACAGAATATAATGATGCTTTCGATTTCATAATCAGGGACACAACGGCGTATAATATGGTCAGGACAATACTTAAACAGACAAGGATCATCCCAATAAAATTTCTTTACCTCAACAAAAAATCTACGCTTATCCTGCGCACTCCAAAAGGAAGGGATCTCACCTGTCGCTAAATAATTAACAATATGCGCATACCAGGGCAGTCGTGCAACTGAAAAGAGTTGCTCATCAGGGAAGTCATCCATGATTGGTGGCTCATCTTCCGCTACGTCCACCATCAACCTTGATAGGTGATCAACGACAACATTCTCAAAGGGAAAGCGGGGACTGCTCGAGCACCTACAAACAAAAGCAAAACAAACCCAAAACAAAAGCAAACATGCAAGCACACAACATAAAAATAACTCAAGCATTCTCAAGCATACAAGAAAGCAAATCGAGCAAACTAAACTACTATATATAAGACATGGATTTTTAACCGCGCCCTTGGCGGCCGTGCCCTAGCACGATGATATGCAAAATCAGTAAGTGCCATGATCTGAAGGGTTAACCTTAGTAGTATCACCAAGGGTAATTCACCATGTGAATCCAAGTGGCATATTACAAGTGGGAGAACTAGCTTTTGCATTCTAACACCAATAAACAAGATAGCTAGAACTCTCAAATAGAAATATGTGTCATCATTATACTCAAGTGTCAGTGACTCATCCAATGACCTATCAATAATGTCATCATTGTCGTGGTCAAAGATGGTAAGATCACAAAATCTGAAATAAATCCGTCGAAGTTTAAAAATATCTATCAAGGTCATGTTCTTCCTAACTATCCAAGGAGATGAAATAAACATTGGAAATATACCTCGCGGCTTAGAAGCAATGACTTGAAGTTCAGCTGATGGAGGTTCAACGAATACCTGGTCCTGGTGGTCTTGGAAATCTTCCAGATCTTACTCGTTGCTGGCCGGCCCGTACTGGAGTACTTCGTTCTTCCTAACTATCCAAGGAGATGAAATAAACATTGGAAATATACCTCGCAGCTTAGAAGCAATGACTTGAAGTTCAACTAATGGAGGTTCAACGAATACCTGGTCCTGGTGGAAATCTTCCAGATCTTACTCGTTGCTGGCCGGCCCGTACTGGAGTACTTCGTCATCTTCCATATGATGTGTCCATCCGAGTTCGTGCACGCTAAAAGATGTGATTACCTCGCATAGTTGGCGTGCTTTCTCCTCGTCCTTCATAAGTAACTGCAGAATGAAAGAGTCAAAATTAGGCTTGGTTTTAGCCTCCTTAAGTAAGTCCACAATCTCTTTCATAGAAAGTTGAGGAGAAACATGTGCAACATGAGCATAGGCATAGTGAATGTTAGTATCATGAACATGCGTATGAGCGCTAAAATCATGTGCATATGCATCACACACATTAGAATCAATAGCTTGTGCATCAATAGGACTAGAATTTTGAACATGCACGCTAGCACTACAGTCATGAGCATATGGATCATCAACATGAACATCTTGAGCATGTGCACCATAAACATTAAAATCATTGATGTATTGATGAATAAATTTTATATCTCGCAAGTATACGAATCGGTGCAATCAGTATAGCAGCAAGACGAGTATCGTACCCACAGAGATTTGTAAAGATTATTAGAGTGAAACACTAAAGAACAGGAAAGAAAGAAAATATGATATCTCAAAAATAGATGATCTAATAACGAAATAAGAAAACGATGAAAATATGATGGATGAATACTAAGGTTCCGATTTTACCATAACATCCTCATTCTATGCATTGAATCAATAAAGATTTCAGTTTAATTCCAAGGGCTCGTTCTTCCGGTATGATGATCCGTTCGGCCGCGGTCTTCACCAAGTACCCCCAATTAACCCTAGTTAATGAACCCATAACTAAGTGTTAACCAAGAATCTATTAAGCTCTGAAAAACAATCATGAACCAAGAATACTCTTAGCTTGAACCCAGCCTCGACATAAACTCATTCATTCACAGATCCTGTAAGATTAGGGAATGAACCCTCGCCCAATCTTACATAAAACAATCTATAATACTTTTATTGGCCAGATAAAGGTATTTAAGATCTCATGTTAAAATAATGAATGAAACAAGGAAAATAAACTGATAAAATAATCATAATCCAATAACATAGAATGATTCAGTTAGGGCTACATCGGTACCTTAGAAAAGAAACTAGCCACTCATGTTCACCATGAGGGCAACAAAACTAATGGAGAAATAAAGAAGAAATAAGAAAAGAAAACCAAGCCTGGAACCCTTCTCCTCGCCTCCAAACGCTGCCAAAAAGTCCTCCGAAAGTCCCCCTTTGATAACCCTAAGTATTGTATTTATAGGCCTAAACTCGGGTGAGATCCGGCTCATTAAACGCTCCTTGCTGACGTGGCGGTCGACCGTGAGATCTCACGGTCGACTGGCAACTGTTCAAAATATTTCGGAAGAGCGACGGTCGATCCTCGCATCGACCCTGAGAAGTATTTTCTTTAATAGAGGCTGACGGTCGATGCGACGGATGATGTCACGGTCGACCGTGGGAAGTTTTGCATGTGACGGTCGATGCGACGGTCGTTCGGGGGAATTTCTGAGCGCGACGGTCGACCGTCACATCCTCATGGTCGACCGTCACTATTCATTCAGCTTTCGCACTTGTATGAAAAGTGTTGTATCTTCCTCTCTGAAACTCCAAATCACGAACCGTAAAATTCTCCCGAAACTAGACTTCAAGATCTTTCCAACCATATATGGCACATCATCTGGTTCTTCATGAGGAGGTACAGATTAATCTTTCAAGTTGATCCATGTAATCTTTTCAGCTTCTTTTCTCATTTTTCCTGCATTTTCCAGACAACTTTGTGACGCAACATATAAATATAAAAATAGAAATAAAGATGTTGATTAAGGATAATAATCTAGCAATTGAGATGGTTGTAAGGCTATTTAGAGTGCACTTTCATGCACTCATCACACCCCCCAACCAGCTTATTGCTAGTCTCTAGCAATTTTAAACGCATAAAATATATTAAGCACACCAACGGTTCAAGGATGTAGACATGTTTCATAAAAATTCTACCTTATCAAGTCAAGAGTGTTTCATACAGTACAGAGTACGAAAACTTCTTATACTCATACACATACTACCAACACATGAAATCAACTTCTACACATCAAACATGCTAATCACCATCCAGAAGAACACATGTGACGTGACAAATAAATGTTACGTGCAGAAGCAACTTCTATCCACCATTAGTCCAAGCACACTACTATCTTCATGACCAATCATCCAACCCTCGCACTTTAAGTACAGCATGCTCTTTCTTTCTTTTCTTTTTTTTTCTTTTCAACTATCAGACATTTTGCCTTTTTACGCGAGCACTCTCCGCTTCTTGAGGGGCAGAGACCCGGTTACTTAGCAAAATACTTAATAGTTTTTTTTTTATAGCCATAAGTGGTTCTACCTTTTTACGCGAGCTCCCCGCTTCCTGAGGCAAGAACACCCGGTTACTCAGTAGATCACTTAACAGTCGTTTAGGCACAGCTTAATCAAGCTCCAGAACTTTTTCTCTTTTTTTTTCTGCATGCAATACTCAACACTAGCTAATGCTGAAATCATGGTCTAGATTAACAATAGCATGCTCATTCCTCTAGTGAGTATAATTACCACTGAACATAAAGTGTTCGTGTGTGGATCACATGATGTTATACTTTCAGGTTATCACGCATGCAATCAATATATTGGTCAATCCATATGAAAGCAACATGCATAATAAGCATAAAAAAATTTCAGCTCATGTACAATTTCTAGTAACATAATCAATTCAACACTATTAAACTCAATAAGGTAACATGCATAAGGTTATGCATGCCTACACCCCCCAACCTGAAATTTACATTGTCCTCAATGTGTGCATTTATCCAATAAAATATGTAGGAGGTGGCCATCCAAAAATTTCCAGAGAAAGAGGAGACAAGATAATGTAAATAAGAAAAAGGCCACCTGATAGAGTAGCGAACATCTCCTCAAGGATCCTCAGGGTGGCTGAAAACCTAAAAGAAAACAAAAGAGAAACATAAAAATAAAAACTAAGAATTGAAACTTAAAAACAAGTTACCTTGGTGGGTTGCCTCCCACCCAGCGCTTTATTTAACGTCTAGGTAAGACGTACTGCAAAGCCTTAAGGTTCAACAAAATTTGCGGCATCCACAACTTCTGATGGTCCTTCCAAATACAACTTCAAACGGTGCCCATTGACTTTGAATTTGCTTCCACTCCTTTCATTCTCAATTTCAACAGCACCATGAGGAGATACTTGTGTCACTTTAAAGGGACCCGTCCATCTTGACCTTAATTTACCTTGAAAGAATTTCATTCGTGAGTTATAAAGTAAAACTTTCATACCTGGATGGAACTCCTTCCGTTGTATTGCTTTGTTATGATAGAGCTTGGTCCTTTCTTTGTAGATTTTAGCGTTCTCGTACGCTTCATTCCGCAGCTCATCTAATTCGTTCAATTACATCTTTCTCATATCCCCAGCTTTTCCCATATCAAAATTCAGCTTCTTGATTGCCCAATATGCCCTATACTCCAACTCCACAGGTAAATGACATGCTTTTCCAAACACAAGGCGATAAGGGCTCATACCAATTGGAGTTTTATATGCGGTGCGATACGCCCAAAGAACATCATTCAATTTCACTGCCCAATCCTTCCTTGTAGTGCCAACAACCCGTTCCAGGATCGTCTTTATTTGCCTATTGCTCACCTCCACTTGGCCCGATGTTTGAGGGTGATATGGGGTTGCGACCCGATGAGTGATGTTGTACTTCTTCAACAATGCATCAAATGCTCTATTACAAAAGTGTGATCCCCCATCACTTATAATCGCCCGAGGTGTACCAAACCTTGTAAAAATGATATCTTTCAAGAATCCCACCACGGTCTTGCTGTCATTGTTCCTGGTTGCAATTGCTTCAATCCACTTAGACACATAATCTACAGCAACAAGAATATACGTGTACCCGTATGATGGAGGAAACGGTCCCATAAAGTCTATGCCCCAAACATCGAACAATTCCACCACCAGATTATTTGTAAGAGGCATCTCATTCCTTTTGCTTATGTTCCCTGACCGTTGACATCTGTCACACTTAGTAACAAAATTAAATGCATCTTTGAATAATGTAGGCCAAAAGAAACCAGATTGAAGAACTTTAAAAGCAGTTTTCTTACCTCCAAAGTGTCCTCCACACGTTAATTCATGACTAAATTTCAATATATCATCATGCTCATATTCTGGAACACAACGCCTTATTATTTGATCAGGACAATGTTTAAATAAATAAGGGTCATCCCAAAAGTAATATCTGACTGTGGACAAAAATCTTTTCTTTTCTTGTGAACTTAGATCAGCACGCAGAACATTACTAGCTAGATAGTTAACAATATCCGCATACCAGGGCTCTTTACCATTCACAGAAAATAGTTGTTCATCGGGAAAGCATTCTTGGATGGGTTGTACATCCTTAGGGCCGGCCATGTGTTCCAGTCGTAACAAGTGATCTGCCACTACATTATCGCTCCCTTTCTTGTCCCTTATTTCCAAATCGAACTCTTGCAGCAGTAGGATCCACCTGATTAACCTTGGCTTTGTATCCTTTTTGGTTAGTAGATATTTCAATGCTGCATGATCTGAATAAATAATAACTTTAGATCCAATCAAATAAGAGCGAAATTTCTCCAATGCAAAAACAACAGCAAGTAATTATTTTTCAGTAGTTGAGTAATTGATTTGAGCATCATTGAGTGTACGACTTGCATAATAAATAGCATGAGAGACCTTATTTACCCTTTGTCCTAGAACAGCCCCTATAGCATAATCAGACGCATCACACATTATCTCAAAGGGCAACGACCAATCAGGAGGCATAATAATTGGTGCAGTAATCAATTTCTCTTTCAAAGTATTGAAAGCATCAAGACAAGCTTTACAAAACTTAAACTCACTATCTTTGGCCAATAAATCACACAATGGTTGTGCAATTTTAGAAAAATCTCTAATGAATCTGCGATAAAATCCTGCATGGCCCAAAAAACTCCGCACACCTTTCACAGAAGTAGGGGGCGGTAATTTCTCAATCAAATCTATTTTTTCTTTATCTACTCCAATACCTTTACTAGAAATAGCATATCCCAAAACAATACCTTGCCTTACCATGAAGTGACTCTTCTCCCAGCTCAATGTCAAATTTGTCTCTTCACATCTTTTAAGCACCAAGGTTAGGTGTGCCAGGCAATTATCAAAAGAATTCCCAAATACAGAAAAATCATCCATGAATATCTCGACAAACCTTTCTATCATGTCGGAGAAAATCGATATCATGCATCTTTGAAAGGTGGCAGGTGCATTGCACAATCCGAACGGCATCCTTCTGTATGCGAATGTTCCAAACGGACAGGTGAAAGTTGTCTTCTCTTGGTCCTCTGGGGCGATAGCAATTTGATTATAACCTGAAAATTCATCAAGAAAACAATAAAATGAGTGACCAGCTAAGCGTTCAAGCATTTGATCAATAAAAGGTAAAGGAAAGTGGTCCTTTTTAGTAGCTGCATTAAGCTTGCGATAATCGATGCAGACACGCCATCCAGTAGTCATCCTCGTGGGTATGAGCTCATTGTTCTCATTCTTCACAACTGTTATCCCTGATTTCTTAGGCACCACGTGAACTGGACTTACCCATTTGCTGTCAGAAATAGGATAGATCACGCCAACATCGAGCAACTTAAGGATCTCTTCCCGAACAACGTCTTTCATGTTTGGGTTGAGGCGACGCTGGGCATCCCGTATAGGTTTGGCATCCTCTTCCAAAATAATGCGATGCATGCACATAGTAGGACTTACTCCTTTAATATCTGCAATTGTCCAACCTATTGCAGTTTTATGCTCCCTAAGAACTCTCAATAATTTTTCCTCTTCCAATGGAGTAATGTCAGAAGCAATAATCACAGGAAGGGTTTCATTCTCACCAAGATATGCATATTTCAGATTACTAGGAAGAGGTTTTAACTCAAGCTTTGGTGGGGAAACTATTGATGAAACCATTTTAGAATAGGATTCGTTTAGCATGTCTAACCGAGATTCATCAAGGAAACATGGCTGCAATGCCTCAAGGGCTGCTATAACCTCCTTTGCTCCCTCGTAATTCTGCAACTCCTCCTTTTCCATCGTCAATGCCGCTTCTAGAGTAGTCTTCACTTGCTCCTGCATGAAACTAGAAAACACCAATGAATCTAAAACATCTATTGAGAAACAATCAAAAGAGTTTGAAGAATAGGACATAGATTCAAAAACTTTAAATTCAACAGTTTCACCTAAAACTGTCATGCTGAGCTTACCATCCTGCACATTAATCATAGTCTTTGCTGTGGCCATAAATGGACGTCCCAACAAAATTGGTAAATTCCTATCATGTAAGGGCGCATCTTCCATATCCAATATCACAAAATCAGCAGGGATAATCAATTTATCAACTTGTACTAAAATGTCTTCTACAATGCCTAATGGATATTTAATGGAACGATCCGCAAGTTGTAGAGACATTGTGGTAGGTTTTAATTCACCCACACCTAACTGAAGAAAAACAGAGTAAGGCATCAAATTAACACTGGCTCCTAAATCGAGCATTGCCTCTCCTATTTTTGTATCACCAACAGTAATAGTAATGTTAAAACTCCCTGGATCCTTAAGCTTGGGTGGAAGCTTCCTTTGTAGAACCGCGCTTACCGTCTCTGAAACCATCACTTTTTCATGAGGTTCATACTTGCGCTTAGAAGTACTTAGTTCCTTGAAGAACTTTGGGAATGCTGGCATGTTCCTGATCACATCGAGTAATGGTAAGTTCACATTAACCTTAGATAAAATATCATAAATTTCAGAATATGACTTATCCATTTTGGCTTTCTTTAGGCAGCCTGGAAAAGGAACCGGCGGCACATATGGTGGAGGAGGGTTGTGAGAAATCTCCGGAACTGAATTTGCTCTCTTTCCATGCTCAGAAGCAGATGTGGCCGGTGGTGGCCCTTTCGAGCGTTCCTCCGTTTCAACTTCCTCACTTGCATCATCATTACACTCATCAACAACTTTAGCATTAATCTTATTATCAATAATTTTACCTGAACGAAGAACTGTAACTGCTTTTGCTTGCTCAGGTTGGCTTGGGAATTTGCCTGGGATGTGGGCTCGTACAGCATCAGCAAGCTGTCCCACTTGAACTTCCAACTTCCCAACGGATGCTGCAACATTCTTCAATTCTACATCATGTCGAGCAATGGCCGAATCTTGTTGTTCCATCCTTGAGTCTATTTTCTGCATAAAAGCCAACATCGTTGCTTCCAAAGACGACTTAACCGGTGGGTTAGACTGATTAGCAGAAGGCATACTAGCATTAGCATTATTTTTCCATGAAAAATTCGGATGCTCCCTCCAACCAGGATTGTAAGTATTTGCATAAGGATCAAATCTAGGTCGCGGGTTATAAGCATTCATCAAATTAGCTTGTTCTTGCACATATTCAGGAAATTCATTACCAGAAGGACATGAATCAAACCTATGACCAATAATATTGCAAATTGAACAAACCTCAACCGGTTTTGCTTGTGTGGACATAATTGCGTCCATCTTCTTGTTGAGGGCTGCGATTTGCCTTGCCATGTCGTCATTCTGGTTAAGCTCATAGATGCCTCTCGCCTTATTCCTTATGTCTCTCTGCTGCGAGTTTGATCCTAGCATCTCATAAATTTCGTACGCCTCTGGTGGTGTCCTTTTGAACATCGCTCCACCTACAGCATTATCTGTCATAGTCTGACAAGAAAGATTTAGTCCATCATAAAAATATTGCATCTGATTTTCTAAAGAATAATTATGATGTGGACATTGCATCAAAAGCATCTTAAATCTATCCCATGCTTCATGGAATGGTTCTCCATCAGCTTGCTGAAAATTTGGAATTTGCCTTCTCAAGTTAGTAGTCATGGCATGAGAATAAAATTTACTAACAAACTTGTTATAAATTGCATCCCAAGTAGTGAGTGATCCAGGAGGCAACGACATCAACCATCTCTTCGCTTTATCCTTCAGGGTAAAAGGAAAACATCGCATCCTCAAGTGATCTTCAGTAATGCCACCTAGAGGAAAAGTCTGAATAGTAGCATAATAATCTTTCACAAAAGTTAGTGCATCCTCAGAAGGTAAACCATGAAATTCAGGAAGCATAGAAAAATGTAGATTTTTAAGTTCATAATTTCTAGCCTCTGCAGGTAACGCAATGCACGAAGGTGAGGTAGAAATAGTAGGCCTCGCGTACTCCTCCAAAGGACGTATATTGTTATTAAGCGCCATCTCCTCTTGTTCCTCCTCTTGAACTCCTAGATCTGATGCGGACAGGTTGTCTTTGTTAGATCTTTTCTTCCAACCAATTTGATCTACTTTATCGTTCAAGGGCAACAATTTTTCTTTCCGTGATCGGCGACCTTGCATTCACTACAAATAAACTCTAATCAAATCCCCGGCAACGGCGCCAAAAACTTGATGAATAAATTTTATATCTCGCAAGTATACGAATCGGTGCAATCAGTATAGCAGCAAGACGAGTATCGTACCCACAGAGATTTGTAAAGATTATTAGAGTGAAACACTAAAGAATAGGAAAGAAAGAAAATATGATGTCTCAAAAATAGATGATCTAATAACGAAATAAGAAAACGATGAAAATATGATGGATGAATACTAAGGTTCCGATTTCACCATAACATCCTCATTCTATGCATTGAATCAATAAAGATTTCAGTTTAATTCCAAGGGCTCGTTCTTCCAGTATGATGATCCGTTCGGCCGCGGTCTTCACCAAGTACCCCCAATTAACCCTAGTTAATGAACCCATAACTAAGTGTTAACCAAGAATCCATTAAGCTCTGAAGAACAATTATGAACCAAGAATACTCTTAGCTTGAACCCGGCCTCGACATAAACTCATTCATTCACAGATCCTGTAAGATTAGGGAATGAACCCTCGCCCAATCTTACATAAAACAATCTATAATACTTTTATTGGCCAGATAAAGGTATTTAAGATCTCAGTTAAAATAATGAATGAAACAAGGAAAATAAACTGATAAAATAATCATGATCCAATAACATAGAATGATTCAGTTAGGGCTACATCGGTACCTTAGAAAAGAAACTAGCCACTCATGTTCACCATGAGGGCAACAAAACTAATGGAGAAATAAAAAAGAAATAAGAAAAGAAAACCAAGCCTGGAACCCTTCTCCTCGCCTCCAAACGCTGCCAAAAAGTCCTCCAAAAGTCCCCCTTTGATAACCCTAAGTATTGTATTTATAGGCCTAAACTCGGGTGAGATCCGGCTCATTAAACGCTCCTTGCTGATGTGGCGGTCGACCGTGAGATCCTGAGAAGTATTTTCTTTAACAGAGGCTGACGGTCGATGCGACGGATGATGCCACGGTCGACCGTGGGAAGTTTTGCATGTGACGGTCGATGCGACGGTCGTTCGGGGGAATTTCTGAGCGCGACGGTCGACCGTCACATCCTCACGGTCGACCGTCACTATTCATTCAGCTTGCGCACTTGTACGAAAAGTGTTGTATCTTCCTCTCTGAAACTCCAAATCACGAACCGTAAAATTCTCCCAAAACTAGACTTCAAGATCTTTCCAACCATATATGGCACATCATCTGGTTCTTCATGAGCAGGTACAGATTAATCTTTGAAGTTGATCCATGTAATCTTTTCAGCTTCTTTTCTCATTTTTCCTGCATTTTTCTGACAACTTTGTGACGCAACATATAAATATAAAAATAGTAATAAAGATGTTGATTAAGGATAATAATCTAGCAATTGAGATGGTTGTAAGGCTATTTAGAGTGCACTTTCATGCACTCATCATGTATGCACCAGAAGCATTAAAGTCATTGACACATGCATCATACGTGTTAGGCTCATCAAAATGCACATCATGGGAAGTAGCAACATAAGTATCATGCACATAATCATCATAAGCACTAGGATAAGAGTAGAAAGGCTCATTATGTTGTAGATAGCTGTTGGACGTTGAGGCGACATTGGGATGCTTGTAGAATTTGGCAGTGATATGGCCATGATAATCATCCCAACGCTCCGGAACTGTCTGTGTATGAGTCGTCTCAACAAGCTCATCCAAGTGCTTCATAGCTTCATCAGGATCAATCTACAAAAACTCACCCTTGTATCTTGTTTCAAGAATTTGACGTTCATGCTCAGTTAATCCATAGTAAAAATAGCTAACTAAACACCAACTAGGATAACCATGTTGAGGGCATGAAGCTATTAAACTGTTAAATCGCTGCCATGCATCACATAATGTCTCATCATCCTTCTGTGCAAAGGATGAAATCTTTGTTTTCAATGCGTTAATCATATAATTAGGAAGATACTCATTGACAGAAACATGACTCGTTCTATTCTCCTCTCTCAATTCGTATATGCTTTTCTTACGAACTGTTGTTTGAGACATTCCATCTCTCGACTTCATAAAACATGATCTCAAATAGTATTGATATAATTCATTTTCCATCCTCTTTTTTTTTCAGTTTTTTTTTTTGCCAGTTTTTTTTTAGCAAGTAAAAATAAAACGAAAAATCAAAATAAAACTAAAAAGAAAATAAAGAAAACTAAGGAAAAAGAAATAAAATTCCAAAGAAAAGGGAACAAAGTTACCGCCTTCGATGTCTTCAATCATCGTAATCTGTTGATTCTGGCGCTTTTCTGAACCGTCTCCCCGGCAACGGCGCCAATTTTTGATGTCGCTCAAATGTGTCATGCACAGCGGTCGCGGTACAGTACAGCATAAGAGAGGTCGAATCCCACAGAGAGACAAGCAGGAAAGATCCAGAAACACAGATAATAATATATCGAAAACAATCAAGAGCGTAAAAAGTTAAGAAAATAGATCGAAGATGTAATAGTAAGATAAAGTTAACGAAAGAAATCAAGATTTGAATGAGGCTAGGCTTCAGGAATCACTTCACTCGGATTTAGGTTATTCTCTTTTCAATGGTTCATATAACACTCAGTTAAGGAATTCACATCCCAATCACCTTAACCGAAAGATATAGAATTATGAATCTGATAAAATATAAATGTCTCTTTCTATGGTTGGTTCTTCTCGTTGTAACCCTAACTCCGTCCTACCAGATCCTAACAATACACGATACCGGCTGTCACTACATGCAACGCGCAGCAAAAGTTCATCGGGACAAAGCTCTAACTCTATCTAACCAGATCTATAAGAATACACAATACCAACTCTCACAATCGGCAATGCATAGCAAAGATTCCTCGAGATAGAGCCCCAAAGAACAAGATCCCTAAGAATACACAATACCAGTTGTCACTACGGGCAAAGCATAGCAAAGGTCTCGCAAGACTCGGTAGGAGAATCAATAGAGAAGACTATGAGATTATAAGATCATGAAAGAAGCATGACTGGATTCATAATATTAATCATCCACATAGAAATCTATAATCTGAAAATAATATTCGAAGATCCAATACATAGAAAAGAGTTTAACAATGAAGATTAAAAACTATGAACCATTGTTGGCGAAGAAGCCCTAGTCCTCGCTAGATCATCCGTCCGCCATGCCCGCGGATTACTCGGCCATGGATGGAGATTCCTTCATCTTCTTCCTTTGAAAAACGTCAAGAAAAGAGCCTCCAAAAACGTCCAAGAAGTCCCCTTTGATTAGCCCTAAGTTTCCTATTTATAGCCCCAAATTCTCTCCATCCACGGATTAGATCTAAACCGTTGATTTTCTTCACTGGGAAAGTCGGATCGATCGGACTTTAGGTGTCGGATCGATCCGTTGCATAAAAATCCTCCGTTTCTGGCTATTCCCAAGTCCGATCGATCGGACTATGGGTGTCGGATCGATCGGACTCCGTAGAATGGATGGAGGGATCGATCAGACCCCGTATGGCTGAAAAATATATGTTCCGTCACGTTTCTGCGTAGTCCGATCGATTGGACTCTGGGTGTCGGATCGATCGGACTTCCAGCGTATTTTCTGTTCTGCCATTCAGACTGCGCCATCGGTACTAAAATTGCCGTAACTTCCTCTAGGAAACTTGGAATCATGAACCATAAAATTCTCCAGAATCTAGACTTCAAGAGCTTTCCAACCATATATGGCATATCATCTGGTTCTTTATGACCAGGTACAGTTTAATTCTTGAAGTTGATCCATATACTCTTTTCAGCTTCTTTTAGCCCCAATTTCCTGCATTTTCCAAACAACCATGTAAAGCAATATATAGATGTAAAAATAGTAATAAAGATGTTGATTAAGGATAATAATCTAGCAATTGAGATGGTTATAAGACTGTTCAGAGTGCACTTTCATGCACTCATCAATGCCGGTGGAACTGCCTGGCACCTCTCGTCTCCTAACTTCGCCTCCACTGCCAAGGCGCAGTCCCGAACTACTGAGTACATCTGGAAGCGGTAAAAACTGGTCCGTCGTCTGATCTCTGATCGAAGCACCCACTCAAACTGACGTGCCCTGGGCACTGGATCTGCTGCCTCCCCACTGAACCTAGACGGGTCCGGCTGCAGAAACTCCAACAAGACCGCCGCAGCGGTCCGCCCGTCGACAGGAGGGAGAATCCTCTCCTCGGCGAGATGGGTCCCCTCCCGTGCGACCGAAACCTTCGCTGGTGATGGCTCAGCCCGTCTAGCTCTTACCTCCCTGACAGGTGCTACCCTGTCTGGTCGGGCGGGTCGACCAGGTCGTGCCCTACCCTGACCAACAACCGAAGGTCGGCCTCGAGCTCCCAACATCTGCGCAATCACCAACGACAAACGAGCATTCACTCGTCCGAAACCTAAGACAAAGCAGCACAACCTAAAGCGGAAAAGCATAACACATCAAAAGGAGCATGCACAGATGTTCTAAACATAGAACTAACCCATTCCATGCTCAATCTCAACCGAATCCTGATCCTAAACCCTGGGATCTACAACCTATGCTCTGATACCAAGCTGTCGCATCGCCCGGCCCGGTTGGGCTTTCGCGGGTCGGGGCGCGACAGTGAGAGTAGGTGAAAATGTTTCTGCAATTCTTTAAAGAAAAATTCCTGTAAAGTGTTAAGATCCAGGTATGTTTACTATCCCATGTACAATTGGTAATACTAAATTTAAACGGGCCATGATAGAATTAGGAGCTTCTATCAATGTCATGCCATATTCTATATATTCTTCTTTGAAACTTGGACCTTTGAATGAAACTGGTGTTGTGATTCAATTAGCTGACAGATCTAATGCCTATCCTAAAGGCGTAGTTGAGGATATTCTTGTGCAAGTTAATGATTTAATTTTCCCTGCTGATTTTTATGTGCTTGATATGGAGAATGGTGATCAAACTACTCCTATTTTGTTGGGAATACCTTTCTTAAAGGCATCCAAGACTAAGATAGATGTTCATAGTGGCACACTTACCATGGAATTTGATGGTAAAATTGTTATGTTTAATATTTATGATGCTATGAAATAGCCTGCTGATGATTGTCCTGTGTATTCTATTGATGTGATTGATTTTTTATCACAAGAAGTTTTTGAACTTGATAGCAAAGACGAATTGGAAGTGGCTATTAGTAAATCTCTTAAGGAAGAAAATGAGGAGCTATCTTTGTGTACTAATTTGTAGGAAACTGTTGCAACACTGAATGATTTTTCAACACTTCAACAATCAGGTAACGATTCTTGTAGTCTATTACCTGTTTCTAATGAGAAATTATTACCTTCTGTGTTGCAAGCCCCCATTCCAGATCTGAAAACTCTTCCTAATAATCTTAAATACGCTTTTCTTGGAGATGAAGGAGTGTTACCAGTGATTATTTTCAATAACCTTAGTGCACCACAAGAAGAAAAACTTGTGCAGGTTCTTAAGAAGCATAAGACAGCTATTGGTTGGACAATTGCAGACATCAAGGGAATCAGCCTGAGTACATGCACGCATTATATCTTGCTTGAAGAGGGAGCAAAACCTTCCCGCCAACCACAAAGATGGTTAAACCCGCCTATGATGGATGTAGTAAAGAAGGAGATCCTCAAACTTCTTGAAGTTGGAGTGATCTATCCTATATCAGATAGCACTTGGGTTAGTCCAGTTCAAGTGGTTCCTAAAAAGACAGGAATAACCGTGGTGAAAAATCAAAAACATGAGTTAGTTCTCACTCGTGTTCAAGATGGGTGGAGGGTTTGTATAGATTATAGAAATTAAATGCCATAACCCGCAAGAACCACTTCCTTTTACCTTTTATTGTTCAGATGCTTGAAAGATTAGCTGGTCACTCTTATTATTGTTTTCTTGATGGTTATTCAGGTTATTTTCAGATTGCAATTGTCCCTGAAGATCAGGAAAAAATGACATTCATGTGTCCATTCGGAACTTTTGCATATCGTCGCATGCCCTTTGGCCTTCGTAACGCCCCAGCTACTTTCCAAAGGTGTATGGTTAGTATATTTTCAGATTATATTGAACATATCATAGAAGTTTTTAAGGATGATTTCACAGTTTATGGAAACTCCTTTCATAATTGTTTACATAACCATACACTTGTTCTTCAAAGATGCATAGAAACTAGTCTTGTGTTAAATTTTGAAAAATGTCATTTCATGGTTGAACAAGGTATAGTTTTGGGTCATGTAGTTTCATCTAACGGAATTGAGGTTGATAAAGCAAAAGTTGATGTTATTCAATCTTTACCTTATCCCACTAGTGTGCGCGAAGTTTGTTCTTTTCATGGACATGCAGGTTTTTACCGAAGATTCATCAAGGACTTCTCCAAAATAGCATTACCGCTATGTACGTTGTTACAAAAGGACATGGTTTTTGAGTTCGATGAGGCATGCAAAAAGGCATTTGATAAACTGAAAGAATTGTTGACTTCTACCCCAGTTATTCAGCCCCCAGACTGGAGCGTTCCTTTCGAAATAATGTGTGAAGCGAGTGATTATGCAGTAGGCGCGCTTTTGGGTCAAAAGATTAGAAAAGCTTCTCAAGCAATTTACTATGCTTCCAAGACTTTGGATGATGCCCAGAGAAATTATTCTACAATTGAAAAAGAACTTTTAGCCGTTGTGTTTGCTTTAGAAAAAATTCAGTCTTATTTACTTGGTGCTAAAGTCATTGTTTACTCTGATCATGCAGCTCTTCGTTATTTAATGACGAAGCAGGAGGCAAAGTCGAGATTAATACGATGGATACTTCTCTTGAGTGAATTTGATTTGGAGATAAAAGACAAAAGAGGAACAGAAAATAGGGTCGCAGATCATCTGAGTCGTTTAAGTCATGTGGAGGATGAACTTCGTCTGCAGGAAACATTCCCTCATGAACAACTGTTCTCCGCAGATGTGACATTACCTTGGTATGCAAATATTGTGAATTATTTGGTTACTAATATGTTTCCTTCTGATTTGTCTAAGGCTCAAAGAGATAAGATCAAAACTGATGCCAAATACTATGTGTAAGATGCCCCATATTTATGGAAGCATTGTGCAGATCAAGTAATAAGAAGGTGCGCTCCTGAAAATGAAATTATTTTTATACTCACTTTTTGTCCTTCGTATGCTTGTGGTCACTTTTTGTCCTTCGTATGCTTGTGGAGGTCACATTGGAGTTAAGAGAACGGCAAGAAAAGTGTTAGAATGTGGTTTCTATTGGCCTTCTTTATTTCGAGATTCATACTCTCTTTGTAAGTCATGCGAGAATTGTGAAAAGACAGGTAATATATCCCAAAAGAATGAGATGCCACAAACCCCCATATTATTTTGCGAAATCTTCGATGTTTGGGGCATCGATTTCATGGGTCCGTTCCCCATATCTTTCGGTTATGTTTATATTCTACTTGTTATTGATTATGTTTCAAAATGGGTATCAGCTAAAGCTACAAGGACTGATGATTCTAAAGTTGTTGTAGATTTTATCAAGTCTAACATATTATCTAGGTTTGGAATTCCAAGAGCTTTCATAAGTGATCGAGGCACGCACTTTTGCAATCGAACTGTGGAGGCGTTGCTAAGGAAGTACCATGTCACCCATAAGGTGTCAACCGCCTATCATCCGCAAACTAGTGGGCAAACGGAAGTGTCAAATCGAGAGATCAAGTCCATCATTGAAAAGACGGTAAATCCAAATAGAAAAGACTGGAGTTTGCATTTGGATGATGCTTTGTGGGCATATAGGACTGCATATAAAACACCCATCGGTTTGTCACCTTATCGTTTGGTGTTTGGGAAACCATGTCACCTTTCAGTTGAGTTAGAACATAAGGCTTATTGAGCTATCAAGAGCTTTACCTTGAAGATGGATGAGAGTGGAGAACACAGGAAGTTACAGCTACAAGAGCTAGAGAAAATTCACAACGATACCTATGAGAGCGCCAGGATTTACAAGGAAAAGACAAAAGCTTTTCATGACAAAATGATCTCTAGAAAGGAGTTTAAAGTTGGTCAAAAAGTCCTCCTTTACTAATCACGCCTACGTTTGTTTCCAGGTAAGTTGCGTTCTCATTGGATTGGACCTTTTATTGTTACTAATGTTTTTTCTCATGGTGCAGTTGGAATTCAAAGTTTAGCTACTTCCAAAATGTTCACGGTGAATGACCATCGACTTAAACCTTTCTATGAAGGCGTTCAAACAGAAAAGGAGGAAAAATTGGACCTTGCGGAGCTGATTTATACTTATTAAAGAACAAAACATGAAGTCGAGCCAATGACAATAAACAAAGGCGCTGCTTGGGAGGCAACCCAAGGGGAGTTAGTTCCTTTCTCTTCTTATTTTTTGCATTCATATTTTGGTTATTTTTGCCTTTTCTTTGCATTTCACCTTACATTGGGGACAATGTCGGTTTCAAGTGTGGGGAAGGAGATCTAGGAGATCTAGGTTGCATTTGCCATGAGCGAGAACTAGTTAAGCTTGACATATTCATAACATGATTGAACGAGTAATCTTACGACTTGAAATTAATTTGTTGAGTTATTTTCCTTGAGATGGTAGTGACTAAATTTAGTAAATAAAAGCTGGTGAGATTTTGAGCCTGCCTTTAGTCTGACACATTCATTTTAGTCTCTCTATTTCCTTTCATGAGAAATATTCTTCCATGGATTTGTTTCTCTAGAACTTGCTTTGATTCTATTCGAGGTCACATTGACACATGTATACATGAACATGATTAAGGCCGTCTTTGTTATAAGCTACATAAGCCAAATTGCCTACCTTGCAATTAATTTTTCCTTTTGCTAAACACCTTTGAGCTTTATTGACTTCATTGTTAACCCACATTGCAAGCTTTAAACCTGAAAAACCAATGCCGTTACCCAAGCCATAGAACTAGTGGAGCATTGAGCATCATTATGATATGTATGGTTGTGCAAGTTTCAAGTGTGTGGGTGTTTGGATCGTGGTATGGCTATGATTGGTGAAGTGGAGTATATTTTCAGACTCAATTCGTGAGTATGTTGCTTCTGAAAAAAAAAGAAGAAGAAGAAGAAGAAAAGAAGAAGAAAGTGAAGTGGAGGAAACTGTTTCTCATGTTACAATATGTGTTTATGAATCCTCCCAATAATTCTGTATGATTTCTACAGAGGTGGAAATTTTTGCAAAAGATTGCCCCCTACTTCAGTTAAAAAGTATTCATTTGAACAATCTCTTTGCCAATATAGCAATGTTATATGGGTTGAGTATGTTAAAGCTAAGTTAAGGAAGTTGTTGAATGGAGTGATTGGTTATACATATCTGATTGATGCATATTTTCTCCATTAGTTTAGTTGGCTTTTGAGCTACATTCCCAAATATTTCCCACCTTAATCCTGGACCCCATTACAACCTTTTGAAGTCCTTATGATTCGTGTTATGCATGTGATTCCAGTGGTGGAGAATGAGAAGATATGCAAGCTTATGGTAGATCATTTTCATTGGAATGAATTTGAGTGAAATACATACCCCTCAAACACATGAGAGTTGAGTGTAAATTTCCGTGAGGGTCTACTTATTTAGTTTGCTCCATCTTCAAGTGAAAATGCTTACTGATTGATTTTTGAGTTGTGTAAAAATGTTTGCTCATGATATGTTATGAGTTGTGATGAGCTTGATTGTTCTTTGTTGATGGCATTGCAACCTTGATATGTTGAGTAGAGTGAGTTTTAGTTTTGCCCGAGGACGAGCAAAAGCTAAGTGTGGGGGAATTTGATGATGATGCATAATCTTATATTTTTATCCCTTAATTCTTAGCCTCCTATGCTTATTTGGTAACTAAATACACTCATTCTTCTTATATTTTGATTCAGGATGCAATTGAAGTCCTTAAGTTCGAAAAGAAGCTGAAAAGAGTATATGGATCAACTTTAAAGATTAAACTGTACCTGCTGATGAAGAACCAGATGATGTTCCATATATGGTTAGAAAGCTCTTGAAGTCTAGTTTCAGGATAATTTTACGGTTCGTGATTTCGAGTTTTCTAGAGGAAGTTACGGTAATTTTAGTACCAATGGCGCAGTCTGGATAGTAAAACAGTAATACTCAGGAAAGACGGATCGATCATGTTCCCTAAAAGGATCGATCCTTTTATGCAGACAGACCTGACAGAGATCATACTTTTTAGATGATCACAGAAGGATCGATCCTCCTTTCACTCGAGAATATTGAGGAAATCGTCGAGGAGAAGGATCGATCTTTCTCCTAACGAAGGGTCCATCCTACTGAGAAAGATCCATCTTACTATCCATCCTACTGAGAAGGATCGATCATGCTTCTATCAAAGGATCGATCTTCCTCGGGCGTAGCCAGAAATTGAAGATTTTGATATCAAAGGATCGATCTTGATTCAATTCGTTTCTTTAATTTAGATTATTTCTATTTTGTTTTCGTTTTACTCAAAACCCTCCATCTTGTTCACATAGCAAAAAACTTATATTACACACTCTTCGTGGGATCGACTCATACTCGCACTACTACATTTATTTTAAGGACTATTTGTTTTATTTTTGGTTGCTTGCGATAGCACACCAATTGGTTAGCCATTATTTTACCCCCCATGCGATTATCGAGGAATTTGAACTTATGATGAGATGACCGCATTTGGCATGATTTGACATCTTGCTTGTTATCCATTAATGTTAATCATGATCGCTCTCTAGGAAATCGAATCACCGCCTCGTTTTCATTCTCTCGCCATATCCCTTAAAATTCTGCATTTAATGCGCCGTACATATCCTGACATCTCTACCCTTTTGGCCATACATCTTTGGAACGAAAGAACTCCATTGGCTTTTCCTTCTGTTAGTTAGGGTTTTATTTCTTTCTCTGCTCTCATCATTGCGGCACTTGAGTCTTCTTCCTTTGTTTCATCTGCAAACATCTGTGACGTCGGAGACTTCTTCCTCTTCTTCACCGGCACGCAGTCCGTTCTTCGCCATGGTTCGTGAAATCAAAGCCGATGAGGTCATTGATGAGGAAGTCAGCATGACCTATGTAGATTTCAATGAGCTTATGAGATCAGATGAGGCAAGGGGGACATATTTGGCCAGAACTGGTGATTCGACTTCCAGGTCGTTTTCTCTTGGACCTTGTTTAGTTTCTGATCTTATGCATTCCCTTTCTTCCGATCTTAAGATTGTTGTAAATTCTTTTCCACTTTCTTATGATCTACCTTATCCCAAGAGCTCAACTTCCCTTTCTTCCAAAAACCCCATTACACCTTGGCCCTTGACTGATGATAAATTCATCGAGTGGCACAGTAGGATGATTAACCATTCTGATTCAAAGAAAATATTCTCTGATGTTGGCATTTTAGATTTCTTAGATTTGAGCACTAGGATCCCTACTCAAGAGCCTAACTTACTTCTCTCATCGTTCCTTTTTTGGTCGACATAGTATAATAACTTTGTTTTTCCTTGTGGCACTCTCTCTATTACCCTCCTTGATATCGCTCTTTTGACCGGTCTCTCTCCTATTGGCGAACTTGTATCGGCCAATATGGAGATTCATTCTCGTGATACGGTCTTTGATACCGATAAAAATTATGGCGTCTTTATTAATACTTACGCCAAGCTTGAAGAAACCGATGACCCACCGAACGCTCGAGAACGATTAGCATTCATTTACTACTGGTTATGTAAATTTGTTCTATGTCGAGCTAAGAAACCCGTTAGGGGTTATGTCAATCTTGCTCAATCAATTGCTTCTGGAAAGCAAGTTTTGTCTCTTTCCATTTTTATTCTCTCTGCCAGATATAGAGGTATTTACCTTACTCTTCAGCAGTTCAGAGATGGTGGAAGCCTTACTGGTTTTGGTCCTCTCTGGATCGTCGAACTATGGCTTAGAGCCTATTTTCCTGGACTTCACTTACCTACATCTTCTTCATCGGCCAAAACTCAATGCCATTTATATCTCTCTTCATCGTTCATACCCAAATCTTTTCAACAATCTTTTGATTATTTCTAAACTTTACCTGATTTTTCTTGCTATCGTCCTTTCAATCCTGATTCTCATCCAGTTTCTATTCGTCCACTTTTTGACCTATCGACCAGTTTGAACGATGAGAATAAGAGACTGCCTTGGGCTCGCTTTTTGGTTGGCCGAGATTTGCATTTTGATATGCCATGGGGTAATGCCAAGAACAAATGTGGAGTAGAAGTATATGCTCTAAACTTCGTCGCCCGCCAATTTGGGTTGAAGCAAGCCTGGCCAGTTCCTCCTTACTTCAGTTTCAACATAATCGCTAAAGGTCGATGTGTCTTCCACAACATTGATAGAGTAATTAGTGTGGAAAAAAGGGACATGGTTCTTTGTAAGCGATTCAAGCTTATAGAATTTGAGTCAGTGGCCAATGTTGAGCCTGTTATCGTCGATGTTTGGAACTCGGGCATTAAAGAGCGCTTGTTCTCCCAAGAAAAAAATGTTTTCTTTAAAAATTTTGTTCCTCCCAAAAAATTGGGACATAAGAAGGAAGCATTGGAAAAAAATGGATGTAGAGGATGGGGCGCAGAAGAAAAGGAAAACTACTGCTTCTAGTAGAAAATGCGAGGAATCGCCCAAGAAGAGACGTGGAAAGTCTACTGAAGAGACTTCATCTCGTAAGAAAAAAAGGATAGCTACTTGGGAATCTAGGATATCACCGTTGCCCGAGAGACTTTTGGTCGAAGAAGTAATGGCCGGAAAAGTAATGGGCGAGGAACCTGAGAAACAAGCTCACTCATCCTCAGCGGTAGGAGAGGATGTAGAATCGCCAGACAGTAGGCAAAGTAGCCAGTCTGCTTCTGCTTCTAAGTAAGCATTTTTATTTATTCTTTTGTATTTTTCTTCTTCATGGTTGACACCTTTTAAACTCAATGTTCATTTTGTAGAGAAAGATCAGGTTCCTCTACTCCCTCACGCCCTTATCTTCCTTCTGGTTCGCCTTCGAATTTGGGCGAGACAGCTGCCCCTCAAGAAGTTGATAAGGACCATCCTGCGATGACCAGTCAAGTTGCAGAAATCGGTCAGGAGGAAGGTCTCTCGATGGATTCCCTTCCACTTGCAGAACATGTACGTTCCAATAAAAGAATGAAACGTTGTGTTCACATGGATATCAAAGTAATTAATTACATTCTATCCTCATGATTTAGTTTATCGATCTTTTCTCATTTCTGTATTTGCAGATCTCTAGTAGAGACAAAGTCACCATTTCTTCATCCGAAGAAGAAAGGAGGGATGATGATGACGTCGAAGACCTTTACGACGTTCTTAATTTTGCGACAAGATGCTTGTTTATGGTCCGTGTAATCTTTTGCGGAACGTTGGTGATATTCAACTATCATCTGAAACAACTTCTCCTACTGTATCGACCTCTCAACCAATGGTCGAGACATCGTCTGTTCAAGAACCATCGGCCAGTTGTGCTGAGCGTAGCACTACTGTGCCCACCAATACTTCAACAATGGAAATGTTCATCGTTGTGCCTGCTCCAACATCCATCATGCCACAAGTGACAATGATCCATAGCACTCTTGTAGCCCTGTCGAGTACTATGACGCCGACATCGTTCAACACTCCACAAGCAGGTCCATCTACTTCGTCTTCAGATGAGGTATGAATCATTTCAGATTTGAAATATATAGATGATCCTTATCGATCATAACTTCTAATCATTCATTAATTTAGGTCGATATGGCTCGACTGGTCGACTTTATTCATTCACTTTCCGATTCATGGTGAGCTCAAAAGTCTGGAAAGAAAGCAATTGTTGATCCTAAGATTCGCCAACAAGGTCACATCATGATATCAGACAAGCTTTGGCCGATTGTATGATCATTCAGGATAAACCACCAGAAGAGGATCTTACAAACGCAGATTGTGAAAATCTTGAGAGAGCGACAACTATATTCTTGACCATCGACCAAGAAGTGTTAGGTCTTTCAGCCAGAGAGATGGATGCCATCCAAAGCTTAAAGTTGAATATTGAAAGTTTGGATGCTGAAAGGAAAAACCTCACCAACGAAACTGTCCTTGTTGGAGAACGCCGAGAACTGCGAACACTTCTAAGGAATATGGTCGACAAGAACATTGAAGATCTCTCAACTAACTTAAGTGCGATCGGCGAGAAAGAATCAGACATTTCCAAATCGAAGATCAAATCAAAGAGTTGGAGGCTCAAGTTCTTCAACTAAAAATTCAAAGGAAATATTTGGTAAGAGAGAGTGCTCGGAAAGCGGAAGAAAGCAAAAAACATATCGAAGGATATAATGCATTGGAAGCTAATTCCTCCAAAGACCGCCTAATCTAGCTTAATGCTGATCTGATCAAGAACAAGTATCGATGCAAAGAGATTAGAGAAGGCATCGCTCGCATATCTCAAGATCTCTCCATGAGGAAATAGCTTGTAAATTTTGTGGCTATTGGCCGATAACTCTGTAATATATATTTTTTGTTAATTGCTATCGTCCATTATGAAGACATTGATAAGTCACTAATTATTCATAATTAAACCCCTTAAATTACCTTTGTTAGGCCTACAGTAGTTGTATTTAATAGTTTGTTAGTTGATTTCAGGTTTAATCATGATTTGAGAAGAAATATAAGAATTTCGACTACAAGGATGAATTTATGTGATAAAGACTGCTTCGTCGTCTGTCAGGAGAATATTCTCTATATATTCTGTATAAGTCTAAATATTCTGGAAATTTAGTATCTCGTAGAAGACTTCGAGACCTACAATGTTTATGTTGGACATTTTGCGAGAAGCCTGATGGATTAATACCAGTCTTGAAGAAGATAAAGATATATAGCTGCTGGAAAACTGGTCCATCGATGCTCAGGAGAATATTCGCGAAATATTGCAAATAAGTCCAAATAATGTCAACTCTTCGGGACAGGACAGAGGGCTTCCTAATCTACATCTTTGATGTTGACCACATTTCCAAAGTCCGGACGGATTGAACCTAGTCACGACCGGAAGAGGCTGTCAGAATTAAACAAGGAAATCCGAGTTGCACTAGAGGTGCAACTCAACCCAAAACCCTAAGTTCTCCTATAAATTGGATTATTCCATCCAAATTTCTCATCTTTTGGGGAGAAAAATTAGAGAGAAAAAGGAGAAGGCTAGGGTTTGAAGATGGAGATCTTTCCGCGGGGATCGATGGCTTCCTTCCCAACACCTATGGATCTTACTCAAGAGATGAGTAGCTAATTTCTAAACTTAGGGATCTCATGAAACTCTAGTGTAACTTTTTGTATTCTTTGGTTTGAATCTTCTATTCTTCTCAAGACATGATCCTATGAATTTGTTTTTTTATTGTTAATAGAGTTGAAGGAACAGAGTTCCCTTGACGTGCTTTCAGTCCTACACGATTTCTGTGATTGATTGTAGAGATTCATAGGATGGTTTTCATGTGATTTATGGTTTGCTAGTGAGATAGGCTATGCTAAGCTAGGATAGGTTGTGCCAAGGCCATTAGGAGTAGTATAACTTAAAGTAATTGTAGGACCGAATACAATCTATGCCAAGAAAGATAGGTTATGCCGTTAGGAACATAAATCTTATTTTAGGGATTCATATGAGCTTGTAGCCGTATGATCCATAATGTTTAGAGAAGGAGATAAGAGGATAACTGAAGAATACAGAAAGTGAAACTAAGGTGGATTGAGTAAACCCTAAGTATCTCTCTCATTAGTTTAACAACTTTTACTTGTTTTCATTAGATAGTTTTAGTTAATTCAAACTTATCATTGCTTCTTTTGCTTAGATTTAGGGTTTGAGAATTGAATTCAATATTTCCTGGTAAATTCCCTGTGGTTCGACTCTGGACTTCACTGCTATTTATAGTGATTGAATAAGGATTATAAATTTAATATTTGATTGAGTTTGCAATATTTTAACGACGACGTTTGTAAGCGATCAGACATCTCTTCTATGGCTATGCTTTTGTTTTAAATCGATGGGTAGTATTTTTTAAGGTATCGACCATTTATCATTAATCGATGTAATCCACCATCGATGGTCCTTAGTTGATATGACCCATTTGCGAATACTTGGTCGACCAAGTATGGTCCTTCCCAATTAGGTGACCACTTTCCATATTTGGGGTCATTTCGATCTATAAGTAAGATTGTTTTCCAAACTAAATCCCCTTCGTGAAAGCCTTTTGATACTATTTTTTGTTATAGATATCGGCCACTTTCAGTTTTTGTGTCTCAATATTTTCCAAGGCAATAGCTCGTTGCTCATCGAGCTCGTACATTAAAGCCTCTTGATATTCTTCATCAGTTATGCGATCTTGTTCTAAAACTCTGGGCGATAGAACATCTATCTCAACAGGCAGAACTGTTTCTTGACCATATACTAATTGGTCAGGTGTAACCTTAGTACTGGATTTTGGTGTTGTCCTATATGCCCATAATGCTCTCAATAACCCTTCATGCCATTGTCTTGGGTTATCGTCCATCATCTTTCTTATGATTGACTTGATTGTTTTATTGGACGCTTCAGCTTGTCCATTAGATTGGGCATAATACGGTGTAGAATTGGCCATGCTAATTCTATACTCGGCCAAAAAATTCTTGAACTTAGTAATTACAAACATTGTCCCTTAATCGGACACTATTGTTTGTGGGATGTTAATTCTACATATGAGGTTTTCCCAAATAAAGTTTATCACTAGGTCATATGACACTGTTTTCAATGGGATAACTTCTACCCATTTGGTAAAATAATCCGTCACCACAATAACAAACTTGTGCAACCTGGACGATGGCGGATGTATTTTACCAATAATGTCTATCGCCCAACATCTAAATGGCCAGGCTTTATAATGATCGATAACTCATTGGCCAGTGCCTCCTGTAATGGGGCATGCCTTTGACAAGCTTCACATCCTTTTGCAAATCCGCCACATTCCTCCCCCATGCGCGGCCAATAATAGCCACTGCACATTATTAGCCAGCGCATTTTCATGCCAGATTAATGTGCACCACAAACACCATTATGTATCTCGCCCATTGTTATTTTAGCTTCATCAGGACTTAAACATCGTAACAAAATGCCATCTGGATGACGTTTATACAAGACATCGTTTTATAGAAAATAATGTATCGCTTTAAGGCGGATTTTTCTATCAGTCTTAAGTTCTGGACTTTGCAAAAAGGCAACGATTGGGGTGCGCCAATCCCGTTGCCCATTTATCTGATCGATCTCCATTGGGCGATGAGATCGCTCTACAGTGGACTGAATCGTACAATACTTAAAATCGGCCATGCCCCCCCAAGTGTTTTAACACTTTATAGCCAAATGTTATTTGGGCTAGGGTATTGGCCTCATCGTTCTGCAACCTTGGTACAAAACGTAGCTCAAAATCATGAAATCGATTTAACAACCGCAGAGCAATTTAATGAAATGGAATTAGTATATCGCTCTGGCACTTATAATGCCCAAGTATATGATTTATCACTAATTATGAATCCCCTTTGATTTGTACATTAGACACTCCTAAATCTAACAGTATTTCTAGGCCGATAATCAATGCTTCATACTCGGCCGGATTAATGGTACACAATTGCTCTAGTGTATATGCAAATTTATACTTAGCGATCAATAGGCGATAGAATTGTAATTCCAAGGCCAGCTCCATTGATAGTTTTAGAACAATCAAAGTACATTGTCCATGGAATGATCGATACGATGTTAATTTCTCGCTCTAATTCTTTTGGTACATCAATACAAGGATGGTCAGCTAAAAAATCGACCAACACTTGGCCTTTAATAGCCTTTTGAGAGACAAATTTAATGTCAAAGTCAGCAAGAGTTAGCACCCGATAACCAATTCGTTGATGTAAAATTGGTCGAGAGAACAAAAATTTTATTACATTATACTTGGATATCAAGTAAACAGTAACAGGCCTTAAATAACTCTCAACTTAGTACACATAAAATACATGGCCAAACATAACTTCTTTATGGCCGCGTACTTTTGCTCATAAGGTAATAACTGTCTACTTAGATAATAAACTGCTCTCTCTACGCCATCCTTACCGTCTTGTGCTAATAGACCTCCTATCGATCGGTCTGATGCAGCGATGTAAAGCTTCATGGGATCATTAACTCTGGGTGACGCCATAACTAGTGGCGTTGCTAGATAAGTCTTCAAGCATTCATATGCTTGGTGATGTTGTTCTTCTCAGACGAAGTCGTCTTCGTTCTTCAATCGTAAGAGCGATGAGAACATTTGAGTTTTTCCTGCACAGTTAGAAATAAATCTTCTTAAAAAGTTCACTTGACCAAGGAACCTTTGCAGTTCTTTATTAGTTTTTGGAGGCTTGGCATCAACAATAGATCTTGCTTTATTTTGGTCAAGTTCAATGCCACGTTGATGAACGAGAAAACCAAGAAAGTTTTCCGCTTGCACCCCAAATACACATTTTAAGGGATTTAATTTTAACTGGTATTCCCTCACTCGTTCAAAGGTTTTAACTAATTGATGAAAATGCTCGGACACAAACGGAGACTTAATCACAATATCATCAACATAAACTTCCATAAACTGGCTGATCATATCATGAAAAATCATGTTCATCGCTCTTTGATAAGTAGCACCAGCATTTTTTAATCCGAAAGGCATCACGATCCATTCATAGCTACCAATCGCTCATGGACATCTAAATGCTGTTTTATGGACGTCTTTCTTGGCGATATAGATTTGATTGTACCCTGAATACCTGTTCATTAAAGAATACATTTCCTGTCCAGCAGTTGAATCGACCAAATTGTCTACTGAATGCATAGGATACTCATCGTTTGGTGTTGCCAAATTCAAATTTCTAAACTCTATACAAACTCTAAGTTTACCATTTTTCTTCATAACTGGCAGTATGTTTGAGAGCCATTCTACATATCTAGCTGTTATGATAAAATTTGCATTTAGCAATCGTTCAATTTCTTTTTTAACCTCTGGGATTACATTAGAAGCAAAACGCCTTGGCGAGAAGTCTGCTGATGAAGGTTGGCGAATGCTTCTCTCCATTGCCGATGTTGACTTCTTCCAAAGGATCTTGAGCTTGCATATTTCCACGTTTACCATATAGAACTTCTTCTTTCTCCTCTTGAGGGACCTCTTTCAAACATTTAATATCGTTCATATCTTGTGCCATGAACGTTTCTACATGATAAGCTATTAACTTGGCTTTCAAGGCCGTTGCTTGGTATCCATCACTTGAAATTTGTGGCCGATGATCGGCCAACTCTTGGGGCAAAGACCACTAAGATTGGTCTTGCAGGATCAAACAGTTCACCCACACGCTCTTTCAGCATTGCTCCATTCTCTGATACTACATTCAAAGTGTTGTCGATCTTCATGAACTGCAATGGTCCATAATTGCAGTCATAAAAAGAAGCCTCGACAACATGAGTGTCAACGTTATATGGCATGTTGTCGACCATAATAGACTCCACATTTCCTTCAGCATTCCACAAAAATAAACATTGATGCAAAGAAGATGGAACACACTGGTTGCCATGAATCCAATCGCGACCAAGTAACACGTTGTAACTGGTCGTCGAATCCATAACAAAGAACGCTGTCGTTCTTGTCACACTTCTCACTTTAACATCTAAGGGAAGAATCCCTTTCACAAGAGCTGGTACCCCACTAAAACCTGTTAGTGTGATATCTGTGGGAATCAAATCACTATCTGTCTTGCCTAATTTCTTCATCATCTTGGCAGGGATTACGTTAACTGCAGCTCCTGTGTTGATCAGAACCCTACTTACAGGAACACCGTTGATCTCGGTCTTAATGTGCAAAGGTCGAAGATGGCGCACCATGGCTTCTGGCGGTCGATCAAACACAACCTTGCTTTTTAATTGGTGATCTTCAGTTTGCAACTGGGCCGACGATCCATGCCAATCTTGAACTGCTTTACCTTTGGACTTTGCTGCGATAGGAAAGGAAAGGCTGTCGATAATATTTATTATGCTGACAAGTCAATCACTGATTGGTTAGTCATTATTTTGGCTAACACCATGTAATTTTTTCCTAATAAATTGCTTGATTCGTGGTCTGCCGGGCAATTTCCACACATTCCGCCAGACACATACTTCTTCATGTTTGCTAATTTCCTCCATCTGCCGGGCAATTGCTTGATTCGTGGTCTGCCCTTGATCTTCTTGCGAATGACAAAATTGTATGCTGAAGCAGTAGTAACCAAGCCGGAACTATGCATGGCCCATTTGCAACTATCCTCTGCATTAATTAGCGCCTTCCTAATTTCCTCCATCAAGCATGGGTGTCGAAAGGAACAGAGCCTATCTTGATCTCACAAATTGCCATCTTGTCGTTCTTCTACCATCGCATTCTGATAAACTTATGCTATGTTGAACATTGTTGGGATCACTCGTAGAGAGTCATCTAATACCCAACTATCATGGAGGATGCTCAGGGACCTAAGGGTTGCATGTCAACCCACCCCGAACCTCATCCGCAGCTTCACACAAGGCCTTCCAATGTGTCGAGCAAAATTTAAAACCCCTCGTGGAAGTTAGAACTCCTTCGCATTCATATTTTGTCGTACAGAATTTCTTCCAAACGGTAGTCTCTTGATTTAGGAATCCTGCCATTCGACACATCTTTAATGCTCACTGCCATGTTTCCAAATCCCTCAACCCTAATCCTCCAACTTCCAATGGCAAGCAAACATCTTTTCATGCTACTGTGTTTAAACCTGATTTCTTCCCTTTGTGATATTCTTTCCATTGTCTTGATCACTGCCATAGGTAATTTAACACAAGACATTACAAAGCCAAGGATGGATTTTAAGACTGATTTAATCAGTAAGACACGGCCAGCCTCTGATATCATACAACCTTGCCAACCTAGAACCCTGTTAACCATTTTATCTATCAAGCCAAAGAAGTTTGTTACCTCCAATCTCTCTTCCCCAATAGGCACCCCCAAATATGTCTAAGCCCCTTTAGCAACTGCAATGCTCAAGATATGACAAATTGTACAACGTCTATCCTCGCCCACTACCTTAGAGAAGCGGATGCTATACTTCAAAGGATTCATCTCAAGCCCAGATAACTCTTTAAAGGAGATAGCATTCTGCATTAGTTTCCGAGCTTCTAAACCTGTAGCTTGAGTCACAAACAGACAATCATCGGCGTAGAGTAAATGAGAAATAGCAAAATTAGCTTTAGAGATCTTCATACCTTCCAATTCAAGACCCAGGCTGCTCAGGATCCGAGAAAGAACCTCTTGAACCACTAAGAACAAGCATGGGGAGAGAGAGTCATCTTGACGCAATCCACATTTTGAGTCAATCCTGCCAAGAGCTGTCCATTCACAATAAAGGGAAAATGGGGTTTAGTAACACAAGCCATAACCCATCTGACCCATTTTTCTAGAAACATCATCTTCCTCAACACTTCTTCAAGAAATTTCCATTTAACTTTGTCATAGGCCGATTTCAAGTCAATTTTAGCTACTATCAAGCTGGGTGTAAGGGGAGCATGCCTCATTGTATGAATTATTTCAATATTTGTATCAATATTATCATGGATGCTACAGCCTGCTAAGAAGGCAGATTGCTCTAGCCCAATGATAACGCGTGAGAAGTGCACAAATCATCTTTTTAATGAGATCTTGTTAGTCTCCGAGCAATACTATTTTGATAGTTTATGATGTATTTCAGGTATAAGAGCCTTCAACGAAGATTAGATCAAGTTTAGTGCTAAAACGAACAAATAAAGAACCTGTGAAGTCAAAGGAGCAAAGATGGACCATTTTTTACATCAAAACTGTACCTGCTCAGGATGAATCAGATGATTTTTCATATATGGTTGGAACGCTCTTGAAGTTTAGTTTCTGGAGAATTTTACGGTTCATGATTCCGAGTTTACTAGAAGACGTTACGAAATTTTTACTACCAATGGCGCAGTCTGAATGGATAAAGAGTAAATACGTAGAACCGAAAGATGGATCATCCTCCCCTAAAGGATCGATCCTTGCACTGTAGCAGGGATGACAGAGAGCCATATTTTACATCATCGATGATTTCCTTTTGAACGATCGATCATACTTGGGCGCAACTCATGTTTTTGGATCAAATGATCGATCTTTACCCCTAAAGGATCGATCCTTTGATAGCAGTTAAGAAAAATCAAAGACCCTAATCCGAGTTAAGGGGGATACCAAGGCTATAAATAGGCATGTTCTAGGGTTTTTGGGCTCTCTGGTTCCTCTCTTTGGGGGCTCTCTCGACTCTCTCTTGGCTGCTTGGAGGCCAAGGAGAGGGAGCAATCATTCTTAGTTTCTTTTTCCACTTTTTAACTTTTCTTTTTAGAATCTTTTGGGAGGAAATCTATGGCAGAAGAGCTTCATCAACCTTCATCCATAGATCAAACCCTAAAGATGAGTAGCTAAACCTTTTACCATGGGATTCTTATGATGTAACTAGGGTTTCTATTAGGGATTCCTAAGATTTAGCGCTTGTATACCTCTTTGAATGGTTTGTATGGATTGATCTTAATTTCTTTATGAACTTGATATGATTTTACTATTAGTGGATGAATGATTTGTTCCTTTATGCCCTAGATCTAGGTCTTGAGCATGTTAGGGCTTGAGATTAGATATTCTCATTAAAATATGCATAGTAGAACCATGGATGTGAGGATTTTCTTCTCGAGATTAAGAGTCTTGTGATGCTAGAACCATTATGACCAACTCTTAATCCATTATTTATCTTAATTCAAGATTAGGGATTTTGTAAGTGCTAGTACAATTACGCTAGTGCTAAAACCACTAGGTTAACTACTAATTCTTGATACATTTTATTTGGCGACCTCAAGGTGCTAGAATCATCTTGATCTTACATCTAAATCCATATTATACTACTTTCTCACGATGAATTCATCCTGATTAGGGGTTTCATTAGCAGTGATCATAACTAATCATTAGGTCACTGACTTTTAGATAATTGCTCTCACCGACAAGGGATCCTAATCGGAACTTGTTGAGTGATAGGGAGGACTAGCCATTCACCTATTAACCATTACAAAAACCATTCAGTTTGGTTCTCTTGTTCTAATCCTGGAAAGATCTGGTAGAATCCTAGTTATTGATTAAGAATTCCATGGTATCTTTTCTTGTATTTATTAATCTCTTAAAATAAAGTTAGTTTAATTTCAATTCTGAATCTTTTCTCAACTTATTGTTAGGAATACTTAGATTGAGTTTAGTAGTTTAGTAACTTTCCTACGCATTCCCTGTGAATTTGACTCGGACTCACTGCTATCTACCCCCAATGTAGTTAGTTAGTAGTTTGATTATAAATTTATAATTTTGAGTAGACTTGTTAAGCCACGACACTTTTCAAGTGCTAGGAAAATTTTGGCACCGTTGCCAGGGAGTGCTATAGGCGATGATTGAATTGCATTACTTAGTCTAATATTCCTTGTAAATATCTTTAATTTAAATTTTGTTTCATATCTAACAAAAAAAGAGAGAGATTCGTACTTATATTGTTATATCTTCTTGTTGTTAGGAGACGCGGGCGTGACGAGAATCAACGGTCTACGGTCCACGACGGACGTCTCGTGCTTGAACAATCCCTGTGAGGACCCGTACCTCCAACCCGGTCTGACCATGTTAGGTCGAGGGTCCGGTTTTGTGGTTTGGCTCGGTTGGCCTTGGAATGCGATCGGTTGACCGCATCTCTGTTTTTGACCCTAGTGGCATTTTGGTAAATATGCTCCCTGGTGTTCAGTTTCACACCCGCGTTGCACACACTGCCTTTGATTGATGTATGTGATTGATTAGAACCTTAAGGGCGCTTCCGATCGGAAGATCGGAGCTCGATCGGAGAGATCGAATCGGACGGCTGTTATCGATTACAGCTTTCTATTTAAGCTTTTCTCTTTTCTCTTTCTCTCTTCCTCTCTCCTCCCTTGGGCTGCCGGCTGATGCTAGGAGCTTGGGGCTGCAGATTTTCGACGTGGATCCGCGAGGATCGGAGGCGAGGATCTCGTAGATCGGCTACTTGTCTTCACACGTAGGTGTTTCTACCCAATTCCTATGAGTTGGTAACCCTAGGATCGCCTTTTTGTGATTTGTGGCTGTTGTATGCATTGGAATGTTTTGATTTTCAGTATTCTCATTCGTTAGCATGTTTAAAAGCTATGGTTTCAGTTCCGTATTCTTTCAGATGAATTCCGTATTTTTGTCGTGTTTTCGACCGGGTTGGACTCAGATCTGATATTTCACGATCTAAGTCTGGTTTTTATTGCATAAATGAATTCTCCACCATCAAATAGGCCTTCCTGCAAAGTTTGAATGGATTTCATCGCCGTTTGATAGATAAAATCCAACAAATTCAGTTTTTCGTCGGTTTCATCGGCTTACGGGCCATTTGATTTAATTCAAAAGATTTGATCATCCAAAGTTTGATTTCTTAGTGTTATTAGATTCCTCACATCCAATTGCACATGCCTGCCAAGTTTGGTTTGATTTCGATACGTTTTGATAGGTTAAATCCAAGAAATTGAATCTCAGGCACTATTCATCTTCCCTGCCGATATATAAAGGATCGATCTTGTTTGGGATGAAGATCGATCTTTCGTTTGTTAGTGTTCCACTCCGTCTGAAGAAGATCGATCAAGAAGATTGATCCTCTTCTTGACAGGGGGTGTGTTTTAGGAAGATCGATATTCTGGTGCCAGAATATCGATCCTTCTTCCCCAGGCATAACACCATCCTAAGGAAGATCGATCTTCTTGTGAAAGAAGATCGATCCCTCCTTCCCATGCAGGGAACACCCTTAAGGAGGATCGATCTTCCCTTCTCTCCTCGACAGGGATCATCCATGTAAATGATCGATCATCTTGGGTAAGAATGTGAGGACCCGTCCCCCTACTCCTGTGGCTCGTCGTGGACCGCAAGGGAAATTTGATAAATTGCGCCCTGTCACTTGTTTCACACCCGCGTGTGCACACACTGACCGTGTTTGTGGTAATGTTTGGTTAGAACGGTTAGTGGGACCCGGGATCAAAAGATCCGGACTTAGGCTTGAGTTCTTGCCTAAGTTTAGCTTTCAGCACAAAAAGGATCGATCTTTTCTAGCTAAGAGATCGATCTTCTTGTGCCAGAAAGTCAAGGTGTGATCGTCATGAAGGACCAATCTTTGCCTAAGGGAAGATCGATCATTCATAAGTCGGTTCGTTTGCCTATAAAGCAGACGAGACTTTCTTCCTTGAATCCCTTTTGAAATCCGGAGATCTGAGCTCAGATCTTGCGATTTTTGAAGGCGTTTGAGGATGATACAAGGCCTAGATGCTTGGATTTAAGCTGCTCTTGCTCCGATAGGGATTCCTACCTACTTTTATTTCCGGGTTTTTGGAGTTTCCAGTTTGATTGTGTTCTTTTACATAGATCTCTAAATACGCATGTTGGTTTTACGTGATTTAACCGGTTTTGGACTCGTGGGATCTTGGTCTATCAGATCCCAAAGTTTGGTTGTGTTTGGATGTATCTTCCGGCGGTATTCCTCGTCGGAAGGGCGTCGGAGAACCCATCCGGATCGATCCTTCTTGAGGAAGGATCGATCCCTCTGGGTTGGCCATGCTGCGCCCGATGAAGGATCGATCCTCTGCTTGGAGAAGATCGATCCTGGGTCTTGGGTAGCATGGTTACCCTTCGTTGCGAAGAAGATCGATCTTCCTGTGAGGAAGGATCGATCTTTCTTGGTGCGACATGAAGGACACCCTCTGTCTCGAGAAAGATCGATCTTCCTGGGGGGAAGGATCGATCTTGTTTGGCTCGATAATGAGGGAAGCTCACTGTTACTTAAAAGATCGATCTTTTCTTAGAAAAAGATCGATCCTTTAGCAGCAGGGAGGGTTTTTCATGACCTTTGCCCGCGGGGGTTGGTATGTCGGTTTTCCTTACCGCTTTATACCTTGTACATATGTTTAAGCATGTTAGCCCTATAATAGGGCAGTGGTGAACTGGGGGAGTGATGACTCCCGGGATGTTTAGAATAAACGGCCGAGTAGCCCTACAGCTTTCCCTAGCCGTGCATGCCGGCGTGCGCCGAGGGCTTTACCTGTTATATATGTGAGCTGTTGTTTGCGGGGCTGCTTCCCGGTGCAGGTTTTCTGGTGGACTGCTGGCAGTTGGTGGTGGTACCACTGCAGCAGCTCCCTAGACCTTATCTATTAGTTCACCACCCCGGGGCGACAGGGTGCCGTGCCCAGACCTTGTCTTTGTATATCATCACATACTGTTGCATGTTTATCTGTATTATCCTGCGCATGTTCATACATGCATTGTGTTGTGCATTAGTTGCATCTGTGTAGGGCGTTGCCGATCCGGGGCTTTCGGGTAGCCCGGATCTAGCTCTAGGACCGTTGCGAGTAGCTTGGTCCAGGACTCGATTTGTAGTATTCAGTCATTTTCGATGATAGGGTTAGATGACCTGAATACATGTTGTTTGATGTTTAGAGGTCGTGTCTGCGTCGAGCCAGATGTTGTGGGTGCAACCGGTGTCGATTCTTGTCTTTGGGGGCCGTCGAAGGAGTCTAGCCCAGGCAGTGTTTGTTCCTGCCCGCACTAGGTGTATCCAGGATTGGCTCAGTCCCTTGGGGTGACAATGGTTGGGTATGCATAGGGATACCGACACTGTTGAGGGCGATGTTATGGAACCCTTGCAGCATACCCAAGTCTTGCTTGAGGGCGACACTGTTGTGTTCCCTACCTTGTGAGTGTCGTAGTGTAGTGTCCCTGCTGAACTTAGTGCTCACTCCTACTCGGGCTGCGTTTTGCATGTGCTGGCTCTAGCTCTTTTTCGGTCGCCCCTACCGGGCCGGTGTTTGGTGACGTGGCGGCGTCTGGCGGTGCTTGAGAGGTGGCGATCTTTACAACTTTACACCTTTTTGTTATAGATAGTCTCCTACGGGAGTGATAAATGTATAATTTCCCTGTTTTGAGGTTTTGTAATATATGACAGTTCAGTCTTTGAGTTTTGTATTTGTACTAGTAAATGCCCGTGCCTACGTCACGGACACTCATGTAAAACAGCACAAAATATTTAGTATTTCTAAACAAAAATTTCGGTAAAACCTCCCCTATACCGAGGGCTAAATGAGACAATCCTAAAACATTCATCGAGTATAAAAATTAAATAACACTATAAAAGAGGACGAACATTGTCCTCGGAGCAAACCTTGTCCCCACAAACCACACAAACTACACAATCATAATATAAAAGGGGCGAACATTGTCCCCCAAAAACCACAGC
Organism: Narthecium ossifragum; assembly: GCA_963920575.1. Lineage (NCBI taxonomy): Eukaryota > Viridiplantae > Streptophyta > Magnoliopsida > Dioscoreales > Nartheciaceae > Narthecium > Narthecium ossifragum. The sequence goes on from OY986973.1 coordinate 13,899,175, forward strand.
CATTTTTGAACTAAAGCCAAAAGATGTATGAAAACCAAACTAAATAAAAGCAGTATGCAGCTGAATTCAGAATGTATAGCTATAGGTTCTAGCATTCGAATACCATCAAGCTTCATACCTTATACATAAAAAAAAGCAAGAGAAGAACAATTTAGCAGACAAAACTCCATGAGTAGCAACTCCTAGGATTCAAATGCCAACCTTCATACCTTATGCATAAAAAAAGCAAGAGAAGAACAATTTAGAAAGCTCAATGCCTAATTAAGCGGTGAAGAGGCGGCCATAAGGTGAATCAGATGGAGTCTGCCACCCTTGATTATGAATCAAAACCCAAGCAAATAATTCATGTTTTCGTGGTCCAATAGACGAAAGAGGCACCTCTCAGATAATTAGAAATTGTAGCTAATTATGAAATTGCAGCAAAAACAGATTGAAATTGCACTCAGGTAAGCAAAACACATTCATATACAAAGTTATGAGTTTAATGTCAGTCCAAAAGATGAATTGAAATCCTAACCTGAGTTAGGCAGAGAAGGTAATATAGAAACAACAATGCCATGCTGAAAACCTTTATCTTACCAAATTGTCTATGGCTTATATGTACAACTCAATCATCCATGAAGAAAAAGTTATAGTCCTAGCAAGAGGAAAGCATATATCTTACCAAATCGCAGCCATTTCGTGCACTTTCCTCTCCCTCTTCTCCTTCCCTAGCTCTGACCTTTGTCAAATCTCGTCCTCTAAGGAACTGCAAATTGGATGCACATGATTTCTTCCAATGATCGAAGCGCTAGAATCTGAAAAGCCGATATTTTGCTCAAAAAACAATGAGAAAAGGAATCTGAAAATCCCATCAGAATGGAATGCAATCCCGTTGGGTATTGCCCAAAATCAGCAGATTTGTTTTGTTAACAAAGACATTAGTGAATAACTTCATTAATTCACAATAGTCTATTCCACTTCCACTTCACTAAATAAGAAATCAATCTATCCAATTCCTTAAAACATTGATTCGAATAGATGAATTGGAAAGAATGGAGATGGAATAGAATCAAGAAGGAGCACCTTGCATCCAAGAGAACATAACCGGAATGAATGCAGGAGACTCCGACCACAAATCTCGCATGTATTGGTGACCCCCTTGCCTGGCCTTGGCTACGGCTTCTCATTGAGGAAGACACCCTTATCACAAAGGAAACAAAAGAAAAAACTCGAATAAAAAAACTCATTCTTTCCATCATCGAACAATCTCTAATGCGTAAGAGATGGAGATTGATACAGACCTGGACGACATAGTACTCCGACACCATCTCCAGCCGCTCAAGCGTCGGGAACTCATAAAAATCCAAACGACTCAATGTGAAGATGAATGGACCAACTATTCTCAGGAAAGGCCAGGGGCATCTACATATTTCACCATCCAGGGGCATCTTTGGAACAATGTATTAGTGAGGGCGAAATCAAATCAAACTTTGGCAAATAAATGTCGTTGAAAATGATAAGCTTCTTCATTGGGCATATCAAAAGTGGCAGTTAGCTGCAATCAAGATGGAAGCAAAATTATCAGAAAAAGTATTTTCGAGCGAGCTACCTGATACTAAACATGCATTTTCGAGTGAGCTGACCCATTTAAGGTAAATGGCTTTTGCGGATTCCATGTTAACTCAAGTAAGAGTTCTAATGATTCAGGATCCTAGTTCAAAATTAACATCAAACCAGTTCATGAAAACAATCAAATTTTATGTAAAAAGTAGGTAGTAAAGGAAATACAGTTACTTGAAAGCGAAAAATTGATTAGGAGTTCCAAGAAGATCACCAGGCCTTAAGTTGCATCCATTAATAGTGTGATGTGCAAGCTGCTGTGTCAACGTCCAGTATCTGGTAAAATTTATGCAAAGCTCAATTCCCCCCATCACAGATTCCCAAAAATAAACTACAATTGCCGCAATAAGCATTAAGAAAATTTTAATAGAATTCAAGCAAAATCTGATTGTATGAGAGGAACTTCAAACTGCACAATTTTCAATATAGTATAGCATGCATCTCAATCAAGAGCAATCATAACACCAAAAGGCATGCTAAAATACTGTATGAATGCTTGAAGTCCATTGTGTTTTTTCTTAAACTCTACTTGGGATAACATAGTGTTGAAGAGTATTATTTCACACCAATACAGAAAAAAATTCAGGAATGAGAGCTGAAACCCATGAAAGGATCGAGCACAATGTACCTTCAATTGGTTTGAAAAGGAGCAAATGAAAGCAATCAGAACAAACATGCTTGAGAAACATAGCTGTGCCAATAAAGAATCCACACATGAAACCTATATGAGAGTTGTCACCAATGTACTAATTATGCTGTCAAAAACTGAAGAATAAATTCACAACAAAATCAACCCACATGTAAAGATCAGCTTAAGTTAATCAGAAACCGAAGAATAAATTCACCAAGGACATTAAGCATCTGATTTCTGAACCCTGCATGTTTATAGGCCCATTTGCACACATTAGAACATAGGATATATGAAGAGGTGCAAAATGATTGAAAAAGTCCTAAAAGTCAATCAACCAAGCTCGACAACTGTCTTGTCCTTGAAAATTAATCACAATCAACACAAATCACAGCATTAGCTAAATCATACATCAGCTTTTCCTTCTCAACCAACTGTGGTCCTGTTGTATCAGTTGCATCAGATATAGCTCTAGAAGAAGTCCTAAAAGTCAATCAACCAAAACATGAATAAAATATCAATAGCAGTTCCTAATGATATAATATAATCATATCATTTAATCAATGTATACATGCAAAAAATGGAACAAACTAACATCTGAGATCACTTTTATCATCAATTCAGAGAGAAAACTACTTGTATAGAATTTTTCATTCCTCCCCAACTCTATAGAATTCACACATGATTGGCTTCAATAAGTTCACTGAGAAGTACCCCTAGAAGTTAGAAGAATGAAAAAGAGAAGCTACCTTCGGCATCAGACCATTGTTTGAGGATTCAATGGCACAGGAACCATGCCCCAATACTTTTTCTAGATCAACTCCAGCCCTCTCTAGATGGTTTCTTCTGAAAGTTAGAGAGAAGAAATTAGAAGATGCAAAGATTGGAAAAAATACATAAATAAGGATGAGAGGTGACACAATATCTGAAACAATATTTTAAATATCTGGAACACACCTCCATAATAATCCCTTGCTCCTTCCACACCAAAACTTAGGTCTGCAATAAAAATGTGAAAACTAATTTAGGTGGAGAAATTATTATGCAAAAACAAAATAGCTCGTAAAAAATGTAGGTGGAGAAATTACCCTAGGGACTGGAGCCATCCATCACCTCATCTTCTCCTCACATTCATCACTGCAGATCTGTTGATTAAAACAACACCAAAAGATCTCTAACAATGGTCTGATGCCAAAGGTAGCTTCTCTTTTTCATTCTACTAACTTCTAGGGGTACTTCTCAGTGAACATATATGTAACAATGCTAAGTGAAATCTATCTCACCTCGGAGCAAGAAGCACCCTTCTTCTGGGATACTTCTTTTGATTTTACAGATTCAACCTTTGCATGAGCAAGCAACCTGAATAAAAATAGAAAACAATTAAGGGTAAGTCCAGATTAATCATAAAAGCCAATTTTAAACCCGGTTTTGAGATTATCACTACATGCAGTACAGTAAAATGAGTACATAGCAAGTGCAACTAATGCATATAAAGTACGAATCTACTAAGATACTGATCATAAGGTAAAGAAACCACCTCCACAGTAGAATCACTTTCGAATCAAGGAGTTTCTCAATTCTTCTGATTTCAGACATATCGAAACCAGAGATCTGTTGCATCGAACTTGCATATAGTTGAACATATTGACACCGAAGCTAACAGAGATGCTTAATTCTTTCCAAAGAAGAGCAGTTTCCAACAAAAAGAGCAATATAGAGGCACAAAAATGCTTGGATAGCTAGACAAAAAAACATGGTCATCATTTGGGCTTCCTACCTATTGATCTCGATCCTCAGTTAGGTAGGAAGCCCAAAGAACAATATAGAGGCGCAAATGCAAATAATCCCAAACATATTGCTATAGTGCCGCGCAATTTTGTGTTAGTTTGCAGAAATTTGAGGAAATGGTGCAAAAAAAAAAAAAAGGGGGGGGGGGGGGGGGGGGGGGAATGAGGGTCAAGCTGAGGAGGAGAAGAGAAGAGAAGAGGGAAGAGTACTGAGTAGATCGGAACCTTGGTGTTACTTGCTCTAACTGGCCGACGGTGGAGCTTGCAAGCTTAAGGATCGCTGATCTAGCTGGTAATTCCATGCCGGCTTCACCTCCAAACCTACTGCTATTTTCTTTTGTTACATGCATGTCTAGAAGCAAATTATAAAATCTGATTTAATCAAAATGCTTAGATGATTTCACATCGACGGTATCTAAAAACCTCATATTGCATATTCCTAAAAAAGTTTAAAACCCGATTAGCCTTTCTTAATGTTACATTTTTTAACTATAACCCAACACCCTCCCTTCTGACATGCCTCCTTATCTAAAGCTAAACCAGAGAACTCTACTTTGAACCAAATAAAAGGTGAACAGAGCATCTTCTAGCAGTAAAATATACAAACACATAATAGGTGTGCCAAGCATGGTTAGAGAGGTTTCTTATAGGTCTGTAGAACTTTCATCCATTGGAAAAGCAAGGATTCTACATACAAACCACCTACATTAAATCTAGGAAAATGTATAAAAACCAACAAAACTTTTGAATCTATGACAATGTTTTCTTGAAACAAACCTGATCCGCTGAGACCTATGATCCAAACAACACAGCCCTTTTGATTAAGCAGCTTCTGCCTATCAAGCTTCCCCACCAAACACTCTTGCCAGAAGATGTTGGTAGACTTCCCAACAGAAGACATTGAATCCTAATCAAATCACACTCAAATTAAGCAATTTGAAACCAAATTCCAACAGCCCAAACAAATTCCAAACATGGGTTTGTGAAATCTTTAAACTCAAGAATCTCCCTTTTCCATTCACCGGAACCCATTGCAGCCGTTCTCCCGACCTCGCCTTGCTTCCCGCTGTTACTCGGCCCGTTCACCTTCTCCCCATGAACAGCACCGCCCCTCCTTCTTCCTCTCCTTCTCACTGCGCTGTCCTACAGTTAATCAACAACAAAATAAGAGAGAAATCACTAATAGAAGATGCATGCTCGGAATGGAGTCGGCAGGGCTGAGAGGTGGGGGAGTGGTGGCGGCCCCGGCGAGAGAAGAATAAATGATCTTTGGAGCTTGCGCGGAGACGTCACCACGGAGGCCGACGCCGGCCCGATCGGCGGCAAATAGTGAAAGGGAGAGGGCCAAGGAGATAGAGAGGGGACCTTGACGCTCTCTCTCCCTGCATAGGCCAACACGCGCATCGACCCCTTGCACGTGTTGCTCGCGTCGCCCACCAGGAACGTGAGGGCGTAGAGCCGGCCCGGCGTGGTGCTGGCGTTCTACGAGATGGCACTCTCCGTGCCGGCGAGGAGGTCGACGACGCGGCGGCCACTGGGGACGGAGAAGTGGGCGGGGTCGATTTACTTCACGGCCTTCGGAGAGTCCACCGTCCAGCTGGGAAGCGGCGTGTAACTGCCAACTGGAGCATCAGCGGCATGCATGCTGGGCCGTCTTCGGTTCCGGGGTTGTGGATCACCAGCTCTGCATCGGATTGCGCCGCCGTGAAAGCCCAGGCGTAGGAATCCCAGCCATTGCTGCTGTACATGGTTTGGATGGGGAGCACGTCGACGTCGGTCGCCACCGACACATTGGTCCGCTCCGCAGCGACCCCATCCTGTTGCTCTGTTCTCGTTGTTCTCGTAGAAGCGGCCATCCAAGCCCGTCGGTCCGGAGCCATTGGGGACAAAGGTGTGGGGAGGAAGGGGCGGGGCAGATGTTCTGCGGCTGCGTAGTTGGCTTCGATTGATGCCGGAGCGACGATGTTGGGGGTCCTGGCGAAGGGGACGTTGGAAGTGAAGAAGAGGAAGACAGAGGGCGGCGCGTTGGTGATGGAGGACGGCGCCGGGGGGAGAGATGAGCGCGACAGACGTGCGAGGACGGCGAGGTCGATGGCGTCGTGCGACGGCGTGGAGGTGGCGTCGGACGACGGCGAGGTCGATGGGTGGTCGGGGACGGCGCGACTGAGGGCGAGGTCGGCGTCGACGCGGTTGAGGGCGAGGTCGGCGTCGACGCGGCTGAGGGCGAGGTCAGCGACGGCGCGGTTGGGGTCGGGCGAGGTTGGGGTCGGGCGACGTGGGGAGAGGAGAGGGGATGGACGAAGAGGAACAGAGAGGGAGAGAGGGGGATGGGTGAGGGTGAGGGTGAGGGATAGAGGGAGAGGGGAGAGGGGACGGCTGGACGTGAGACGGGACTCACGTCCCATCACTCTCTCTCTCAGCTGCTAATGGGCGGGAAAGGGTGCGAAGTTTGAAGGGATGAAATTTTAAAATTGAATCTGAACCGTTGGATGTGTTTGTAGGCAAATCCTGACCACTCTTTATGTTTTATGGGGGAGACATTTCAAAAAACGTCTTTCCTTATATAATAGATGAATACAGGATGATTAAGAATTGTTAGGATAACCACTACGATTAGAGAGAAACCTCGCCAAAATTTCCGCAGTAGCTTAGGTTCCGCTTCGCGTCGCCCGGCCCGGTTGGGCCTGCGCGGGTCAGGGCGCGACAACTTCGTATCAGAGCATAGATTGTAGATCCCAGGGTATTAGGATCAGGATTCGGTTGAGATTGAGCGTGGAATGGGTTAGTTCTATATCTAGAACATCCTTGCATGCTCCTTGTGATGTGTTATACTTTTCTTCTTTATTAATGTGTTGTTTGTTTTGCCGTTCGGACGAGTGAAAGCTCGTTTGCTATTGGTGATCGTGCAGATGTCGGGAGCTCGTGGCCGACCTCCGGTTGTCGGTCGGGGTGGGGTACGACCTAGTCGACCCGCCCGACCGGACAGGGCTGCTCCTGTCAGGGTGGTCTGGGCTAGACGGACTGTACCATCACCAGTAGCGGTTTCGGTCGAGCAGGCAGAGGTTATTCACGCGGAGGAGGAGGCCCCTGTTCCTGTCGATGGGTGGGCCTCGGTGGCTATCACGATGGCTTTCCAGCGGCTGAACCCGCCCAGGTTCAGCGGTATGTCTGGAGATCCGACAGCAGCGGACGACTGGCTCGACGGAGTCTCGCGCGTCCTAGAGGCTCTCTTCGTCGAGGACGACCGGGTTCGGGTCACCCTCGTAGCATTCCAGCTCGATGGAGACGCTCGTAATTGGTGGCGCACGGCCCAGCACACCAGTGTCGGAGAGGTGCCACTGTGGGAGGAGTTCAGGGCGATGTTCTTGGACGTGCACTTCCCAGCGAGTGCACGTGACGCCCTGACCCGCGAGTACCAGTCCTTCTTGCAGGGTACTCGCTCAGTTCAGCAGTTTGCCTCCCGGTTCACGCACCTAGTTCGGTTTGCGGGGTCAGTTGCAGCAGAGCTGGCAGCCAGGGTGTGTCTGTTTGAGTGGGGACTTCGGCCAGAGATCCGGCGGCAAACGAGCTCACACTGCTTCCAGTCGTACTCAGCGATCCTGAACTGCGCCTTGTCAGTAGAGGCTCAGTTGCGAGACGACAGGTGCCGGGCAGTTCCACCGGCACCCCTCACCAGTACGCAACAGCGACCCCAGGGCAGAGGGGGGTTCGGTAGGGGGCAGCCGTGGCGTCAGCGGCCCTTTCAGCAGTGGCCGCAGCGTGCACCGCAGTACCAGCAGCCACTACCGAGCCCACCAGCCCCGTTTCTACTGACGGGCGGGCCTTCTGGGCAGGCTTCGTCAGGGGGAGATCGGGGACGGCAGCCTGACGGCGCGTCACCCACTTGCTTCCACTACGGGCAGCCGGGACACTACTGTATAGACTGTCCTTCACGAGGAGCGCAGAGCGCTATGCCACAAGGCTGTAGAGGCGGAGGGTCCGGTGCCTGGCAGGGGAGCGCGGGTGGATGCGGGGTGGGGCGTCCCAGAGGCAGAGGCGGCCAGCGGGGGCAGGTGTTTGCCCTCCTAGTTCGCGAGCGGCAGGACACCGTCCAGCTGTATCAGCCGCCACCGCAGTACCAGCAGCCGCGGCAGTATCAACAGGCAGTGGCAGAGCCATCCGTCCTCAGAGGTATCTTTCAGCTTTCTAGCTCCTTAGTAGATGTGCTAATAGATTCAGGGGCGTCTCACTCCTACATTGCTACCATGTGCGTGGCATAGCTAGGGTTAGAGACGAGTGGGCTAGAGGTGGCACAGTCTGTAGACTCACCGATCGGCGGGGCAGTCAGGGTGGACTAGGTCTGCCGATGGTGTTCGTTGGAGGTTGGAGGCCTCCGGGTCTGTCTAGACCTGTGGGTGCTAGACATGACCGGCTTTGACGTGATACTCGGTATGGACTGGTTGGCAGAATACCGGGCCGTCATCGACTGTGGTCGCTGGAGGGTGGTCGCTTGGACACCAGACGGGACACGGTTTTTGTTGTTGGGGGATCGGTTCTCCGCCGATTCCATTGCTTGTGGTGTTGGGAGGCGTGGCAGCGAGCTCTCAGCCTTGTTGGCCAGCCTGTCCCTGTCCGGTTCTGAGGGAGTGCAACAGTGTAGTTTTCCCAGGATCATGTGTGACTACACCGACGTGTTTCCCGAGGTGTTGCCAGGGCTTCCGCCGTCCAGAGAGGTCGATTTTGAGATCGACATAGTACCAGGTACCGCACCGATCTCTCTCTCAGCTTTCAGGATGGCACCGGCAGAGCAGAGTGAGTTAAGGACCCAGCTAGACGAGCTGACCAGCAGAGGCTTCATTCGTCCCAGCATGTCTCCTTGGGGGGCGCCAGTGTTGTTCGCAAAGAAGAAGGATGGTACCCTTCGACTTTGCATAGACTACAGGCGGCTCAACAGGGTAACAGTGAAGAACAGGTATCCGATGCCGCGGATCGACGACCTGTTTGACCAGTTGCGAGGATCTTCAGTGTTCTCGAGGATCGACCTCCGCACCGGCTACCAACAGTTGAGGGTTCGGGATTGCGACATCCCGAAGACGGCATTCCGGACTCGGTACGGCCTGTACGAGTTCGTGGTGATACCGTTTGGGCTGACGAATGCACCAGCAGCGTTCATGGATCTCATGCAGAGGATCTTCTGGCCTTTCCTAGACGAGTTCGTGGTGATGTTCGTCGACGACATTCTTATCTACTCCCGGTCAGAGGCGGAGCATGAGCGACACTTGGCGACAGTGTTGCAGCTACTTAGGGAGCATCGGATTTATGCCAAACCTTCCAAATGCGAGTTCTGGCTTGCACAGGTGGGGTTCCATGGACACGTGGTGTCGGCAGCAGGGATCTCAGTCGACCCCACCAAGGTCGAGGCAGTAGTACAGTGGCAGAGACCGAGGACAGTGTTTGAGGTCCGCAGTTTCCTGGGCTTTGCGGGGTACTACAGGCGGTTCATGTGGGACTTCTCCAGAGTCGCCGGGCCGTTGGCCAGACTGACAGAGTAGGCCATCCCGTTCGTGTGGGATGATGTTAGTGAGTGAGCCTTCGTAGAGCTGAGGACCAGGTTGACCAGTGCACCGGTGCTGATCGTCCCCGAGCGAGGCGTTGGTTACAGTGTCTACTGTGATGCCAGTAGTGAGGGTTTAGGGTGTGTCCTCATGCAAGAGGGCCACGCAGTTTCCTATGGTTCTCGCCAGCTGAAGAACCATGAGAGGAACTACCCGACCCACGACTTGGAGCTAGCAGCAGTGGTCTTTGCCCTGAAGACCTGGCGTCACTACCTCTATGGCGAGAAGTTTTCTGTCTTCTCGGACCATAAGAGTTTGAGGCACGTTTTCACTCAACGCGACCTCAACCTGTGGCAGCGACGCTGGATGGAGCTACTGGAGGACTACGACTTTGAGTTGCATTACCATCCTGGTAAGGCAAACGTCGTAGCAGACGCGCTGAGCAAACAGGTGAGAGACACCAGAGCAGCAGTTGCAGGGTTGTCAGCGCGGCAGTGGCAGGCTCTAGAGACGGCGGGCCAGTTGGGGTTCGAGTTTGAGGATCGGGGATCCGACAGCTTTCTCTACGCAGTGCAGAGTATGCCGGCAGTTCTAGGCAGAGTGTTAGAGGCACAGCACAGTGACCCAGAGCTCGAGGAGGTATGCACAGCAGCGGGCACAGAGGGCACAGACGGAGACTGGACAGTATCGCCAGACGGAGGGCTACGGTTCCGAGGCAGAGTAGCAGTTTCAGCAGATCCAGTTCTTCGAGACGACGTGTGAGGACCATTGGAATTAAATTGAGATTTTGTTCATTCAATGCATAGAATGAGGATGTTATGGTGAAATCGGAACCTTAGTATTCGTCCATCATATTTCCATCGTTTTCTTATTTCTTTATTAGATCTTCTATTTTCGATACTTCATATTTCTTACTTTCCCTTCCGCATTTTCTTTCTTCTATGTTTTTTAGCGTTTTACTCTAATAATCTCTACAAATCTCTGTGGGTACGAAACTCATCTTGCTGCTATACTGATCATACTGATTCGTATACTTGCGAGATATAAAATTTATTCATCAGTGAGCAACCCAATCTACCCTCTCATTCTCCTCACGGGTTACAGTAGAGAACCTCACGCTACGGAACTATCCCATTCACCATCAGATATCCTGTAACAGTGGAATAAATGATGAAGTTGCAAGCATTCTTCCATCATCCAAAGCCTCCGCAGCAGATGAGTCACTCTCAATAACCAAATCACGAACCCCCCTATTCCCACCTTCCACAAGACCAAATCTAATAGCATATATCTCCCCATATAGTATACCCTCTGATGACGAGTCTGTTATTACCTCCGAGGCTGACCACGATATAATATCCTCCTGCTCCAAGTAGACCACCCCAAGCCCCACTGCCTCAAATCCAGTAGCTCGGCATGAATCCACCTGTATAACCAATCCCTTCCTTCAATCGTCATCCCGACGATCGTCCGGCTGCAGATGAAGCAGTTGAAACTCCCTTACCAACCAACGGGCCCTCCTCGCCACCTGATGAGGATCGAACGACACAGCTTGGTATATAAGCTCACAACGGGCTTTCCAGATCCCCCAAGCCCCATAAGCTAACATCGTCTTGAGCCGCCGCCGACCATCCTCCTTGGAGCTTGATCGCCGCACCTCCCAGATCCGATCAAGGCTCCAAGCACCCAAATTCCTCCCTAAACTCTCAAGCAACCTGTTCCACACCGTCTGAGAAGATGGGCAAGTGAATAGGAGGTGATCGGCCATCTCCTCTGCTCCGTCGCACCTCGGGCATCTACCGGAAGCCACCACACCCACACCCGCCAAGGCTGCCAATGTTAGGAGCTTTTTATGCCAGAGACGCGAAAGGAAGAACTGGACTCTAGGGCAGGCTGGTGGTTTCCACATAGGGCACCACCACCTCTGCAAGCTTTCCTCCTGTAACTCCGTCTGGTCGTCGACCTCAAGAAATTCTTAGCAGGACCTCGTAGTGATCTGTCTTGATGCTGACCATACCCATCGGGTCTCATCCTCCATCGCCGGAGAAGCCACTCCCTCGACCTGAATAAGATACACCATCTCCGGGTGGAACAGAGCTCTCAATTTCGCCAAGTCCCAGCTCCCATCCCCAAGTTTGAGGTCCCTGATGCGTATGTTGTGGTTCAAGCTTGCTGTATCAGACAGAGAGGGCCATACTGATGGCTTGTAAACGTGTCATTAAATCCAATGCAAACTCAATCAAAAATAGAATTTATAAACCCTTATTCAGAATACTAAACTATGGGGTAGAATAGTGATGAAATACAGGACCGAACCACAGGGAAAACTTTCATTACGAATGAGAAACTAGAATTAAATCTCGAAACTCTAAACCTAAAGCGAAAGGGATTGATTTGGGTTTTAGAAACTTATTAATTAAAACTAATTAAGAAAGCGATGTAAAAGGATTGAAATATATTAATGAGAGAAAACCTAGAGATTACTCAATCCACTTTAGTTCCACTTCCTGTACTCTCTAGTTATCCTCTTATTTTCCTATCTAGACATTATAGATTCACAGCTTCTTAAGCTTACATGAATCCCTCAAAGAAGGTGAGTGTTTTTTAAAGGCATATTTTATCTTCGATTAGCATAGATTGTCTTTGGGGGTAACCTTAGCACAAGCTATCGTCACTAAGCATAAAATATCTCATCAGTTATTTACAAACTACATAAAATCCATCTTATAGATCTCTAGTATAAATCACCGAAATCAAGTAGGACTAAAAATACGTCAAGGAACTCTGTTCCCACAAGTATTTTATCATTAAATCCAAATCTATAAGATCATGTCTAGTATAAAAATACAAGATTCAACTAGAAAAATAGAAGGAATATCTAATAAAGCTTCATGAGATCCCTAAGTACTGAAATTAGCCACCCATCTTTGTGATGGAAGCCATAGATTCGATGAAGAACGATTGGAGGACTTATAGTCTCTAGTGGAGGAGTTATACTCTCCTGAGGGATTTTAGGGATGACACCCACAAACATCTATACATTCTCTTGAATATATCATTAGAAATCAATCACAATACTCATCAACTCTAATGCATGAAATAGAAGTATTATCCATGAATATACCCTTCAACCCATAGTCATATAAAAATATAGTAAGTCAAAACATGTCATAACACTTTAACATATTTAATCATGATTAAAAATAACTTTAACACTCCTGTGTGTGAATAGGATTCCACATGTTTCAGAGCATCAATTATATCTAAACACTTCAACCATTCAAGATCACAATCACAGCCAAGCACATATCTTCCACTTATCACATAGCAATATCTATTTTTTTTCTTTTTCTTTTTCTTTTTCTTTTTTTTCACTTTTTTTCAGGAATTTCAACCGTTTTACGCGAACAACACACTTTGTTAGGCACATTGTCCGGTTACTAATTAAGTATGAAACCCTTCTTTTTTTCTTTAGGAATCTCAACCGTTTTACGCGAACACCACGCTGGTTAGGCACACTGCCCCATTACTAAGTTGAAAATCCATTTTTTCGCATACTCAGATAATTGCATGTGTTCATGTATTTTCTGTGCCATGACATAGAATTATAAATCTATCCTAATATTATGCTTAGAATCTAATATCAACCCTTTAACATGTGAAAGCGAACATGTGTATTAAAATATGTCAAGTTATCCTTAAATCATCGTAAAAGTGTTAAAGTATAGAAATAGTGTCATGCATAGCAAAACTTTACTATCCCTTATACGACATACAAGTCTCAGAATAATTTAAAAGATAAATTTCTAAAACGAACATCTTTGTCAAATCATATCATAATTTCATGCTTTTGACATATTTCAAGGGATGTATAATAATAAGAATTAAATTCCTAGAATCTACCCCCAACTTGAATGTGATTGTTCTTAATTACAGTAAATCATAAAAATAAAGCAAGGAAAAAGGGCAGAGACCACCATAATATCGCGCCATATGTAGTTGGCTCGCAGGTAAGACGATCACCGCACCGCCCACAGGAAGAATACGTCGCCATTGAATAAATTCATTTCTCTAGAAGATACCCTTGATCGAGCTGTATAAGATTTGCATAATTCACCCCTTAATGAGTTCCAAAGGGACACCTGTCATAAAAGATACCTCTCCAAAAGATCAAATATAATAGAATGAAAAATATAGCCAAAGAAAAGCTGAAAGGTATAAAGAAAACAATTGACATAAGGTCCTTTGTATTTATTGAGCATAAAACAGTGATGATCCCCCATCTTCATGAATCTGAATGTAAAATTTAAAATATAATCCAAAAGAAAAATAAAAACGCACTACCCTAGCATCTCTATAGCAAACCATCTCACCATGATAAAAGGAAACCTAGAAAAGCAATCAACCACTAAGATAGTCCTAAAGAAACGAAATCAGCAAAACTCCTCATTCATCATCCATCTCATCCTCGTTGTCTTCGTCTTCAGAGTAATAGTCACTATGTCACGTCCCGACCCAGAAAACCCATTCAGATCGAGGCGTGAGCCAACTCAATCTATTTACATCATCAATAGGCGCACAAATATTCAACTACTTCGAATTTAAACAATTTAATCCTAAGGTTCATACAAAAATTTTTGGCAGAATCCCTTTTATAATTATAGCACAAGAAATCTGTATAATTTTACAATTTCAATAGAAGCAATGTTACCACGGTAAATAACCAATTAATACATTTCTCAAACGTTTACATCAATAATATGACAACCATTCTCAAATACAATTGAATTAAAGATCATACAATCATGTCCTCGAATACATCATGTTATATCTCGCTTTATACATCAATTTATACATCATTGAATAAAACTATAAATTAGTTGTAGAAGAACTCCTTGAAGCTCCAAGTCCTCGATCTCCTCGAAATACCGCGCCATCTTCTAAAGGAACACATGAAAGAAGGAACTGCATCGACCTGCATAGCCGATGCAGCCCAGGTAGGGTGAGCAATAATGCCCAGTAGGGTTCTAATCTACGTCGCACAGAATGGAAGGGGAACTGCAACTGTGTCGTTCTCCGCCTAAGCCTAAGGTATGCCAAGGGGCCCCATAACCCCGTCGATTCCCAAGGGCTCCTGTCCAGGTCCCACCCTCACCCAAGAACAGACGAGAGGAAACAAATACTGCGGGCTCCTGTCCAGGTACCACCCTACTCAGTCATACCATCTCTCGCGGATACACACATGTCAGGGACATCGACAACCATCCTTAGCGCTTGGCCTTGGAGACCCGACACGACCTCTACATCTCAAATACAATAATATCAAACAAGGTCGACTATAACAATAACCTCAAGTGATATCAAGCATGATCGTTGATGACAATCACTGTCGCGCCCCGACCCGTGAAAGCCCAACCGGGCCGGGCGACGCGAACCAGAACCTACAAAACGCGGAAAAAGATGGGGAGGGTTCCCTCTAACCTATTGGTCTTCCTAACAGTTCATCAAAATACCCTCAATTAAAAGACATTAATTTATTAGCAGAACCTCGAACCTCAGATTTAAAACCCAAAGTGTTTAATATACATAACCTCAGAGAGGGGAAGATCCAAATACAACATTACTCCCGTAGGAGACTAACTAACCAAAGGTATAAAAGCAGTAAAGATCAGCACCTCTCAAAGTCCACCAGGCGCCGCCGCACCGCCGACCAACTGCCCGGTAGGGGCCACGGAATAAGAACTGACGCCTGCACCTGCAAAACGCAGCCCGGGTAGGTGTGAGCACTATGCTCAGTAGGGTTCTACACTACGACACACAGAAGGAAGAGGGAAACGCAATAGTGTCACCCTCAAGTAGGATCTGGGTGTATACAGGGGTCCCATAACCCCACCGCGTGTCCCTCAGGCCCAAGAGCAGCACTCAGTAAGCTCAACAAACACTGCTGACTCACATGCAGGGACCCGACACTGCATGCGGGAAAAGGCACCGCTGAGGGGGCCTCTCCACCACTCAAGAGTCAACACAGTGGAACACCGGCTACACCTCAGCATCCGACTCGAGGCCGACACGACCTCTACAATCATCAAGTAACAAGTGTACCAGTCCTCTAGGCCTATCATCGAATCGACTGGACACCACCATTCGAACCGGGTCCAAACTACCCAACCCCGGTCCTAGGGCTAAGTCCGAGCTTCCAGCCTCGGGACGGCGACCCACAGATCACCCACGCCCTAACCAATGCAACAAATGCACAAAACAACAATGCATGCTATGACATACACAAACAGGAGATATTTATGCAACAGTATGATAAGGCATCATAAAAGTCAACTGGAACGCTGCAGCGGTACTACCGACCACTGCCAGCCGATCCGCAGCGGGTCCCGGCATTATGACGGTACCACGACCGTCAACCGCGGACTCCTGGAACGGGAAGCAACCCCGAAAACGATGATGAACAGTAAACAATATAATATTATATTCTGAAATATAATATTATATTCAAAACACCCAAAGCCTCTACTTAGGGGCTAATTGATCTCGTCGATCCGACATCTAAACGATGTCGGATTCAAGATCCAAGTTAGTTATAAGTAGGTGTACATACCAGGATCAACATATCCAAAATCCATAGTCATCCAACGGTTGGATTAACAGAAAAACACTAATCAAAACCGTTAATCAAACTAACTTACTAATTAATTGCTGCAACGCAGCCCTCCAGTAAACAATTCATAACACATCGTAGGAAAATCGGAAAATTATGAAATCAGTTGGGTTAGAGAGTAAATTCAAAGATCTACAACTCTTATGCTCATCACAACCCAAGATAAGGCACGTAACGGCCGGAAAACTCGCCGCAAGCCGGCTGTTCTTCAAGAACAGCAGAAACCAGAAAGTTTGAGCTTAATCATGCATAAATCCTACTAAAAACTCAACCAAAGATCATGAAACTTAAATCAGAAATTCTACTAAGCATGAGGAATTTCCTCGGCTGATCCAACGGCTAGATCTAGAGAAACCCAGTAAAGAACACTTGTAGGTAAAAGAACCTAACGAAGAACGCTTTCCTCGGCTGATCCCTCGCAACCAGTCACCAACGCAGCTCCAAACCACTTCAAGGATCTTCCTCTCGTTGCCACGGTTCCAACGAGCCTTGGAACACCCAAAACGGTGGCCGGAGGAGGGAGAACGCTGAAGACGAAGGGGCTGCCGGAAAACAGGGGAAGAAGACAGCCGTGGGAGAAGAAGAAAGAAGGAAGAAGAAAGGAGAAGAAGGGGGAGGAGAAGAGGAAGAAAAGAAGGGAAAAGGGGAAGGGGAAAGCCCGGGGAAGGGGCAAAAAGGTGATGGAGGGGAGGGAAAGTCCTCCCCTTCTCACAAGAGAGAGCGACGGCCAACGGCGGCCGTCCTCGCGAAACAGAAAAACCAACTGACGCGAGTCTGATCGATCGCTCGCGAAGGAAAAGCCAGTCCGGATCGATCCAACACCAAGTCGGATCGATCCGAGACATCGATCGATCGCTCGAAGGAGCGATCGATCGCTCAAGGATCGTAAGCTGCCCAAAAGCAAGCTTCCGCGCGCCCGAGCTGGGATCTTCAGATCCCGGGTCCACCTAACCATTCTAAACAAGCACTAACGCAAACAAGATCAGTGTGTGCACACGCGGGTGTGAAACAAACCAACAAGGCGCAATTTACCAAATTGCCCTTGCGGTCTAAGAAACAATACGATCCACCAGATCGCGCGCTCGACGCGAAGCAAACCAACGAGCCACGTGCCCGACCCAGCCGGTCGACCCAGGAGTAGAGGGATGGGTCCTCACAATCACGTCCTAATCCTCGACTACCCGAGAACCCCGAATCGGCGATCGAATCCATCGCCTACCACCTAACCTTAATGCTTCTAATGCATACAGTATGCATGAGCCTATACAAGCAACTAGGCCTAGGTGTCTTTATATGACATCTCACCAAGCATGTCCAATATAGCATACAATATGGTTGGTAAAAGAGGGAGCTAAGCTATTAACGTACAACAAGGAATAACAATTACTTAACCATACGCATAATATGGGTCAATGCATAACCACCACAAGCAGTCGACATATTTCAATCCAAATTTTGACATTACAACGGCTTACACCGCCGTCAGCCAGAAATTATACAATGGGGCACACCCCCAGCTATTCAATTCACAGGGCACCTCTGGCCCGCAAATTATAAACATTCCCACCAAGAAATATAGATGGGCACACCGCCGGCCCTAGGCTTACATGATATTAAGATGCATACTTGAAATATTCAACTAACATAAACATTAGAAAGCAAATAAACAGGATAAAGCATTTGAATAACCATCAGCTCAATTGGTCAAATGATACTACGATAACTACCAAACTCATGTAACACTCGACGACAAAGAAATCAATGAAACGACTCTTTGAGCAATCAATAACAAAACTCTATTCAATCGCTCGTCAAAACAATCAGAATCGAAGACTTAAGAAAAGTAGGGCTAACCGGCCATGGCAGCAAGAGTCGATTCATAAAGATAACAGAAAAGCATGCAATGAGAACTAACTAGAGGTAGCTAAGCATCAGAATCCACCACAGAAGCAACTCAAGATCAATCCACGTAGCCATGGAAAATAGAGCAGACGACCATGAATCAGATGCTCAATAACTCATCAAGATAAGCATATTTGCAACAATAGTCTAACTATCAAGCAGGAACAAGATGGCATAGTATTGAAAGAGGTCATGACCTAGCATACTTAGAAGTCTAGCATAACAATATAATTGGGCATGACAACTTGATAGGGCATAGCATCTGTCCTAAGATAGAGCATCCTAGGAGGAAGCTACATGCATCAGGAAGCTAGGCTCAGCAACATGATAGCGACTAACAGCAGTTTGACAACTCTCTTTGGCATTTCATCAAACATCTATAGGACTTAACATACAAACTGGACCAAGGCAGCCAAGGGAACAGGGGAGGAAACAAAGAAACCCAAACATCTCAGGCAATTCAGTCGATCACAAACAGCCTGAGCAAAACTCATGGCAGGGCATAGCATGGCAAGGAAGATAATCAAGGAAACAGGGCATAGCCTAGCAATTAGCGAAAACCCCCCGGAAGAGCATAGAGGAAAGGAAGCCGGAATCTCAAACCACAAATCAAAGCCAGTCCTATCGGCCTAATCCTGATGATTAGGGTAGCAGCATCAAAGAAGAAGGAAGAACATTAACAAGCAATGACGAAATCAATAAAGAAGCCAATCAAACCCAGTTATCATGCATCCAAGCCATTGCAACAGGGGAGAACGAGATAGCATCGAGCCATACCATGGCAGCAGAGAGGAAGAAGCAAGCATGGCCACGAGATCACAGAGGGAAAACTAAACTCCAAGGAAAGAAGAGGAAACCCGTCGATCAACAAAAACCAAAGAAGAAAGGAAGGAATATCCTCGGAAAAGTCCATCGGAAGCCAAGAAATCCAAAGAGAAATCCACAGCGAAATCCATAGAGAAATCGAAAAGGGAAGAGAGAACTAACAATTATCACCCATACGAGCCACGGAAATCACAGAGCAACCAATAATCCAAAACCAAAATCATCCAACCCTATTCTACTCTAGTAGAGTCCTAAACCAGGTTTAGGGAAGCAACCCTACCTCCAGCGTCGAGCTCGCGTTATCCTTCCTCTTCTCCGGCAGCGAGTCGTCCTCTCCGTCCTCGTCGGGTCGCGATCGCCATCAAGCGCGGGTCGGCGGCCACTCTTCTCCAGTCGTCTCTCCAACCGCGTTCACCTCTCTAACCGCGGTCGCCGCCGTCGCCAAGCTCCTCTCTGGCCGCGGGACTCACACCTCCGGCCGCGATCTCTCCCTCTCCTCAGCCGTCGGGTCGTGACCCAGGCAGCTCTCGCGGAAGGGGGGAATGAATAGTAGGGTTAAGTATTAAACAATCGGGTTACTTAAGTACACGGCTGTTCGATCATCATCAATTTGATCACAGCCGTTCAGATCTAGATCTACTTGATCAAACCCCGATCTTCAGATCCAGGGCACTCCTATGGATCAATGAAAGAACGTGGAGGCACGACGAGCTTTGAACTGTCGGGACTCTCGAAGGATACCCAGGGATCATCAAGGTCTGGAGCATGCGGAATATCATAAACAATGTGAGCAAACATGTGAGGACCTGCCCCTCTACCCCTGTGGCTCGTTGTAGACCGCAAGGGCAATTTGGTAAATTGAGCCTTGTTGGTTCGTTTCACACCCGCGTGTGCACACACTGGCCTTGTATGTGTTAGTATTTGTTTAGAATGGCTATGTGGACCCGGGATCGGAAGATCCCAGCTCGGGCGCGCGAAAGCTTCCCTTTGGGCAGCTGACGACCCTTGAGTGATCGATCGCTCCTTGGGACGATCGATCGCTCCTTGGGACGATCGATCGGACTCGATCCGACTTGGTGTTGGGATCAAGCCAGGGCGCGAGCGATCGATCGCTCCTTGGAGCGACCGATCGGAATCGCGTCGGTGGCTTTTCTGCTTCGCGAGGACGGCCGTCGCTCTCTTCTGTCAGTGAGGGGGAGGACTTTCCCTCCCCTCCCCTCACTTTTTCCCCTCTTTCCCGACTTTCCCCTGGCTTTCCCCTCCTTTTCTTCCCCTCCTCTTCCTCCTTCTCTTCTCTTCTTCTTCCTTCCTTCTCTTCTTTCCCGCGGTGCTCTGTTTCTTCCCTTCTCCGCCGGCGAGCTTCTTCTCCTCCGTTCTCCCTCCTCCGACCACCAAATTGGGTGTTCTTTGGCTCGTTGGATTTGTGACAATAAGAGGAAGGCTCCTGGTGTGGTTTGGCAGCTTATTGGTGATCAAATCGCGGGGAATCAGCCGAGGAAAGCGCAGCTAGGTAGGGTTATACCTACTGATGTTATTTTCGGGTTTTCTTGAGATCTAGCCGTTGGATCTTGTTGATCCTTACTTTGTTGGATTTCTTATGCCTTGTAGAATAACTGATTTAAGTTTCATGTTAATCAGTTGATATTTGAGTAGGTTTTATGCATGATTAGTCTCGGATTTCTGGTTTTCTGCTGTTCTTGAGAAACAGCCGGCTTGCGGCGAGTTTTCCGGCCGGCGAGTACATGATCTTGGCTTTTCATAAACATAAGAGTTGTAGATCTATTCGTTATCTGTCCATGCCATCTTGTTTCATATTTTTCCGATTTTGTTACGATTTCGTATGATTTGTTTTCTGTAGGGCTGCGTTGCAGCAATTAAAGGGTAAGTTTGTTTGATCAGCGACTTTTGATTAATGTTTCCCGTTAATCCAACCGTTGGATGTTTATGAAATTTGGATATGATGATCCTGGTATATACACGTACTGGTGGCTAAGTTGGATCGTGAATCCGACGTTGTTTGGATGTCGGATCGACGGGATCATTTAGCCCCTAAGTAGAGGCTTTGAGTGTTTGAATATAATATTATATTTCGGAATATAATATTATATTGTTTCTTGTACATCATCATTTTCGGGGTTGCTTCCCGTTGCAGGGGTTCGCGGTTGACGGTTGTGGTACCGTTGTAATGCCGGGACCCGCTGCGGATCGGCTGGCTGCGGTTGGTGGTACCGCTGCAGCGATCCAGTAGACTTATATGATGCTTGACATACTGTTGCATGTTTTGCCTCTTATCTGTGTATGTCATAGCATGCATTGTTGATGTGTGCATCACTTGCATTGGTTAGGGCGTGGGTGATCTTTGGGTGGCCGTCCCGAGGCTGGAAGCTCGGACTTAGCCCTAGGACCGGGGTTGGGTAGTTTGGACCCGGTTGGAATTGTGGTGACCAGTCGATTCGATGATTAGGCTTAGATGACTGGTGCACTTATTTGCTTGATGATTGTAGAGGTCGTGTCAGCCTCGAGTCGGATCTGAGGTGTAGCCGGTGTCCGGCTTTTCTTAAAACTCTTGAGTAGAGGTTTTGCCTACTCAGTGGTGTCTCTTCCCACCAAACAGTGTTCAGTGTCCTGTTGAGAGTCAGCAGTGCCGTTTCCTGCTACTGAGTGTGACCCGACATGTGACCAGCCCGGCTGGAAGACCATGATCGGGGCCTCAGAGACACGCGGTGGGGTTATGGGACCTCTGTATACACCCAGATCCTACCTGAGGGCGACACTATTGTGTTTCCCTCTTCCTTCTGTGTGTCGTAGTGTAGATCCCTACTGAGCTTAGTGCTCACACCTACCCGGGCTGCGTTTTGCAGGTGCAGGCGTCAGTTCTTCCTCTGTGGCCCCTACCAGGCAGTTGGACGGCGGTGCGGCGGCGCCTGGTGGCTTTTGAGAGGTGGCGATATTTACTGTTTTACCCTTATGTTAGATAGTCTCCTACGGGAGTAATATTGTATTTGAACTCCCCCTCTCCGAGGTTTTGTATATTAACACTTTGAGTTTTAAATCTGAGGTTCGAGGTTTTGCCATTTGATGTTGTTTTAATTGGGGGCTTCTGATGAATTGCTAGGGAGACCAATAGGTTAGAGGGAACCCCCGTCGTTCTTTTTCCGCGTTTGTAGGTTCTGGTTCGCGTCGCCCGGCCCGGTTGGGCTTTCGTGGGTCGGGGCGCGACAAAACAAATCTGCTGGTGGTAACGACCCGTAGAACTCAACACCAGTGGGATAGGCATCAGAGTAATCAACAGGTGCAACGGATTCAGAAATAACTCTAGGTGGAAAACATAAGACCGTTGGTGGCGATGGTGGCGTCGGGGAATCAGCAGTACTCATGGAGTCATCGTCGGAGGAGAACCACGATGCCTGTTGATGTGTTGTCGCAAGCAACCAAAAATAAAATCAATCCTCTTTAAAATAAATGTAGTAGTACGAGTCGATCCCATGAGGAGTATCTAGCCTAAGTTTTGTGCTATGTGAACGAAGAAGGGGAGGTTTTTGAGTAACATGAAAACAAATAAGAAATAAACTAAATTGAAGAACGAATTGAATCAAGAGAACAAATCTTGGTCTAAGTCAACATCCACCATCGGAATCTTTATAACTGATCATTGATGCAAGTATATATCAATTCATACCATGAATATTCACCGTTCGAATTAAATTCGAATCTCTCCTTGATCATAGTTAATTAGAAACAAGCGATTTAATCAACCCTAACTACTAAACAATCTAAGACAAGCGCTGTAGATTTAAGCTAGTAGCAGCCTTAAGAATAGGGAGATCGATGAAGCTAAACAACACAAGGACAAGGGGTTGCATTTAATTTAATCGAACGTTCTTCCTAAGATCTAACAATCTCTGAAACGCAGTAGATCATTAAACCCTAGTTGCTTCGCGGATTCGAGGGATCAAACAATTATGGATTTGATATCCAACCTAGTAGTAGATTGCGATGAATAATAAACTAGTAGGCCTCCTAGCAATTAGACAAGACAATCATGAATATAATCACAGAATAACATTCAATACTCAAGTATAAACTGAACAATAAAAGTAGATTAGATTTCACAGTTTCATTGATTTCGAGGTTTCAGTTTCCTTCACCAAGAATCAAGATTTAGCCACGCACGGCCATCAAAAACAATCCTCTAAAGAAGAAAGAAGAACCCTAGAAATATAAAAAAAATAGAAAGTAGCAGCCAAAAGGATGGAGGAATCCCCCCTCAAACCCTAGAAAGAGTTCTATTTATAGCCTTAAAGTGTCTCCATCCTCGGATTAGATCTGAGCCGTTAATTTTCTTCACTGCGAAGGTAAGATCGATCCTTCCATAGGTGTAAGATCAATCCTTTGATATCAAAATCTTCAATTTCTGGTTACGCTCGAGGAAGATCGATCCTTTGATAGAAGCATGATCGATCCTTTTGAGTAGGATGGATCGTATGATGGATAGTAGGATGGATCCTTCGATAGGAGAAAGATCGATCCTTCTCCTCGACGATTTCCTCAATATTCTCGAGTGAAAGGAGGATCGATCCTTCTGTGATCATCTGAAAAGTATGCTCTCTGTCAGTTCTGTCTGCATAAAAGGATCGATCCTTTTATGGAAAATGATCGATTTTTCTTTCCTGAGTATTTACTGTTTTGACATCCAGACTGCGCCATTGGTACTAAAATTGCCGTAACTTCCTCTAGGAAACATGGAATCAAGAACCGTAAAATTCCCCAGAAACTAGACTTCAAGAGCTTTCCAACCATTCATGGAACTTCATCTGGTTCTTCATGAGAGGGTACAGTTTAATCTTTCAAGTTGATTTATATACTCTTTTCAGCTTCTTTTCGACTTAAGGACTTCAATTGCATCCTAAATCAAAATATAAGAATAATGAGTGAATTTATGTACCAAATAAGCACAGGAGGCTAAGTATTAAGGGGTAAAAATATAACATTATACATCATCATCACTTATGATTGTGGAGATCCAGGTGCGAAGTCAGACATCGGGGAGTGGGGCGGACTCGCATCAGAAGGGTCGGAGGATTGGCTCGATCGAGACATATCAAAGTTTAGTGATCTGGCTCGTCCTGACGAGGTCGAGATGTGTGTCTGTGAAGAGGTAATCGAAAACTTGTCATAGGGCATGGTAGAGGAACAGAGTGAAGCTTGAACGGAACTGCAAAACACACCAGTGGCGGAAGACAAGATGCCGAGCAGAGTAAAGGAAGAGACGAGAAAGTTAGACGAGGAACGCAGTGAGGAAGGCGGTGGTCTGGGTGGTAGAAGAGGTGATCGATGATGATCAGAGGGGAGGAAGATGAAGGAACAGAGCAGGAAGGAAGGAAGATCGACAGAGAGATCAAAGTGCAAGAGATGAAATAAGAAGTCATGAATGGGCGGGTTTAAAAAGAGGATGAACTAAAATTTGAGTTAGAGTAGGAAAACGAGTAGGAGTAGGATGAAATCCAATTGTAGAACCGCTCGAGCAGAAAAATTGTTATTGGCGGTCGATCCGACGGTCGACCATGGGAGTGGGTGATCTTGGGACACTAAGGTGACGGTCGACCGTGTGAAGAACAAATAAGCTGACGGTCGATGTGACGGTCGATCGTTGCATCGACCCTGAGAAGCCTTTTTTGTGACAGAGCCTCACGGACGATGCAACAGTCGACGTCACGGTCGACCGTGAGCTGAGTGATTTAGTGGAGGCCGGACAGTCGATCCGACGGTCGATGGCACGATCGACCACAGTTCAACAAAATTCAATTTTTCAAGATATGATGATTATTACAGCAAAATAATAGAAAAATATAGGAAAAATCATGGGAAAAAAATTCTTAAAAATCAAAGAAAATTCTAAAAAGCTAAGAAGAAATCATAAAACTAGGTTGCCTCACAGGAAGCGCGTAATTTTACATCTTTCACTAGACTAGCCTAAAAATGTCGGTTATAGCTTGGGTCCGTCAGTTTGACAGACTCAAGAACATCGCCATAAGCAATGTCCTCCACATAGTGTTTTAATTTATGACCATTAACTGTGAACATTTCATTCGTGTGTGGATGTCGAATCTCTATGGCACCATGTGTAAATACTCTATTTATAATAAAAGGCTCTGACCATCTAGAACGTAATTTACCTGGGAAAAGACACAATTTAGTGTTGAAAAGCCAAACTTTCTGCCCGACATCAACAATCCTCCTTGAAATATGTTTATCATGGAAGGCCTTTGTTTTATCTTTATAAATTTTGGAATTCAAATATGCCTCATTGTGAATTTCCTCAAGTTCACATAAACTAAGTTTCCTATGTGCGGTGATCGCATTAGTAACAGTATTTAGCTTTTTAATTGCCCACATAGCTAGATGTTCTAATTCTATAGACAGATGACAAGCTTTACAAAACATTAATCGATATGGGGACATACCAATAGGTGTTAAATAAGCCGTCCAATAAACCCACAGTGCATCATCTAACTTAGTGGCCCAATTTGTGCGATCAATACAAACTGTTTTCTCTAATATACGCTTTTTTTCCCTATTAGAAAGTTCTACCTGACCACTAGTCTGAGGATGATAGGGAGTGGCTACCTTATGGGTGATAGAGTATTTTCTAAGAAGAGATGCGAAGTGCTGATTATTAAAATAAGAACCACAATTGCTAATAATTGTACGAGGACAACTAAATGAAGAAAAGATATTACTTTGAAGAAATTTAAGCATGACTTTATGATCATTCGATTTGGTTGCGACAGTTTCTACCCATTTAGAAACATAGTCAACAACGACAAAGATATACTGAAAATCAAAGGAAGGTGGAAAGGGTCCCATAAAATCAATACCTCAAATATAAAAAATATCGACAACTAAAATCGGAGTTTGTGGCATCTCATTCCTACGAGAGATATTTCCAGTTTTCTGACATCGAATGCAGGATTGGAAAAAATTATGAGAATCCTTAAAAGATGTCGGCCAATAAAATCCACTTTGTAGAACTTTTGTAGCGGTTTTCTTCCCTGAGAAATGTGATCGCTTACAAACGTCGTCGTTAAAACGTTGTAAACTCAATCAAATATTAAATTTATAATCCTTATTCAATCACTACACTACTAAGTAGGATAACGGTGAAGTCGGGAGTCGATACACAGGGAAAACGTTGGAAACTGAAATCAATTCTCAAAACCCTAAAACTAAAGAAAAGAATCAAAGATAGAATAGAGTTATCTAAACTAATAAAGAAAAGAAATAAAAGGTTGATCAATTTGAATCAATGGAGTAGTTACTTAAGAATTACTCAATCCGCCCTAATTTCATTATTAGTCTTCTCTAGTTATCATCTTGTTCCCTTCTCTCAAAATTATGGATCATATGGCTACAAGCTCATATGAATCCCTAAAATAAAGTTAATGTTCCCAACGGCATAACCTATCTTTGCTTGGCATAGATTGTCTTTGGTCCTACGATTACATTAAATTATACTACTCCTAATGACCGTGGCACAACCTATCTTCGCGTAGCATAGCTAATCTCAAAGACAAACCAATAACTTCATGAAAACCATCTCATAAATCTCTACAATCACAGAAATCATGTAGGACTGAAAGTACGTCAAGGGAACTCTGTTCCTTCAACTCTATTAACAATAAAACCAAATTCATGAGATCATGCATCGAGAAGTTTACAAGAATCAAACTAAAGAAAAACCAAAACTACACTAGGGTTTCATGAATAATCCTAAGTACAAGAATTAGCAACTCATGTTTTGGATGAAAGCCATCGGGTTGGAATAGGAAGCTGTCACCATCCACATCCTCTCCGTCTTCTTCTTCCTCCTCCAAAGATTGTCAAAATGATCAGAAATTCGGCTGGAAAAGGCCTTTTAAATAGAGAAACCCTAAACTTGGACTTAAGAGTCCTATCTAGACTTAAACTTTGACTTTCCTCTTTTCGTATTTAAACACCTATTCAGGATTCCGACTTTAACTCCATTCTGGCGCTAATTGGCTTTGAATCTGAGAATGTCTTCAACAAGAAAGTTTTAGATCTTCAAGTCTTCTGTCATATCCCGAAGATTTTATAATATTTAGACTTATAGGAAATATTTGACGAATATTCTTCTGAACATCGACGAACCAGTTTTCCAGCAGCTATGTATCTTTATCTTCTTCAAAACTGATATTAATCTGTCTAGAATCTCGCCAAGTGTTCAACATTAAAGTTGTGCATCTCTGAGTCTTCTACCACATCTCAAAGTTTCAGAATATTTGGACCTTTGTATAATATGCGGCGAATATATTACTGACGGTCGACGAAGCAGTTTATTTAGTCATTTTAGCCGAATTTCTTGCATTTCTTCTCAAAGTATGATTAAACCTGAAAGCAACTAACAAGCTATCAAATACAACTACTCTAGGCATAACAAAGCTAAGTTAAGGGGTTGAATCATGATCATTTAGTGACTTATCAAAATGACCCCCACATGCATGTGTATGACAGAAAGTGAGAATATCATGAACTTCAGACTCGGGCACACACTTACGGATAACTTGGTCAGAACAATGCTTAAATAACTCAGGGTCTTTCCATATATAATATTTAATCTGAGAAAAGAATCTGTCGTTGGCATTTTTAGACCAAGAGTCAGGAAGCTTGCCGGAAACAAGAAAATTAAGTATATGTGCATACCAAGGCGGTGAAAGATGTGTCACCTGAAAGAGATGCTCGTCGGGAAAAGAAGTATTAACATAAGTGTTATCAAGAATATGTTCCAAAGGAAGGCGAGACAAGTGATCAACAACTACATTTTCTAAACCTTCCTTATCCCTAATCTCTAGATCAAATTCTTGTAAAAACAAGATCCATCGAATCAGTGAGATTTGGCATCCTTTTTAGCTAAAAGATATCGCAGAGCCGCATGATCAATATAGATAAGGATTTTATAACCTAGGAGGTAGGGACGAAATTTTTCCAATGCAAAAATTATTGCTAATAATTCCTTCTCAGTAGTCGTATAATTTAATTGAGATTTAGAGAGGGTCTTACTGGCATAATAAATCACATGTGAAATTTTATTTACTCATTGTCCAAACACAGCTCCTATGGCAGAATCAGAGGTATCACACACGCATGAACGATAGGTGCGGTAGACAGTAAATCACGAATGGTCTTGCATGCAGTCAAACATGCATTATCAAAGACAAAAGGGACATCCTTGGCTAGCAATTCACACAAGAGTCATGAAATTTTAGAAAAGTCTTTGATGAATCGGCGATAGAATCCAGCATGACCTAAGAAAGAACGAATCTGACGCACAGAAGTCGGTGGAGGTAGATTAGAAATTAATTCAACTTTGGCCCTATCAACCTCTATACCACATTCAGAAACAATGTGACCAAAGACAATTCCTTCCTAAACCAAAAAATGACTCTTTTCCCAACTCAAAATTAAGTTAGTTTCAATGCATCGATTAAGGACTTTAGAAAGATTGTAAACATGATTCGAAAGAATTTCCAAACACAGAAAACTCATCCATGAAGACTTGTAGGAATTTATCGATCATGTCAGAGAAGATGGTCATCATATACCTTTGAAAAGTCACAGGTGCATTACAAAGACCAAAAGGCATCCTACGATAAGCAAAAGTACTACACGGGCAAGTAAAAGTAGTCTTCTCTTGATATTGAGGAGACTATTTTTACTTGGTTATACCCTGAATATCCATTTAGAAAACAATAATAACTCTGGCTGGAAAGTCTTTCTAAGATTTGATCAATGAAAGGAAGAGGGAAGTGATCTTTTCTAGTCAAAGCATTTAGTTTCATCTAATCAATGCAAACACGCGCATCCCGTGGTTTGACTCATTGGGATCTGATCACCATTCTCATTCTCTACCACTGTTAAGTCGGATTTCTTAGAAACTACTTTTGTAGGGCTGACCCACTGGCTATCAGAAATTGGATAGATAATGCCGGCATCAAAAAGTTTCACTACCTCTTTCTTCACCGCCTCTTTCATATTAGGATTAAGGCGGCGTTGCATTTTCCTAACGGTTTTAGATTCATTCTCGAGGTGAATCTTATGCATGCAAATAAAATGGTCAATACCTTTTAAATCAGCCACTGACCAACCTATGGCTTTCCTATGTTGGTTCAGAACCTCTATAAGTTGGCTCTTCTGATCGTTTCAAAGTGAAGAACAGATGATAACAGGAAGAGAGGAATCTGATCCTAGAATAACATATTTTAGCGTTTTAGGCAGTAGTTCTAATTCTAAATCAGGTGGTGCTTCCCGTGAAGAAGGTGCAGGAGTAGAAGAGAGCGGTGGAAGGGGTTCAACCATCCAAGAAACAGTTTCAATCTTCCTTTTGTCCTGACCGATTGATCGTTCTTCTGACGGATCGGTCGGTAAATCTGATTTGTGTGTCAATGTCATCTTTCGATTGTGCAATTTCTAAATTCACATCATCATCATTACCAGAGTCATAATCGTGCAAAATATCATAGAATTCATCAGAAATCATGGCATGCGATCTATCATCAATACATTCAGTCAAAATATTAACATTAAAACATTTATCATCATCAGGCTCAGGCAAACATGCAGTTTTAAAAATATTCAATTTAACATGCATGTGACCAAAAGAAACATCCATCACACTAGTTGGACAATTTATGCAGGCATTAGCAGTGGCCAAAAAGGGACGTCCCAGAATAATTGGTACAGTATTTTTGCAGTGGACAACAGGTTCTATATCTAAGACAACATAGTCAATAGGAAAGAAGAAATTATCCACTTTAACTAAGACATCTTCTAAGATACCTCTAGGTGTCTTAATGGACCTATCAAATAATTGCAAGATCAATGGTGTTTGTTTAAGTTCTCCCATCCCAAATTCCTTATAAAGGTAATATGGCATAAGGTTAACACTGGCACCTAAACCAAGAAGGGCACCATCAATATGATAGTCTCCTATACAACAAGGTATGTTAGGCGTACCAGGATCTTTCAGTTTGGGAGGTGTATCATGCTTCAAAATCGAACTAACTTGCTCGATAAGGAAGATCTTTTTATATACTTTGGATTTAGCCTGGCGTTTATGGGTACACAGATCCGTAAGAAACTTGGCATAAGAAGGAATCTGTCTAATAGTATCAAGCAAAGGTATGTTGATATTGACTTGCTTAAAGGTTTCAACGATTTCTTGGACAGTTTTTCGTGATTTTATGGTTGAAGAAGGGTCCTTAAGGGTTGCAGGAAAAGGCACTTTAGGAATATATTTAGCTTGATCAGGCTCTCTAAAATTAGATGGGCCAGTATCAGGTGCAAAATATGAATCATCTTTGGATGGATGATTGATCGACAGATCGGGTGTTTGATCGTCCAGACTGACTGGTTCACCTATTTGATTATCTACTGTTTTGCCACTTCTAAGGGTCATAATGGTTTTGGCACTCTCGAAGTTTTGACTTTCTACATAGTGCTGGCCTCTCGGGTTCGTGACAGATTGACTTGGCAAATGCCCTTCCTCTCTTTTAGCCATGTTATTAGATAATTGCCCAACTTGTTTCTCTAATTGTGATACGGATTGAATCATTGAAGATAAGTTATTTTTCAACAAGGAGACATCACCTTTGAAGGTCGCCATTTCTTCCTTCATAGATGACATGTCCCTATTGATATCACCCCTCATCTTCAAAAGTGTACTCATGATAGAACTCAAAGTGGTTTCATTAGATGAACCAGCAGGAGAAGGCTGAGGTGTATTCTGCAGATAATCTAGAGGGTACCCAGGATTTGGATTTGCAGAAGGTCTAGGTGGGTACTTGAAAGTAGAAGTATTGGATGTATTGTTTTTTCCTTGAAAGTTACTTGATTGTTATGGCTTCCAACTAAAATTGGGATGATTCCTCCAACCCGGATTGTAGGTATTACAATAAAGATTGTTCAGAGGTTTGAAAAACCATAAGTTGCATTAGCTTGTTCCTGAACAAAGTCAAGGAAATTGGGAGCCAAGTGACAATCAGTGATACGATGATCAGAGCTAAGACAAAGGGCAAAGGTATCGGAAGATGTGTGAGGCAATTGTTGAGTAAGAGTTTGACCTATTTTCAACAGATTTAAATCTTGGGCTTTTTACATATTTCTCCTTCAAAAGTTTCTAAATATCTTAATTACCCTCACATTTTTTCAGCTTACTAATATACCCTTGAAAACTTGAGAAAATGGTTAATCTTCCCCTCGGGTTATTTGCCGGCGAATCATTATGGAATATTATTAACGCCGTTAACGGCGGCAGCTAAAAAGACGTTATTACCCATGTTAATAAGCCCCTCGTAATCACCCTCTCCGTCGTCGACCTCAACCTACGCCCTTGGCAGTCACCCCCTCCGGCGTCATGCCCCTTGCTTAAGGGACTCCTACCAACACGTCAACCAGCGGGTCTTTCGTCAAGAGCCTTGCTCCGTCAGGATCCTCGTCAACTGTGGTCTTGGTAGCATCACCCAGGTCTCTGCCAGCGACGTCTCCTACACCATCGGCGCCCTGTTCTTCGGCGGCCCTGACGACAGGGAGGCCCTTGCTTATGGGATCCGAATGGCGGAGCACCCGGGCATCGCCGTCATCGTCCTCTACTTCCTCTCTGTAAATGCTGGTTCTGACGAGCAGCAGTCCTTGGACGATTCAGATATCGCTGAGCTACGCAGCAAGACAATGGCGTCTAACGATTCGATAAGGTTGGAGGAGACTGCTTTCAAGGGGAAGGCCCAGATCTTGTCGGCAATAAAGGCTATCGGCAGGTGCAACCGCTTCTTGGTCGGCCGGTCATCTCCATCGCCAGCTTTAGCACAAGCACTAGCAGGGAAGACGGACAGCCCGGAGCTGGGGCCGTTGGGGAGTTGCCTTGCATCGTCGGAGTTCTCGACTACGTCATCAATCCTAGTGATCCAGCAGGATGACCCCAGCTCCACTGCTCCCCTGCTGGTGCAAGAAGTAACGGAGGTTATGGGTGCACCCGACACGCCATTGTCCGCCATGCCGGAGGTGTCCCATTGCTAGCATTAGCTACCTAGTTGCTGCATGCTCCATGCCCTTGCTAGTGTTTGTGGGCTTGTTTCTTTCTTCTTCTTCTCATTTGTTTGAAGGTGTAACCGCTCTTGTCCGAGCCGAAGCCAGAGCCCTTGCTGGTCATGAAGCTTGAATCCCCTGCTTGGATCGGCAGGAGCCATGACGAGAAGCTATTCCTCCTCTGCCAATCCTGAGACTTTGGAATTCAGAAATTTCATGAATTCCCCGAGAATTATGACCAGTGGTAGACCGACTCCTAGAAACTGAGGTATTGTATTGTAAATTTTCTGCAAGCTTGTCATACATTTCCCAAAGAGCAGTCCAAGGTTTACTAAGGACAACACCTCCGCAGCAGGCTTCGACCATTGTCCTATAACGATCATTAAGACCATTATAAAACGAATGGGCTAACTGCAACTCAGGAACCTCATGATGGAGACACTCTCTAAGAAGATCCTTAAATCTTTCCCAAGCTTCATGAAACATCTCATCTTCATTTTGTTTAAAAGAAATAATCATGGTTTGATAGTTTTGAGTTTTAATTATAGGGAAATATGTTTTAAGGAAAGCATTCTGAAGTTGATCCCATGTTGAAATCGAATTTGGAGCTAAGGTTTGGAGCCAATGCTTAGCCTTGTCTTTCAAAGAAAAAGAGAAAAGCTTGAGTCTAAAGGCATCATCATTAAAATGCTGAAGTTTGAACATGAAAAGGATTTCAAGGAAGCTAGCAATGTGTCCATAGGGATCCTCATTCTCACGCCCATAGAAAGAAGGTTAGGCTGTAATCCAGTTAGGCTTAATCTCATAATATATGGGATTGATGGTAGGTGGGTTGATACAAGAAGCATATGTATAAGCTCCAGGTAGGAAGTGATTCTTAACTGGGACTTCTCTATTATTTCTATCATTTCCACCCCTACCCATATTATCATCAGGGTCAATGACATGTTCCTCATTTTCAGCTATAAAACATTGCAGATTACCTAAGGGTGCGTTTGGTTGCGGGATAGTCTATCCCGGGATTAGAGGGAATGGGGATTGGTATTCTGGGATAAGTAGTGGGATATGTATGGTATTTTGTTGAAAAGTAGTGATAAATTAGTAATGTTTGGTTGAAAAAGTATAGATAAAGTTGATATGATTGGTTGAAAAGTAGGGATAATGAAATAATGATTGGCTGAAAAGTGAAAAAGTAGGGATAAAGTTGATGTGATTGGTTGAAAAGAAGAGAAAATATAGTAATGATTGGTTGAAAAGTAGGGATAAAGTAGGGATAAAGTGAGAATAGGGATGGGGATAAAAGTAGGGATAAAAGTGGGGATTAGATGGTGTTTGGTTGTAATGCAGGGATAAAGTGGGTTTAACCCGGGATAAGGAATCCTTATCCCCCAAGCAAACAAGGCCTCAACCCACCTTCCATCAATCCTATATATTATGGGATTTCTGTCCTAAGGTTCTAGCTGTTCGAAGTGTGGCCTCTATTTCT
Source organism: Narthecium ossifragum (assembly GCA_963920575.1). Taxonomy (NCBI): domain Eukaryota; kingdom Viridiplantae; phylum Streptophyta; class Magnoliopsida; order Dioscoreales; family Nartheciaceae; genus Narthecium; species Narthecium ossifragum. The sequence goes on from OY986973.1 coordinate 13,932,707, forward strand.
AGATCCAAAGGTTCTAGCGGTTTATATATGGATCTTCTGCCTTGCATGCAAGATCACACCAAAAAGAGAAAAAGAAAATAGAATATTCGGAGGAGAGAAGAAAATCCGAAAAACAACGATTGAAACGAAAAGTTTTCAAGTAAGAAAACTAACTTGACAGCACTCGCGGTCAATCTCTGATGATGATGCATAATGTTATATTTTTATCCCTTAATACTTAGTCTCATGTGCTTATTTGGTACCTAAATACACTCATTATTCTTATATTTTGATTTAGGATGCAATTGAAGTCCTTAAGTCGAAATGAAGCTGAAAAGAGTATATGGATCAAATTTAAAGATTAAACTGTACCTGCTGATGAAGAATCAGATGATGTGTCATATATGGTTGGAAACCTCTTCAAGTCTAGTTTCTGGAGAATTTTACGGTTCGTGATTCCGAGTTTCCTAGAGGAAGTTACGGCAATTTTAGTACCGATGACGTAGTCTGGATGGCAGAACAGTAAATACTCTGGAACGTCCGATCGATCCGTCTATGCAGAAACCTGATAGAACGCATACTTTTCAGTTGTACACAGTCTGATCGATCCCACTATCCATCCTACTTAGAAGATCGATCCGACACCCCTGGTAAGATCGATCCGACTCGGGCGTAGCAGGAAATTAAAGATTCCGATGAGAAGGATCGATCCGACATCCATAGAGGGATCGATCCTACTTTCCCAGTGAAGAAATTCAACGGTTCAGATCAAATTCGAGGATGGGAATCTTATGGGCAATAAATAGGGTTCTTTTTAGGGATTAAGGGGGGCGAATTCTAGAGGTTTTTGGCTGCTCCTTTCTATTTCTTTGATATTTCTAGGGTTCTTCTTTCTTCTTGAGAGGATTGGATTGTTCTTGATGGCCTTTCGTAGCTAAACCTTAATTCTTGGTCGAGGAGACTGAAACCTCGGAATCAATGAAATTATGAGATCTAATCTATTTTTATTGTTCAGTTTATACTTGAGTATTGAATGTTCTTCTGAGATTAAATATTCATGATTGTCTTGTCTAATTGCTAGGAGGCCTACTAGTTTATTATTCATTACGATCTAATGTTAGGTTGGATATCAAATCTGTAATTGTTTGATCCCTCTGATCTGCGAAGCAACTGAGATCTATTGATTTACTGCTTTTCAGAGATTAATAGATCTTAGGAAGAATTTTCAACTAGATTAAATGCAACCGCTTGTGCTTGTGTTGTTTGGCTTCATTGATCTCCCTATTCTTAAGGCTGCTAGTAGATTAAATCTATAGTGCTTGTCTTAGGTTGTTTAGTAGTTAGGGTTGATTAGATCGCTTGTTTCTAATTAACTATGATTGAGGAGAGATTCGAATTTAATTCGAACGGTGAATATTCATGGTATGAATTGATATATACTTGCATCGATGATTAGTTGTTGGATTCCGATGGTGGATGTTGACTTAGACCAAAATTTGTTCTCTTGATTCAACACATTTCTTCGCTTTAGATTATTTCTTTATTGTTTTCTTCACGCTTAAAACCTCGCATCTTTGTTCACTTAACACAAAACTAGACTAAACACTCTTCGTGGGATCGACTCGTACTCGCACTACTATATTTATTTTGAAGGGTATTGGTTTTATTTTTGAGTGCCTACGATAGCACATCAAATTTTGGCGCCGTTGCTGGGGAGTGATTCTAGTTGATTTTTGGGCTTATTGTTATCTTTATTTTAAAAAAAAAGAAAAAAAGAGTTTATACAAATTTTCTTGATTTGTTTTTCTCGGTTTATCAGAATCTTCTTGATTGTTTATGATTATAGCTCGATCTTTTAATCAAGATGATTTACAGTACGATCCAGAGATAGAAAGAACTTTGCACAAGTTAAGGAGGGAAGCTCGAAGAAACTCTGAGGAGAACAATTTGACTCTTGATCTCCTATTTGCTAGTGATTCGGAATTAGAAGAGGAAGAAGTCATGGTCGGAAATCCGACTTTGAAAGAACTTGCAGCCCCAGATTTGAATCAACAACCCTTATGCATTACATTCCCTACATTGGATGTCGCTACTACTTTTCAATTGAAATCTGGACTAATACATCTCTTACCCACTTTTCATGGACTTGCAGGTGAAGATCCTCACAAGCATTTAAAGGAGCTTCATGTTGTGTGCACAAGTATGAAACCCATGGGGGTGACTGAAGATCAAATCAAATTGAGAGCATTCCCGTTTTCTTTGAAGGATTCGACTAAGGATTGGCTTTATTATTTACCATCTGAGAGTATTACTACATGGAATGAGATGAAGAGGTTGTTTTTAGAGGAATATTTCCCAGCTTCAAGGGTGGCCAACATTCAGAAAGAGATCTGTGGTGTAAGGCAACATAATGGAGAGTCTCTACACGAGTATTGGGAACGTTTCAAGAAATTATGTGCAAGCTGTCCCCATCATCAAATTAGTGAGCAATTACTTATCCAATATTTTTATGAGGGCTTACCAACCAATGACAGGAGTATGATTGATGCCGCTAGTGGAGGAGCTTTTGTGGATAAAACTCCTGAAGCCGCGAGGAACTTGATTGCAAATATGGCGGCTAATTCTCAACAATTTAATACTAGACTTGATTCTTATTCAAAACATGTTAATGAGGTAAATGTCTCATTCCTTGAACAACAGATTGCTTGTCTAACTTCTCTTGTTCGTCAATTGGCTGTAGGTAATATGCAAACAGCAAAGGTTTGTGGGATTTGTTCGGTGACAGGACATCCAACCGACATGTGCCTAACTCTTCAAGAGGAGCCTAGTGAACAAGTAAATGCAACGGGTAGTTTCCCTGGACTACCGCAAAGGAAGTATGATCCATATTCAAACACGTATAATTCGGGACGGAGGGATCACCCTAATCTCAACTATTAGAATCCACAAGTAAATCAGCCCGCAACTCACTTCCGTCTAAGTGGCCAGCAATATCAACAATATAGACCGTCATACCCCCCGAGACAACAACCAAACCCAACTTCTAATTCTGGTATGTCTTTAGAAGATATAGTTAAATCTCTTGCTACTAATACTTTGCAATTTCAACAGGAGACGAAGGCTAGTATTCAAGGTTTGGAACATCAGGTGGGCTAGATGGTGACTGTAATTAGCAAGCTAGAGGTGCAAAGTTTGGGAAAATTACCCTCTCAAATGGTAATAAATCCAAAAGAAAATGCAAGTGCAATTGTTTTGAGAAGTGGTAAAGAAGTTGAGTTTCCAGCAAAGGAAGTCACTGCATCTTCACCGCAAGGAAAAGAGCAAGACATCGTCGCGAACAAGGACTTTTCTGATGACGATGACGTACCTAAACGTAAGTTTCCACCTCTTTCTGATTATAAATCAGTGCCTCCTTTTCCTCAGGCTTTAACAGAATCTAGAAGATACGAGAAGAATTCAGATCTATATGAGACTATTCGCCGATGCGAGGTAAATATTTCACTCTTAAATGCTATTAAACAAGTACCTCGTTATGCTAAATTCTTGAAAGAATTGTGCACAATTAAGAGGAAGCAGAAACTTAAAGGATGTGAGAAGGTGAGAGTTGGTGAAAATGTTTCTGCAATTCTTCAAAGAAAAATTCCTACAAAGTGTAAAGATCCAGGTATGTTTACTATCCCATGTACAATTGGTAATAGTAAATTTGAACGGGCCATGTTAGATTTAGAAGCTTCTATCAATGTCATGCCATATTCTATATATGCTTTTTTAAAACTTGGACCTTTGAATGAAACTGGTGTTGTGATTCAATTGGCTGACATATCTAACGCCTATCCTAAATGTGTAGTTGAAGATATTCTTGTGCAAGTTAATGATTTAGTTTTCCCTGCTGAATTTTATGTGCTTGATATGGAGAATGATGATCATACAACTCCTATTTTGTTCGGAAAACCATTCTTAAAGACATCCAACACTAAGATAGATATGCGTAGTGGTACACTTACCATGGAATTTGATGGTGAAATTGTTAAGTTTGAAGTATATGATGCCAAGAAGTATCCTACTAATGATTGTCATGTTTATTCTATTGATGTGAGGGAATTGAAAGCTACAGTTAGAGATGCTTCGGGGAAGTGTCTAGAGAAGGCAGATGAAGAAGCTGTCCAGCCATGTCCAGTCGACCGCGAGGAAGATTCGGTCGACCGCCGAGAATACCAGGAGCACTTATCCGATGAACCTCCTCCGGCTGAAGTTGAAAGCATTCCTATTACGTCGCGAGGTATTTTTCCTGTGACTATTTCATCTTCATTAGTGGTTAAAAAGGAGATGACCTTAGTAGATATTTTCATATCTCGACGGATTTATTCTCGATCATGTGATCTTGACATCCTTGACAATCCGAACGACGACATTCTTAATAGGTCAGTGGATGATTCGATTATATTTGAGCATAATGTTGACTCCTTTCTTCCTGATCACCATGATGACATATATTTTTGTTTGAGAGATCTAGCTATCTTGTTTACTGGTGTGAGTATGAAAAAGCGAACTCTCATTTTTGAAAAATACCACTTGGACTCTTAAGCTAAATTAACCTTGGTGGCACTATTGAGGTCAAATATTCAGATTATAGCACCTAGTGATTTTGCATCCCATCGTGCTATAGAACGTCGTCCACCGAGGGCACGATTTAAAATTCTCTATATTGTATAGAGTGGTTTAGTTGGCTTTATTTGCTTTATTTGCTTTATTGTGTGCTTGAGCGTGCTTGAATTATTTTTAGGTTGTGTACTTGCATGTTGCTTTTGTTTTTGCTTTGCTTTGTTTTTTTTTAGGTGATCGAGCATTCCCTATCATACCTGAAGAATTCTCCCAGCCATGGTGGTTATGGAAATTCAAAGTTTGGCAACTCCCACAGTATTCAAAGAAGAAAGCATGAAGTCGAGCCAATGACAATAAACAAAGGCGCTGCTTGGGAGGCAACCCAAGAGGAGTTCGTTCCTTTCTCTTTTTATTTTCGCATTTCCATTTTAGTTATATTTATTTTTGCCTTTTCTTTGCATTTCACCTTACATTGAGGACAATGTCAGTTTCAAGTGTGGGGGAGGAGATCTAGGAAATCTAGGTTGCATTTGCCATGAGCGAGAACTAGTTAAGCTTGACATATTCATAACATGATTGAATGAGTAATCTTGCGACTTAGAATTAATTAGTTGATTTATTTTTCTTAAGATGGTAGTGACTAAATGAGTAAACAAAAGCTGGTGAGATTTTGAGCCTCTAGACTGACACATTCATATCAGTCTCACTATTTTCTTTCATGAGAGATATTCTTTCATGGATTTGTTTCTCTAGAACTTGCTTTGATTCTATTCAAGATCACATTGACACATGCAGACATGAACATGATTAAGGCCCTCTTTGTTATAAGTTGCATAAGCCAAATAGCCTACCTTGCAATTAATTTTTCCTTTTGCTAAACACCTTTGAGCTTTATTGACTTCATTGTTAACCCACATTATAAACTTTAAACCTGAAAAACAATGCCGATACCCAAGCCATAGGACTAGTGGAGCATTGATCATCATTATGATATGTATGGGTGTGCAAGTTTCAAGTGTGGGGGTGTTTGGATTGGTGGTATGGCTGTGATTGAAAAATTGGAACATGGATCATGTTTTCATTCGCAATTTATGGTTGTATTGTTCAGTCTAAAAAAAAGAAAAAATAAATCAGAAAAGGAAAAGAAAGAAAAGAAAGAAAAGAAAGAAAAGAAAGAAAAAAATGAAGGAGGAAACTGTTTCTCATGGTACAAAATGTGGTTTTGAATCCTCCTAATACTCCAAGAAAAGGGGTATGGTTATGTATGATTTCTACAAAGAAATGTTACATGGTGTGAGTGCTTTAAAGTCATATTGAAGAAGTTCTTGAATGGAGTGATTGGTTATACATGTATTATTGATGAATTTTTACTCCATTAGTTCCATTGGCTTTTGAGCTACATTCCCAAATATTTCTCGCCTTGACCCTAAACCCGGTTACAACCCTTGAAAGTCTTTATGATCCGTGTTATGCATGTGATTCTAGTGGTGGAGAATGAGAAGACATGCAAGCTTATGGTAGATCATTTTTATTGGAATGAATTTGAGTGAAACACAAACCCTTCAAACACATGAGAGTTGAGTGTTTATTTCCATGAGGGTCTACTTATTTGGTTTGCTCCATATTCAAGTGAAAATGATTACTAATTGATATCAAGCTGTTGAGAAATGTTTGTTCATGATATGTTATGAGTTGTGAAGAGTTTGATTGTTCTTTGTTGATGGCGTTGCAACCTTGATTTTGAGTAGAGTGAATTTTAGTTTTGCCCGAGGACGAGCAAAAGCTAAGTGTGGGGGAATTTGATGATGATGCATAATGTTATATTTTTATCCCTTAATACTTAATCTCCTGTGCTAATTTGGTACCTAAATACACTCATTATTCTTATATTTTGATTTAGGATGCAATTGAAGTCCTTAAGTCGAAAAGAAGCTGAAAAGAGTATAATGATCAACTTCAAAGATTACACTCTACCTGTTGATGATGAACCAGATGATCTGTCATATATGGTTAGAAAGCTCTTGAAGTCTACTTTCTGGGAAATTTTACAGCTCATGATTCTGAGTTTTCTAGAGGAAGTTACATCAATTTTAGTACCGATGGCGTAGTCTGGATGGCAGAACAGTAAATCCTCTGGAAAGTCCGATCGATCCGTCTCCCTAATAGGATCGATCCGTCTAGGCAGAAACCTGACAGAACGCATACTTTTTAGTTGTACACAGTCCGATCGATCCTACTATCCATCCTACTTAGACAATCGATCCGACACCCCTGGTAAGATCGATCCGACTCGGGCATAGCAAGAAATTAAAGATTCCGATGAGAAGGATCAATCCAACACCCATAGAGGGATCGATCCTACTTTCTCAGTGAAGAAATTCAACGGTTCAGATCAAATCCGAGGATGGGAAACTTATGGCTATAAATAGGGTTCTTTTTAGGGATTAAGGGGGGTGAATTCTAGAGGTTTTTGGTTGCTCCTTTATATTTCTTTGATATTTCTAGGGTTCTTCTTTCTTCTTGAGAGGATTGGATTGTTCTTGATGGCCTTGCGTGGCGAAACCTTAATTCTTGGTTGAGGAGACTGAAACAACGGAATCAATGAAACTGTGAGATCTAATCTATTTTTATTGTTCAGTTTATACTTGAGTATTGAATGTTCTTCTGAGATTAAATATTCATGATTGTCTTGTCTAATTGCTAGGAGGCCTACTAGTTTATTATTCATTACGATCTAATGCTAGGTTGGATATCAAATCCGTAATTGTTTGATCCCTCTGATCTGCGAAGCAACTGAGATCTATTGATTTACTGCGTTTCAGAGATTAATAGATCTTAGGAAGAATTTTCGACTAGATTAAATGCAACCGCTTGTGCTTGTGTTATTTAGCTTCATCGATCTCCCTATTCTTAAGGCTACTACTAGATTAAATCTACAGCGCTTATCTTAGGTTGTTTAGTAGCTAGGGTTGATTTGATCGCTTGTTTTTAATTAACTATGATTGAGGAGAGATTCGAATTTAATTCGAACGGTGAATATTCATTGTATGAATTGATATGTACTTGCATTAATGATCAGTTGTTGGATTTCGATGGTGGATGTTAACTTAGACCAATGTTTGTTCTCTTGATTCAACTCATTTCTTCACTTTAGATTATTTCTTTATTGTTTTCTTCACGCTTAAAACCCCCCATCTTTGTTCACTAAGCACAAAACTAGGCTAAACACTCTTCGTGAGATTGACTCGTACTCGCACTACTACATTTATTTTGAAGGGTATTGGTTTTATTTTTCAGTGCCTATGACAGCACATCAATCTCACGGTCGACCGCGGGACTATGCAACCTTATTTGAAGACGCGACGGTCGATCCTGATATCAACCTTGAGAAGCTTATTCCGTGACAGAGCCTCACAGTCGATCCGGTGATCGATGTCATGAATGACCGCGGCTATTATTGAGCACCCCAGTCGATCTGGCGGTCGACCATCCGTATGCTTCAAGGTAAAATCGTTCGAATGCTGCAAAAATTCCAGAAAATTGTCAAAAAAATCGTAAAAATGTAAAATAAAGTAATTCAAAATAAAAATCTAACTATGCTCAGAAAACGAGTTAAGAGAAAATTAAATCGATACTACGCTGAAAATCAGAAGAAGATTCCCAGGCAACGGTGTCAAAAATTGATCGCTTGTAAACGTGTCGTTAAATCCGATGCAAACTCATTCAAAAATAGAATTTATAAACCCTTATTCAGAATACTAAACTATGAGGTAGAATAGTTATGAAATACGGGATCCAAATACAAGGAAAACTTTGATTATGAAGGAGAAACTAGAATTAAATTTCGGAACTCTAAACCTAAAGCGAAGAGGATTGATTTGGGTTTTAGAAACTTATTAATTAAAACTAATTAAGAAAGCGATGTAAAAAAGATTGAAATATATTAATGAGAGAAAACCTAGGGATTACTCAATCCACTTTAGTTTCACTTCCTGTACTCTCTAGTTATCCTATTGTTTTCTTATCTATGAAAGTCCAGGGGGGGTGAATTGGACTCTTTTATGGAAATACAATAGATACAAACCAAGATAAAATGCTAGAAGACTAGTATGGTTGTTTAGATATGAAATCAATAAATAAAACACATAATAAAGAATAAGAGAGAGAGTTAGGAGACTTGCACCAAATTTTATAAGGTCCTCCTTGAGGTTCCACTACTTATAATTTTCCCGTACAAGTTTTTTCACCAAGTTTCTGGGTGCTTGGCAACCATACAAATCCTCCAACAACTGCTGGAGCTCCCCCTCAAACTTTCGGGTGCTTGAGAATCTTACAAATCACTCCAAGCAACTCTTGGAGATTTCTCACAAAGTTTACTTCACAACTTGAAGTAGGTTTACAAATATTTAAGCTCTAAAAAGAAGCTTAAAACTTGTTACAATGTAACGTAATATCTCCCTTAGTCTTACACCAAGTTTCCTAGATCTTCTCATATATACTTGAGCTTTAAGACCTCAAAAAGCAGCTCCCAACGGCCACTTTGCTTTTCTGCAATGGCTCTTTAACGACTAGTTTTCTGACTGGTGGTCGATTGTTGCATCGTCTGCAACATCGTCCGCAACATCGTCCGCAACATCTTCTTGAGCCGCGGTCGATCCACGCATCGACCTTCAAATTTCTTGGTCGACCGTCACATCGTTAGGAAAAACCCTTCCCGGGGTCGATACCTCGTTCAACCGTCACTTCTCCTCAACCGAGTAACATAGCCCACGGTTGATCGGTCCATCGACCGTCGCATCGACCGTCGCTACTTTTTTCCTCCACGGTCTATCCTTTCATTGACCGCCGCTTTCCACGGTCGATCTCTTCATAGCCCACGGTCGATCCCACGGTCGACCGCCGCATCGTCCGTGGATAATAACATTTTTCAAATATGAAAGTTAAAGCAAGTTTTCAACAAATATTTTATCACATATATATTTTAACATTTAGGAACATATTGGTATCATCAAAACATCATCAAAAACACCATTAGGACAAACAATCTCTCCCTTTTTGATGATGACAATCTATTTATATGTGATGATAAAATATCTATTGCTCCCCCTAAATCTATGCATCCATTTCTTTGATAAAAGGTGTTCTAAGATGAATACGAAGGATGCACACCAGTCATATGATATTTAAAAGTTCTATCCATGATATTATGAAAAAATAGTTTATCTTTTAGTATAATTTCTTCTTTAACTTACAACATGATTGGTAGCAGTAGATCATATCACAGCTTTTTCTCCCCCTATGGCATCATCAAAAAGTGGGGATGGGGTAAGAAAAAAAATTGATCACTATTGGAGGCTTGATATCTAATCATTACTTATGATACCAAAAGAAGTAGGGGATATATTTAGAAAAAGAAAAAATTCTTGACCCATTCAAATAAAGTACTCCCCAAACATAAGTTCTTTTATCTCCCCCAAATACAAACTATTAAAAAAAAATTAAAAATGAGATGCGATGAAAATTTTAAAAAGAATGTGACACGGTCGACTGTCGAGTACGATTTGAGCATTTCTTGAAATATTGCGTAGTCACGGTCGATCCAAGTGAACTCAAGATCGACCGTCACTTTCAGAAAATGAATTTTGAAATTTAATTTAAAATGAATTTTGAATCAATAATCTCATGAAATTTTGCATACACATGTAATTGAATATTATGAAATAAAACAAGTCATTAAACATGGAATTCATGTATTTAATCAAAAATATGTCACATGAGTGTATGTGTGTGAAGATGAGTATTTAAGAACTAACATACCACTTTTCTATTGCATGAAACCATTTGAGCAATTGAAGCAAATGGTGCATACAAGTCACAATTTCTCATGAAAGATGATTAAAATTCATTTCAAATCCGTAAGCATTATAATGCATAATATGACACTTTGACCTCTTTTAAAATCAATCAAGATACAAGATTTTAACCAAGATTAATTCTTTTCAAGGATTCATTTTTAAATCAAAAAGACTTCATAAGAAAAATAAATCAAAGAATAAAGTTCACTATAACTATTTTGAAATACCAAATGAAAATGGAGGAACAAGACTTCATACCATTGGAGGGATCATTTGATGACTATTTAGCTTACCTCCTTTTCTTGGAAACATTGTCTTAACCTCACCATATGCCGTGAGCATCCACCATCAAGATATCACCTTTTTCTTTTGAATTTGTCTTGACAAATGGATCTCAAGCATCCCTAACACAAATCATGTCTTGATTTTTTGTACCCAAATCTTTTTGGGTCCACTATCGTTAGTTCTTAAAATGTGCATATAAGATGAATGCTTTGGAATCCAAAACGTGTTAGCACTTGCATTCTTCATTAAATAGCAATTAGGAGCAATATGTCATATTTTACAACAATAGTGACAAGTAGGTGCATTTGCTAATCTAGGAGGATGAGATAATGTTTTAACAAAGCTTGTCTTTTTAAAATTATTCATCTTCCTAGGGTTATAGCCAATTCCATTTTTGTTCAATGAGCTACGTTGGCTATCAAGGATCTCATTAAGTATAATCTCATTCTTCATAAACTTAGAAAGAGTAATTTTCAAATCATTATTTTCAACGGTCATATCCCTTTTTTATTCTCACAAAATGATGATTTCCTTTTGTGAGTTACTTGAGTTATTTTGTAAAATGTCATGCTCACATTTCCAATTTTCAAGTTCTTTTTTAAGTGAGGCATGATCATCAATAGATGTCTTACTCATCATGCATTTGTTTTCATTTTTCAATAAGTCAATCCTATGCATGGCATCTAGTTTTTCTTGTGCTAGCTTCTTCAAGTCCTTACATGAAGTATAATATTTCTTTTTAAGGAACTTGAAATCTTTAGCTAAGGAATGATAAGCTTCAAAAAGTTCATCAAAAGCTAGCTCATCATTTACCTCATGATCTTCTTTCTTGTCCTAGATGGCTATTAGACAAATATTTGCCTTTTCTTGCTCTTTTTCATCGGAGGAAAAATCCCTATCGCTTTCACTCCAAGTTGCCACCATGCCTTTCTTTTTCTTGAAATTCTTCTTTGTTGGCTTCTTGAGTCGAGGGCAATCGGGCTTGTAGTGTCCGAGCTTTCTACACTCATAACATATAATGTCATTTGAATTAGATGAAGTAGAGTTTGATTTTTCACCTTCGGAGGTTTTCTTCTTGAAAATTTTCTTTCCTCCTTGGCGATTGAGCATCCTTTTGATTTTTCTTGTAATTGATGCCAATTCCTCATCGCTCGAATCCGATTCTTCATCACTTGAACTTGATGAATCTTGGTATGTCGACTTGAATGCAACCGATTTTTCTTTCTTCTCTCCTTTATTGTTGCTCTTCTTCAAGGTCATCTCATAGGTCATGAGTGAACACATGAGCTCATAACTTGGAAAGGTCTTTGGCTTCTTCAATCGCCATCACCATGGGATCCCATGCACTAGGCAGACACCTAAGTATATTTCTTACAATTTCATCATTAGTGTCGCGCCCCGACCCGCGTAGGCCCAACCGGGTCGGGTGACGCGAAGCGAAACCTAACCTACTGCGGAAATTTTGGCGAGGTTTCCCTCTAATCGTAGTGGTTACCCTAACAATTCTTAATCATCCTGTATTCAGACAAATACAAAACTCAAAGACTGAACTGACATATATTACAAAACCTCAAAACAGAGAAATTATATATTTATCACTCCCGTAGGAGACTATCTATAACAAAAAGGCATAAAGCTGTAAAGATCGCCACCTCTCAAGAACCGCCAGACGCCGCCACGTCACCAAACACCGGCCCGGTAGGGGCGACCAAAGAAGAGCTAGCGCCAGCACCTGCAAACCGCAGCTCGGGTAGGAGTGAACACTAAGCTCAGTAGGGACACTACACTACGACACTCACAAGGGATGGAACACAACAGTGTCGCCCTCAAGCAAGACTTGGGTATGCAGCAAGGGTCCCATAACCCTTTGCCGGTGTCCCTAGGCATACCCAACCATGGTCACCCCAAGGGACTGGGCCCATCCTGAATACACCTAGTGCGGGCAGGAACAGACACTGCCTGGGCTGGACTCCTCCGACGGCCCCCAAAGAAAAGAACCGACACCGGTTGCACCCCCAACATCTGGCTCGAGGCAGACACGACCTCTAAACATCAAACAATATGTATTCAGGTCATCTAACCGTATCATCGAAAACAACTGAATACTACAAATCGAGTCCTGGACCAACCTACCCGCAACGGTCCTAGAGCTAGATCCGGGCTACCCGAAAGCCCCGGATCGGCAACGCCCTACACAGATGCAACTAATGCACAACACAATGCATGCATGAACATGCGCAAGATAAAACAGATAAACATGCAACAGTATGTGATGATATACAAAGACAAGGTCTGGGCACGGCACCCTGCCGGCCCGGGGTGGTGAACAGATAGATAAGGTCTAGGGAGCTGCTGCAGTGGTACCACCACCAACTGCCAGCAGTCCACCATAAAACCTGCACCGGGAAGCAACCCCGCAAACAACAGCTCACATATATAACAGGTAAAGCCCTCGGCGCACGCCGGCATGCAAGGCTAGGGAAAGCTGTAGGGAAACCTGCCCGTTTATTCTAAACATCCGGGAGTCATCACTCCCCCGGTTCACCACTGCCCTATTATAGGGCTAACATGCTTAAACATATGTACAAGGTATAAAGCAGTAAGGAAAACCGACATACCAAGCCCCGCGGGCAAAGGTCATGAAAAATCCTCTCTGCTGCTAAAGGATCGATCTTTTCCTAAGAGAAGATCGATCTTTTAAGTAACAGTGAGCTTCCCTCACTATCGAGCCAAAGAAGATCGATCCTTCCTCCCAGGAAGATCGATCTTTCTCGAGACAGAGGGTGCCCTTCATGTCGCACCAAGAAAGATCGATCCTTCCTCCCAGGAAGATCGATCTTCTTCGCGACGAAGGGTAACCATGCTACCCAAGACCCAGGATCGATCTTCTCCAAGCAGAGGATCGATCCTTCATCGGGCGCAGCATGACCAACCAAGAGGGATCGATCCTTCCGGCGAGGAATACCGCCGGAAGATACATCCAAACACAACCAAACTCTGGGATCTGATAGATCAAGATCCCACGAGTCCAAAACCGGTTAAATCACGTAAAACAAACATGTGTATTTAGAGATCTAAGTAAAAGAACACAATCAAACCGGAAACTCCAAAAACCCGGAAATAAAAGTAGGTAGGAATCCCTACCGGAGCAAGAGCAGCTTAAATCCAAGCAGCTAGGCCTTGGATCGTCCTCAAACGCCTTCAAAAATCATAATATCTGAGCTCAGATCTCCGGATTTCAAAAGGGATTCAAGGAAGAAAGTCTCGTCTGCTTTATAGGCAAACGAACCGACTTATGAATGATCGATCTTCCCTTAGGCAAAGATCGATCCTTCATGACGATCGCACCTTGACTTTCTGGCACAAGAAGATCGATCTCTTAGCTAGAGAAGATCGATCCTTTTTGTGATGAAAGCTAAACTTAGGCAAGAACTCAAGCCTAAGTCCGGATCTTTCGATCCCGGGTCCCACTAACCGTTCTAACCAAACATTACCACAAACACGGTCAGTGTTTGCACACGCGGGCGTGAAACAAGCCGACAATGCGCAATTTACCAAATTGCCCTTGCGGTCCACGATGAGCCACAGGAGTAGAGGGACGGGTCCTCACAATTAGCATAAGATTTGCCAAGAGATTGAAGAACATTCAAAATATTATTAAAGCGTGTAAATATTTCACTAATGGACTCGTGTTCCTTTATGCTAAACAATTCATAGTCATGAACAAACATACTTATCCTAGTCTCCTTAATTCGGTTGGTTCCCCCATATGTAATTTCAAGTTTCTCCCATATTTCCTTGGCTGATTTACAACTTGAAATTCAAATAAATTCATTGGGGCTCAATGCATAAATAAGAAAGAAGCTTTAGCATTGATTTCCAATTTTCTTAAGTCGGATGGAGTGTACTCACTTTTAAGCTTGGGTACATCCTTTCCTTCATGTATTTTACTAGGAATAAATGGTCCATCCTCAATAGTAAGCCAAGCTTCATAGTCTAAGGATTGGATAAAAAATTTCATCCTAGTCTTCAAATAATTGTAATTTTCTCCCTCAAAGTAGGGAGGCCTATTGGTAGATTATCCTTGTTGGTTTTCCATCTATACCTAGGATCCTCTAGGGTCATTAAACCTCGAATTTAGAGACGAGGCTCTGATACCAATTGAAGGTCCAAGGGGGGGTGAATTGGACTCTTTTGCGAAAATACAATAGATGAAAACCAAGATAAAATGCTAGAACACTAGTATGCTTGTTTATATATGAAAGCAATAAATAAAGCACATAATGAAGAAAAAGAGAGAGAGTTAGGAGACTTGCACCATATTTTATAATGGTTCGGCCAACCTTGCTTACGTCCACTTCACTCAAGGTCCTATTTGAGGTTTCACTACTTGTAATTCTCCCTTACAAGTTTCCTCACCAAGCTTCTGGGTGCTTGGCAACCTTACAAATCCTTAAACAACTGTTGGAGCTCCCCCTCAAGCTTTCAGGTGCTTGAGAACCTTACAAATCACTCCAAGCAACTCTTGGAGATTTCTCAAAAAGTCTATGTCACACCCCGACCCAGAAAACCCATCTAGGACGGGGTGTGAGGGTTCCTATCACTATTCACATCCAACTGGCGTGATACATTCGCGAAAAATAGAGATAAACTTAAACAATTTAAACTCCAGAGATAAAGCTGTAATTCAATTCATAAATACATCAAGTTGTACTGTTTAAACATCTGATACAATTCTTATCAAACTCTTCCAAGGAAAAAGATATTATACATATAATCCAAAAATCCTCGAAGATGTTTATAATATACAAAAGGCCAAAAAGCAGTTCGGTACCCTATAGTTTTCCAGTTTTGCAATTTAGTACCATGTAATTTCAAAATTATCAAAAAATACTCCAAGTTACATAATAGTGCAGTATAAACCTTTCATCCGACGCCGTTACACATTTTAACGGCAAATCGGTCACTGTACTCAATTTTGACTGGTATTTGGTCTATTTTGACTGGTTTTTGCTGACGTGGGGAGTGAGAGAGAGAGAGAGATACGGGAGGGAGGGAGAAAGCACCAGCCGGAGATGGAGATCCGGCGTCCAACGGAGTCCTTATGTGGTAATAATCAAGAGAGAGATCATCGTCGACGGCGGTAGTGTTGGTGGCGAGGCTTCTTAGTTTGTCGCCAACGGAGGGAGGGGGCGATGTCTGATTGGAAGGAGAGGTCGAAGTCCGAGAGCATGACGTGGTCGTCGCCCCGGAGGAGAACGTTCTCCGGCTTAAGATCTCGATATACAAACCCGAGCGCATAGAGGTACTCCAATGCGAGAAGCACCTTGGCGGCATAGAAGCGGGCGGCGCGGATGGGAAGGCGATGGCCTGGGTGGCGTCGGAGGAGGGCGTGAAGGTCCCCGCCGGAGCAGTAGTCTATAAGGAAGCAGGCGTAGTGGGAAGCATCAAGGCGAGCGTATAGAGTGGGAAGGAAAGGGTGGTCAAGGGCAGCGAGCGTCGCGCCCTCAGAGCGGACGTGGGCGAGGTTGGGGTCCTTGGCGGCGGCGGCGTCAAGGTCGATGACCTTGAGCGCGAAGTCCAAGGTCAGGTGCTCCAGGCCTCGGAGGCGGCAATGGAAGACGCGAGCGAGGTGGCCGGAGCCGAGGTTGTGGAGGAGATGGAGGTGGCGGAGGTGGAGGTTGCCATCCGGTGAGAGGTTGGCGGCGGCATGGAGCGCTGACCAGTGGGGGTCGGAGCGGCGGTGGGGGTGGCGGGTAGGGACGGTGGAGGAGGTGGATGAGAAGCTGGGGAGACTGAGGCTACGAATCTCTTCTCATGTCAGCAAATTGATATTGATGAATTTTGACTTTTTTTTATCACGTCAGCAAATTCATCCAAAAACTAGTCCAAATAATCAATAACGACTAGAGGAGCCAGAGCGCCGACATGCACGGCCTGGCCACCATCGGCACCAAGCTCGCCATGGCCATGAGCTCGGAGGATGCCGACGCCAACGACGCCACTAGTACAGAGGAGGAAGGAGGAAAAAAGAGAGGAGGAAGGAGGAAGGAGAGAGGAGGGAGGAGGAAGGGTGGCATGCATCTCCCACGTTCTCTCTCTCTCGACGGCGTCCGACGACCTCGCCTCGCTCGTCCGACGACATTGCCGTCAACTAGGGCCAGAACGGCAACGAGGGCACCCTCGCCAACACATGCTCCTCCGGCCTCTACAACTACGTCAACCTGGCCTTCCTCGTCACCTTCGGCAATAGCCAAACCCCAAAAACTCAACCTCGCCGGCCACTGTTGAAGGTCCAAGAGGGGGGGTGAATTGGACTCTTTTCAAAAATCTAGTTTAATGGAAAAACCAGTTAGGAGAGAACTAACACTTTAAATGCTTGTAGATGAAATGAAACTAAAGCAAAAAGCATGCAAGAATACAATCAAGAGGGTTAGAGAGATGGCACCGATTTTATAGTTGTTCGACCCAACTCTTGGTCTACGTCCACTTCTCTCAAGGCTCCCCTTGAGGTTCCACTACTTGCAAATCCCTTACAAGCTTTTTCTCCAAGCTTCCTGGTGCTTGGTGACCTTACACCCACAGCCACTTGTTGTTGACTATCTCTCAAGATACCTCTTCACACTTAAAGAAGGTTTACAAAGGTTGTAGCACAAAAGAGAATAAGTAGAAAGCTTCTCTAAAACTTGCTCAGATGATCTCAATAATAATGATAAAAGTTGTAGCAAGTTTACATAAAGGAACTACTTATATTTGGGCTTCAACCAGCTCAACAAGGAGCTCCAACGGCTCTCTGCAACTCTCCAACAGCTAGTTTTTTACTCTGCGCGTTGCTGGCGGTCGATCCATGCATCGTCCGTCACGTATAAAAACTCAGCCTTTTTGCTCGATGGTCGATCCACGCATCGACCGTCACTCTCACGGTCGATCGTGACATCGACCGTCACATCGTCCGTCATCCTCTGTCAAGAGAATCGCTTCCCAGGGTCAATGCTCGGATCGACCGTCGTTCCTTGACTTTTCTTCATAAATGCGCCACGGTCGACCGCCGCATCGACCGTAGCATCGTCCGTCAGGCTCTGTGAAGTTTTATGCTTCCCAGGGTCGATGCACCGATCGACCGTCGCTTCTTCACTTTCTTCATTAATGCGCCACGGTCGATGCCACGGTCGATCCGACGGTCGACCAAGGGGCCAAACGAGGGAAAAGCATAGGGGCCACGGTCGATCGGTACATCGACCGAGGGAGGCCCAGAACAAGACAGAGCCTCACGGATGATGCAACGATCGATCCGACGATCGACCATGAGGCGGAATGGAAAAGAGAGGGAGCCCGCGGTCGATCGGTGCATCGACCGTGGGAGACCAAAACTCGACAGAGCCTGACGGTCGATGCGACGGTCGATCCGACGGTCGACCCTCAGGCCGGAAAGAAGCATATCAAACGCTAGACGGGGGATCCGCCGATCGACCGTCGGGCCTTATGCACAGTTCCTCAGAACAGTGTCGGAAATCCAATTTCTTGGATTTGAATGATCAAATCTTGTTGGAAATGAATGAAACTTGGCAGGCATGCGTAATAGATGATGGAGAAGCTATTGGTATGAAGAAAACATGATTTTGATGGTTAAATTTCAAATCTAGGTCTTAATGGCCGAAAACCGACAAAACGGTGATAATGCGGGAATCATCCGATAAAATACGAAAACCAAGAAGTAGAGCTACTCTACATATGCTATAACATTCATGCATTGAACTACACAACATTCTAACATGTATTTCTACATCGAAAACACAATAAACCTATCCTAGGAGAACCCGATCACAAGATCGAGGTAGAAACACCTACTTGAGCAAGTAGGGCAGCTCCTCCTTGCGTCCAAACAGTTCAACCGCCAAGATCCGCTCCTCGAAGCTCACGTCTCCAAGCCCTAGCTCAGCCGGTTGGAGAGAGAAAGAGAGAGAGAAGGAGACAACGACAGGGAAGAAGAAAAGAGAGAGAAAGGGACAGGCTATATATAGAGATCAGGATCGATCTCGGCCGCCCAATTTGATCTTTCCTAATCGAGCTCTGATCTTCCGATCGAAAGCACTCTTAAGATTCTAATCATTCACATACATCAATGCAATGTCGTGTGTGTAACGCGGGTGTGAAACTGACCACCAGGGGGAATATTTACCAAAATGCCCCTGGGCTAAAAACCACCATACAATCGCCCGATTGTACCCCACGCAGAATCAAACCAACAGGAAAACGGCCCTCACAACCTAACAACCTTAAAAAGAATTTCGTCCCGAAATTCAATAAGGATGAAGCCGCGAAAAAGAATCAACTAGACCTACCTGCACAATCAAAGCTACAAACGCCCACAACAAGAAGCTACCTGCCGGGGTGAACAGTCGGGGAAACTCCCGACGCATGCAATCATCTCGCTCCCATGTCAAACTCTCTGCACTGCCATGCCTCCATCTGATCATCACCAACGGTATCGATCTGCCTCTGAGCACCTGATCCCGTCTGTCCAAAATCTGCACTGGCTGCTCGATGTAGGTGGCATCCTCCTCCACCTCGATGTTGTCGTGTCTGATCACGTGTGATATATCTGGAATATACTTCCTCAGCATCAACACATGGAATGTGGGGTGGACTGCTGACATGTGCGGGGGTAGAGTCAACTGGTAGGCAACTGCTCCAACGCGCCTGACGATCTCAAAAGGGACAGGGAACCTCGGCGCTAGCTTGCCCCTGCTACCAAACCTGATCGATCCTCTGCACAGAGATACCTTCAGTAGCACTCTGTCGCCAACTGTGAACTCCAGGGGTCGTCGCCTGTGATCTGCATAACTCTTCTGCCTACTCTGCGCTGTCAAGAGTCTCTGTCTGATCTAAGCCAACCTCTCTGACGACTGTCTGATGATGTCTGTACCGGTAAGGGATGCCTCCCCAACCTCCGTCGATCAACCCGTCCAGCTGGACCCTCAGCTCCTTCTGCTCTGCCGGTGCCATCCTGAAAGCTGGCAAAGAGTTCGGCCCGGTACCTGGTACAAGATCTATCTGCAAGTCTATAGCTCTGGAAGGAGGAAGGCCTGGTAGCTCGTCTGGAATGACATCAGCGAACTCACAAACTACTGCCGGCAAACTGCTCTCTCGACTGCCCTCTGCAGCGAACAAGGAAAGGCGCGCCAGTAAAGCTGACAGCTGGCCCTCGCGCCTGGGAAAACAACCACACATGAGGGAATCGACCGACTGGCGATCCCCCAGCAAAACAAAACGAGCGCCGTCAGGTGTCCAAGCAGTCACCCTGCGACGGCCACAGTCGATGATGGCTCGGTATGAAGTCAGCCAATTCATACCGAAAATCACGTCGAACCCGACCATGTCTAGCACTGGAAGGTCTAAAAAGACACGGAGGCTCCCAACCTCCAACTCGCAAGAACGGCAGATCAGCTCAACACGAGCTCCTCCGCCGACCGATGTGTCTAGGTGTAGTGTGACTCCAAGTGGCTCAGTCTCTAGCCCTAGCGATGCCACACACATGCTAGCTACAAAGGAATGCGACACCCCAGAATCTGAAAAGCTGAAAGGTACCTCTGAGAACTGGAGGGTCAACTGGGGCTGGTGGAAGAGCTAGAGTCTGCTGGGGTGGTGGGTACTGGTAGGACTGGAAAGGTGATTGAACCATGTCTGGGTACTCGCGGTCTGGAAGTGCGTAGACTCCCCCTCTGGGACCGCCTCAACCTCCACCGTGACCTCTGCCTCTCCCGGCTCCTGGTGTCCGCCAACCTCCGCCTACTCCGCTACGGAAGGACTGTGCCCTCAACGTCGGACAGTCTCGGCGAAAATGCCCTGGTTGCTGGCACTCGTAGCACACGGGAGGTCCAAGCGCTAGCTGCTGGCTCTGGCCTCCTCCCCCGGTCGTCTGTCCCTGAGGCCCAGCCGTGAGAAGTGGCTGGGTTCACTGCCTGGGCTGCTGCTGATACTGGGGTTGCTGATATGATGTCGTAGGCACTCAAAAATAAAACCAATACTCCTCAAAATAAATGTAGTAGTGCGAGTACGAGTCGATCCAACGAGGAGTGTCTAATATTTTTGTGCTATGTGAACAAGAAGGGGGGTTTTGAGTAAAACGAAAACAAAATAGAAATAATCGATAGCGATGAAACGAGTTGAATCAAGAGAACAAACCTTGGTCTAAGTCAACATCCACCATCGAAATCCAATAATTGATCATCGATGCAAGTATATATCAATTCATACCATGAATATTCACCGTTCGAATTAAATTCGAATCTCTCCTCAATCATAGTTAATTAGAAACAAGCGATCTAATCAACCCTAACAACTAAACAACCTAAGACACGCGCTGTAGATTTAATCTAGTAGCAGCCATAAGAATAGGGAGATCGATGAAGCTAAACAACACAAGCACAAGCGGTTGCATTTAATTTAGTCGAATGTTCTTCCTAAGATCTAACAATCTCTGAAACGCAGTAGATCATTAAACCCTAGTTGCCTCACAGATTAGAGGGATCAAACAATTACGGATTTGATATCCAACCTAGCAGTAGATTGTGATGAATAATATACTAGTAGGCCTCCTAGCAATTAAACAAGACAAGCATGAATATAATCACAGAATAACATTCAATACTCAAGTATAAACTGAACAATAAAAATAGATCAGATCTTACAATTTCATTGATTCCGAGGTTTCAGTTTTCTTGACCTAGAATCAAGATTTAGCCACACAGGGCCATCAAGAATAATCCTCCAAAAGATTCCATAAAGTTAGAGAAAACCTAGGATAAATATAAAAGAGTAGAAAATAACAGCCAAAAGTATCCAGCAAATCCCCCCTCAAATCCTAGAAAGAGTCCTATTTATAGCCTTAAGTGTCTTCATCCTCGGATTAGATCTGAACCATTGATTTTCTTCACTGGGAAAGTTGGATCGATCCTTCCAAGAGTGTAGGATCGATCCTTTGATTTTCTTCACTGGGAAAGTTAGATCTGAACCATTGATTTTCTTCACTGGGAAAGTTGGATCGATCCTTCCAAGAGTGTAGGATCGATCCTTTGTATCAAAATCTTCAATTTCTGGCTACGCCCGAGTCGGATCGATCCTTACAGGGGTGTAGGATCAATCCTGCTCAGGAGGATGAATAGTAGGATCGATCCTGCTGAGATCATCTGAAACGTATGTGTTCTATCATGTCTACGTGTAGACGGATCGATCCTACTAGGGAGATGGATCGATCTTTTATTCCTGAGTATTTACTGTTTTGACATCCAGACTGCGCCATTGGTACTAAAATTACCGTAACTTCCTCTAGGAAACTCGGAATCACAAACCGTAAAATTCTCTAGAAACTAGACTTCAAGAGCTTTCCAACTATATATGGCACATTATCTGGTTCTTCATCAGTAGGTACAGTTTAATCTTTAAAGTTGATCCATATACTCTTTTTAAATTTTTTTTTGAACTTAAGGACTTCAATTGCATCCTAAATCAAAATATAAGAATAATGAGTGTATTTAGGTACAAAATAAGCACAGGAGACTAAGTATTAAGGGGTAAAAATATAACATTATGCATCATCATCAAATTCCCCCACACTTAGCTTTTGCTCGTCCTCGGGCAAAACTAAAATTCACTCTCCTCAACATATCAAGGTTGCAACGCCATTACCAAAGAACAATCAAAGTCTTCAAAACTCATAACACATCATGAACAAAAATTTCTGAACAACTTGAAATCAATTACTAAGCATTTTCACTTGAAGATGAAGCAAACCAAATAAGTAGACCCTCACGGAAATAAACACTCGACTCTCATGTGTTTGAAGGGTATGTGTTTCACTCAAATTCATTCCAATAAAAATGATCTACTATAAACTTGCATATCTTCTCATTCTCCACCACTAGAATATGGCATGACATTGATAGAAGCTCCTAAATCTAACATGGCCCATTCAAATTTAGTAGGGTTAATAACAGTTTGCTCCCCTCTAGTTTGAAAATATGTCAATTTACCCCCTATATTTTAAAACGTGACAAAACGCACCCTCAATTTATCAATGTGGTCGTTTTGGACCCCAACCGTCTAACTCCGTTAGCCGGGCTGACGGCAAACCTGTTAAATAGGTCATGTGCATCGCACGTGACCTGGTTTCACCGGTTTTACTCGTCTCCAACGTGGCCACCGATCTCACTGCCATCTACTCCGGCAACCACCCCCATCTCCGGCCATCTCCAAGACCTTCTCCAACTCTCATCTCTTCCCACCTCCCTCTTCTCCATCCTCCATCCTCCATCCTCCATTCTCCATTCTCCTCCACAGCCCCACCTAACTTTCCACCATTGCAAGCCACCTCCCCGTCACCGTCCCAGCGAAGCTCCAACTCCGGTACACCCCATCATCCCACTCCCACCTTCCCTGGTGAAGATGCGCGGCCAACCGCATCCTCTCCACTCCACCGACGCGCAGCCACCCGCTGCTCCTCCACTCCGCCCCTTCGTCGGGGCCTCCTAGCGTCCCGAGCAGGCCACAAACTCTCAACACCACCTCCATAACTTCTCGTTCCTGATCCTCACGAAATGGGGCGGCCAACGCCTCCTCTGCTGCGCCGGCGTCAACCACAATGGTGATGTCATCGGGCGAAGCTCATGGCGCACCTCTGCGAGGCGGCGGACCGGATGGAGCTCCCTAGGGTTCGGGAAGAGTTTGCGCGGCCTCTGGAGCCGGTGGATCCGGGGCTGTCGTGGACTCTGAGGGCTACGCGGGCGACGAGGTCACCGGAGCAGAGGACGAGCCCTTATCCGCTACAGACCGCGTCGACAGTGACGTCACCCCTCTTCCTCTCTCTCTCACATCTTCTCTCAAAATTTGGTCAAACCGGTGGTCAAAATCGACAGTATGGAGAGAGTGACGTCACCCCTCTTCCTCTCTCTCACATTTTCTCCCAGTCAAACCGGTCAAAATCGACATGGAGACAGTGACGTCACCCCTCTTCCTCTCTCTCACATTTTCTCCTGGTCAAACCGGTCAAAGTCAGTCAAACGACCTATTTAACCGGTTTACCGTCAGGCCACTAACGGAGTTAGACGATTAGGGTTTAAAACGACCACATTGATAAATTAAAGGTGCGTTTTGTCACGTTTTAAAATATAGGGGGTAAATTGACATATTGCCAAACTAGAGGGGAGTAAACTGTTATTAACCCAATTTAGTATTACCAATTGTACATGGAATAGTAAACATATCTGGATCTTTACACTTTGTAGGAATTTTTCTTTGAAGAATTGCAGAAACATTTTCACCTACTCTCACCTTCTCACATCCTTTAAGTTTCTGTTTTCTCTTAATTGTACACAATTCTTTCAAGAATTTAGCATAACGAGGTACTTTTTTAATAGCATCTAAGAGTGGAATATTTACCTCGCATCGACGAAAAGTCTCATATACATCTGAATTCTTCTCATATCTTTTAGATTCAACTAAAGCCTGAGGAAAAGGAGGTACAGGTTTATAATCAGAAATAGGTGAAATACGTTTAGGTACGTCGTCGTCATCGGGAAAATCTTTGTCCGCAATAATATTTTGCTCTTTTCCTTGCGATGATGATGCAGTGACTTCCTTTGATGGAATCTCAACTTCTTTACCACTTCTCAAAACGATTGCACTTGCATTTTCTCTTGGATTTATTACCGTTTGAGAGGGTAATTTTCTCGAATTTTCCGCCTCTAACTTGCTAATTGAAGTCGCCATCTGGCCCACCTGATGTTCCAAACCTTGTATACTGGCCTTTGCCTCTTGTTGAAATTGTTTAGTTTCCTGTTGAAATTGCAAAGTATTAATAGCAAGGGATTTAATAATATCTTCTAAAGACATACCAGAATTAGGAGTTGGGTTTGGTTGTGGCCTCGGGGGGTATGGCGATCTATATTGTTGGTATTGCTAGCCACTTGGACGGAATTGAGTTGCGGGCTGATTTACTTGCGGATTCCCATAGTTGAGATTGGAGTGATCCCTCCATCCTGGATTATACGTGTTTGAATATAGATCATACTTCCTTTGCGGTAGTCCAGGGAAACTACCCGCTGCATTCACTTGTTCACTGGGTTCCTCTTGAAGTGTTGGGCACATATTGGTTGGATGTCCTGCCACCGAACAAATCCCACAAACCTTCGCTATTTGCATGTTACCTACAGCTAATTGACGAACAAGAGAAGTTAGACTCGCAATCTGTTGTTCAAGAGATGAAACATTTACCTCATTAACATGTTTTGAATAAGAATCAAGCCTAGTGTTAAATTGTTGAGAGTTAGCCGCCATATTTGCAATCAAGTTCCTTGCGGCTTCAGGCATTTTATCCACCAAAGCTCCTCCACTAGCAGCATCAATCATACTCCTGTCAGTGGTTAGTAGACCCTCATAAAAATATTGGATAAGTAATTGCTCACAAATTTGATGATGGGGACAGCTTGCACATAATTTCTTGAAACGTTCCCAATACTCGTGTAGAGACTCTCCGTTATGTTGCCTTACACCACAGATCTCTTTTCGAATGTTGGCCGCCCTTGAAGCTGGAAAATATTTCTCCAAAAACAACCTCTTCATCTCGTTCCATGTGGTAATACTCCCAGAGGGTAAATAATAAAGCCAATCCTTAGCCGAATCCTTCAAAGAAAATGGGAAGGCTCTCAATTTGATGTGATCTTCAGTCACCCCCATGGGTTTCATACTTGTGCACACAACATGAAGCTCTTTTAAATGCTTGTGAGGATCCTCACCTGAAAGTCCATGAAAAGTGGGTAAGAGATGTATTAGTCCAGATTTCAATTCAAAAGTAGTAGCAACATCCAAAGTAGGGAATGTAATGCATAAGGGAAATCTAGATCCAAATCTGGGGCTGCAAGTTCTTTCAAAGTCCGATTTCCGGCCATGACTTCTTCCTCCTCTAATCCAAAATCACTAGCAAATGGGAAATCTAGATCCAAATCGTTCTCCTCAAAGTTTCTCCGAGCTTCCCTCCTTAACCTGCGCAAACTTCTTTCTATCTCTGGATCGTACTGCAAATCACCTTGATTAAAAAATCGAACTATACTCATAAACAATCAAGAAGATTCCAGTGAACCGAGAAAAACAAATTAAGAAAAGGTCTAGAGTAATGAAGATAAATAAAAATCCTACGCTAAAGCACTAATAAATGAAGTAAACTCTTTTTTTTTATGAAATAAAGATCATAATAAGCACAAAAATCAACTAGAATTACTCCCCGGCAACGGCGCCAAAATTTGATGTGCTGTCGTAGGCACTCAAAAATAAAACCAATACTCTTCAAAATAAATGTAGTAGTGCGAGTACAAGTCGATCCCACGAGGAGTGTCTAATATAAGTTTTGTGCTATGTGAACAAGATGGGGGGTTTTGAGTAAAACGAAAACAAAATAGAAATAATCTAAAGCGATGAAACGAGTTGAATAAAGAGAACAAACCTTGGTCTAAGTCAACATCGACCATCAGAATCCAACAACTTATCATCGATGCAAGTATATATCAATTCATACCATGAATATTCACCGTTCGAATTAAATTCGAATCTCTCCTCAATCATAGTTAATTAGAAACAAGCGATCTAATCAACCCTAACTACTAATCAACCTAAGACACGCGCTGTAGATTTAATTTAGTAGCAGCCTTAAGAATAAGGAGATCGATAAAACTAAACAACATAAGCACAAGCGGTTGCATTTAATTTAGTCGAATGTTCTTCCTAAGATCTAATAATCTCTGAAACGCAATAGACATTAAACCCTAGTTGCCTTACAGATTAGAGGGATCAAACAATTATTTGATATCCAACCTAGCAGTAGATTGCGATGAATAATATACTAGTAGGCCTCCTAGCAATTAGATAAGAAAAGCATGAATATAATCACAGAATAACATTCAATACTCATGTATAAACTGAACATTCAATACTCATGTATAAACTGAATAGATTAGATCTCACAGTTTCATTGATTCCGAGGTTTCAATTTTCTTGACCAAGAATCAAAATTTAGCCACGCAGGGCCATCAAGAACAATCCTCCAAAAGATTCTATAAAGTTAGAGAGTGGTGACATGGCGTTGACGTGGAGGAGAGAGAAAAAGATGGGGAAAGAGAAATTTCGGTGGAGGTGATGCCGGCTGCGGAGAAGCTGACCGACGGGGAAGAAGGTGGATCTATGGTGGATTTCGGGTGGAATCTACATTACCTCTACTCCTATGATATTCTACTCATATGATATTCTATCAACTATTCTTAACTTCTAATAATTCTCTTCATCATTCATCATTATCCTAATACAAACTAATGAGGTCTTTTTATAGAGACCTTGACAGAGTCCTAATCCAACTAGAAAACCCCCTTACTCAATTAGCAAGTAATAAGGCTTTCAGGCTCAACTCAACTTCCTAACTCAAATGGACTTTTAATTAATTCCTAACAATCAAATATTAACTAGGAATCAATTAAATATAAAAGAATAATGATAAATCATAATCAAATACTCTAGTTTGAACTAGGGAAGTCCAAGTCAAACTAGGAAAGAGGCTGAACCAGTTTGGTTCCTCTTCTGGGTTCGGGTCCAGTTGGTCGAGTTGGATCGACTCGTATCAGTAAGACTAAGGGAGATATTAGATTACATTGTAACAAGTTTTAGTCTTCTTTTAAGAGCTTAAATCTTTGTAAATTTACTTCAAATTGTAAGGTAGACTTTGTGAGAAATATCCAACAATTGCTTGGAGTGATTTGTAAGGTTCTCAAGCACCCAAAAGCTTGAGTGGTAGATCCGGCAGTTATTGGAGGAGTTGTAAGGTTACCAACCACCAGAAAGCTTGGTGAAAAAACTTGTAAGAGATCTTGCAAGTAGTGGAACCTCAAGGAGGCCCTTGAGAGAAGTGGACGTAGGCAAGGTTTGCCGAACCACTATAAAATCTGGTACAAGTCTCCTAACTCTCTCTTATCCTTCATTACTTGCTTTATTTATAGTTTTCATATATAAACAAGCATACTAGTCTTCTAGCATTCTATCTTGGTTTTCAACTATTGTATTTCCGCAAAAGAGTCCAATTCACCCTGCCCCCCTTGGTCTATAATTGGTATCAGAGCCTCGTCTCTAAATTTGAGGTTTAACGACCCTAGAGGATGCTAGGTATAGATGGAAAACCAGCAAGGACAATCTACCAATAGACCTCTCTACATTGATGGAGAAAATTACAATTATTGGAAGACTAGGATGGAAATTTTTATCCAATCCTTAGACTATGAAGCGTGGCTTACCATTGAGGATCGACCATTTATTACTAGTAAAAAGCATGAAGGAAAGGATGTATCCAAGCTTAAGAGTGAGAATACTCCATCCGACATAAAGAAATTGGAAACCAATGCTAAAGTCAAATGCTTTCTTATTTATGAAATTGAGCCCCAATGAATTTAGTAGAATTTCAAGTTGTAAATCGGCTAAGGAAATATGAGAGAAGCTTGAAATTACATATAAGGGAACCACTAGATTTATGGAGACTAGGATAAGTATACTTGTTCATGATTATGAATTGTTTAGCATAAAAGATAATGAGTTCATTAGTGAAATGTTTACACGCTTCAATAAAATTTTAAATGTGCTTCAATCTCTTGGCAAATCTTATGCTAATGATGAAATTGTAAGAAAGATACTTAGGTGTCTACCTAAAGCATAGGATCCCAAGGTGACGACGATTGAAGAAGCCAAAGACCTTTCCAAGTTATCACTTGACGAGCTCATAGGTTCACTCATGACCTATGAGATGAGCTTGAAGAAGAGCAACAATAAAGGAGAGAAGAAAGACAAATCAGTTGCATTCAAGTCGTCATACCAAGATTCATCAAGTTCAAGTGATGAAGAATCGGATTCAAGTGATGAGGAATTGGCATCGATTACAAGAAAAATCAAAAGGATGCTCAAGCGCCAAGGAGAAAAAAAGAATTTAAAGAAGAAAACCTTCGAAGGTGAAAAATCAAACTCTACCTCATCTAATTCAAATAACATTATATGTTATGAGTGTAGAAAGCCCGGACGCTACAAGCCCGATTGCCCTCAAGTCAAGAAGCCAACAAAGAAGATTTTCAAGAAACAGAAAGGCATGATGGCAACTTGGAGTGAAAGCGATAAGGATTCCTCTTCCGATGAAAAAGAACAAGTAAAGGCAAATATTTATCTAATGGCCATCGGGGATGAGGAAGAAGATCATGAGGTAAATGATGAGCTAGCCTTTGATGAATTTTTTGAAGCGTATCATTCCTTAGCTAAAGATTTCAAATTCCTTTAAAAGAAATATTATGCTTCATGTAAGGATTTGAAGAAGCTAAAACAAGAAAAACTAGATGCCATGTGTAGGATTGACTTATTGGAAAATGAGAACAAATGCATGATGAGTAAGACATCTAGTGATGATCATGCCTCTCTTAGAAAAGAACTTGAGGATTGCAAATGTGAGCATGACATTTTACAAAAGAACTCAAATATCTTGTAAAAGGAAATCATCAATTTGAGAGAATAAAAAAGGGATCTCACCCTTGAAAATAATGAGTTGAAAATTACTCTTTCTAAGTTTATGAAGAGTAAGATCATACTTAATGAGATCCTTGATAGTCAACGTAGTTCATTGAACAAGAATGTAATTGGCTATAATCCTAGGAAGATGAATAATTTTAAAAATGCAAGCTTTGTTAAAGCATCATCTCATGCTCCTAGATTTGCAAATGCACCTACTTCTCACTATTGTTGTAAAATAGGACATATTGCTCCTAATTGCTATTTAATGAAGAATGCAAGTGTTAACACCTTTTGGATTCCAAAGCATTCATCTTATATGAACATTTCAAGAACTAATGATAGTGGACCCAAAAAGATTTGGGTACCAAAAATCAAGACATGATTTGTATTAGGGATGCTTGAGATCCAACTGTCAAGACAAATTCAAAAGAAAAAGGTGATATCTAGATGGTGGATGCTCAAGGCATATGGTGAGGACAAGAAAATGAGGTAAGCTAAATAGTCATCAAATGATCCCTCCAATGGTATGAAGTCTTGTTCCTCCATTTTCATTTGGTATTTCAAAATAGTTATAGTGAATTTTATTCTATGATTTGTTTTCCTTATGAAGTCTTTCTTATTGATTTAAAAATGAATCCTTGAAAAGAATTAATCTTGGTTAAAATTTTGTATCTTGATTCATTTTAAAAGAGGTCATATGGTCATATTTTGCATTATAATGCTTACTGATTTGAAATGAATTTTAATGATCTTTCATGAGAAATTGTGACTTGTATGCACCATTTGCTTCAATTCTTCAAATGGTCTCATGCAATAGAAAAGTGGTATGTGAGTTCTTAAATACTCATCTTCACACACATACACTCATGCGCCATATTTTTGATTAAATGCATGAATTCCATGTTTAATAACTTGTTTTAGCTCAAAATATTCAATTACATGTGTAGACAAAATTTCATGAGATCATTGATTCAAAAATCATTTTAAATTAAATTTCAAAATTTATTTTCTGGAAGTGACGATCCAACCGTGAGTTCACTTGAATCGACTGTAACTACACAACCTTTCATGTAATACTCAAATCGTACTCGACAGTCGACCGTGAACCTTTTGAAGGTCGACCGCCACTGGTTGTGTCATATTGTTTTATGAAATTTTTCATCGCATCTCACTTTAAAAATAATTTTTCAATGGTTTGTCTTTGGGGGAGATAAAGGAACTTATGTTTGGGGAGTACCTTACTTGAATGGGTTTAAATAGTTTTTCTAATATGTCCCCTACTTCTTTTGGTATCATGAATATTTTAATTGATTTAATATCAAGCCTCCATTAGTGATTAAATTTTTTTCTGCCCCATCCCCACTTTTTGATGATGCCATAGGGGGAGAAAAAGTTATGATGTGATCTACTGCTACCAATCATGATATTAGTTAAAGAACTGATTATACTAAAAGATAAATTATCTTGTCATAATATCATGGATATAACTTTTCAATATCATATGACTGGTGTGCATCCTCAGTATATATCTTAGAACACCTTTTATCAAAGAAA
This sequence comes from Narthecium ossifragum, assembly GCA_963920575.1. Taxonomy (NCBI): domain Eukaryota; kingdom Viridiplantae; phylum Streptophyta; class Magnoliopsida; order Dioscoreales; family Nartheciaceae; genus Narthecium; species Narthecium ossifragum. The sequence continues at coordinate 13,963,561 of OY986973.1, forward strand.
TGGATGCATAGATTTAGGGGGAGCAATAGATATTTTATCATCACATATAAATAGATTGTCATCATAAAAAAGGGGGAGATTGTTAGTCCTAATAGTATTTTGATGATGCCAATATGTTCCTAAATGATAAAATATATATTTGATAGAATATATGTTGGAAGCAAGCTTTAACTTTCATATTTGAGCTATTATTGTGCTGACGGTCGATGCATGGATCGACCGTGGGAATGCGACGGTCGATGGACTGATCGACCGCGGAGGATATAAGTCACAGCGGTCAATGCGGCGGTCGATGGGACGGTCGACCGCGGCATATGTGACTTGGTTGAGGAGAAGCGACTGACGAACAAACCATCGACCCTGGGAAGTGTTTTTCCTCACGGACGATGTGACGGTCGATGCGACGGTCGACCGTGAAGCTTGAAGGTCGATAGGTGGATCGACCGCGGCTCAAGAAGAACGCGACGGTCGATGTGGCGGACGATGCGACGGTCGACCGCCAGTCAAGAAACTAGCCGTTAAAAAGCCGTTGCAGAAATGCAAAGTAGTCATTGGAAGCTATTTTTTGAGGTCCTAAAGCTCAAGTATATATGGAAAGATGTAGCAAACTTGGTGTAAGATTAAGGGAGATATTAGATTACATTGTAACAAGTTTTAGTCTTCTTTTGAGAGCTTAAATCTTTGTAAACCTACTTCAAGTTGTGAGGTAGACTTTGTGAGAAATATCGAAGAGTTGCTTCGAGTGATTTGTAAGGTTCTCAAGCACCCGGAAGCTTGAGGGGGAGATCCAGCAGTTGTTGGAGTTGTAAGGTTGCCAAGCACCCGGAAATTTAGTGAAAAAACTTGTAAGAGGTCTTGCAAGTAGTGGAACCTTAAGGAAGCCCTTGAGAGAAGTGGACGTAGGCAAGGTTTGCCGAACCACTATAAAATCTTGTGCAAGTCTCCTAACTCTCTCTTATCCTTCATTACTTGCTTTATTTATAGTTTTCATATCTAAACAAGCATACTAGTCTTCTAACATTATATCTTGGTTTTCATCTGTCACGCCCCGACCCAGAAAACCCATCCGGACCGGGACGTGAGGGTCCTAAACTCTAAATCAAACGGCGAGAGCCTCCCCTTTGAACATCAATTTAAAACCTGGTGCATGATTACAATATCCACAATTAATTTAAACTATCCTATCATCAAATCATAATACAATTTAACTTTAAAAAGATATAATAATGATTCAAGTCATCTAGTGCAGCAATCTCTGATCAATTTACATCAAATTGAAATACAAATATATATCTCCTTCAAATTACAATTTATACATTTAAAGCTATACATCAATTGAATAGAATAAATTAATGATATCCTCGATCTCACGCACCACCAAGGGGAGTGCCGCCTCCAACACCGCAACAACCTGAAAAAGAAGGGACTGCATCGACCTGCATCGCCGATGCAGCCCAGGTAGGAGTGAGCAACAAAGCTTGCTCAGTAGGGTTCTACGCTACGTCACTCACAAAGGAAAGGAAACACAACAGTGTCGTTCCTCCGCCTAAGTCTAAAGGATGCCACGGGGTCCCATAACCCCTATCGATTCCCCAAGGGATCCTACTCTTCTCAACCGACCACGCTGGGAATACCATCCAAACACGCTGGGAGGAAACCAAGAAACAGAACCAGTAGGAACACCCTTTACCCAGCAGGAAGCCACTGCCTGGGGACACATGTCAGGGACATCGACAACCATCCTTAGCACCTGGCCTTGGAGAAGCGACACGACCTCTAAACCTCAAATAATATAATATTCCAGTCCGACTACCTGATAATCCTCGAATGATATCAAACATGATCACTGATACAATCACGTCCTAATCCTCGACTACCCCAAACCCCGGTCCTATGGCTAGATCCGGGCTACCCGAGAACCCCGGATCAACGATCGAAACCATCGTCTACCACCTAGCCTGATGCTTCTAATGCAAACAGATGCATGAAATGCTCAAGCACAGAGATACAGGAATAGCAGCATGCAACAATATGCCAAGACACTATACACGGGCTAGGCGAAGCGTCAAGCTTGCCGGAGGGTAAACATGCATTAAGTAGATAAAGGTTTAAACTACAACTATACCATACTATAACGGCGCCCACGGACCGTTAGCAAGCAATTTCTACAACGGGGGCACAACCCCGGCCACACAGATAATAATCAACCACATTTAAGACACACCCTCTGCCATTTAATTAGCTAAACATCCCAAGGGCACAACCCCCTTGGTTCAACCACAAGCTAAATATACATATAAATAAGCATGACATGTGATTAAATGCTAATTAAACAAGGATGATTTATACCTAATTAGACATGCCAAAAATCAAACAATTAATCATCTAAAAACAACCAATTAGAACATGCTAGCCATCGAAATCTCTAAGAATACCAATCACATGAATCCCGAAGAATCAAACATGATAAAACATCAAAAATCCACTAAAAACACTATTCAAGGCTGGCGGTCGATCAACGGATCGACCGTGCAAAATCTAAGGTTGACGGTCGATCAACGGATCGACCGTGAGGTGTTATTTCGCTATTTTCGGGGCTCACCGTCGACCTTGGAGACCTCACGGTCGACCGTGGAGACCGCAACGGTTGATCCACGGATCATCCGTGGCACTATTCATCAGCAAATCTACTCCGACACAGTTTCGTATAAAAATCACCAAAACTCGTAGAAAAATCGGAAAAATATAAAATCAATTGGGTTGGAAAGTAGACTCGCAGATCTACAACTATTATTTCTCATAGAAATCCAAGATCATGCATGTACAAGCCGGAAAACTCGTCGCAAGCCGGCTGTTCTTCAAGAACAGCAGAAAACCGAAAATCCGAGATTTATCATGCTTAAATCCTATTGAAATCTTAACCAAAGTTCATGAAACTTAAATCAGTAATTATACTAGGCCACATGCATCTAATAACACAAATTCATCAAGATCTAACGGCTAGATTTATCTAAACCTATTAATTAACTCATGTAGGTAGAACACCTACCGGACTGCTCATTCCTCGGTTGATTCCCCGCGAGTTGATCACCAACAAGGTTCCAAACCACACCAGCAGTCTTCCTCTCGTTGCCACGAATCCAACAAGCTTTCAAGCTCCCAAAAAGGTGGTCGGAGGAGGGAGAACGACGAAGAAGAAGGAGGAGGCTGATGGAGGAAAAACAGAGCAAGCTCTGCTTGCGGGAAGAAGAAGCAGGGAAAGAGAAGAAGAGAAGAAAGAGGAGAAGGAGAAGAGAAAGGAGCAGGTCGTGGAAGGTGGGGAAAAAAGGAAGAAGGAGAAGACCTCTCCTCTCCTGCTCTCCTGACAAGGGAGGACGAAGAAGCTCACCTGCCCTGCGCAGGTTCAACTGCCCTGCACAGTACCTGGATCGATCTAAGTAGGCTGTCGAGCGATCGATAGCGGTCGAGCTATCGATCGAGCGATCGATAGCTATCGAGCAATCGATAGCTATCGAGCGATCGATAGCCGTCGAGCGATCGATAGCGGTGACCGCTCACGGGCCGCCAGCTGCCCAAAAGTAGGCTTCTGCGTGCCCAAGCCGGGATCTTCCGATCCGGGCCCACCTAGCCATTCTAAGCAAACACTAACACAAACAAGGTCAGTGTGTGCAACGCGGGTGTGAAACTGACCACCAGGAAGCATATTTACCAAAATGCCCCTGGGGTCAAAAACAGCGATGCGATCAACCGATCGCATCCCAAGGCCAACTGAGCCAAACCACAAATCCAGACCCTCGACCTAACGCGGTCGGACCGGGTTGGAGGTACGGGTCCTCACATCATCTATTGTATTTCCGTAAAAGAGTCCAATTCTCCCCCCTCTCTTGGACCTACAGGATCTCCACCCCTACGGCATGCCGACCAAGCATGCCCACCGGATCCAGATCAGCATTGACATTTGCCTCCCTGAGACTCTTAGGGATGACTAAAGGACCTGGTCGCCGTGGATTGCCATTGGTGTGAGCGATCCAAGCCGCTTCATGCTTCGAGAGCTCTGCAAGTTCTTCATCCCTCAACAGTGAATCCAGCCCCTGCAATGGACGGAAGCGGTTACCTCCCTCCTTCGCCAATCCGGCCTCATTCAACACTCTACTCGACTCCCCTATTGCACTCCGTTGCAGCTCTCGACTCCCCTATTGCACTCCGTTGCAGCTCAGTCTGATGTGGACCCCGGCTTTGTCTCCCCCACCGTTATCGACGGAGCTCTAGCTGTATTAGTGGCTGCTATCTTTGGAACCCATTTCCGTTCCAGGGATTTGGGCCGCATCTCCACTAATTGATCCTGATTTCAATTGAGATTGGCAGTTAGGATCTGAGATTTCGCCGCCACCTCACCCTTGCCAACTTGAGTCAACTTTTCTTTTAATTGCCTGGCGGCCACATCGTGCCAGACCTCCACCCTGCCATGCCGACCGTCTCCCCTTGGATGGCGCCGCCTTGTTTGTACCATTTGCCACTCTCCAGCCCTTCACTCATCACTCGCCGATGTCTGCTGAGGCCCACCATTAACCTCCTCACATGCGACGGCGAGTCCTCCATGATGCACCGGTGTTTGAACAACTGCATCCCCATACGATTCCATAACCATGGGGCTCGACTCCGGCTGCACCACCGACGTACGTGAGCAACGCCCCTTAACGTGGTCAAAGAAACTGTTGATCCTAACCTTGTTTTGATAATGCCAATATACATTAAATGATAAAATATATGTTTAATATTTATTACCCCTTTAATTGGAAATCTTAAATTCAATATTTAAGTCACTTTTGTACTGAGGTCGATGCATGGATCGACTGTGGGAATGTCGTGTGGTTGCACGTTGGATGCACCATACTTGGCAAAATGTATTGTTGGCTCACGGTCGATCGGTGCATCGACCGTGGGAAGCCATTTTCTTGACAGAGCCTGACGGACGATGTGACGGTCGATGTCACGGTCGACCGTGAGGGGTGACGGACGATGCATGGATCGACCGTAGATCAAAAAGGCTGAGTTTTTATACATGACGGACGATGCATGGATCGACCGCCAGCAACGTGCAGAGTAAAAAACTAGCCGTTGAAGAGTTGCAGAGAGCCGTTGGAGGTCCTTGTTGAGCTGGTTGAAGCCTAGATATAAGTAGTCCTATGTTGTAAACTTGCCATAACTTTTATCATTATTATTGAGATCATCTTAGCAAGTCTTAGCAAGAATTTCTACTTATTCTCTTTTGAGCTACAACCTTTGTAAACCCTCTTCAAGTGTGAAGAAGTACTTTGAGAGTTATCCAACAACAAGTGGTTGTGATTGTAATGTCACCAAGCACCAGGAAGCTTGGAAGAAAAGCTTATAAACGATTTGTAAGTAGTGAAACCTCAAGCGGAGCCTTGAGAGAAGTGGACGTAGACCAAGAGTTGGGTCGAACCATTATAAAATCGGTGCCATCTCTCTAACCTTCCTTGATATTATTCTTGCATACTATTTTGCTTTAGTTTTCATTTCATTTACAAGCATTTAAGGTGTTAGTTCTCTCCTACCTGATTTTTCCATTATTCTAGTTTTTCGATAAGAGTCAAATTCACCCCCCTCTTGGACCTTCAGAAACCACACCCCTCGCAGATGGATACATTCTCATAAATTAACTCTTGTTTAAAATATCCAGTATCTCCTGTTGGCGTAATAAATTCGGCATCCGTATCCCTCTTGGTCGGGACACTCACATCAACCTCTATGCATACCCTGGAATAGCATCTACGGTTCAAGAATTTCATGGACACATCCACCGCCACATGCCTCCACACTGTAGCAACAATCATCAATAACGGTTCCCTCTCCGTAAGATCTTGCAGTAGCTCCGGCATCCTCACCCAAAACATCGCCTTAGATAAATCTGACACCTTTGACCGGAAACAAGGATGCCAACGAATCAACGCCAAGGTCTTCCCATCAACAGGCCATGGACCACCAGTTAGAACATGCATCATATCCGTCTCGTTCTCAAACTTGAAAACAAACACCCCATGGGAGCGATCCGTCACCAAGAAAGGTTCCGTCATCCTCCACATAAACGCCAAACATTTACGAAGGAACTCCAATCGAATAGACCCACCAAAGAAGCGTCCGAACAAGGTACGCTCCCACTTTCTTTGACAACAAGCGATCACATCCGCCGTAATGACCACCTTCCCCGAGTAAAGATGCTCTAGAGACCGACCCTCCTCTTCTCCAATCATTTCCGTTCTACGCTACTGTGATCCAACAACTTCCGCCCATGTTTCCTGATCTCTCGTAGGACCCCACCAAGCACACCATCAGACGACGACCCCATTGTCGAATGTAGTTGCATGCTAAAATATCTTTTCTAAAAGAAGTATATTCCATATAAGAAGATACGCGAGCACAAGTAAAAAACACCGAGACAGCCGACCTAGCTACACCTGAAATACTATGAACAAGTCACACCAACGAAATAAAGAACAATTGGAAACAATCGTTTTCTTTTCTTTTGATATTCTCTCCTCTTGCTTTTTCCATGTTTCGATAGCAGCCTGAAAGAGCTACTATTACATTAAAACAAAAAAATCATTACAACGAATGCAAAGAGAAAAGGCCTTGGCACAGATACTAGTTGCAATCTGCTGTAGGCCACCAGTGGCATCTGATTGACATCATCCACCATATTGCCAAAATCAATATCAAAACTCGAAAATCATTCTCTTTCAAAGACCAAAAATACGTAGAAGACCAAATGTTCGAATTCTTTTTCGATGCAGCACATGGATAGCTTCAGCACAAAGGTTGGCAGTCCATCATTCTTTCAATCCTAAGATTCTGCTCGCAATCATGCACTGTTCGGCCTTGTTCCAGTCCTCAAGCAGTATCTTCCACCACAAAACAATTCCAGCAGAACTCCATCCTTGCAGTGTCCTGCCATTATTCAGGACCTAGGAAAGCTGTTTCAATCTGTGGCAAACAAATTCATACCCTTGGATGTTAGAAAACTGTCTCCTACATTGTTTCCCATTTCATTGATTCGACTTCCAGCTTCTGGCAATGTATCATGAACATGCATTGCTCTAGCAGATTCTTCAAACATCTTTCCATTTGCATCATTTGCTTGGGAAGCATCAAGTGTCTTGGGCCTTCTATCTGCTGATGGACCATTGGAGTCCATTACATTTGTCACTGTGCATTCTAGAAGAGGAACAGCCTCCGAAATGTCTGATGAAGGGTCAGATATAACCCTCCTAGAAGCTCGTCTACATGACCTTTGCCTACCCTCTGAAAGAGTAACACCGTCCGTTGTAGTATCATCTGTCAATAGATTTCCTCTTGGAAATCTTCTGGTTTTGGCCCTATGCTTCTTAGAGCAAATTGGTTCAGTCACATTACTGCATTATTCAGAACAATGAAAGAGAGAAAAAAGTGTATGAAATGTTGAAATAGATGTGTTGGCCCATAAACATTAAAAGTATTGACGAGACGACAAAATAGCTGCATGGAGAGCAGTACCTTGAGTGGTCACTATTCATCCTTTTACCCCTGCTAGCTTCAACAGCCAGAGAACTCATTTCCAGTACATTCAGGACCTCCAAAGGATTGCAACTGGCAGCGGCAGGATAATCCATCATATTATCATCAACATCATCTTCAAAAGATCCTCCATTTCTGGAACAAGACTTCTTGGAGCACTTGATTTGCTGACCATCACTACAAACACATAAAAAAGGTTGCTGAGTAGCTCATTGAGATTTGAAAACAGATGGTTCATAGCATTTAATCACACAGGTCCTCAAAATCAAAAAGACAAATTAACATTTGGTGAAATTGGAAGAGACATCGGGACCATCAGCAAGTTAAGAGGCGACTCAAGATAACTATGACTTATGAGGAGATTCAAGTTTGAACCTCTCCTTAATTTGACTTCATGAAGATGCAGAGGTTTAATCAAAGATACCTGGATTGCTTCCTCTTCCTCGTAACTCTATCAACAGTGTCAGTACTAGAATTGTTGCCAGGCCCAATAGATAAGTCGATGCCACCGATTCCAGCATTAGAATTTACCATGCTAACATTGTCCGCAAATACTTTTCTGTATTTAGCACTAGATTTCTTGGGCTGGTCGTTACTGCAACGTTGTAAAGTAGAACAGATTATTGTAAACTTAGTATTTTGAGGTCATTTTAACACAATAATAGGTCTATTTTAGAAGTTGAATTTTACAGCTAGCAGAAGCATAAGGTAAGTAGCTTAAACAATGATACCGTGATGTTTTCCCATTTCTCTTCTTAATGCTTCTAATTTCTGCAGGATATGAAGGTAAGTGAGATAAGTCAACAGGAGATTGAATCCTACTTTGACGACAATATTCTCTGGATTCCACTCTAGGCTTTTGGTCCCGCTTAGAGCTGTCACAATGCAAAGGTAAATAAATCAAGAAAAATGAGATTTGATTTGCATTAAATGTTGAGATCATCGTGACTTTGGAAAAGATGCAGAGGATATTACCTTGAAATTCTATTCTTTCTTGTCCTATTGCCGCCAGTTTCAACAGCATCAGGACATTCACAAAATACAGGCGATAAGTCACCATGCACATTCTCAGCTAATTGATTTATCATGCCACATCCTGACATATTTTCCCAGCATGATTTTCTGGATTTAGATTTACACTGATCATCAGTCATGAGGTAGGAAAATAAAAAGTGCCAAACATATTTAGGATTCTTAGGATTAACTGATTACAGGCAGGCAAAATGAAGTGATTATCAACATACGTTAGAGCATTACTTCTCTTAATCCTCCCAATATCAACAAGATTAGCATCTTCATATGTTCCAAGAGAAAAGTCAGTGTAATTTTCGCCGCATGAGTTTTCCATGTAATTAACAGTTGAATCTCCTCTCAACAGATTTTCTGGCTTCAGCTCTAGGCTTTGATTTTCTCACTTTAGCTCTAGGATTCTTGGGCAATTTATCACTGCAGTACAAGCAACATACAGATATAACACAAAAAATCAGCCTACAACTTTTTACATCGACTTCAACAGGTAATCATGAGATGAGATAATTTCAGTAGCTAATTGAAAAGCATGATCTTATTTCACACACCTTGCTTCTTTCATAATAGTGCTCCTATTAGTCTTGTACCCAGCAGACGGAAGGTTTACAAGTTGGGAGAAGTCATTGGGACCGATTAAAGGTCGCTCACTCTCCCGATCTACAAAATTAGATATAAGAACGCTTTTCTTCACCTGCCGAGCTGCTCTGAGCAATGGCACTTCATGCGGAAGCAAAACCTTCCATCTCCTGAATACCAGATAATACATTAATAATGAAGCTCATACAAAAGCAATGCACTTGTAGAAAGTGAGCAACATTAAATAGATCTTCAAAGGCTAAAACAGCAGCTTGTGTGACTATTTTACCTCCTGCACTGACTGTCAGTGCGTGGTGGTATACACGCTGCAACTTTGGACCAACTATAGCCATGCTTCTCAATTGCTGCTAACAACTTGGCATCTTCTTCTTCAGTCCATGCCTCTAGATTCAATGAAGGATCCAGACAATTGAGCCACCTGGCAACACAGCACAAGGTTATTAAAATATATAGAGAATTTTACTGTAGCTTCAAATAACTTAAATTGTACCTTTCCCGACACTGAACTTGAGTCCGACCAGGCGCAAAGTGAGCTATCTTGTTCCAGTTTTTCGCCCCAAAAAGCAGAACTGCTACTTTGAGGCGCCTGTCTTCATCCACGGACCACCTCCCGACCCTCCTCCTATCGGGGTGAAGGGATTTTCGCCACCTGACAATTTATTTTCAGCTGAATGCCCAAAAGTTCTAGAGACAGGGTTGCAGAAATCAAAGTATTGTACAAAGTACAAACTAAATCCATCTACTTATGGATACAGATCACATTGAAGGAACTTGCAGCGAGAAATACAATCTATCTTCAAAAGAACTTTATGTTTTTATTCGGACAATTTATCGACAAGACAACCTTACATCTGTGTTTATAGAATCCCAAGCATCAAGGCACAGGGCAGAACTTTTTCTAATTTTAAGCCAAATAATTATTCTAAATGAAACAAGAATTTTCATAAAGCTCTTCTCTTCTCCAAGGAAGAATCAATTTCGAGCGTTGCTGTCCATCCATAATCAATAATAAAACTAGAGTTTGATGCTATTTAATAATACATGGAAGATCAAACCAGCGCATGCATTCAAAATTGATATCCAAATTTTAATCATTGTAGCATAAATGACTCAGAAAAAATTAACATTGAACAGGTTATATAACATCATTGCAATATGATTTCAAGTCTCAAAAGAAAATGCAGACCACATTGCGTACTCTAAGGTCAACACCCGACACTTGCAGGATCTCACACAAAATGGTCCATAACAGATGCTAGAAATTCATTAAAAGGAATAAATCAAGGTCTAACAACAGCATTCAGGCTCAATCACAGATGACATGATTTTTCTTTAAACGACGTTCACAACCTAAGTCGTTAGAACATATCAATCCCAAACTAAACATTTATTTAAGCGAAGCATTAAAAAACTCCTTGCAAAGTTGCTCAGAAAATTCCTTCAAATAAGATACCGCAGTGGTATATTTCCATCTGAAAACCATGAGAACCACATACCACGAGCTGTCACACGTGAGTGTGATAACCAGGTCAAAATTACCTATTTCCCTTAAGGAAATTTGGGTTCCTGTGCTATCTTGGGCAGGTGAATCCATCAAGCCAGTAAAAACCCTTACAAGGTGCAGGAGGAAGCTACTCCAACAGATAACATGTAGTATTGTGAGTTTGTGACTGGAAATGGACAGAAAAATCCAGGCTTCAAGGCGAACCACCTCTGGCTGCTAAACTACACTCCTCAAAGTTCTTAAGGAGAGGACATTATGACTCAAAAGATCAAGGTTGAGCCCATTCTCATTCCTAGATCAAGATTGACCCATTCTCATTCCTAGATACTCCCACTGGGCCCACATTTGAAAGAGAGAATGTATTGCTGTCATAGGACTCCAATTAATTACATCTGGTTCATGCTTATAAGCATATACGCAGAAAATATTCATGTTCTAAAGAAAGCTACAAAGTCCATATGCACAAGAAGTACGATCCCATCAAAGAAGCATATGTTGCACTGTGTGCGGTTGGTTATAGGTTGAAATTTAGAATTTGCTGATTCAAAATAACTAGTGCAAAAGAATGTCATGAACAAAATTTAATTGATCCCTATAAGCAAAAGGAATAACAACCACTGACCTATTAGAACATTGAGGACCTGTACGACCTTCTAAATGAGAAGCAACAAGCTGCCAGTTGTTATCACCGAAAGCTTCTACAGCAGCACGAAGCTCAGCATCCTCATCTGATGTCCAGTCCTTCTTCAATATATGGGGGTTAAGACTTCGTTGATATCGTGCCAAACACTGAAAGGGTGTTCTGCAGGTACCAAGGGTAATTGCAATGTCAATCCAGTTATATACTCCTCTCTCTTGGATTATGAATAAAAGCCTCTTCTCCTCCAAAGTTGACCATGGGCTGTTATTGATGGTTAGATCTTCACAATTTAACCACCTGACAGGGCGACATCAATGATGGCAATTAGATGACTTATCAACATAAGCAACAAAGCATGAAAAATAAGGATATTCGAAGCAAAATCTCAGGTAAGAAGAAACTATAGGCTTGATAAGGATCGTCCAGATATGATTTGAAACCATAGACAAAGTAGACACAAAATGACATCCAGCAAATAATCAATGAGACTATGAGTATTGCAAAGATCTCAACTATCTAAGCAATGTGACAAATTCACATCCTAATTAGAGTACAAGAAGAGAGTAGAAACAGCACAGCTCTAGGCTACGAATGCCAAATAAGCAATAAAAATGTCATCCGTCAAAGAACATGGAACAACTCTATAAATGCCATTTGGGAGAAAAATTTCAAAAATAGAAAATGCATCAGGGTACAAAACTGATTAAAGATGTCTTAAAACAATCCAAAAGGTACCTTGCTTCACACTCTTCACCAGAACGGTGATGAAGATACATAGAAGCCAGCCGATCCCAGTCAACCAAAGGCAGGAAAGACCTAATTTTTTCAGGTGTAACATCAAGATCACTGCTTGAAAGAACAAGCATCGAGTTTGAATCCGTGGGATGCTCAGAATTACTGCAAAATAAGGAAATACACAAATAGAAAAATAGAATTAGACAAATAGAACGACTTAACAGTGCACTCAACCGACTCTAACATTAAAAACAAATAAAAATACAATATGCTTAAAGAAGATAATACCTTTCTAAGCTGATTGAGTTCAAAACCAACATTTCTTGATACTGTTGCTTCAAACCCTTCGCAAGACTTTCCTTCTCCATGTTCGACCAAGGTCGTTTATGAAGCGAGACAGCAAATCTCCTCATTACCATCTTATATTTGGCAACATGAGAGTTTTCAGTTGGGCCATAACATAAGGCTGGAGTCTTGTTCCACTGTTTCTACAGTTAGCAGCAGGACTAACCAGTTAATCCAATTGCAGTAGTAACCATTCTGTGAAAATTGGACATGCCTTTCCAAAAACACTCAGAAATCAATGCTTAGAAAGAAGATCTGAACTACACAAGATACATGATTTCCATTCTATGCAGCCAAAATATGCATCTTCGTGTGATTATCAGAGCATTTCAAGGAAAGCAAACAAATCTGTAAGATCTAAATTGAAGGCTTATATCTGCATGAGCTAGCATCCAACATAATTTAGTGGGGTGGGTCCAGATACAAGACCAAAATGATAGTAGTCATCCATGCATCCAACAGGATTAAGCGGCACAGCTAAGACTTGTTAATCTCAACGATCACCAAAGTCCGTGAAGCACCACATAGTGCCATGATGCACATTTGACGAAGCACAAATAAATATAGCACCAACGGCTTATGGCTAAAAGAAAAACATCACCAGAAATTAAATTATAGTATCTAACTGATAGAAATCATTCAATTCTCTATGGAACCTTGAATCTTTACTATCATTATCATCAACATCAACCATGCCAACCCAAGACGAAGGGAAAGACAATAAAAGGTTTGGAAGAAGATAAACATTATGACTGATCGTAAACCTAGCACACCCCTCCAAGATGCAAAAATAAGGCAACTTTCAGGAGAAAGGAGGCTGACAGAAGACCCACAATAGGTAGTTTGTTTGTAGAGAACCTAAAGAAAGTAAAATAAATTAAAGCAAGGATCGTTGTGCCGGTTGGCACATACCAGCACAGCCAGATACGTATCGTGCCAGTAAATAACCGGGACTATGCCTGTATTGGCACAACCCTTTGTTGATACATGCATTAGCTCATAAGAGTTTCGTGCCGCTGGCACACAAAGTCCATGCCCAATGTTGCCTCATGTCGTGCCCAAAGGCACTTTCTGAACTAAAGGTCTGCAAATATGTATTTATGATAGATATTGTTAAAGATAGATATGGTTGAAAATCAAAAAGAGGTGGTTACTCGATTAGAAAAGTATTCCATTAAGGTAGTTGGCAATCATATCTCAAGGCAAGATGACAGGTAAAAACCCATTAAATATTTCTCTGAACATCTAAAGTTTAATGTGTAGTCTATCCCTATAATTTTAAGCATTTAATCAAGCATCAAATAGCATACTTTAGACATGGATAAAAACTTAGGGTTTCTTTGCCAATATTGTAGATTTGTGTTATCAAATAATAACATCTTGGCATTTAAAATTCAGGTTTTGTTGTAAGCATGCTTCTCAAAAGCTATGGATTCCAATATCTTTTTGGACCACAATTTTCTATCCGCTATGTTAGCTAATGAGTATAGCCAAAGCCCGAACAGATCAAGATGTTTTCAAGATTTAGACAATTTTTCAACTCACATATCATGTCAAGCCAAATTGACCTTAAAGCTACAATTATGACAAAGTCACCATATAACAGACCAACTGCTAGTTCTGTCATACCTAGAGCAAAATATGTCATCCTAAAACTACTAGTAAATTGCCTAAGCACTCAAATTCTAAAGTCTTCACAGACCAAAGTGTCAATAATAAAACACACACACGCACCTCATAAGCATTATACTTGATTGTTGCTTATGAAGCCTAATTAGGCAAGAACATTCAAGAACTATCCAAGCGAGATAGTATGTCACACCCTGGCAAAAGAGCTTTCAACAGGAAATATACAGAGATATGAATGGGCTCTTATATCAGATGGCTCATCACATGCAAAGTCTTTGATGAAGCAAAGAAATCAATTAAGTAGATCAATTAGGAACAAAATAAACTAACAAGATTCATCCTATAGGATGTACATCACAGAAAGAAACCCAGCATTGCATATGCATATCTTTCCATGATATACATCAAAGAATATGATTGTAATCTAGACCAACGAAGAGATCTATTTCAGGGTCTATGTGCCAACAATCAGTGACGAAGAACTGCTAGAAGATCTATAAACCATCTGCCTTGTGGTCAACTTGTGCCTTCGTTCCATCTTATAATGCATCATACAGTTATTTCAGTCTTATATGGTCCATTAAAACTAGTATGTAGAAGGATACGTGAAGTCACCAATCGGTTGCCACAATACCATGAAACAAAAGACATTTACTGACTTAGTAGGACCAAATTAAGTCCTGAAGATGTTCCTCAATGCACCATGACCACATAAACATATTACTCTATGGAGCTTGATTTGCTTTAGGAATTTCTAGATAGCTTCCTTAACCAATAGATATGTCAACAAGTTCACATACTTTGGAGCTTTCTAAACCAATAAAATAAGTATAGATGACATTGGAAATTCTAAAAGCTTCATTCTAGAGACGATTGTTATAATGCTATATAAGGCAACTAAATGTAAGCACTAAGTGGTACTATGATGCTCATAAGCATCGCAAAAATTTGGCATTCAGTGATTTGTGCAGAAGATTGTTGTCAGAAGGTAACTGGTGCTATGATATTTGTTTGGAAACTATGGGGATTGCGCTTCGCGGCCCACATACCGTCCTCCCTGCCTCCTCTACTAGAGACCACAAAAGCATGATTGCACATAGGCAAGTATATCAAGATTAAAAACGCAATTTGATATTACTTGATACCACAAAAGTCAAAGTAATCATGTATAACATGGTCCATATTGTCACACATCAGACAGAAAGTCATGCGCTACTCAAACTGTGTCATGATTATCATAGCACTATCATGCAATTGCAAACACTATGGAAAATGACAGCCATTGTTGTGGAAACCAACACAGGTGAAGTTGATGTCAGGCAAGATGAAGGTAGATATAGTCCTAAACAGAGTTTTAAAGAAAACATGTAAATCCTCCTACTAATATGCCTAAATGTGCACACGTCCAGGTTCGTACAAATAAACATACATCTATGTATAATTGAACAACTAATTAAAAGCACAAAAACAAACAAACCACATAAAGACATGAAGCTTTATTATCGACATAAATACGACACCTACGCACACGAAGATACACTTGCTAATCAAACAAGACATCAGTTCCATTAAATCAGTAAAAACATATATGTACTGACATACAAAGATGGGCATCAACGTACCATAAAATAGAGATACATGAGGACCATACTGTTGCTGACACCCAAGGGTGACAGGAATTTCACTCAATTAAAGCAAGTTCATATCAAACTTTTCACAATATGAATTCATCAGCAATTCAATGTAGAAAGAAATATGAGAACAGGAGTGCTTGAAAATGCTTTTTAGGCACAAAAGCTGAATGAACTGAAAGCACAAACTTATGAATGCGAACCTTTTTCGAATTCAGCATCCTTGTTTTCCTCATTGAAACCAACCTGACACGAGGATCCTTCTTCTGGCACAAAATCTCATTCACCTTCCTCTTACATCCCAGTTGAAAGTCCATCAACAATTTAATATTCTGCTTCAAAGTCTCATTCTCCTCAATCTTCGCCTCAATCTCCATCAATTTCCTCCTAATAAACTTCTGGCAAGATCTATTCATCTTAAGAGCATCCACAAAACGTTCGGCCGGTTTCGGGAATTGTGAATAAACAAGAGGCCTAGCAGCTACATTACGAGATTCCTCAGATTCTAAGGAACCAAAATTCCGATGCACCATGCCCCCGATCCCGATGTCTTGATCATCACCCTCATCTTTCTTCTTAAGATCTACATATACAGAAACAAACGCAAAACGGGTCAATATCAATTTAGATGTCGTTCGATGGAGATCCGCTAGAGTGTTCGGGCGCCTTACCGAAATCATACTGGGCGAAGCGGCGCTGTATAGCGCGGAGGGTCTCTAGGTCGTCCTCGTCATCGGAATCGGTCGGTGGGTTGGGCTGGACGACGGAGAGGGGGTCGGCGACGGCGCCACCTCCGGAGAAGCGGTCTTGGAGGGAGCGAAGGAGGTCGAGGTCGTCACTGCCGCTGCTCTCTGGGGCGAATTCGGAGTCCGCGTCCAAAGAGTCGTCTTGTGCGACGTCCCCTGACGCGGAGGCGGTGCCGGCGCCGGAGATCATTAAGGCGCGGCGGAAGGCCTCGAGGTCCTCGTCGAGAGACTCGTCCCGGTCGCTATCGGAGGAGCTGGAGGAGGATGAGGGCGCCATTGGATAGCGCGGGCTCTTTTAGGTCTAGAGAATGGGATGTAGAACGTGAGGGTTTAGGGTTTCTCACCGCCTGGCAAGGTCCGTGATGGAACTCATATATAGAAGCGTCGAGGAGCACGACAGATGAAAGGTGTTCTATACAGGATTAAAGTTTCGTGTCCATGGATCTCCGTGATGAGCTCCGTCATGAGTACTGATTTATTGATTATTTTATCAGTATAACCAATTGATGGTCTGACAGGACCGGCCCAAAATATTCAGGCTCGGGCTACTCTTGGCCTCTCAAGCGGGTTCGAACTCGACCCACCTATGACAACTTATAAATTATACGATTAATTGGTGATATATCCAAAATTGGGTAATTAATCTGATCAGCCCCTAACTTCCTCTCTTGATGGCAGAGGATACCCCCACAAGCTCCAATTAATGGCTGAAACCCTTCTTCTTTCTATTAGTCAAAATAGCATGAATAAAACTGGCGCAGGGTAAAAACGTGGAAGGTGGACCTCTCAATGGGAGAGATAACCAAACTCTCTATGGGAGAGATGACCAGATTTCTATAGAGGAAGAAACCAAAAATCCTATTTTCTTATTCATCCAAAAAAACCAACCTTTTACAAACCCTAAGGCCTCCTTTTATAGGATTAAGGAAAGACCTACTCAACTAAAACATGGACTCAACCAACCAACTCAACTAAAACATGGACTCAACCAACCAATCCTAATGCAAGTCGTAAAACTGAAATTAAATTCGGAATTTAAAAGAAAAGGATAAATCCTACTCAAACTAGGAATTTGTCAAAAATAGAAACCGATAAAATTGCCAAAAAAGGAAAGTTGATAAGAGGTCGAACCGAGCCATTCCAAGAAGGGACCCACGTCCTTGCTTGGATGGGCCCACGCCAAGGAGTTGGCTGCACCCAAGTCCCTTTGGGCGTTCTAAGCTCAGCCGGCCAAAGGAATCCTATTCCTAGCTGGTTTGCTTACTTAGATGATTTCCTAGTTAGTAGTTATCTTGATTGAGTCAGTTTCCTAGATTGAGTTCAGTTTATGATTTGCTTAAATCAGTTCCTATTATGAGTCCTTGTTATTAGGAAGTTGAGATAAGATTGAGTCTTATTAGAAAAGTCTGGTTACTTGCTGATTAAAGCAAGGTAGTATTCAGGTTGTAGTAGAACTCTCTTGAGGCCTCTATAAAAGGACCTCCATAGCTTGTAATTATGCATGGACGAATTTATGAGAGTTATTATTTAGTAGAGATAAATCCTAGGAGTAGAAGTAATATAGGAGTAGCTGTAACCTAGTTTTCTCATAATGCACCAGCCACCTTCCTCTCTCTCTACAGCTGGTCCTTCTCCATCACCGGTCTCCTTCTCCGCTGTCGTCCACTCCTTCGCCACTATCATCACCGCCGCTACCAACCACCTCCGCCGTCCAACCCCAAGTCCCCGGCGTCCTCTTGGCTGCCGTGCTTCCCTCCACCACGTTCTCCAAGGCTTGGATCTCCAAGAGAAGCCAGCCAACCCTAGAGGAGCTGCAAGGTATCCCTCTTCTCATCCGTCTCCTCCTCTAGTCTTCGTCTTCCTCGTCGAATACCTAGGGTCCTTCTCCTAAAACCCTAAAGGTATCTCTCGACCTAGCCATAGATTTGGCTAAAGAGGATCTGAGATAAGGCAAGAGACCCGGTACGAAAGCCCTTGAGAAGGTGCCCTTCAGTAGAACAATGGGAAGCAATGATCCAACGATATTCTCCTACAAATCAGTCAAGCCCTACCAGAGTTCAGATTTCCAAAGAAAATCCCATTCTAGCTGCAACTTGGATTGCAAAACATAAACCCAGCTCTACCGGGATTAGGACTCCTCATACTCCACCTACCCATGAGCTGCCCCATGACCAAAACCATGAACAACACCCGCTGCCCCCTAACCCAACCACACCACATCCCACGACCAGCAACTCTCCCTACTCCTCCCCGCCAGCCCCCACCACAAACCCTCTTTCCCCCTACAAACCCACGGCCCCCCGTTCTCCAGCCCTACAGCCGATTGTCATCTTCGGCAATCCACCTGAAGTCCACAAAACTGCAGCCACCGACCTTACCTCAGTTCATGCCCTCCCCGTACCATGTAACCCCCACCAAGGCCCTCCTCATTCCTTCCCCGTTCCATCCCCAAACCAGCCGGCTCCCAAATCCATCTCCTTCAACTCCGGCAGCAACCCCCAAGGTAATCGCTGCCTACCTGCCCCTGATCCTACCATAACCTCCTTCCATGGCCCACTGAAGGATCTCTCAAGCCAACAAAGGCCGTCCCATAAACCTCCTGACACCTTCCTCGACATTACCAAGCCCGGCTCCAAACCCCAACCACCAGAATCGACACCCATCCAGATTCACCCCATTGGTTCGAACCCCCATCCTCTCATCCCCCCTTCTCCATGGGATCCAAACCCTGATGAACATCCCTCACTGGCGACTAAGTTCAGTTCCCTCTCAGTTGCCGGAGCCACTCAGCTATCTGATCAGATCGAATCAAATCACTACGGTTTGAACTTGATCAAACTCCGACTCCATCACCTACAATTGGTCGAGTCAGATTGCAGCTTACAAGACTTGGTCAGATTCCATCCAAGCACAACCAGGTTTGGTTACACCAACCAGATCCGACCAAGCTCAGATCAGACCAAGCTAAGTCAGACTCAATTGGATGCAGCCAGAATCAATCCGGCTAGATCTGATTGCACCCAGCCAAGCTCCATCAAGCTCAGTCAAACTGAACCTGATCAAGATCCAAATAGTGCAGCAGAAGCGTGGCCCAGCCGACTTCACTTCAAACTGGGCCAAAGCGAGCTTGACTCAGCATCAAGCCAAGACCCTGCACATCCGACCAGGCCATAGAGATCAGATCCCATCCTATGGTCATGGGTGACACTACTCATGGGACGTGACGAGGATGATCCAGGAGAACCATTGAAGATCCCATGCTTGGAGCCACCTGAACCATCAGATCGTCCCCCGGATGCTCCGTACTCGGCACGACTGTATCCAGCCGCTGTCTTGGGTCTACTTCCATCTTGGAAGGATTTGATTCAGGTCGACCGAGTCTTTGATCTAGGACACCAGCACTTGAGGTGGCCCCATCGTCAATCTACAGCCGCCCTCTACTTCTTGGAGTTCCAGAGGCCGCCAGATCCACCTAAGTTTCAGCCTCCTTCTAGACCGGCAGCATGGCTCTTTGATTCACCGATCCGGTTACCACCTGATCCACCATGGGTGCGACCAGGGTTCTCACCAGCTGCATGGCCCCCTGATTCAATGGCCCAGTTACCATTAGATCCACCATGGGCCAGACCGGGATTCTCGCCATCGAGTACAGAGCAACAGTTGCGGTCCAGCCACATCACTCCGGTTAGAGAAGAGAAGAACCAATCACATTCAGGCCTTGAGGACAAGGCCAATTTCGAAGGGAGGAGGGATGATAAGAGGTCGAACCGAGCTATTCCAAGAAGAGACCCACGTCCTTGCTTGGATGGGCCCACGCCAAGGAGTTGGCTGCACCCAAGTCCCTTTGGGCGTTCTAAGCTCAGCCGGCCAAAGGAATCCTATTCCTAGCTGGTTTGCTTACTTAGATGATTTCCTAGTTAGTAGTTATCTTGATTGAGTCAGTTTCCTAGATTGAGTTCAGTTTATGATTTGCTTAAATCAGTTCCTATTATGAGTCCTTGTTATTAGGAAGTTGAGATAAGATTGAGTCTTATTAGAAAAGTCTGGTTACTTGCTGATTAAAGCAAGGTAGTATTCAAGTTGTAGTAGAACTCTCTTGAGGCCTCTATAAAAGGACCTCCATAGCTTGTAATTATGCATGTTATGAGAGTTATTATTTAGTAGAGATAAATCCTAGGAGTAGAAGTAATATAGGAGTAGCTGTAACCTAGCTTCCTCATAATCCACCAGCCACCTTCCTCTCTCTCTACAGCCGGTCCTTCTCCATCACCGGTCTCCTTCTCCGCTGTCGTCCACTTCTTCGCCACTATCATCACCGCCGCTACCAACCACCTCCGCCGTCCAACCCAAAGTCCCCGGCGTCCTCTTGGCTGCCGTGCTTCCCTCCACCACGTTCTCCAAGGCTTGGATCTCCAAGAGAAGCCAGCCAACCCTAGAGGAGCTGCAAGGTATCCCTCTTCTCATCCGTCTCCTCCTCTAGTCTTCGTCTTCCTCGTCGAATACCTAGGGTCCTTTTCCTAAAACCCTAAAGGTTAGCCATAGATTTGGCTAAAGAGGATCTGAGATAAGGCAAGAGACCCGGTACGAAAGCCCTTGAGAAGGTGCATCGTATCAAAAGTTTTCACTAAAACTGATTTTTAGACTAAAAGGAAAAAGAATTTGACGATCTGACCAGCCGTCACGAATAGATCGATGATTAACGACGGGCTCGTCGACCCGGTCGTTTCGACTGGTCGCACGCTCCGATCGGATACCCGGATCAAAAGTTATGGCCATCTGACGGTCGGGGTTGTCCGGATTTTGTCCTGCATCATACTCCCCTGGTTGGAAAGGACTCGTCCTCGAGTCTGGACCGCAATGAACCCCTCTGTATGGATCCCGAAGTTTCACCTTACTGGAATCAGAAATCGGCAAGTGGGGTGGCCTCTGGACTCGGACGGACTCCTCCAGAAACTGTGACCGTGACAGCATAGTCCCAATTCGGACTTCCTCGGTCTTGGGCTCGGGCCGCAGCTTCCCCCGTCTCGGCGATAGGGCCACCTGTTTCTCGTTGACCTCTTCCTTGGACGACAAGAAGCTCTTCTGCAGGACCACGGTTGCAGGACCATCGTCGTACAAAATCTCTTCTTTATCGCCATAGTCATCGTAGACGGGTTCGGGCAGGTCCGCATGTTTCTCTTCATCCCCATACAGGATCTCCTCTTCATCGCCGTAGCTATCAAACACGAGTTCAGGGGTGTCCGCCTGAACATCCGCGTCTTCCTCCCAGAGCAGAGCCTTCCCTGGTCGGCTGGCAGGCAGGCGGCAGTCTGAAGCTCGGTGGTCCCGCTGGTCATGGCGTCGAAAGGGTGGATGGTCGGCGTACATATTCTGGAAGGAGGACTCGTCTGATGACAACTCCTCTTCCTCTTCCAACGAAGGTGTCCCATCTCGATTCTGATGGTGTAACTGGAGTTGGAGGGCAGCCACCTGTCGTTGAAGATCAATGATGGTTGCCTGCAACACCCCTTGTTCCCGTGAGGGCGGCCCCTCATTGACAGGAGGACTGTCGCGCCCCGACCCGCGAAAGCCCAACCGGGCCGGGCGACGCGAATCGGAACCTAACCAACGCGGAAAAAGAACGACGAGGGTTCCCTCTAACCTATTGGTCTCCCTAGCAATTCATCAAAGCCCCCAATTAAAACAATATCAAAAGGCAAAACCTCGAATCTCAGATTAAAACTCAAGTATTAATTATACAAAACCTCGGAGAGGGGAAGTTCAAATACAATATTACTCCCGTAGGAGACTATCTAACATAAGGGTAAAAGCGGTAAATATTGCCACCTCTCAAAAGCCACCAGGCCCCGTCGCACCGCCGTCCAACTGCCCGGTAGGGGCCACAGAGGAAGAACTGACACCTGCACCTGCAAAACGCAGCCCGGGGTAGGTGTGAGCACTAAGCTCAGTAGGGATCTACACTACGACACATAGAAGGAAGAGGGAAACGCAACAGTGTCGCCCTCAAGTGGAATCTGGGTGTATACAGGGGTCCCATAACCCCACCGCGTGTCCCTGAGGCCCACGATCATGGTCTTCTAGCCGAGCTTGTCACATGTCAGGTTACACTCAGTAGTAGGAAACGACACTGCTAACTCTCAATAGGACACTGAACACTGTTTGGTGGGAAGAGACACCACTGAGTAGGCAAAAACCTCTACTCAAGAGTTTTAAGAAGAACCGGACACCGGCTACACCTCAGATCCAACTCGGGGCCGACACGACCTCTACAATCACCAAGCCATAAGTGTACCAGTCATCTAAGCCTATCATCGGATCGACTGGACATCACAATTCAACCGGGTCCTAACAGCCCAACCCCGGTCCTAGGTCTAAGTCCGAGCTTCCAGCCTCGGGACGGTGACCCAAGGATCACCCACGCCCTAACCAATGCAACTAATGCACATAACAACAATGCATGCTATGACATACACAGATAATAGCAAAGGCATGCAACAGTATGTCAAGCATCATATAAGTCTACTGGATCGCTGCAGCGGTACTACCGACTGCTGCCAGCCGATCCGCAGCGGGTCCAGGCATTACGACGGTACCACGACCGTCAACAGCGAACTCCTGCAACGGGAAGCAACCCCGAAAACGGTGATGTACAATAAACAATATAATATTATATTTCGAAATATAATATTATATTCAAACACTCAAAGCCTCTACTTATGGGCTAAATGATCCCGGCGATCCGACATCCAAACAACGTCGGATTCAAGATCCAACTTAACCACCAGTAGGTATATATACCAGGATCATCATATCCAAATTTCATAAACATCCAACGGTTGGATTAACGGGAAACATTAATCAAAAGTCGCTGATTAAACCAACTTACTCTTTAATTGCTGCAACGCAGCCCTCCAGAAAACAATTCACCAAAAATCGTAAATAAATCGGAAAAATACGAAACAAGATGGAATGGAAAGCTAACGAGTAGAGCTCCAACTCTTATGTTTAACAGAAACCAAAATCATGTACTCGCCGGCCGGAAAACTCGCCGCAAGCCGGCTGTTTCTCAAGAACAGCAGAAAACCAGAAATCCGAGACTAATCTTACATAAAAGTTACTCCAATCTCAACTGATTAATATGAAACTTAAATCAGTTATTCTACCAGGTATAAGGAATCCAACAAAGCAAGGATCAACAAGATCCAACGGCTAGATCTCAAGAAAACCCGAAAAGAACATCAGTAGGTATAACCCTACCTAGCTGCGCTTTCCTCGGCTGATTCCCCGCGATTTGATCGCCAACAAGCTGCCAAACCACACCAGGAGCCTTCCTCTCATTGTCACGAATCCAACGAGCCAAAGAACACCCAATTTGGTGGCCGGAGGAGGGAGAACGGAGGGAAAGAAGCTCGCCGGCGGTAAAGGGAAGAAACAGAGCACCGCGGGAAAGAGAGAAGGAGGGAAGAAGAAGAGAAGGAGAAAGAGGAAGAGGAGGGGAAGAAAAGAGGGGAAAGGGGGAGGGGAAAGCCGGGAAAGAGGGGAAAAAGGCTGGGGCAAAAGGGAGGGGAAGACTTTTCTCCCTGACAGGGGAGAGCGACGGCCAACGGCCGTCCTCGCGAAAGAGAAAACCCACCGACTCGATCATGATCGATCTCCAGGGCATGTAAGATTGATCTCCTTTGCAATCGAGATCGATCTCCTTGAAATCCAGATCGATCTCCTTTACTCAGAAAGGCAAACTTGGGCTAAAACAAAAGCCCAAGCTCAGATCTTCCGATCTCGGGTCCACCTAGCCATTCTAAACAAACACGAACACAGACAAGGCCAGTGTGTGCACACGCGGGTGTGAAACAAACCAACAAGGCGCAATTTACCAAATTGCCCTTGCGGTCTACAGCTAGCCACAGGGGTAGAGGGACAGGTCCTCACAAGGACGGCCACGCCTTCTGGGCGGCGGCGGCGGTCGAGATACACTAGGCGGCCGTCGAGCACGGGCTCTGGTTCGAGGTGGCATGGCTCCTCTTCTCAGGAACTTCGTATAGCTCTGATACCACTCTGGCGCAGGGTAAAAACGTGGAAGGTGGACCTCTCAATGGGAGAGATAACCAAACTCTCTATGGGAGAGATGACCAGATTTCTATAGAGGAAGAAACGAAAAACCCTATTTTCTTATTCATCCAAAAAAACCAACCTTTTACAAACCCTAAGGCCTCCTTTTATAGGATTAAGGAAAGACCTACTCAACTAAAACATGGACTCAACCAACCAACTCAACTAAAACATGGACTCAACCAACCAATCCTAATGCAAGTCGTAAAACTGAAATTAAATTCGGAATTTAAAAGAAAAGGATAAATCCTACTCAAACTAGGAATTTGCCAAAAATAGAAACCGATAAAATTGCCAAAAAAGGAAAGTTTTCACTAAAACTGATTTTTAGACTAAAAGGAAAAAGAATTTGACGATCTGACCAGCCGTCATGGATAGATCGATGATTAACGACGGGCTTGTCGACCCGGTCATTTCGACTGGTCGCACGCTCCGATCGGATACCCGGATCAAAAGTTATGGCCATCTGACGGTCGGGGTTGTCCGGATTTTGTCCTACATCAAAAACCCTAGTTGTGATTACATAAGGAATTTATAAGAACTCAGACATGCCTACGACCGTCGGATTACTAGACTAGATCCCAACGGTTGACAACTCCTACTTAAGCAAATAAACAAATAAGCAAACTAACTCCAGCCTAACTCCTAACACCACAGGACCGATCAACTCAGGTAGCGTCTATTTGGCTTGCACATCCTGGTTGACCGCTGAACCTCATCATCCTCCCCCTCTTCTACAACGACCTTGTCCTCAAGGTCGAGATCTGGATACTTCTTCCGTAGCTCCTCCACCGGCTCCCAAGTAGCGTCTTCTTCTTCTAGTCCCTGCTATTTGACCAACGCCTCCGCCGAATATCTGGATCCTCTCTTCACCCACTGGAAGTCTCGTACTCCTGCCGGCTCCAACACCGGTTCTCCCTCGTCGGAACAAGGTGGTACATCAACTCCTATGGGCACTCCTTCTCCAATTCGCCGACGCAACAACGATACATGGAATACTGGATGTATGCGCGCCTCCTCTGGAATAGCTAGGCGGTATGTTACGGAACCCACTCGTTCCAACACTTGGTAGGGACCAAAGAACTTGTTAGCTAGTTTCTGGTGAATCCTCCGAAAAACTAAACTCTGACGGTAAGTTTGCAGCTTTAGATAGACCCAATCCCCAATGTGAAACTCCTCCTCACGTCGCCGCCGATCCGCCTTCTGCTTGGTGCGATTGTTGGCTTTATTCAGATTCTCCTTGAGAAGCTTCAATATATCATCTCGCTCCTGCAATGCCTTGTCTACTTCTGCCACACTAGCTTTTCCTCCTTCGTACCGCGGAATTCCCGGTGCTGTCTGATGAGTCACTAAATATTCATACTTAAACCCCTTAATTTACATTTGTTAGCCCGAGAATGTTTGTATTTGATAGCTTGTTAGTTGATTGCAGGTTTAATCATGCTTTGAGAAGAAATGCAAGATATTCGATTAATATGCTGAAATACACTGCTCTGTCGACTGTTAGCACAATATTCACCAGAAATTATCCTTATGCCCAAATATTCTGAAATTTGGGTGACATCTAGTAGACATCAAGACGTACAACGTTCATGTTGGACACTTTCAGAGATTCCTGATGGATTGATAGCAGTTTTGAAGAAGATGAAGATTAGCTGCTGGAAGACTGGTTCGTCAACGCGCGGGAGAGGACAGAAGACTTCCAAATCTACATCTTTTGTGTTGGACTCATTCTCAAATTCCGAACCGGTTGAGCCCAGTCGCGAATGGAAGAAGCTGTCAGGGTTGAACCAGAATTCCGAGTTGTACTTGAGGTCTAACTTAACCCTAAAACCCTAATCCAGGAATTAAGATATAAAAAGGGTTTGGTGGCTGGAAAAGAGGAAGCCTCCATAGAGAGAAAAGAGAGAAATAGGGTTTGGAGGATTCTATGGAGAAGATGGAGCTACAACGTGAATTCCAATCGTTCTTCATCAAATCTAAGGCTTCCATCACAAAGATGAGTAGCTAATTCTTTACTTAGGGATCTCATGAAGCTTTAGTAGATCTTCTTTGTATTTTCTAGTTTGATTCTTGTTCTCTTTTCAAAGACATGATCCTATGAATATGATTTTATTTTATGAAGAGTTGAGGGAATAGAGTTCCTTGATGTATTTTGAGTCCTACTTGATTGCTGTGCTTGATGGTAGAGATTCGTAGGATGATTTTAATGTCGATTTTGTGCATGCCTTTGAGATAGTTTATGCTAAGCAAAGATAGATTGTACTCAGGTTAAGTCCGAAGACAGTCTATGCTAAGCAAAGATAGACTATGCGTATGATAACATGAGCGTTCTTTTAGGGATTCATGCGAGCTTAAGAAGCCGTGATTCCATATGTCTAGATTAGAGAACAAGAGGATACTAGAGAATACAAGAGGTGAAATTAGAGTGGATTGAGTAATTCCTAGGTTTTCTCTCATTGATTTATCCCAACCTTGTCATTGCTTTTTCAGTAGTTTAATTTCTTAGATAACAAAACCATTAAAACTCCTTTTCTTCGCCTTAGGACTTGAGTTTAGAGATTTAATTTGATTTCTTCTTTTGTTAAACAATCTTTCCTTGTGGTTCGACTCCGGATCTCACCATTGTTCTACGTTTGTAGAGTAGTATTGATTGAAGGATTATAAATTCTAAATTACGTTTTGCATCTGATTTAATGACGCATTTGCGAGCGATCAATTTTTGGCGTCATTGCCGGGGATAATCTTTTGATTTACAACGGAGTATCGATTTAATTTTCTCTTAACTCTTTTTCGGAGCTAGTTAGATTTTTATTTTTATTTACGTTATTTTACATTTTTTTTTTGGTAATTCTGATAATTTTTGGAATTTTCGCAGCGCTAGAACGATCCTACGTTGAAGACTATTGACGGTCGACCGCGACATCGACCGCCGGATCGACCGTCGCCCTCTATGACAGCCACGGTCGACCGCGACATCGACCGTCGCTCTCTGTCACGGAAAAAGCTTCTCAGGGTCAATACGAGGATCGACCGTCGCGTCTTCAAATAAGGTCGCATAGTTCCACGGTCGACCGCGAGCAAGCTACGGTCAACCGCGAGCCATCCACGGTCGACCGTGAGATCGACCGTGAGTGCATTCAGGTTAGTTTTATTGTTTTAAAGTTCTTTCCTTTCAATCTTTGTTTTCCGGATTTTCTCCTCTCCTCCGAATATTCTGTTTTCTTTTTCTCTTTTTGGTGTGATTTTGCATGCAAGGTAGACGATCCCTAAATAACCCGTTGGAACCTTTGGATCTAGAAATAGAGACCACACTTCGAACCGCTAGAACCTTAGCACAAAAATCTTTAAGTAATTACCAAGAAGCCATAAGCACCTTGCAATCCGTAATGGCTGAACACGAGGAACATGTCATTGACCCTAATGATAATATGGGTAGGGGTGGAAATGATCACAATAATAGAGAAGTCCCAATTAGGAATCACTTCCTACCTGGACCTTATACCTATGCTTCTTGTATCAACCCACCTACCATCAATGCTACCCATTATGAGATTAAGCCTAACTGGATTACAGCCTTACCTTCTTTCTATGGGAGTGAGAATGAGGACCCTTATGGGCACATTGCTAGCTTTCTTGAAATCTATCCATGTTCAAACTTCAGCATTTTAATGATGATGCCTTTCGAAAGCTCTTCCCTTTTTCTTTGAAAGACAAGGCTAAACATTGGCTCCAAACTTTAGCGCCAAATTCGATTTCAACATGGGACCAACTTCAGGATGCCTTCCTTAAGAAATATTTCCCGATCATTAAAACTCAAAATTATCGAATCATGATTATCTCTTTCAAGCAAAATGAAGATGAGATGTTTCATGAAGCTTGGGAAAGATTTAAGAATCTTCTTAGAGAGTGTCCCCATCATGAGGTACCTGAGTGGCAGTTAGCCCATTCATTTTATAATGGTCTTAATGATCGTTATAGGACAATGGTCGAAGCTTGCTGCGGAGGTGTTGTTCTTAGTAAGTCATGGACCGCCCTTTGGGAAATGTATGATAATCTGGCTGAAAATTCACAACACAATGCCTCAGTCTCTAGGAGTCGGTCTACCACTGTTCGTAATTCTCGGGGAGTTCATGAAATTTCTGAAGTCCAAAGTCTCTCCGCACAAGTAGCCCTCCTAACTAAAGACTTAAACCAGTTGAAAACAGGCCAATCTCTTGCTCAACAATTGCCTAATACTTCTCGTGAAATCTGTGCCCTTTGCCTTAATTCTGATCATCATATTACCGATTGTCATCTGGCCCCCAATTTCCCTGACTTTGTTCAGGAACAAGTTAATGCAACTTATGGGTTCTCCAAGCCCCAGAACAATCCTTATTCTAATACCTATAATCCAGGTTGGAGAAATCACCCTAATTTTAGTTGGAAGCCACAACAATCAAGTAACTCTCAAGTGCAAAACAATCCACCTAATACTTCTACTCTCAAGTACCCACCTAAACCTTCTGCAAATCCAAACCCTGGGTACTCTTCACATTATCCACAGAATACCTCTCAACCTCCTCCTCCTGAATCATCAATTGAGCCCGCTTTAAATTCTATCATGAGTACACTATTAGAGATGAGAGGTGATTTCAATAGGGACATGTCATCCATGACGGTCGAAATTTCAACTGTCAAAGGTGATGTCTCTGTATTGAAAAACAACTTATCTTCGACGATTCAATCTGTTTCAAATTTAGAAAAACAAGTTGGGCAGCTATCTAATAACATGGCTAAAAGAGAGGAAGGTCATTTGCCAAGTCAATCTGTCACCAACCCAAGAGGCCAGCACTATGTAGAAAGCCAAAACTTAGAGAGTGCCAAAGTCGTTGTGACCCTTAGAAGTGGCAAAACAGTAGACAACCAAATAGGTGAACCTGTCCAGCTGGATGATCCAACAACCGACCCGATGATCAATCATCCATCCCAAGATGATTTTTGCTTTTCACCTGATACTGGAAAATCTGATTCTAGAGAGCCTGATCCAGATAAATATATCCCTAAAGTCCCTTTTCCAGCAGCTCTTAAGGACCCTTCTTCAACCATAAAAGCCCGAAAGACTGCCGAAGAGATCCTTGAAACTTTTAAGCAAGTCAACATCAACATTCCTTTGCTTGATGCCATTAGACAGATTCCTTCTTATGCCAAATTTCTTAAGGATCTGTGTACCCATAAACGCCAGGCTAAATCCAAAGTGTCTAAAAAGATCTTCCTCACTGAACATGTTAGTTCAATTTTGAAACATGATACACCTCCCAAACTAAAAGATCCTGGTACCCCTACCATACCTTGTTATATAGGAGACTACCATATTGATGGTACCCTCCTTGATTTAGGTGCCAGTGTGAACCTTATGCCCTATTACCTTTATAAAGAATTTGGGATGGGAGAACTTAAACAGACATCTGTGATTTTGCAATTAGCTGATAGGTCCATTAAGACACCTAGGAGTATCTTAGAAGATGTTTTAGTCAAGGTGGATAATTTCTTCTTTCCTATGGACTTTGTTGTCTTAGACATGGAACCTGCTATCCACTGCAAAAAGACTGTACCTATTATCCTAGGACGTCCCTTTTTGGCCACAGCTAATGCGTGCATAAATTGTAGAACTGGGGTGATGGATGTTTCTTTTGGTCACATGCATGTTAAATTGAATATTTTTAAAACTGCATGCTTGCCTGAGCCTGAAGATGATGAATGTTTTAATGTTGACATTTTGACTGAATGTATTGATGAGAGATCGCATGCCATGATTTTTGATAAATTATCTAGTGGTTTGCATGATTATGACTCTGACAGTGATGATGATGTTAATTTAGAAATTGCAAAATCGAAAGATGATAGTGGAACACATATGGATTCTGGACCGACCGATCGGCCTCTTGGGCGATCGGTCGCTTCAGATCCGACCGATCGCACACCTGAGCGATCGGTCGGTCATGATTCTGGAAATGGCCGAGAGGCCATCGCCTGGGTTGTTGAACCCCTTCCATCACTCTCATCAACTCCTGCTCCTACCTCACTGGAGTCACCACCTGAACTTGAACTTAAACCACTACCTAAAACTCTAAAATATGTTTTCCTTGGATTAAACTCTACTCTTCCCATTATCATTTCGTCATCTTTATCTTCTGATCAGGAGAGTCAACTTATTAATGTTCTTAATGATCATAGGAAAGCAATAGGTTGGACCGTCGCTGATTTGAAAGGTATTGATCCCTCGATTTGTATGCATAAAATTCACTTAGAGGACGAGTCTAAAACTGTTAGGGAAATGCAACGCCGTTTGAATCCGAATATGAAAGAGGTAGTGAAGAAAGAAGTGGTGAAACTTTTAGATGCCGGTATTATTTATCCAATTTCTGATAGCCAATGGGTCAGCCCTACGCAGGTAGTACCTAAGAAATCTGGTCTAACTGTAGTAGAAAATGATAAAGGAGAGCAGATTCCGATGCGCCAGACCACGGGATGGCGTGTTTGTATTGATTATAGAAAACTTAATGCTTTGACTAGAAAAGATCACTTCCCTCTTCCTTTTATTGATCAAATCTTAGAAAGACTTTTCGGCCAGAGCTATTATTGTTTTCTAGATGGGTATTCAGGGTATAACCAATTGGCAGTTGATCCTCAAGATCAAGAGAAGACTACTTTTACTTGCCCTTTCGGTACTTTTGCTTATCGTAGGATGCCTTTTGGTATTTGTAATGCACTTACGACATTTCAAAGGTGTATGATGGCCATCTTCTCTGACATGATTGATAAATTTTTGAAGTCTTTATGGATGATTTTTCGGTGTTTGGAAATTCTTTTGAATCTTGTTTAGACAATCTCTTTAAAGTTCTTGATCGATGCATTGAAACCAATCTTGTTCTTAGTTGGAAAAAGAGTCACTTCATGGTTCAAGAAAGAATCGTGTTAGGGCACATTGTTTCAAAACGTGGTATAGAGGTCGATAGGGCTAAAGTTGAGTTAATTTCTAAATTACCTCCACCGACTTCCGTGCGTCAAATTCGCTCTTTTCTGGGTCATGCTGGATTTTACCGCCGCTTCATCAAAGATTTTTCGAAAATTTCTCGATCCTTATGTGAACTACTAGCAAAGGATGTCCCTTTTGTCTTCAATGATGCGTGTTTGACTGCTTTCAAGACTATTCGTGATTTACTATCTACCGCACCTATCGTTCATTCACCTGATTATTCCCTACCTTTTGAGCTAATGTGTGATGCCTCTGATTCGGCTATAGGAGCTGTGTTAGGACAACGAGTAAGTAAATTTCCACATGTGATTTATTATGCCAGTAAGACCCTCTCTGAATCCCAATTAAATTATATAACTACTGAGAAGGAATTGTTAGCACTAATTTTTGCATTGGAAAAGTTCCGTTCCTATCTCCTAGGTTCCAAAATCATTATCTATACTGATCATGCTGCTCTGCGATATCTTTTAGCCAAAAAGGATGCCAAACCTAGACTGATTCGTTGGATCTTGCTCTTACAAGAATTTGATCTAGAGATTAGGGATAAGAAGGGTTCCGAAAATGTAGTTGCTGATCACTTGTCCCGCATTCCTTTGTAACACATTCTTGATAACACTCCTGTTAATACCTCCTTTCCAGACGAGCATCTCTTTCAGGTGACTCGTTTTTCACAGCCGTGGTATGCCCATATAGTTAATTTTCTTGTTTCCGACAAGCTTCCTGATTCTTGGTCTAAAAATGCCAAAGACAAATTCTTTTCCCAGATCAAATATTATATATGGGAAGACCCTGAGTTATTTAAGCACTGCTCTGACCAAGTTATCCGTAGGTGTGTGCCCGAGTCTGAAGTTCATCATATTTTCACTTTCTGTCATACACATGCATGTGGTGGTCATTTCTCAGGAAAGAAAACTGCTGCAAAAGTTTTACAAAGTGGATTCTATTGGCCTACGATTTTTAAGGATGCTCAAAATTTTTGTCAATCCTGTATTAGATGTCAAAAGGCTGGAAATATCTCTCGTAGGAATGAGATGCCTCAAACTCCGATCTTAGTTGCCGATATTTTTGACATTTGGGGCATTGATTTCATGGGCCCCTTTCCACCTTCCTTTGGTTTTCAGTATATCCTGGTAGCCGTGGACTACGTGTCTAAATGGGTAGAAGCTATAGCAACCAAGTCAAATGATCATAAAGTTGTGGTTAAATTTCTGCAAAGTAATATCTTTTCTCGATTTGGTTGTCCTCGTGCGATTATTAGGGATGGCGGTTGTCATTTCAATAATCAACATTTTGCTTCCCTTCTTAGAAAGTACTCCATTACTCATAAGGTAGCCACCCCTTATCATTCTCAGACCAGTGGTCAAGTAGACTTTTCTAATAGGGAAATAAAGCGTATTTTAGAGAAAACCGTTCGCATTGACCGCACAGATTGGGCCATAAAACTAGACGATGCACTATGAGCTTACATGACTGCTTATAAAACGCCTATTGGTATGTCCCCATATCGATTAGTTTTTGATAAGCCGTGTCATTTACCTGTTGAATTAGAGCATCGAGCTATGTGGGCCATTAAAAAGCTTAATACTGATACCAATGCTGTCACAACACATAGGAAGCTTAGTTTATGTGAACTTGAGGAAATTCGCAATGAGGCATACTTGAATTCCAAAATCTATAAAGACAAAACTAAAGCTTTTCATGATAAACACATTTCGAGAAGGACTTTTGTTGTTGGGCAAAAAGTGTGGCTTTTCAATGCCAAATTGCGTCTTTTTCCTGGTAAATTACGTTCTAGGTGGTCTGGGCCTTTTATCATAAATAACGTATTCACGCATGTTGCAGTAGAAATCCGCAATCTACACACGAATGAGATTTTCACTGTTAATGGGCACAGATTAAAACATTATGTGGAGGACATCGTTCATGGTGAGGTTATTGAGTTCGTCGAGCTGACGGATCCATGCTTTAAGTGATCCTTTTATGGACGTCGAGCAAAAGACGTAAAATTACGCGCTTTCTGGGAGGCAACCCAGTTTTATGATTTTTCCATGTTTTTTTCCGATTTTTCTATGATTTTCTGTGATTTTATTTAGAAAGTTGAATTTCTAGATCACGGTCGACCGCCACAGCGACCGGTGCATCGACCGTCCGGCTCTGTCGAAAAAACAGTCTTTCACGGTCGTTGCATGGATCGACCGTCGGCGCATCAATACCTATCCTATCAGTCACGGTCGACCGCCGCATCGACCGGTGCATCGACCGTCCGTCTCTGTCACGAAAACAGCCTCTCAGGGTCGATGCACGGATCGACCGTCGGAGTATGTTGGCATCTCACGGTCGATCGACCGATCGACCGTTGGCTCACTTTACCCTCTCACGGTCGACCGTCGCTATAGTAGTTCATGATCACCCTATCCCACGGTCGACCGTGGGATCGACCGCCAACCTTGTCTTTCTGCTCGAGCGGAACTTTACTCGGATTTCAATCCTACTCCTACTCAATTTCGTATTCTAACTCAAATTGGAGTTTATCTTCTATTTAAATCCGTCTGTTCCTGACTTCCTAGGGTATCTTTTATTCTTTGATCATCAACCTCCTTCAATCTTCCCGTGTGTGCTCTGTTCTTCCTCTGTTTCTTAAGTTCCCATCGTAACCATCGTCGATCCCGCTCCTTCGTCTTCTCCACTCAGCCAGATACCTGATTTCCGAGATGCCTCGATCGAGCCAATCTTCATACTATTCTGATGATAGTCCGCCCCACTCCCCGATGTCCGACTTCGCACCTAGATCTCCAATGTCGCAAGCATCGTGGTTCTCCTCCGATGAGGACTCACTGAGCACTGCCGATTCTCCAACACCACCATCGCCACCCACAGTCTTATGCTTTCCGCCTAGAGTTCGTTCTGAAGACGATGCACCTGATGATTCCTCTGACGCCTATCCTAATGGTTTTGAGTTTTATGGGCCGCTACCTCCAGCGGATCTGTTTGCCCGCATCGTTTATGATATTCAGCATGATCCAAACCTTGACGATCCCTGGGTCTCCTTCGAGAGTCCCGGCGGTTCAAAGCTCGTCATCCCGCCACGTTCCCTCATCGATCCTCCTCTTCTCACGCCTCCTGCTTCACCATATGCATCAGCTGATCCTGATCGTCCACTGACACCGATGTCTAGTGATTTTGAGTCTGCCGATGAAGATAGCGAGGATGAGACGGATGACAACTGAAGAGTGTTGCTGATTTAGTTTCTTTAGGACTCTCTTAGTGGTTGGTTGTTTTTTTAGTTTTCTTTTCTCGTGGTGCGCTGGTTTGCTATAGAGATGCTTGAGCAGTGAGTTTTTATTTTGGATTAACTTTTCTATGTTACTTTGGATTCACGTCGATGTTGGAACATCAGTTTATATGCTTAATAAAGCTATAGGATCTTCTGCCAATTGTTCCCTTTATACCTTTCAGCTTTTCTTTGGCTATATTTCTCATTCTATTATATTTGATCTTGTGAAAAGATGTGTTCGTATGGCAGGTGTTCCTTTGGAACTTAGTAAGGGGCGCATGTTACAAATCTTATATGATCCATCAGGGGGTTATTATTCAGTTGTTATATATGTCTCTAATGTTTCATGATTTCTATGGTTTTCTCCGTTTAATCTCTTCTAGAGAACATGAATTTCTTCCATAGCGACATATTCTTCTTATGGGCGGTGTGGTGATCGTCTTTTATGCGAGCCAACTACTTTTAGCGCGATATTTACGGTGATCTCTACCCTTTTTCCTTGCTTTATTTTTATGACTTAGTGTAATTGGGGACAATTACATTCAAGTTGGGGGTAGATTCTAGGAATTTAATTGTTATTTTACATCCCTTGAAATATGTCAAAAGGACGAAATTATGATATGATTTGACAAAGATGCAGGTTTTAGAAATTTATTTTATGAATTATTCTGAGGCTTGTATGTCACATAAGGGATAGTAAATTTTGCTATGCATGATAATATTTCTATACTTTAACACTTTTACCATGATTTAAGGATAACTTGACATATCCTAATGCACATGTTCACTTCCACATGTTAAGGGATGGATATTAAATTCTAAGCATGATACTAGGATGGATTCACAATTCTATGACTTGACACAGAAAATACATGAATACATGCAATTATCTGGGTATGCGAGAAAAAAAAGGATTTTCAACTTAGTAACCGGGCAGTGTGCCTAGCCAGCGTGGTGTTCGCGTAAAACGGTTGAATTTCCTGAAAAAAAATGACAAGTTATGATTTGTAGCCTTCATGGTTTGAGCATTAGAGTCTGAAGAGTGTTCTACACTTAGTGCCCTAAAATCGTCTGGTTTGGGAGTCATTGGCTTGAACCTCGTTACATGGACCATGAAGAAAGCTTAAGCAATCATAACATTGCACATGTCATATATGAAAAGAAAATGAAAAAAAAAAACAGATATGGCTATGTGATAAGTGGAAGATATGTGCTTGGATAGGATTGTGATCTTGAATAGTTGAAGTGTTTAGATATAATTGATGCTCTGAAGGATGTGGAACCCCATTCACACACAGGAGTGTTAAAAGTTATTTTTAATCATGATTAAATATGTTGAGGTGTTGGAAATATGTTATGACATGTTTTGATTTACTATGTTTTTATGTGACTATGAGTTGAAGGGTATATTTATGGATATTATTTCTATTTCATGCATTAGAGTTGATGAATATTGTGATTGATTTCTAATGATATATTCAAAGGGATGTATAGATGTTTGTGGGTGTCATCCCTGAAAACCCTCAGGAGACTATAACTCCTCCACTGGGGTAACCCAGGGGTTTACAGGCTTGTTGCACATGCTAAGTGCAATCGTGAGACCTACGAAAGTGGCTAGTTAGATTTATTGCTTTCTTTTTATATTTTCTTTACTCGAGGACTAGCAAAGTGTAAGTTGGGGGGTGTGATGACTCACTAAATATTCATACTTAAACCTCTTAATTTACATTTGTTAGCCCGAGAGTGTTTGTATTTTGATAGCTTGTTAGTTGATTGCAGGTTTAATCATGCTTTGAGAAGAAATGCAAGATATTCGGTTAATATGCTGAAATACACTCCTCTGTCGACTGTTAGCACAATATTCACCAGAAATTATCCTTATGGCCAACAATTCTGAAATTTTGGTGACATCTAGTAGACATCAAGACGTACAACTTTCATGTTGGACACGTTCAGAGATTCCTGATGGATTGATAGCAGTTTTGAAGAAGATGAAGATATTTAGCTGCTGGAAGACTGGCCCGTCAACGCGCGGGAGAATATTCGGTAAATATTCTAGTTAAGTCCAAATATTGCAAACTCTTCGGAAGAGGACAGAAGACGTCCAGATCTACATCTTTGGTGTTGGACTCATTCTCAAATTCCGAACCGGTTGAACCCAGTCGCGATTGGAAGAAGCTGTCAGGGTTGAACCAGAATTCCTCGTTGTACTTGAGGTCTAACTTAACCCTAAAACCCTAATCCGGGAATTAAGATATAAAAAGGGTTTGGTGGCTGGAAAGGAGGAAGCCTCCATAGAGAGAAAAGAGAGAACTAAGGTTTGGAGGATTCTATGGAGAAGATGGAGCTACAACATGGATTCCAATCGTTCTTCATCAAATCTAAGGCTTCCATCACAAAGATGAGTAGCTAATTCTTTACTTAGGGATCTCATGAAGCTTTAGTAGATCTTCTTTGTATTTTCTAGTTTGATTCTTTTTCTCTTTTCAAAGATATGATCCTATGAATATGGTTTTATTTTATGAAGAGTTGAGGGAATAGAGTTCCTTGACGTATTTTGAGTCCTAGTTGATTGTTGTGCTTGATGGTAGAGATTCGTAGGATGATTTTAATGTCGCTTTTGTGCATGCCTTTGAGATAGTTTATGCTAAGCAAAGATAGATTGTACTCAGGTTAAGTCCGAAGACAGTCTATGCTAAGCGAAGATAGACTATGCGTATGATAACATGAGCGTTCTTTTAGGGATTCATGCGAGCTTAAGAAGCCGTGATTCCATATGTCTAGATTAGAGAACAAGAGGATACTAGAGAATACAAGAGGTGAAATTAGAGTGGATTGAGTAATCCCTAGGTTTTCTTTCATTGATTTATCCCAACCTTTTCATTGCTTTTTCAGTAGTTTAATTCCTTAGATAACAAAACCATTAAAACTCCTTTTCTTCGCCTTAGGACTTGAGTTTAGAGATTTAATTTGATTTCTTCTTTTGTTAAACAATCTTTCCCTGTGGTTCGACTCCGGATCTCACCACTGTTCTACGTTTGTAGAGTAGTATTGATTGAAGGATTATAAATTCTAAATTGCATTTTGCATCTGATTTAACGACGCATTTGTGAGCGATCACTGTCCGACCGTACAGTGCCTCAAAAGACGACATCCCTGTCGAACTATGGTAAGATGTGTTATACCAATATTCGCCCCAGAGAAGGAACTGCAACCACTGCTTCGCCCTGTTGCTAGTAAAGCATCGCAAGTACTGCTCCAAACACCTGTTAACCACCTCTGTCTGACCATCTGTTTGTGGATGATATGCTGTACTCATCTTCAGACTGGTTCCCTGTAGTTTGAAGAACTCCCTCCAGAACTGGCTCATGAAAATCCGATCTCGATCACTGACGATGGATATCGGCACACCATGTAGTTTGACCACATTCTGAACAAAGGCTTCCGCGACTTTACTCGCCGAGAAAGGGTGGGCCAAGGGCACGAAATGAGCATACTTGGTTAGCCTGTCCACAACAACCATCACCACATCCATCCCTGTCGATCTGGGTAGTCCTTCTACGAAATCCATTGTCACTTCTTCCCATGCCCACTCCGGCATTGGTGATGTCGCTCAAATGTGTCACACACAACGGTCGCGGTGCAGTACAGCATAAGAGAGGTCGAATCCCACAGAGAGACAAGAAGGAAAGATCCAGAAACGCGAATAACAATGAATTGAAAACAATCAAGAGCGATGAAAGATAAGAAAATAGATCGGAGATGTAACGGTAAAATAAAGGTAACAAAGAAATCAGGATTTGAATGAGGTTAGGCTTCAGGAATCACTTAACTGAGTACCATATGAACCATTGAGAAGAGAAGAACCTAAATCTGAGTTAAGTGATTCCTAAAGCCTAGCCTCATTCAAATCCTGATTTCTTTGTTGCCTTTATTTTACCGTTACATCTCCGATCTATTTTCTTAACTTTCGTCGCTCTTGATTGTTTTCAATTCATTGTTATTCGCGTTTCTGGATCTTTCTTGCTTGTCTCTCTGTGGGATTCGACCTCACTTATGCTGTACTGCACCGTGACCGCTGTGTTTGACACATTTGAGCGACATCAAAAATTGGCGCCGTTGCCGGGGAGACGGTTCAGAAAAGCGCCAGAATCATATTACAGTGATTGTAGACACCGAAAGCGGTAACTTCGTTCATTTTCTTTAGTTTTTATTTATTTATTTTTTATTTCGGCTTTGATTTTTCTTCTCTATTAGGATTGTTTTCTTTAGTTGGTATGCATCTTTTGGATTGCGTGTTTGCTGGTGTATGCCTCGGTATAGAGACGAACTAGGCAGATTTGCTAGACGCCCCGAGGGTGATTCTGAAACTTCTGATAGTGAGACATATATCGCTGATCTCTTTGACGCACAGTCACAAACTTCACATCATACTTTCATTATGGTTGAGCACGAGGAACAACAAGCTCCTAGGAGTTTGCAAGAATATTTGCATCCAACACGCACTGTTACACCTTCATGCATCATGTTTCCATCTAATGCAGCACATGTTGACTTTAAACCTGGCATGATTCAGTTGCTTCCTACCTTTCATGGGTTGGAGAATGAAAATCCATATGTGCATATTAGGGAGTTTGAGGAAGTAGTAACGACCTTCCATGGCCAACTAGGTGCACTAGATATGATCCGACTTAAGTTCTTTCCCTTCTTACTGAAGGATAGAGCAAAGAGTTGGTTATATTCCTTGAGGCCACAATCTATAAGATCTTGGGCTGAAATGACACCGATATTTCTCACCAAGTATTTCCCACAACACAAAACCAACGCACTTAAAAGACATATTGCGACCTTCACACAGAAGGATAGTGAAACTTTGTATCAGGCGTGGGAACGATTTAAAGATATGTTGAATTTATGTCCCCATCATGGATATGAAAGTTGGCGTCTTGTTAGTTATTTTTATGATGGTTTAACTGTTAGAGAACGTCAATTTGTTGAGATGATGTGTAATGGTGAATTTTTGCAAAAAGATCCTGATGCAGCAATTGAATACTTGACTGAGCTTGCTGAGAAAGCTCATACATGGACTGGACCGAATGTAACAGAAAGTACAAACAGGGCCAGACCACCACCGCAACAACCAGGTGGAGGAATTTATCAGCTGCGGGAGGAGGATGCACTCAAGGCTAAAGTGGAGAGTCTAACAAGGGAGCTGGAGCTATTAAAGACCAAAGATATGATAGCAGCCCGGACCTCTCCATACAATGAACCTACAAGGCCGCCTGGGCCGTGTGCAATCTGCCAAGGCGTGGACCACCAGACTGAAGATTGCCCCACCTATGCTGAGATGAGAGGTGGGTACGACGAGCATTGCAACGCTGTAGGCGGATTCAGGAGGCCGTACACTCCCTATTCAGAGACGTATAATCCAGGATGGCGAGAACATCCGAACTTCAGCTGGAAGTCGAACGCTCCACAGAGCAACGAGCATCATCAACCGCCACCTAATAAGCCTTTTTCTAACCCTCCTTATAATACATCTGGTTTTTCTAGGCCTACATTTAATGATAATTTACAGGAACTGAAATCTATGATTGTGCAGGAATCTAAGGAAAGGAAGGAGGATATTCAAGAGATCAAGAGCCAGATCACGAAGCTGATCAACTCTTTGAACGTGCATGAACGAGGGAAGTTCCCAGCTCAACCTCAACAAACGCAGGTATCTAGTGCTGAGCAAAATAATGTGAAGGAGATGAATACCGTAACTACAAGAAGCGAGAAAACAACAAAAAGCCCTTCACAAGAGCCCACCGAACCTCCAATTGTTGTTGAAGAAGAGGACCGGATTGATGAGAACCATGTAAAGACCGATCATTCAGATGGCCCTACACCAGGTGACTTTCAAGTACGTGTCCCTTTCCCTCAGGCATTGAAATCCACTAAATTTACTATGGAGCCCAACAGCGAAGTTTTGGAGCATCTTCAGTAGGTTAAGGTAAACCTTCCTCTTTTGCATGTTATTAAGCAAATTCCTACATATGCTAAAGTGATTAAAGATTTATGCACTATGAAGAGACGACATCATGTAAAGAAAACTGCATTTTTAACAGAGCAGGTTAGTGCACTTCTTCAGCATAGGATTCCTCCTAAATATAAGGATCCTGGCTGTCCTACTTTGTCTTGTTTCATTGGAGAGCATGAAGTAGGACAAGCTTTATTAGATCTTGGTGCAAGTGTCAATTTAATGTCATATTCTGTTTACTTGCAACTTGGTTTAGGACAGATTAAGTCAACATCTGTGGTTTTGCAATTGGCGGATAGATCCACGAAAACTCCACGAGGAGTAGTAGAGGATGTGCTTGTTCAAATAGATAAATTTTATTATCCTGTTGATTTCTTAGTCTTGGATACTCAGGCTGTAGTAACTGCTGATTCTAGAATTCCTATTATTTTAGGAAGACCGTTTCTTGCTACTGCTAATGCTATAATTAATTGCAGGAATGGTTTAATGAAATTAACTTTTGGGAATATGACTTTAGAAATTAATGTTTTTAATGTTGCTAAACAGCCTGATGAGGATGATGAATGCCAGCAGACTTACCAGATTGATTTGCTCACTGAAGAGGAGTTTGCTTCCACTGAAATTAATTTTCTTGAATTAGATTTGGATGAAAATGTTGATGTTGATGGTATGTGTAAAAATTTGGAACATTGTTCTTTTGCAGGTCCATGGAATCCAAAGTTTGAAGAACTGCCAGAAAGAGGACAGCCACCAACACCATCATCAGTAGAGCCGCCCAAACTGGACCTGAAGCCGCTTCCTCAAGGATTGAAGCATGCCTATCTTGGTCCAGGTGATACATACCCAGTTATTATTTCTTCAGCATTAACTGCAGAGCAAGGTGAGCAATTACTTAGCGTTTTAAATGAGCATAAATCAGCTATTGGATGGAGTATAGCAGATCTGAAAGGTATTAGTCCCTTGATATGTTCTCATATGATTAATCTTGAACAAGGGGCTGTACCTCGTAGGGATCCTCAGCGTAGGTTGAACCCTACAATGAAAGAGGTAGTAAAAACCGAAGTGTTGAAATTACTAGATGCAGGGATCATCTACCCTATTGCTGATAGCAAATGGGTAAGTCCTACACAGGTGGTGCCAAAAAAATCTGGTGTCACTATTGTTAAAAATGAAAGTGGAGACTTTGTCCCCACTAAATTGGTGACAGGATGACGTATGTGTATAGATTATAGAAAAATGAATGCTACCACCCGTAAGGATCATTTTCCATTGCCTTTTCTAGACCAGATTTTAGAAAGAGTAGCTGGACATCCTTTTTATTGTTTTCTTGATGGTTATTCTGGATATTATCAGATTGAGATTGCTTTAGAGGACCAGGAAAAAACTACTTTTACTTGTCCTTTTGGTACTTATGCTTTCCGTAGAATGCCATTTGGATTATGTAATGCTCCTGCTACTTTTCAGCGTTGTATGATGAGTATGTTTGCTGATATGATCGAGGAATGTATGGAAGTATATATGGATGACTTGATTGTATTTGGTAATACTTTTGATGCATGCTTGCAAAACTTAATAAGAGTCTTGAGCAGGTGTGAGGAGAAGAACCTTGTGCTTAATTGGGAAAAGTGTCACTTCATGGTGCCCTCAGGCATTGTGTTGGGCCATATTGTCTCTTCCAAAGGCATTGAGGTAGATCGATCAAAAATCGATCTCATCTCAAATCTTCCTGTGCCAAAGACTGTTAAAGATGTTAGATCCTTTCTAGGGCATGCTGGTTTTTACAGGAGATTCATTCAAAATTTTTCTGCCATTGCTCGTTCTTTATGTAATCTTTTGATAAAGGATACCCCTTTTGAGTGGACTTTTGATTGTCAGAAGGCTTTTCATGCCTTGATTGATAAATTGACTTCCGCACCTATTGTGCAACCACCCGATTGGAGCCTTCCTTTTGAATTGATGTGTGATGCAAGTGATTTTGCTGTGGGAGCTGTTTTAGGACAGTGAAAAGATGGTAAACCTCATGTTATTCATTATGCTAGCCGAACCTTGAATACTGCACAAATGAATTATTCTACCACTGAGAAAGAACTATTGGCTATAGTCTTTGCATTAGACAAGTTTCGTGCTTACTTGATTGGTTCCCCTATCACTATTTCACTGATCATGCTGCGCTTAAGTACCTTCTCACCAAGAATGATGCTAAAGCGCGCCTAATTCGTTGGATATTAATCTTACAGGAATTCGATATCTCCATCAAAGATAAAAAGGGCGTGGAGAACATTGTCGCTGATCACCTATCAAAGCTGATGGTGGAAGTAGCGGAAGATGAGCCACTAATTATGGATGACTTCCCTGATGAGCAACTCTTTTCAGTTGCACGGCTGCCCTGGTATGCGCACATTGTTAATTACTTAGCAACAGGTGAGATCCCTTCCTTTTGGAATGTGCAGGATAAGCGTAGGTTCTTTGTTGAGGTAAAGAAATTTTATTGGGATGATCCTTGTTTGTTTAAGTATTGTCCTGACCAGATTATGCGCCGTTGTGTCCCTGATTATGAAATCAAAAGCATCATTACATTCTGTCACTCTCATGCATGTGGAGGCCATTTTTCGATGAAAAAGACTGCTGCTAAAATTCTTCAATGTGGTTTTTACTGGCCTACTATGTTTCGTGATGTTAATATTTTCTGCAAATCCTGTGATAGATGCCTAACACTAGGAGCTTTATCTAGGAGACATATGATGCCTTTGAACCCAATTCAAGCTGTAGAGATTTTTGATTGTTGGGGTATAGACTTTATGGGACCCTTTCCTTCTTCTTTTGGCTATTTATATATATTGTTGGCTGTCCTTCAAGGCCTCGAACACTGCTGTCGCCTCTGGACTCCAGACAAACTGTCCCTTCCTCAGCAGGGCGGTAAGTGGTGCGGTTATTCGGCCATAATTTTTCACAAACTTTCTATAATACCCCGTCAAACCCAGAAAGCCCCGTAGTTCCGTCACCGACTTGGGCGCCGACCACTCCCTCATAGCCGCTATCTTCCTCGGATCCACCCTTACCCCGCCGAAGGATATTAGATGCCCCAGGTACTCCACTTCTTTTTCAGCGAATACACATTTTGAGGGTTTAATGTAGAACTGGTTAGTACTCAAGAGTCCCAAAACTAACCGCAAGTGTTGTAGGTGGTCCTCCCAAGTCCGGCTGTAAATGAGGATGTCGTTGAAGAACACCAATATGAACCTCCGCAGGTACGGCCTGAATAGGTCATTCATGACAGCTTGTGTGAGGACCCGTTCCTCCAACCCGGTCCGACCGCGGTAGGTCGAGGGTCTGGTTTTGTGGTTTGGCTTGGTTGGCCTTGGTTTATGATCGGTTGATCGTATCGCTGCTTTTGGACCCCAAGGGCAATTTGGTAAATTGCGCCTTGGCGGTCGGTTTCACACCCGCGTAGTGCACACACGGCCTTGATTGATGTATGTGATTGAGTAGATTCAGTAGAGATCGCAACTTGGAGCCAGATCGGATTCAGTCCGATCAATTGGCTCGTCTGAACCGGCTAAGCCACTTAAGTGGCTTAACCCTCTTCTCTCTCTCCTACTTATTTTCTCTCTCTTTTTTCCCTTTTCTTTCTCTTTCTCTTTCCTTTCCTTCTTTTCCTCTTCCCAGCCTTCCCGTGCCCGACCCTTACCCCTCCTT
This sequence comes from Narthecium ossifragum, assembly GCA_963920575.1. Taxonomy (NCBI): domain Eukaryota; kingdom Viridiplantae; phylum Streptophyta; class Magnoliopsida; order Dioscoreales; family Nartheciaceae; genus Narthecium; species Narthecium ossifragum. Next base: position 14,008,108 of record OY986973.1, read on the forward strand.
CCTTCCCTTCTCTCTCCCGCGGCGACCCCGTCCCTTCCCCGGCGGCCTGGAGGCGGCGGCGAGGTCCCCTCCTCCTTCTCCTTCCTCCCCTCTCTCTCTCCCGCGGCAGCCCTCCTCCTTCTCCGGCGATGGCTGCGGCTATGGGAGGACTCCGGCGGCTCTCCGACGAGCTGGAGGCAGCGGCGGCGACGTAGGATGGCGGATTAACAGAGGATTGAAGCTTGGATTGCGTTTAAGGTAGGGTTTCTACCTAGATCTTTGGATTGAGTTAGATCTAGGGTTTGATTATTTGATCTATTGTCTTATGTGTGTTAATTAGTCCCTCTAAGCATGCTTAGTAACTGATATAAGCTTGGTAGGATTTTATCTTGGATTTAAGCTGGATTTATACATGTTTTTCCCGGATTTTATTGATGCTCTTTTTTCTGCGAGCTGAGCCGTTCAAGCTCAGATCGTGGCTCATACGTGCATGATCTCGTTTGATCATCAACACGAGAGTTGTAGATCTTTGAATCTACTTTCAATTACCGCTAATTTCATAATTTTTGGAGTTTTTTACGATTTATGGTGATTATTCTTCGGATCTGCGACGAGACTGAAATTAGTGAATTGATTAGTGAATTCCGGGAAAGTTAGCCATTAGATTAATCCAATTCTTGGGCTGCATGTTCCTAGTATGCTAATATACATTTGCCCAAGTTTAATTTCCAATTCGACGTCGTTTGGACGTCGAATTGATAAGATTTCATCGTCTCTAACTGGGGTTTACTGTAGAAATATGGAATTTAGCTTCTTAATGGATTTTCGATATTTTGCCGTGTTTAATACTTCGAGATACATAAACGACGTCGAATTGATAAGATTTCATCGTCTCTAACTGGGGTTTACTGTAGAAATCTGGAATTTAGCTTCTTAATGGATTTTCGATATTTTGCCGTGTTTAATACTTCGAGATACATGCTTAGTTCACCTAATGCCCTAAATTGATGTTAGGAATAACATCTAGGATTGACAAGCAAGATTTGATAGGTTTGGGTGTTTGAACCCTCGATATCGGTTTGTCGGTTTAACTAGTTAACTATTCCTTCTTAGTTAGCTTTTAATTAAATAATCATACCATGTTATATACATAGATTGCATGCTTTATATTTGCCTAACCCCGTGTGGGGGTTGTGGTTGAACCAAGGGAGTCATGCCCCTTGGGATGGTTAGATAATTGAGCGGGCCGCTGGTGTGCCACTTGTGTTAATTTGTAATTGTGATGTGTTGTGTGATTGCGTGGCCGGGGTTGTATCCCCGTTATAGGAATTTTGGGAGACGGCTGTTTAAGTCGTTGTAATGCCGAAATTCCGATTGAAATGTGTAGTTGTTTATTAACGGCTCGTGGGCGCCGTTATAATATTGTGTTACTGTAGTTTAGACCCATGCTATGATTACCCTCCGGCAAGCGTGATGCTTCGCCTAGCCCGTGTATTGCTGTCTTGGCATATTGTTGCATGCTACTATTCTTATATTCCTGTGCTTGAGCATTGCATGCATCTTGATTGCATTAGAAGCATTAAGGCTAGGTAGTAGGCGATGTGTTGCGCCCCGACCTGCGAAAGCCCAACCGGGCCGGGCGACGCGAACCGGAACCTACAAAACGCGGAAAAAGACGGCGAGGGTTCCCTCTAACCTATTGGTCTCCCTAGCAATTCATCAAAAACCCCCAATTTAAAACATTAATTTAACAACATCGAACCACAGATTTAAAACCCAAAGTGTTTAATATACATATCCTCGGAGAGGGGAAGATCCAAATACAACATTACTCTCGTAGGAGACTAACTAACCAAAGGTAAAAGCAGTAAATATCGCCACCTCTCAAAGTCCACCAGGCGCCGCCGCACCGTCGACCAACTGCCCGGTAGGGGCCATAGAGGAAGAACTGATGCCTGCACCTGTAAAACGCAGCCCGGGTAGGTGTGAGCACTAAGCTCAGTAGGGATCTACACTACGACACATAGAAGGAAGAGGGAAACGCAAAAGTGTCGCCCTCAAACAAGACCTGGGTGTATACAGGGGTCCCATAACCTCACCGCGTGTCCCTAAGGCCCAGGGGCAGCACTCCAACACTGTCGACACACAAGCTGAGTAGGCAACTTTACTACTCCCGGGTCAGCACAGTGGGACACCGGCTACACCTCAGCTTCCGACTCAAGGCCGACATGACCTCTACAATCATCAAGCAATAAGTGCACCAGTCATCAAACAATATAATTGATCCCGTCGATCCGACAATCATCAAACAATATAATATTATATTCCAAAATATAATATTATAATCAAAACACTCAAAGCCTCTACTTAGGGGCAAATTGATCCCGTCGATCCGACGTCCAACGACGTTGGATTCAAGATCCAACTTAGCCATCAGTAGGTGTATATACCAGAATCAACATATCCAAAATCCATAATCATCCAACGGTTGGATTAACGGGAAAACACTAATCAAAACCGTTAATCAAACTAACTTACTAATTAATTGCTGCAACGCAGCCCTCCAGGAAACAATTCATAACAAATCATAGGAAACTCGGAAAATTATGACATCAACTGGGTTAGAGAGTAGATTCAAAGATCTACAACTCTCATGTCCATCACAACCCAAGATCATGTACGTGCCGGCCGAAAAACTCGTCGCAAGCCGGCTGTTCTTCAAGAACAGCAGAAACCAGAAAATCCGAGCTTAATCATGCATAAAACCTACTGAGATCTCAACCATAGATCATAAAACCCATATCAGAAATTCTACTAGGCATTAGGAAGCTAACAACACCAAGATCAACAAGATTCAACTGCTAGATCTAGAGAAACCCATTAAAGAACACAGTAGGTAGAAGAACCTACCGAAGAACGCTTTCCTCGGCTGATCCCTCGCAACCAGTCACCAACAAGCCTCCAAACCACACCAGGAGCCTTCCTCTCGTTGCCACGGATCCAACGAGCCTTAGAACACCCAAAATGATGGTCGGAGGAGGGAGAACGGAGGAGAAGAAGCTCGCCGGCGGGAGAAGAGAAGAAACAGAGCTTTCGGGTGAGGAGAAAGAAGAGGAAGAAGAAGAAGGAAAGAGGGGAAGGAGAAAAGGAGGAAAAGGGGGAGGGGACAGCCGGGAAAGAGGGGAGAAAGGCGAAGGAGGGGAGGGAAAGTCCTCCCCTTCTGACAGGAGAGAGCGACGGCCAACGGCGGCCGTCCTCGCGAAGCAGAAAAAGCCACCGACGCGAGTCCGATCGATCGCTCCAAGGCGCGATCAATCGCTCGCGCCCCGGATCGATCCCAACACCAAGTCGGATCGATCCGACACAGGCTGGATCGATCCAACACCAAGTCGGATCGATCCGAGATCGCTCCAAGGAGCGATCGATCGCTCAAGGGCCGTCAGCTGCCCCAAAGGCAAGCTTCCGCGTGCCCGAGCTGGGATCTTCCGATCCCGGGTCCACCTAGCCATTCTAAACAAGCACTAAGACATACAAGGTTAGTGTGTGCACACGCGGGTGTGAAGCAAACCAACAAGACGCAATTTACCAAATTGCCCTTGTGGTCCAAGAAATAATACGATCCACCGGATTGCGCGCTCGACGCGAAGCAAACCAACGAGCCACGGGCCCGACCCAGCCGGTCGACCCAGGAGTAGAGGGATGGGTCGGAAGTGTGCATACCTGCCTCTCGATCAATCCCGATGTCAACATTTCAGCAACTTGCCTCTCGATCTCATTTTTCTGATAGTGTGCATACCTGTAGGGCCTGATATTAGCGGTATGCGGTGCACCTGATCTCGGATGGTGGTAACCCCTGCGGTTCCTCCAACACCCCTCGGAACTCCCTCAGGAGATCCAGTATCTCTTGGGTCGCCGCCTGCTTATCCGGCTGCTCAGACCCCTCTATCTGCAGCGCAAACAGCTCTCCGCCACCTCGGAATTCCCTCTCGAGTACCCTTGCCGACGCTGCCTTTGGCGGTTGAACCTTCTCCGATGTGATCAGGTACTCCTTGCCGCCCACCACAAATTTCATGTTCATGAACCGCCAGTTACATTTAACTGGTCCTAGTTGTGCCAACCATTCGACCCCAAGGACTATATCCAGCCCTTTCAGCGGTATCGAATAAAGAGTAGCTCGGAAGTCATACCCTTGCATACTAATGGGTACATGATCATATCTTTCTTGGCATCGCAGGCGTTCCCCATTAGAGACCCGCACAGAGAATTCCTCTACTTTTGTTACTGCTAGCCCCAACATACTTGCAACCTCGTCGTGAATGAAATTGTGAGTAGACCCGCTGTCAATCAACACTGCCACTGGTCGCCTCCCTATCTTCGCCACAACTCTCATCATGCGTGGTTCTGTGAAACCCGCTAATGCATACAATGAGATAGAGGGATGATCCTGAGTCTGTGTTAATTGCTGGCTTTCTTCTAGCTCTGCTTCTGCTGACTCCTCTTCCCCTTGAATACCTCCATCCACCACCGCGGTCTCCCTCTCGTCTCCCTCCACCTCCACGAGAAACGCCTGGGGTCTTTGACATTGATGCCTCGGAGTGTACCGTTCTTCACAGTTGAAGCATAACCCCTTATCTCTTCTTTTCTGCATCTCCTCCCATGAGAGACGCCGCACATTAGGTCCTGGCCTGTTGAATCCCGGCCGCGATCGTCCTTGTGCAGCCTCGCCTGGCACCTGCATGGTAACAGTGGCAGTTCCCTGTCGGCTGCCGCCTCCCGATCCTCCAGCAAAGGTGCTTCTCGTGAATGGCCGGCTATTCTCTGCTCGACGTCGCCGATTTTGCAGCTTCTCATCTAGCAACCGTGCACAAGCAATGGCCTCCTTCAGTGTCTGGGGTTGGAATACCCGCACCTCGTCGGCTAATTCCTTCTGCATACCCCCCAAGAAGGTTCCTACCAAGTTCACCTACGACCAATCCTTCACCCTGTTCATCAGTATCCCAAATTCGCGCAGATAGTCTCGCAGAGATCCCTTCTGAGTGATTCGTCCCAGGGCTTTGTCATTGCTGATGAAGTTTACCGGTCCAAACCGTGCCAACAATTCCTTCTCAAATTCTTCCCATGAAAGTGCAGCATGAGCATCCTGATAGATCTTCTTGAGCCATCTCCACCACTGGTTTGCCTCTCCTTCCAAATAGTAGGTCGCCCATTGCACTCGTTGCGACTCCTCGATCTCTTGCAAATTGAAAAATTGATCAACCCGATCCAACCAAACAGTTGGGTCGTCTCCGGCGAACATCGGAATCTCCATCCTCACCGTCGGTTTAATCATGCGCCCTTGCTCCTCTTGATCGGAATCGTCCGGCGATGGAGTTCGCCAGCAACGCCTGGACCCCTGGCTCCGGCTGTGATCCCGCGATCTCCGATTCTTCTCCTCTTTGTATCCTTCCTTCTCTTCCTTCTTTTCCTCTTTTCTATCTTCCCCCATATCTTGCTGTTTTCTTAGGGTCAAGGCTTTGGTTAAGCCCCGAATTGCCTCCTCCACGCCGGCCCTCCGCGCATCCTGTTGTGCCTCGCTGGAGCGAACGGCTCCTTCGAGACTCACCATCTTCACATCTATGACCTTCTGTCTGTCCCCCGCCGTCTTCTCCAAGGATTGGAGAGAGTTTCGAAGGCTTGTCTCCATCTCTTTCATCTGATCCTTCATCGATGCCACATCGCCCTCCAGGGCATTGATCTGGTCCTTCTGAGTCATCTTGCAGAAACCTGGCTCTGGTACCACTTGATGAGCCCCTAACTTCCTCTCTTGATGACAGAGGATACCCCACAAGCTCCAATTAATGGCTGGAAACCCCTTCTTCTTTCTATTAGTCAAAATAGCATGAATAAAACCCTAGTTGTGATTACATAAGGAATTTATAAGAACTCAGACAGGCCTACGACCGTCGGATTACTAGACTAGATCCTAACGGTTGACAACTCCTACTTAAGCAAATAAGCAAATAGGCAAACTAACTCCAGCCCAACTCCTAACACCACATGACCGATCAACTTAGGTAGCGTCTATTTGGCTTGCGCATCCTTGTTGACCGCCGAACCTCATCATAATCTAACATATAGTCCACGATTAATTTTTTAAGGCTTGCGTGGACCAAATTTACACGGTTTTAGTTAGTTTTGAATTTTTAATAACTAAAATGCTCTTACAAGATATGGTATATTATGTTTTAAAAGATAGCTGTCAATTACAGCTATCGAGGGCCATCAATGAGGAGACTACCGAGCTCAATCAACACCACCGCCGATGTGAGGACATGTACCTCCAACCCGGTCCGACCGCGTAGGTTGAGGGTTTGGTTCGGTTGGTATAGCTCGGTTGGCCTTGCTTCGCGATCTCCTTTGATCGTTACGGTCCGGGTAATTTAGTAAACTTGTGAAGACCCGTTCCTCCAACCTGGTCCGACCACGTTGGGTCGAGGATTTGGTTTTGTGGTTTCACTACAACAAAATAGGTCTATAGTGACTATAAAACTCGTCACTAATACCCAGAAATCTGTCACAAAAAACTTTCAGTGACGAGTTTAGAGTCGTCGCCTACACCTCCATGGCTGAAAGTTTCAGTGACAACTTTGTTGCGTTGTCACAAAATCAGTTACTTTCAGTGACGAGCGTACCCCGTCACTTAAAGGTATTTATTTGTGACGACTACACTTGTCACAGTTGATATGCATTTGTGACAATCGTTGTTGTCACTGTAAATAAATTTGTTGTCACTATATGTTGAAATACTCTGTAATTAGATTTTATTTATAACAACGTATATTTCTACAGTGACAAGTCATATTGTCACTGAACATGATTTATAGTGACAAGAAAATGGTTGTCACTAAAAATATTTACAATGACAAGAAAAAGGTTGTCACTAAACGTATTTACAGTGACAAGTTGTAACAACAATGTTTGTCACTAATTCCATTATTAGTGACAACAAATGTTATGTAAGTTTGTCACACAATACTGAATAGTTTATAGTGACAATAAAATTATTGTCACTAAATGTATTTACAGTGACAAATATTAACAACATTATTTTTCACTAATTCCATTATTAGTGATAACAAATACTATCTAAGTTTGTCACACAATACTGAATCTTGTTTTAGTGACAACTTTTTTTGTCACTAAAATTTGTCATCAAACCTAATTTTTATTATTTGATATTTTAATTTAAAAATTAATCTTTAACTATAAGCACTATTTTCCTCTAAACAAACAAACACATTATTATGATTCAAATGAAAATAATTCATACCATAAAATATATTTCATAAACAAACAACTTTGTAGGTTGCTTATAAAAAAAGATGAGTTACTGCATAAATCAAAGTTACATAATTATGTTAATTCAAAAGAGTACACTTAAATTACATTAATATCCAAAATAAGTCCGATCGATATCCGCACCAGCTAACATTGATCTAATAGAACAAGTATCATGTATATAAAAAGGAAACAAAAGAAGAGAATTAGCATTTAGAAACATAAATACAGTGTGTATAATAGACAAATATATAGAAGCCAACATAATAATTTACATTTAAGAAAAAAAATGGACAGAGTCTCTCCTGTATTTTTGACATTCTCAAATAGTACAACTGTTTAAACAAATTTTTAACACATCTACAACATCTTTGCAATATAAAAGCCTTTATATTGGCTTACCATTCTTAAGCATTTCCATAAAAACAAAGCCAAGAGGCACATGAGCTGTAATTATGAAATAAGCATTTCCACAAGAACAAAGCCAAGAGGCGCACAAGTTGCAATTAATAGGCACTGTTATAATAGAAATCCTAGCAACTGAGCATGAGTCTTTAAAAAACCTTAGCTGCAGGTTGCTGACACCAATGTAGTTACTATACTATACACCTATATAAAAACACTAGTCAAGTGAGCCACACAATCGTTGATTGGAAGCAACCACACATTTCCAGCCATTAAGCTCTTCAGTTGAAGTAATCTACCTACCATCTTCCATGCTGCAAGCCATCTGTCACTTTCCAAGCAAATGCAGTATTGCAAAACCTTTATGGAGTTAAGACATTGATAAAGGTTACATAAGAAATCAAAGAAATCAAACTGACTATTGATTCTTTTCCTCATCCTCATTCAATCATTAAGGCACTTTCTCGATGCATCACCTAATCCACTCCATAATCAGTTTCCATATACATACACATGGATTGCCGTCCCGGTGGTTCGCGCCGTGCCGGCAACCTGCCGGGACGGTATGTACCGCCGGTACGGCGAGATACCGGCCGGTATGCCGCCGAAGAGTGAAGAAAGAGAGGAGAGGAGAGGAGAAGAGGAGAAGAGGAGAAGAGGGGAGGAGGAGAGGAGAGGAAGAGGAGGAGGAGGAGAAGGGGAAGAATGGGAGGAAGGAGGAGAGGAGGAGGAGGAGAAGGGGAAGAATGGGAGGAAGGAGGAGAGGAGGAGATCCGACGCGTCGTTGTCGGAGGCGAATCAGCGAGAGAAGAGAAAGGGCGTCCATCTACTGGATAGAGTTTTATTATTAGTTTAACGGGTTTCAGTTTAACGGGTTTCGGTTTAACGGGTTTCGGCTTACTTATAACTTATCTTTCCTCCTCTCCTTTACTAACCCTAGCTGCCGCCGGCCTTCTTCGATCTCCATCCTCAACAGCCGCCGCATCCTCCTTCAATCTCCCTCCGACGATCGAGATAGCTCCGGCTCTCTCCGGCGACGGTCACGGCCATGTTCTCCTTCTTTCCTCCCCTCCTCCTTCCCTCCTCTCCTCCCCCATCTTCTCCTGCGAGGGCTCCTCTTCTTCTCCCTTTTTTTTTTCATTTTTTCCCGGTTCATACCGGCCGGAACGGGTAAAAACCGTGGTGTATCGGCCGGAATTCTACTGTTCTGGCCGGTACACCACCGGTTTACCCCTGGTCCGATCCGAGGGGGAAAACCGGACCGGTTAGCCACCGGTCCGGTAAAAACCGGCCGGTACGCACTGTGCCGGCCGGTATGGAAATCCATGTACATACATATATATCATTTCCTAGAATTTGCGATCCTCCTAACCCTCCCTTGTTTCCCTAATTAAATCTTCATACTTTGGTAGCTGAATTAAACATGATAATGATCCTTTGATTACAACTCATATAAAGATATATAGTAACACTACCAAAAAATGACTTAATCAATTGAGAGCACTTACACATGGAATCATGCAATGCTTGCAACAAGGCGAATGAAATAAATTAACCACTTACCCTATTTGTATCTGTCACGCCCCGACCCAGAAAACCCATCTAGATCGAGGCGTGAGCCACCTAAACCTGTTTATATCATCAATGGACGCACAAGTATATAACTGCTATGAATTTAAATAATTTAATCCTCAAATTCATAAAAAAATTCGGCAGAATCTCCTTTATAATTATAGCACAAGAAACCTGTACATTTCATAATATTCCGAATTCAACTTGTACAATGATAACATGGGAAATAACTAATTATTACATTTCTCAAATACAACTAAATTAAAGATCATACAATCATGTTCTCGAATACATCGTGTTATACATCGATTTATACATCAATTTGTACATCATAAATTAAAGCTGGAAATTATATGTTGACGAACTCCTCAACGCTCCAAGTCCTCGATCTCCTCGAAATACCGCGCCATCTTCTAAAGGAACGCCTGAAAGAAGGAACTGCATCGACCTGCACCGCCAAAGCAGCCCAGGTAGGGTGAGAAACAATGCCCAGTAGGGTTCTACTCTACGTCGCACAGAAAGGAAGGAAAACTGCAACTGTGTCGTTCTCCGCCTAAGCCTAAGGTATGTCAAGGGGCCTCATAACCCTGTCGATTCCTGAGGGCTCCTGTCCAGTTCCATCCTCACCCAAGAACAAACGAGAGGAAACAAGACTGCGGGCTCCTGTCCAGGTACCACCCTGTCCAGTCGTACCATCTCTCGCGGGGACAAACATGTCAGGGACATCGACAACCATCCTTAGCGCTTAGCCTCGGAGATCCGACACGACCTCTACACCTCAAATATAAATATATAATCCATAGCCGACTATAGCAATAACCTCAAATGATATCCAACATAATCATTGATGACAATCACGCCCTAATCCTCGTCTACCCAAACCCCGGTCTTAGGGCTAGATCCGGGCTACCCGAGAACCTCGGATCGGCGATCGAATCCATCACCTACCACCTAGCCTGGATGTCTCTAATGCAATCATCATGCATGAGCCTATTCAAACAACTAGGCCTAGGTGTCTCTACATGACATCTCATCAAGCATGTCCAATGTAGCATACAATAAGATAAAAGAGAGAGCTAAACTATTAATGTACAACAAGGAATAACAATTACTTAACCATACACCTAATACGGTTCAAAGCATAACCACCACAAGCAGTCGACCTAGTTCAATCCAAATTTCGGCATTACAAAGGCTTACACCGCCGTTAGCCAGAAACTATACAATGGGGTACACCCCCAGTTAATCAATTCACAGGGCACCCTTGCCCCACAAAATATAAACATTTCCACCAAGAAATATAAACGGGCCACCGCCGGCCCTAGGCTTATACATGATACACAATTACATGAATGACGTGATTAATAAGAGATTGCACGGACTGAGTTGTTAAAGGAACAATTTAGTATAAATGAATAACGAATAATCATGGAGATACTAGGTCAAACAATTACATCAGATCAATTCGACAATAATCAAGAGAAGACATTCCAAAACTCAACTCACAATTAGTCCACTTAGAAACGGACGAAAAATACGAAAACCCACCGCCGGCAGATCAACATCTTAGCAATAATAAAACATACCCAATGATGAATTAGAAGCAATTCAAAAGAAGGGGAGGGCATGGAGGTTAAACATCGTAGGAAAACACGACTATCGATCAAACTACAATCTCAGTCAACCTCAATCGATCAAGCTGGGGAAAGCTACAATAGACCCCCCTATTCATCCTCCCAGTCATGATTACCCACTAACAAACTTCCGCAGCAAGGGCAGAGCCACGAGCACCCTACCGGCAGGTAACCGACTGCACAAGGACACGACCTGCAAGGGTTAGATGTCCTACGACCATCCAATCCACATAGCCGGTTCACACAGTAGTACCACGAGGCAATACAAGAATACCAGTACAATTACGACCACCAAAGAAGAAGCAATCTGAGCTTCTAACTCGAGAACAAGGGAAAACAGGGCATCTAAATAGTCGCAGCAATCCAGGCAATCACAAATACTAAGAGCAATCCATGGCAGCCAGGGACAGAAACAGAGCAGATGCAAACCTGGGAGGGGAAAAACCCACCGGAGCTACAGACACAGAACTGATGCATAAACCCTAAGCTAACAGCACCGCAGTCCATCAAACCAGAGTGAGGGGAGAGATCTCATCAATAAAACCACCACTAATCCATAACGACAGCAAGGAGAAGGTGAAGAACATCAAGAGAGGACCCACAAGATCAACAGAGCATCAAGCTAACCCTAGAGGGGTTGATGAGATTCAAGAGGAGAAGAAATCTCATCACATCCCAACTACAACCCGTAACCCAAACGAATCACAGGAGACTCAAGGGAGTAATCGGAAAAATGGACAGGAGGACCTCCAGTATCCGACCAACCAAGAACAGAGGAGAAGAAAACCCATAGAAAACCATCGATCAAAACCAAAACCACAGAAGCAAGCAAGAAATCTCATCGGAAGTCCATTGGCATCCAAAGATCTAAGAAACCGTAGCAAAGAAAGGAGAAGGAACATCAACACGCAGTCAAGAGATCAACCTACTCTGAGATATCATGTATCCAAGCAACCCTGCTCTAGTCTAGTAGAGTCTAATCGAAGGATTAGATCAGAAACCTACCTCTGGATCGTTGAGCTCGCGTCCTTCCCCTTCTTCTCCAGCCACGGCAATCGTCGTCACCAAGGTTTTCGTTGTCGCTGCCAAAGTAGCCAAGCTCCTCTCCGACCGCGCCCTCGCCTCCGACGAGAGGAACTCCACCGCCGTCGCACGGGATCTTCTCACGACCCGCTCTCTCTCTCTCGTCGCGATGAGTTCTCTCTCAATCGCGGCTGAAGCCCTAGCAGGTAAGGGGTGGAGGTTTAAGTAATAATGGGTTAAGATTAGGTCCTAGCCGTCTGATCGGCCAGATCTGATCCCAACAGTTCAAACCTCGACCTGATCCAAATCCTTCGATCCAAAGTACTCCTAATGGTCTAATCAAGCACATACATCATTACAAGGCAGTGTGTGCGCTACGCGTGTGTGAAACCAACTCCGCAAGAGTAATTTACCAAATTACCCCTGGAGCTGCAACGATCAGCGGGGATCGAAAAGCAAGGCCAACCAAGCCCAAAACCAACAAAACCAGACCCTCGACCAAAGCGGTCAGACCGGATTGGAGGTACGGAGTATCAATAGAGGGTGATGCCCTGGATTGCGTCACCCTAGATTGTGTCATGTTGTTGAAGAAGTCAACCATACGTGCTTGAAACATACCATCAACTTCACGTTGTACTTGGGCTTGAAGTAGGTCACGGAGTTCTTCTTCAACACGAGGTCTTAGCTCAGCTCTAATTTCAGCATGAATATCGTCATTAACACTAGCTCTCATCTCATCTCGTAAACTTTGAATAATATCAGCATGTATATCAGCTTTTAAATTCTCCCTCATATTTTCAAGCATAGCTTCATTAGCCGACTCTACTGCTGTACCGCCTCATGCATGCTCTCTTGTTGTCTTGTCCTCTTGCCTGGAGCCTTTTTTCCAGCACATTTTCCACGAAAATACCCAGACTTTTCACCAAGAACATATATCAAAATCTCATCACGTGTGAAATGTGATTCACTATCTTCTGCTTGTTGATTGACAAGATCATATAGTTTGTCCTACATCAATAATTTCATAGTTTGTTAAAAAAATTCAAAAAGCAACAGATTGGAACAAAGATCAAGGCAAATAAAATATCACATTTAAACTTACATGAACTTCCATAGATGTAGGATCGGACCATCGCAACTCTCCTTCTTTATCTTTCTTAGTATGTTGCAATAGCCAAATTTGATCAGGGGGTGCCTTTTCACCAGTTGTTGGGTCTCTCTACAATAAATAACATACTCAGTATTCTATCTTGTATCTATAAATACCTAAGTTTATTAATCTTTTTAAAAAAGAGAAAGAGAAGGTACCGTTGACTTCTCAACTTCAGCAAATGATTTGGTCCCACAAGTATGCTTGGTTACAAGGTTGGTTCTGTTCAATGCATTTCTTTGACTTGCTTTTTATATTACACATATGCAAATTACAAAACAGAAATGAATCTAATAAATAAGTTATGCTAATAAACTATAGGTTTGCAAAAAGGGTTAGAGCTCATCATCAATGAAGTCATCATCTAATCTTTGATCTTCTTGTGTTGCATTCTGTATGTTGACATTGAAGCTTTCTGGCTCAACATCATCTCTGCTATGCATGGCAATAATATTGTCATTGTTAGTAGCTTCCGCAGATTACAAAGTGCTATCAAACTCATCTTGTTGGTAAGCATCTCCATCGTCAATAGAGTGATCATCATTCTCATCATTCTCATCTAAATTTTCCTCAATTTCTTATGACATGTTATAAAGGTCACGAGGACTTATTTTAACCACATATTGCCAGTCTCTATTGGCAATATCCTCAACATAAAACACCTGTTCGGCTTGAGTTTCTAAGACAAATGGTTCATTACCGCTCAATGACCCATACCTATATATACTTGTGTTACCGTAACTATCGATTTTATATCATCTTCCTAATCGTCTCATATCCCACCAGTGACACTTGAAGAGGTACACTTTGTTGTTTCCAACAAATAAAAGCTCAAAAACATCTTCCAAGACCCCATAATACTCTTTTTCTGGACAAGCATCATCCCCCACTACAAGAACTCCACTATTTTGGCTTCTTCTTTCCATGGCACGATCCCTTGTATGAAATCTAAAACCATTAACAATATATGTTGCATATCGATGGGCCAATCTCATTGGACCAATTGCCAAGTGTAGAATGTCATCGCTTGCGAGTCCTTCCGCATGTAGCTTCGAAACCTAGTATCATAAGAATAATGAGCCAATTTAATTAAGAGCAAAATCTGAATTTTGAATACTATTGATGAACAAGGATTATAGGCCAAATGATACATACACGTTCATAAAACCAACTTGGAAACTTTTTATTGTAACTCTCTAGTAGATTCCTTGGGTTCTCTCTTGAGAGTTCATTCTTGCACTCCCTGGAAATGGTTTAAGTACAAAAATTATCCCAATTAACAAAAGACTATGAATTAGATCATTGCCAAGGTATGAAACAAAAGGTAATCAAGTTAATGCTTACTCTATGAATGGCCAAACTTCTTGGCAATTTTGAAGCACATAAATGCGAGCTTGATCAAACTGTTCACTACTTAGATGATGTAGCTTATAACCTCCCTTTGCCCAACCACTTCTTTCAAAAATTGACAATTCATTGCGCTCGTCACATCTATCATCATTTCTAGGTGCTGTATTAAATTTTGTTTCCACACTATGCAAGTATCTTGAACAAAAAGTTAAGCATTCATCCACAATATAACCTTCCGCTATAGATCCTTCCAGACGAGCTTTGTTGCGAACATATGATTTAAGAGTACGCAAATACCTATAGCCAAATGACAAAATTAGAAAATAGCCTTTTAAATTATATTAACCAACTAGATTAAGATGTGAAAGATACTACGATAATACACACCTTTCTATTGGATACATCCATCTATAGTGGACTGGTCCAGCAATTTTAGCTTCTTTTGCCAAGTGAATTGGCAAGTGGATCATAACAACAAAAAAGGCTGGTGGGAATATTGTTTCCATCTTGCACAATGTTAATGCAATTTGCTTATCAAGTCGATCTAGATCATCTACTCTCAAAGACTTTGAACACAAGTTCTTGAAAAAATTGCTTAATTCAATTAATGGCTCACACACCTCCTATCGTAGCAATCCACGTACTGCAAACGGAAGTATTCTTTGCAAAAGTATGTGATGATCATGACACTTCAAACCATGTATTTTTCTTTCATTGACATTTACATATCTTGATATATTTGATGAAAACCCATCTGATGCTTTCAAATTTGCCAAAAACTTGCAAAACATTATCTTCTCTTGTGGGGCTAAGGCATAGCAAGCTGCAGGCAAACACACTTTATTCCCTTCAACACGAGGATGGAGACTCTATGTGAGGACCTGTCCCTCTACCCCTGTGGCTCGTTGTAGACCGCAAGGGCAATTTGGTAAATTACGCCTTGTTGGTTTGTTTCACACCCGCATGTGCACACACTGACCTTGTTTGTGTTAGTGCTTGATTAGAATGGTTAGGTGGACCCGGGATCGGAAGATCCAAGCTCGGGCGCGCAGAAGCCTGTTTTTGGGTGGCTGGCGGACCCGTGAGCGACCGATCGCTCCTTGGAGCGACCGATCGCTCCTTGGAGCGATCGATCGCTATCGAGTCGGTGGGTTTTTTTGAGAGGACGACCACCGTCGGCCGTCGCTCTCCCCTGTCAGAGGGAGAGAGGACTTTCCCTCTTCTCCTCCCCCTTTTCCCCTCCTTCCCTGGCTTTACCCTTCCTTTTCCTTCCTCTTCTTCCTCCTCTCCTTCTCTTCTTCTTCCTTCTTCTTTCTTCTTCCCGTGCTCTGCTTCCTCTATTCTTCCCGGCAGCCACCTTCTTCTTCTCCGTTCTTCCTCTTCCGGCCACCGTTTTGGGCGTTCCAAAGCTCATTGGATTCGTGGTGACGTGAGAAAGATCCCTTGTGTGGTTTGAAGCCTTGTTGGTGACTAGTTTGCGGGGAATCAGCCGAGGATTAGCGTTTCTGGTAGGTGTTCTACCTACATGAGTTAGTTTAATGGGTTTCTCTTAATCTAGCCGTTTGATCTTGTTGTTATTTGTGTTGTTGGCTTCCTCTTACTTAGTATAATTTCTAGTATAAGTTTCATAAGCTTTGGTTGAGATTTTAGTAGGATTTAAGCATGTTTAATCTCGGATTTTCCGATTTCTGCTGTTCTTGAAGAACAACCGGTTTTCGGCGAGTTTTCCGACCAGTACGTGCATGTTCTTGGGTTGTGATGAACATAAGAGTTGTAGATCTTTGAATCTACTCTCAAACCCAACTGATGTCATAATTTTCCAATTTTCCTACGATTTGTTATGATTTTTGTACGGGTGGGCTGCGTTGCAGCAAACAATGGTAAGTTAGTTTTGATTAGCGGTTTTGATTAGTGTTTTCCCGTTAATCCAGCCGTTGGATGTTCCTAGATTTTGAATATGTTGATGCCAGCATGTTGATCTACTGGAATCGCAGTTGGATCTCGAATCCGAAGTCGTTTGGACGTCGGATCAACGGGTCAATTAGCTCTAGGTAGAGAATTTTTTGGTGTTTTAAATAATATTATATGTTCGAAACATATAATATTATATTTTACTGTTCATCAGCGGTTTTCGGGGTTGCTTCCCGTTGCAGAAGTCCGCGGTTGAATGTCGTGGTACTGTCGTAATGCCGGGACCCGCTGCGGATCGGCTGGCAGCGGTTGGTAGTACCGCTGCAACGATCCAGTCAGACTTATATGATGTTTTGTCATACTGTTGCATGCCTATCTCTTATTTGTGTATGTCATAGCATGCATTCTCTGTTGTGTATTAGTTGCATGGTTAGGGCGTGGGTGATCTGTGGGTCGCCGTCCCGAGGCTGGAAGCTCGGACTTAGCCCTAGGAGACCGGGGTTGGGTAGTTTGGACCCGGTTCGAATTGTAGTGTCCAGTCAAACTTGATGATAGGCGTAGATGACTGGTACACCTGTTGCTTGATGATTATAGAGGTCATGTCGGCCTTGAGTCGGATGCTGAGGTGTAGCCGTTGTTCCACTGTGACGACTCTTGAGTAGAGGAGTCACCTACTCAGCGGTGCTATTTCCCGCCAGCAGTGTTCACGTTGTCTTGCTTGTGAGTCTACAATGTTCGTTCCTGCTTACTGAGTGCCATTCCTGGGCCTCAGGGACACGCGATGGGGTTATGGGACCCCTGTATACACCCAGGTCTTACTTGAGGGCGACACTGTTGCGTTTCCCTCTTCCTTCTGTGTGTCGTAGTGTAGAACCCTACTGAACTTTATGCTCACTCCTACCCGGGCTGTGTTTTGCAAGTGCAGGCGTTAGCTCCTCTTTAGTGGCCCCTACCGGGCAGTTGGTCGGCGGTGCGGCGGCGTCAGGCGGAGTCTCAGAGGTGGTGATCTTTTACAGTTTTTCTATCCTATGTTAGATAATCTCCTACGGGAGTAATGCTGTATTCGAATCTTCCCCTTTCCAAGGATATATGTATATTAAATTCGCTTTTGGGTTTGTAATTTGTGGTTCGAGGTTTGATTATTTAATTGTTGTTTTAAATTAGGGGTGTTTGATGAATTGTTAGGGAGACCAATAGGTTCGAGGGAACCCTCACCAATATATTTTTCGAGATTTGTTAGGTTTCGGTTCGCGTCGCCCGGCCCGATTGGGCTTTCATGGGTCGGGGTGCGACACTCTCTCTAATATCTAAGTCCACAAGATCATAACGGCTCTTTAATGTGTCTTTTGTCTTGCCCTTCATGTTCATCACTGTTCCTAAAACATTATCAGAGACATTTCTTTCAATATGCAAAACATCAAGGTTATGTCGCAACGTGAGTGTTTTCCAATAAGGCAATTGGAAAAAATACTCTTTTTCTTCCAATTATATACGCCATTAAGATTAGTACGCTTTCTTTTCTGACCTTTCCTATACGTAACACCCTCAAAACTTTTTAATTGTTCAAGCACTGCATCTCCTGTCAACATATGAGGAGCAAGGTCATCCTCTGTTGACCCATATAACATAACTTACTCCTTATTGAAAGAGAGCAAGTATCTTTGTGGCAACATGGACAGGCTAACTTTCCTTTAGTTCCCCATCCAGATAAATTTCCTTATGCGGGAAAATCATTAATAGTCCACATTACAGCTGCATGTAATTGAAAATTTAGTTGTGCATATGCATCATATGTGATAGACCCTACCTCCCAAAGCTCTTTCAGCTCTTTAATCAATGGTTGTAGATACACATCAATATCATTTTCCGAACATTTAGGTCCAGGAATAAGAAGTGTCATCATGAAATAAGGATGTTTCATGCACATCCAAGGGGGCAAGTTATATGGGACAAGAATGACAGGCCAGATGCTATGTGAAGAACTCATATTCCCATAAGGCTGGAATCCATCACTAGCTAGACCAATCCTAACATTCTGTGGATATGTAGTGAATGACTCATGTTGCTCATCAAATGATTTCCAAGCCATAGAATCAGCCGGATGCCTTAGTTGCCCATCATCAATTCGCCTCTCCTTATGCCATCTCATATCTTTTGCAGTATCTTTTGACATGTACAGCTTTTGTAGTCTAGGTTTTAGTGGAAAATACCGTAATACTTTATGAAGAATATTATGCTTACTTTCATCCACTTTCCATCTTGAGAGTCCACAGACATGACATGACTGTGCATATTCATGTTCTTGCCAGTATAAGATGCAATCAATTTTGCATGCATCTATCTGTTTGTAATCAAGACATAAGTCTTCAATAATTTTTCTGGCCTCATAGTATGAGTTTGGGACCAATGCATTAGTAGGGAGGATTTCTTTGCAAAATTCTAGAAAAGAAACAATTAATAGTCCCCATCCAGATAAATTTCCTTATGCGAGAAAATCATTAATAGTCCACATTACAGCTGCATGTAATTGAAAATTTAGTTGTGCATATGCATCATATGTGATAGACCCTACCTCCCAAAGCTCTTTCAGCTCTTTAATCAATGGTTGTAGATACACATCAATATCATTTTCCGAACATTTAGGTCCAGGAATAAGAAGTGTCATCATGAAATAAGGATGTTTCATGCACATCCAAGGGGGCAAGTTATATGGGACAAGAATGACAGGCCAGATGCTATGTGAAGAACTCATATTTCCATAAGGCTGGAATCCATCACTAGCTAGACCAATCCTAACATTCTGTGGATATGTAGTGAATGACTCATGTTGTTCATCAAATGATTTCCAAGCCATAGAATCAGCCGGATGCCTTAGTTGCCCATCATCAATTCGCCACTCCTTATGCCATCTCATATCTTTTGCAATATCTTTTGACATGTACAGCTTTTCTAGTCTAGGTTTTAGTGGAAAATACCGTAGTACTTTATGAGGAATATTATGCTTACTTTCATCCACTTTCCATCTTGAGAGTCCACAGACATGACATGGCTGTGCATATTCATGTTCTTGCCAGTAAAAGAAGCAATCAATTTTGCATGCATCTATCTTTTTGTAATCAAGACATAAGTCTTCAATAATTTTTCTGGCCTCATAGTATGAGTTTGGGACCAATGCATTAGTAGGGAGGATTTCTTTGCAAAATTCTAGAAAGAAATCCATTGCTTTGTTAGTCAAGTTGTGAAGTGTCTTGAAGTGAAGTGCTTTCACTATGAAAGACAGCTTAGAGACTTTACAACCTGGATAAAGATTCACAATTGCATCTTTCAACAAACTATAGAATTTTTTTGCTTCATCATTTGGAACTTGAGGGACATTTGGATCTTGTGCGGCACAAGTATTCACATTCTCAAAGGTGAAAGAATAAAAAAGAAGTCCAACTACATCATCTAAAGGTTCCAAATTGACTTCCTCTGTGAGGACCCGTACCTCCAATCCGGTCCGACCATGTTGGTCGAGGGTCTGGCTTTGTTGGCATTGCTCCGCGATCTCCTTTGATCGTTGCGGCTCCGGGGGTAATCTGGTAAATTACTCTTGGTGGAGCTGGTTTCACACACGCGTAGCGCACAAACTGCCTTGTAATGATGTATGTGCTTGACTAGACTATTAGAAGTACCCCAGATCGGAGGATCTGAGTTAGATCGTAAGGATCGAGAGTTGAACGGTTGTTATTAAAGTTGGCTGATCAAGTGATCATGACTTAACCACCGCTCGATTAAGCCTAGATCAATTTATAAACCGTTCTCTCATTAGGGCTGAGATCGCGACAAGAGAATGAGAGAGAGACAGAGGAGAGGGACTTGCCGGCACCCGATCGAGAGGGAGAGAGAGTCCGGCGGCCGGAGGAGGATCCCGTCTAGCGACGGCGACCGCGGCAAGGAGGACGACATCAACGACAACGGTGTTCGACGGCTGAGGAGTGGAACCAGTGGAGGTGGTCAACCGCGGCCGGAGGAGTCTGAGGCGTGCGCCGACGGTGCTCGCGGCCGGAGAAGAAGAAGAAGAAGAGGGCGAAGCGCTCAAAGGTAGGGATTCCTACCCTAACCCTTGGTTAGGCATCTAGGGCTTGATTGGAAGCATGCTTTTGATGCTCTGTTACTTCCGTGAGTTCTCTGTGGATTTCTTCCTTCCTCCCTTGTATTGATGGTGACCAAATCCGGGTTAATGATGGGTTTTGTTGAGAGGTTGAATCCTCTTTGCTGGTTTGTTGGATTTTGATGCTATGCTCTGTCCTCTGATGCTTGCTTTCTTCCTTGGTTCCTCTGGCGATGCAATCCACTTATGCTCTATTTCCTTTGGCTTTTTCGGCGACGCCTTGCTCTGTTTTCTTGCGTCCTCGTCTTCTTCGTCTTCCCTGTGATGCTTGTGCTAGGTTCTAGTGATTCCGAATAGGATTGTCTGGTAGTTGCTCTTTCCTCTCCCCTGTTGCTTCTCCTGTTTGCGGTGTTGATGCTTTGAAGGTTCGAAACCTTAAATTCTCCTCTGCTTCTTAATCTTCCCTCTTTACTGGTTCTTCTTCCTACTAGTATGGATCTATGCTGCCATATTTCTTCTTCACTGTTTTCCCTGCCGTTGCTATGCTTAGTCTCTCACTTGCTATACCTTGTATGCTTCAATTCATGACATGTATTTATAGCCCTGTCGGTGGTTGATGGAATGCAAATAAGGAGTGTTGAACTGCTCCTAGGCTCTACTATGTTGTTAAGCCTAGCTTCCAGTAGCCAGATCTATCTCTTTGGTCCCAATGTGTGTAGTTTCCTCTCGCTATGCTCCGTGCTGGGCAAATGCTATGTGCTATCAAGTTGCCGTACTCAATTATATTACTCATGTACTTATTGCCATTGCTACTATTATGTGGTACATGTGCTTTTCCTCTTTTAAATCTAGCAATTTCATATTAATTACTTCAATTATGCATCTTGATATCTTTGTACAAGCCTAGGGCCAGCGGTGTGCCCGTTTCTATTTCTTTTGTGGGAATGTTTGGATTATGCGAGTCAGAGGTGCCCTATGGATTGAATAATGCTTGAATGGCTTGAGTGATCTTATGTGCTGAAAGTCTATTCTTAAATACGAAACCTATCCTATAGCTATGCTATATCTTGTGGACATGTGATTGATGAATTGATATGTAGAGACACCTAGGCCTAGTTGTTTGATTAGGCTCATGCATGTTGGATGCATTAGAAGCATTAGGGCTAGGTGCGGGCGATGGGGCTCGATCGCCGATCCGAGGGCTCGGGTAGCTCGGATCTAGCTCTAGGACCGAGGTATGGGTAGGAGACTAGGACGAGATTGTGTGTATATGATCTTGTGTTGATCGAGGTTGCAACCTAGATATACTCATTTGACTTGTGGTATTGAGGTGTAGAGGTCGTGTCGTTCTCTACGTCAATCGCTAAGGGCAGTGAATGTTATCTCATTAGGGTTGTAGAGGTGGGAGTGCACGAGAGGTGCACTTGCCCCTTGTCCTTCCCTGATATGTAGAGGGGCGCTTGGTGATGCGTGACCCTTGTCCAGACTTGTTCTTCATTGCCTTAGGATTGGACGGAGACGACACTGTTGCAGTTTACCCCTTTCCTTGAGAGTGCCGTAGAGTAGAACCCTACTGGGCTTTATGCTTACCCTACCCGGGCTGCGTTTTGCAGGTGCAGGCGCCGCTCCTTCCACTTCAGTAGTCCCAGGCGGATCAGTTCTTGGAGGCGCTTCTACTTCGAGTGGAGTTTGAGGTTATTGGCAGATTGAGGGCTTTTATTCAGTATTTTATATTTATTTGATGTAGTTAAATCTTGGAGATTAATGTTTCGTATTTGAGGACAATGGTATAACTTTTAATTTTGATATTTATGACAATGATGTTTATTTAAATGTCTCAATTTGGGTTGTAATAACAATAGTAGTTGTGAATCTAAAATTATGCCCTCTTGATCTAGTATTTGAACTTATTGTGGAATATGAGAAGTTGTACAGGTTCCTTGTGTATGAATTATAGAGGAGACTCTGTCAAAATTTCTGCGCCCATTGATGATGTAACAGGTTTAGGTTACTCACTCCCCGATCTGGATGGGTTTTCTGGGTCGGGGCGTGATATCCTCACTTCTAGGCGGATCTTGATTATCATTGGTTGAATTTTCTGTCTTGCCTAATTTTTCTCCGTGAAATACCCATGTTGTATAACTCTTCAAAAATTCATGCCTAAGCAAGTGAAACCTGACCTCAGTTCGCTTTCTAAATGAAGTATTCCTACACTTTTTACATGGACATCGAATTGTATCACCAACTCCCTCTTGATCAAATGCGTAATCAAGAAATGCATCAACTCCATTTACATACTCATGATTTTCTCTATCATCGATTTTCATCGACCTCTTGCTCAACATTTTTCCTACATAAAATTCAAAAATAACTTGAGTGGATAAAATATAAAATGTCTCCCTATTTAGAATGTCTCTATTGAACTAGAGTATTTATATTGTCTTTATTTAACTAACTATAAGGAAAAGTTAATGAACTAACACAAAGATTTATACAAAACATTGACGGTTACCTAGAAAAAGAACTACTTTGAATGAAAAATTTTAAATGCATAAGCAAAAGAAACCTAGAGAACTAGCAAAAGCAGAAGATTGAAGTGATTAAGGCAAAAAGAGACAAACAAAAGATAAGCCTTCAACAATAGTAAAGAAAAAGCTATCACTGTTCATGTTAAATGTATAATGATCTTTCTTTGTGAGCAAATAAGTAAGGAAAATAAAACTAAAAACCATGAATTTATGCTAGACTTTTCGTAGCATAAAACCGAGTGAACTAAAGAATAATCCACTTTGTACTAGTTTGCAGATAGTGAGATGTTTTGCTTGCCTATGTGCAAAAGAGCAGATACAAAACTAGGTCACTCTCAATTGGCATCACACTTGGGGTTATAATAATACGGGTTAAAATTTTTGGAAAGATCATTATCTCTAATAGTATAGATCACACTTTTGCATAATAAAACTTTGTCATATTCTAAATTAGCTCGGCTAACCACCATGATAGGGATCACTATCAAAAAGAGGCAGTGAAAGAAAAGCTTTGAAGGTGAAGAAGACATGGGTAATTGGGAAGTTTGGAAATGGAAGACTTGTTAAAATATAACTTCAGAACTTCAATATATGTACTACAAGAGCATAAACACTACATATCAACTCTAATTTGATTTAACTCATGACCCAAATCCCCAAATCAAACAAATAAGATGCTAACCTACAGTTGAAGATTTTTAAAACCCTAGATTAGTTGAAAAGAAAATTTGACCACCAAGTAGGCCATATAAAGAAAACTCAAGCCATCCAGATGCCAAAAAACACATGATGTGGGGCATGGTGCACATGCTGTAACAAACATTGGATGAAGAAAACAAAAGACAAACTTTGGAAGGTCATAGATAAAGCCAACCTATCGGATAAAGCTTGAATGGTCATGCATAAAGCTATTGTTAAAGCAATTATGCACATGTTGCTTATGGATAAAGCTTAGATAAAAAAGCCATTACTATTGATTAACCCATCAGTGCACATGGTATTGTCTAGTTCGGTGCACACTAAAGATGTACATAAATCAGTAGTGAAGGAGAGAAAGAGGGGAAGCAGAGAGGGAGATAGAGGGGAAGGAGAGAGGGAGACAGAGGGGAGGGAGGAAAGGGAGATAGAGAGGGCTTGATGTGAGGACCTGTCCCTCTATTCCTGTAGCTCGTTGTTGACCACAAGGGCAATTCGATAAATTGTGCCTCGCAACCTCTGATTGATGTTTCTGTTTGACTAGATCCATTTAGGAGGTTTTTGACCTGTGGATTGATCCAAGCTAGTGTTGGATCGATCCAGCTAGGTCTTGGATCGATTCGACTTAGTCTTGGATCGATCCTGTTACTGTAGCACGTCGGTGGAGTTGCGAGGACGGTCGTCGTGGCCGTCGCCCTCCGCTGTCAGGGGAGAGGAGACTTCCTCTCCTCTGATTTCGCTTTTCCCCGGCCTTCCCGGCTTTCCCCGGCCTTTTCTTCCTCTTCTCTTCCTTTCTCTTCTTCTTCCTGGCTTCTCTTCTTCCCCTGTTTTCTGGCAGCCATCTTCTTCTTCGTCGTTCTTCCTCCTCCGGCCACCGTTTTGGGAGCTTGAAAGCTCGTTGGATCCGTGGCGGCGTGAGGAAGATCCCTGGCTTGGTTAGTGGCCGTTTAGCGGGGAATCAGCCGAGGATTAGCGTTTCCGGTAGGTGTTCTACCTATGTGAGTTGTTTAATGGGTTTCTCTAAATCTAGCCATTTGATCTTGCTGTTCTTTGTGTGGTTAGCTTCCTTTTGCTTAGTATAATTTCTGGTTTACGTTTCATAAACTTTGGTTGAGATTTTAGTAGGATTTGAGCATGATTAGACTAGAATTTTCCGGTTTCTCTGTTCTTGAGGAACAGCCAGTGTACGGTGCGTTTTATGGTTTCTACATGCATGTTCTTGGGTTGTGATGAACTAAAGAGTTGTACATCTCTGAGTTATCTTTCCATTCCAGCTTATTTCGTATTTTGTCGATTTTTCTACGAATTGTGGTGATTTTTCTCGTGGCCTGTGACGAGACTGATCTGAAGCTGGTATGAAGCTGTTTGGATCGATCCAAATAGTCCGGATCGATCCAATGTTTTCTGGATCGATCCAAATGTTTCGGATCGATCCCAAAGCTGGCTAATGGTGTTTTATGGACTATTTTTAGTGGTTTTGATTAGCGTTTTTCCCTGTAATCGAGCCGTGGATGCTGTTGGATCTAGGATCGATCCAGGTTGCACCCAAGATGGTCTGTTCACTGAGGGCAGTCAGATCGATCCATGGGTATGTTTGGATCGATCCAGTGTTTCAAGGAACAGTGTCTGAGGGTAGCAGAGAATGGCATGTTAGTGATATTGCTATAACTGTTGTTTGTTATCGCTTTGTGGTTGAACCGGGAGTGTGATGACTCCCGAGATTATGTAGAATAAATGGGTTGGTTGTATGTCCTTTATCGCTTTGTGGTGAACCGAGGGAGTCATGAACCCTCAGGAATGCTTAGTATAAATGGGCTGGCTTTATGCCCTTTATCGCTTTGTGGTTAACCGAGGGAGTCATGAACCCTCGAGAATGCTTAGTATAAATGGGCCGTCTGTATGCCCTTTATCGCTTTGTGGTTAACCGAGGGAGTCATGAACCTCGGGAATGTTTAGTATAAACGGGCCGTAAGTATGCCCTTTTGATTGTTGCTTGTTTATACTGTTGCATGCATTGTTGATTGTGCATTAGATGCCTAGGGTTTGACTGTAGTGCTGTTAGTCTGCTGTTTGGGGTAGTGTTAGCTCTGTTGCTTGGAGTACTGAGAGTTGGTTGTCATAACCACGGATGTTCCGCCAAGTGTGGAGGTCCCGCTTGGAGAAGGGTGTCCTACTGGTTTCGTCATGTCCACCATGTGTCAGGAATGTCGGAAAAGGTCCACCCTAGGCAGTGGCTGTCGGAAGACGTACTTTGGACAGGTACCCTTCGGGTTATTGACGGGATTTATGGGGTCCTTGGCAGGCCTCAGTACTTGGCACAGAGCTAGTTCAGTTGCAGTTTCCCCTTCCTTATGTGTGACGTAGAGTAGAACCCTACTGAGGTTAGTGCTCACTCCTACCCGGGCGGTGTTTGCAGGTACAGGTACCAGCTCTCCTGTGGTGGGCCCCAATTGCTCGTCCTGCGGTGGCGCGTCGACGTCAGAGCATGTTTGAGGGCCAGGATGGTTTCTGCTGTGCTTTTCAGGAGACTACTGATGATGTAACTTTTTGAGTTTTATACATCTTTTGTACATGAGGACTAGTTTATGTAAATCTTAATGTAACTCTGTTTTATTGTATAGTTTTGTAATAATCGGAGTTGTTAGATTTACTTCTGTCCTCTGACTGCTTGTTGTAACTGTTTCCGCCGGTTGTTGTTAGTAGATGTAGGAACCCCCCCCCCCCAAGCACGCCGCCGGCCATTCAGCAGTGAAGGAGAGAAAGAGAGGGAGAGAAAGAGGGGAGGGAGAGAGGGAGAGAGAGGGGAGGGAGGAAAGGGAGAGAGGGAGAGAGAGGGGAGGGAGGAAAGGGAGAGAGAGGGGGCTTACCGTTTGAGCACGACGCCGAGCATACCGTCGGAGTCCCCCAAGCACGCCGCTGGCCGTTCACGACGCCGAGCACGCCACCGGCCGCTTATATTAGATTTCTTTTTTTCGGTTGGCAGAGAAGGGAGGGGAGGGGAGGTGAGGGGAGAGGAGAGGAGATGAGAGGAGATGAGAGATCTAGGGATTTAGAGGTTTTATGTTATATTTCTTTTTTTCGGTTTTTATTTTTACTAAAGGCTAGGCTATAGTGAGAAGCAAAGAATTTTTTCCTTGTCACTGAATATTATTAGTGACAAAAACTAATTTGTTGTCATTAAATACAAATTTTACTCCCGCTAAATTAGGCAATTTTTTCCACCATGTTATTTTTAAATTTTTAGTGATGGGCATTAGTGACGACAAATAAGTTTCGTCACTGTAGATAAGGTATTCAGTGACAACTAGAAAATTTCGTCACTGACAAATCGGACAAATTGAGACCAGTGACAATAAATTAATCTTGTCACTGTAGGCGTATCTTTTGTGACAATAACTGCTATTGTCATTGAATGCTCGTCACTGTAGCCCACAATTCTTATAGTGGGGCCCGGTTGGCCTTGGTTTGTGATCGGTTGATCGCATCGCTACTTTTGGATCCCAGGGGCAATTTGGTAAAATTGCGCCCTGGTGGTCGGTTTTTCACCTGCGTAATGCACACACAGCCTGGATTGATGTATGTGATTGAATAGATCCGATAGGAGCGTTCGCGATCGTCAGATTCGGATGAGATTGCGACGAGATCGCAATTTGGGGTCAAATTTGATTCAGTCCGATTAGTTGACTCGGCTAGACCAGCTCAGCTACTTAAGTGGCTTAGCTTTCTCTCTCTCCTATTTTACTCTTCTCTCTCTTCCTCTCTTTCTTTTCCTTTCTTTTCCTTTTCCTTCTTTTCCTCTTCCTTCCCTTTCTCCACCACGCCGGCTTCTTCTTTCTCCGGGCACCTTCCCCGATGACCTGAAGGCGGCGGCGAGAGCCCCTCCTCCTGCTCCTTCCTTCCCTTTCTCTCTCCCATGGCAGCACTCTTCCTTCTCCAGCGACGACTGCGGTTGTGGGAGGACTCCGGTGGCTCTCCGGCGAGTTAGAGACGGCGACGGCGACATAGGATGGCTGATCATGGCGGATTAGCAAGGATTGAAGCTTGGATTTACGTTTTAAGGTAGGGTTTCTACGTTAACTTTGGGTTAAGCTTAAGTTAGGATTTGGTTGTTTTCTTTGTGCTAATTAGTTCCTCTAAGCATGCTAAATTACTGATTGAAGTCTCTGGAGATTTGATTGAGATTTATTTGGGTTTTATGCATTGTTTTTCCCGGAATTACCCTAATCTCTGTTTTTAGCTGGACTGGTGTGTTCGAGCTGGACTTCTGCACCGTATGTGCATGATCTCAATCAATGATGTGCTGTCGCAGGCACTCAAAAATAAATCCAATACTCGTTAAAATAAATGTAGTAGTGCGAGTACGAGTCGATCCCACGAAGAGTGTTTAGCCTAGTTTTGTGCTAAGTGTACAAAGATAGGGGGGTTTTAAACGTGAGGAAACAATAAAGAAATAATCTAAATAAAAGAAACAAATTGAATCAAGAGAACAAACCTTGGTCTGAGTCAACATCCACCATCGGAATCCAACAACTGATCATAGATGCAAGTATCAATCAATTCATACCATGAATATTCACCGTCCGAATTAAATTCGAATCTCTCCTCGATCATAGTTAATTAGAAACAAGCGATCTAATCAACCCTAACTACTAGATAACCTAAGACAAGCGCTGTAAATTTAATCTAGTAGCAGCGTTAAGAATAGGGAGATCGATGAAGCTAAACAACACAAGCACAAGCGGTTGCATTTAATCTAGTTGAATATTCTTCCTAAGATCTAACAAGATCTGATCAGCAGTAAATTATTAGATCCTAGTTGCTTCGCAGATTAGAGGGATCAAACAATTCCGGATTTGATATCCAACCTAGCAATAGATCGCAATGAATAATAAACTAGTAGCGCTCCTAGCAATTAAACAAGACAATCATGAAGATTTAATCTCAGAAGAACATCCAATACTCATGTATAAACTGAACAATAAGAATAGATTAGATCTCACAGTTTCATTGATTCCGAGGTTTCAGTCTCCTCGACCAAAGATCAAGATTTAGCCACGCAGGGCCATCGAGAACAATCCTCAAAAGATTCTAATAAAGAAGATAAAACCTAGAAAAAATATAAAAGAGGAGAAAGAGCAGCCAAAAGTGTCCAAGAATCCCCCCTCAAACCCTAGAAAGAGTCCTATTTATAGCCTCAAGTGTATCCACCCTCGGATTAGATCACAATCGTCGATTTTATTCACTGGGGAAAGTCCGATCGATCGGACCTTGGATGCTGGATCGATCGGCCTCATTAAACTCTTCAACTTGTAGTCACGCCCGAGCCCGATCGATGGATGGATCGATCGAACTTTGCTCCTTTAGAAAGCATACGTTCTGTCAACTTTAATTCCCAAGTCCGATCGATCGAACTTTAAGTGCTGGATCGATCGGATGCATAAAAATCCACATTCTCTGGGTATTTTTGAGTCCGATAGATCCAACTCTAGGAGTCGGATCGATCTAGCTCAATAGGAGGGATGGTTCGATCAATCGAACCATATTCAGCCAAAAACTACATGTTCTGTCACGGTTTTGCCAGGTCCGATCGATCGGACCTTCGCTCGGACTTCCAGCTTATTTTCCTTTCTGCCATTCAGACTGCGCATCGGTACTGAAATTGCCGTAACTTCCTCTAGGAAACTCGGAATCACGAACCGTAAAATTCTCCAGAATCTAGACTTCAAGAGCTTTCCAACCATGTATGGCACATCCTCTGGTTCTTCATGAGCAGGTACAGATAAATCTTTAAAGTTGATCCAAGCACTCTTTTCAGCTTCTTTTCGACTTAAGGACTTCCATTGCATCCTAAATCAAAATATAAGAATAATGAGTGTATTTAGGAACTAAATAAGAATAGGAGACTAAATATTAAGGGATAAAAATATAACATTATGCATTCTCATCAAATTCCCCCACACTTAGCTTTTGCTCGTCCTCGGGTAAAACTAAAATTCACTCTACTCAAGATATCAAGGTTGCAACACCATCAACAAAGAACAATCAAGCTCTTCACAATTCATAACACATCATGAACAAATATTTTTAAACAACTTAAAAATCAATCAATAAGCATTTTCACTTGAAGATGAAGCAAAATAAATAAGTAGACCCTCACGGAAATTAACACTCAACTCTCATGTGTTTGAAGGGTATGTATTTCACTCAAATTCATTCCAATGAAAATGATCTACCATAAGCTTGCATATCTTCTCATTCTCCACCACTAGAATCACATGCATAACACAAATCATAAGGACTTCAAAAGGTTGTAATGGGGTCTAGGATCAAGGTAGGAAATATTTGGGAATGTAACTCAAAATATAAGAATATAAGAATATAAGAATAATGAGTGTATTTAGGAACTAAATAAGCATAGGAGACTAAATATTAAGGGATAAAAATATAACATTATGCATTCTCATCAATCAACTTCCAAGATAAAAGTTGTAGATCATCGAGTTCTCTTTCGATTTTCGCTGGTTTTGTAAATTTTGGATTTATATACGAATTTTGGTGAATTTTCTACGGAACTGCTGCGAAACTGAAATTACGAAATTAGTTAGCTAATTTAATGGAATTTCGACCTTTGTTTAATCTGGTCCTCGTGTAACTTATCCCCAAGGTTAATTAGGATTGTTTTAAGAGTTTTGGCTTTGATTGGAGAGGTTTTTGAGGTATTTATGCCTCTTTTCGCATTTTTAGCCGAAAGCCGAAATACGTGGGTTTCCATCTATATCCGCTTATCCGTTTGAATCAAATTTTGGGTAGATGTTTTGGAAGCTAGTAATGAACATGCATGTCAAGTTTCATATTAATCGGACGGACATAGTGAAACCTAGAGTATACCCTTACCTTGTCGATTATATATAATCAAAGTATGATTAGTCAATTGTAACCTATTTAATCTATCTTTTACCCTGAATTGATGTTCTTAGCAGTATTCGGTAGATACAAGATGATTTGATAAGTTTTGGGAGATTAAACCCTTGACTTCGACAAGTTTTTTTTAAGTTGCTAATCTTCTAGCTTAATTAGCTTTTGATTATGGAGTATCTTTAGTATCCATGTATTGTATACTCTAAGCCCTATGTGTAACTCGTGGTTGAACCAAGGGAGTCATGTCCCTTTGGATGTTTAGATAATTAATTGGGTCGAGGGTGTGCCCTAGTTAATGTGTTTTGTAACTGTTGTGTATTGTTTGTCCAGGGTTGTATTCTGTTATAAAAATTATGGTTGACGGCTGTGGACGTCGTTGTAATGCCGGATTTTGATATGTTGGGTGTTTGTTATAATTGCTTTGCTAGATCGATATTTACTGCTTTAGACCACTTGCTATGTTTATCCTTTGGCAAGCGGTAGGCTACGCCTAGCCCTGTATGTTGTGATGTCATACTGTTGCATGCTTATATTTCAGCATCTCTGTGTCTGAGCATCGCATGCATCTTGATTGCATTAGAAGCATTAAGGTTAGGTGGTAGGCGATGGATTCGATCATTGATCCGGGGTTCTCGGGTAGCCCGGATCCAGCCCTAGGACCGGGGTTTGGGTAGTC
Organism: Narthecium ossifragum; assembly: GCA_963920575.1. Taxonomy (NCBI): domain Eukaryota; kingdom Viridiplantae; phylum Streptophyta; class Magnoliopsida; order Dioscoreales; family Nartheciaceae; genus Narthecium; species Narthecium ossifragum. Next base: position 14,039,360 of record OY986973.1, read on the forward strand.
GAGGATTAGGACGTGATTGTCATCAATGATTATGTTTGATATCATTCGAGGATTATTAGGTAGTCGGACTGAAATATTATATTACTATTGAGTAATAGAGGTTGTATTGTCTGTTTGTCCCAAGGGCCTAAGTGTAGATGTCGATGTGCATGACGTATGTCCCCGTAAAAGGGGTGGTGTAGGGTGGGAGCTCCGGCGGTGAGTGTAGTGGCGATGCACCGACCCTGGGTCTGGGCTTGTCTTGGGCGTCCTCCTTGTTTTGCCGCTTGGGTGAGGGTGACCCTATTTAGGGACCCATTCTGGATCAACGAGGTGTGATGCTTCCAGTGGTACCTTAGATTTGGGATGAAGGACAATATTGTTGTGGTTTCTACTTCCTTAAGTGTGACATAGAGTAGAACCTTACTGGGCATTGTTGCTCACCCTACCTAGGCTGCATCGGCGATGCAAGTCGATGCAGTTCCTTCTTTCATGTATTCTTCTAGAACATGGCACTATATTCCGAGGTGATCGAGGACTTGAAGCTTCGAGGAGTTCTTCTACAGTTAATTTACAGTTTTCATCAATGATGTATACATTGATGTATAATCTGATGTATTTTAGAACAGAATTGTATCATTATTAATTCAGTTCTATTTGAGAAATGTTGTAATATTCTTTAATGTAGATGTTGAGGAATGTGATGATCTTGAAATTGTAAAATGTACAGGTTTCTTGTGCTATAATTATAAAGGAGATTCTGTCGAATTTTTTTTATGAACTGGAGGACCAGATTGTTCAAACTCGTAGCAATTATATACTTGTGCGCCTATTGATGATGTAAACAAGTTTAGGTGGCTCATGCCTCGTTCTGGATTGGTTTTCTGGGTCAGGGCGTGGCAAAACTGTCATTGGCGGAGTTGGTTTTACACATGTGTACTGCACACACGGGCCATGTATGTTGTATGTGCTTGATTTGTCCATTAGGAGTACTCTAGATCAGAGGATCTGAGTTAGATCGTGCGGATCGGGATTTGAGTTGCTGTGATTAGCTCGAATTGATCAAACGGCTAGGATCCACGATGAAGCGGTTATATATAAACCCCCCTTATCCCTTTCTGGTTAGGGTAACGATCGCGATCGCGACTAGAGGAGAGCGACGACACGGTCGGGGAGAGAAGAGAGAGCCTCGTGACCTGAGCGCATCACGATCTGCGACGAGTTTGACTACGGTGACTGGAGACGAGGAAAGGAGAGAGGACGGCCGTGACCAGAGGAAACTGATGGCGTCGATGACCGGAGGAGGAGGAGCGCTCACACGAAGCCCTGGAGGTAGGAAACTCTACCCTATTCTCCGATTAGGCCAATAGGAATGAGTTTGATGCATGCTACCTTGGATCCCTGACTTCTCTGTTGATTTTGTGGCTGCTTGTTGGTTTTGTGCCTCTCTTGTGATGTTCTTCCTCTTTCTTTACAAGTTGTTGCTTAGACCTAATGGATTTTATGTTGGATTTTGATGAGATTTGCTTCCCCTCTCTCTGGTTTGATTGATTTTGATGCTATGGGTTAGCCTTTGTTGGTTGATGCTATGGGTTGGTGTGGATTTGCTGGATGTAGTTAGGGCTTCATAGCTTGATTGGATTGATTGATGTGACTGTTGATTTCTTTTATATCAACTGCCATTGCCTAGATCGATGGGTTTTGATGGATTTCGACGAGGCGTTCTCCTCTTTGGATCTCTTGCTCCCTTTAGCACCGACATGTACTCTGGCTGTGTTTCTTTCTCCTTCCCATGTTCTTGACTCGTGGATAGCTCAAGCCTTCCTCTAGCTCTTCTCTAGGTTCTAACCGGTGTTATGGCATTTGGTTGTGATGTATTGGTTATCATTGAGTCTCTGATGAGTCACTAAATATTCATGATTAAACCCCTTAAATTACCTTTGTTAGACTAAGAGTAGATGTATTTGATATCTTATTATTTGATTTCAGGTTTAAGTAGGATTTGAAAATATATACAAGAAATTCAGCAAAAAATCATTAAATTCTACAAAAAGACTGCTTCGTTGACTGTTTGGAAATAAATCACCAGCAATTCTAAAAAACTCCAAATATTCTGAACTTCTGGTAGATGAAAGAAGACTTCAAGAGATAAAACTTTTATGTTGAAGACTTTGTGAGATTCCGTATACATTGGCACCATTTTTTAATCAAAATTGGATATATGGAGGTTGGAGAGAAAGGCTGAAATTAATGACGTGACAATGGAGACCCAGTCAAAACGACTTGAGCGATGGATCGGTTTTGAGTCCGATGGATCGCTCGAATGATGTCATCAGTATGGAATGTAGGGAAACTAGAGTTTAAGTTCAATTATGAGTCCTAATTCCGGGATTATGGGTTTCTATTATATAAATGGGTTATTCTAGCCAGTTGGATGCACCATACTTGGCAAAATTAAATGTTGGCTCATAGTCGATCGGAACATCGACCCTGGAAAGCCATTTTCTGTATAGAGCCTCACGGTCGATGTGACAGTCGATGGACTGGTCGACTCTAAAGCTTGGATATTGTAATTTTAAATGTGTAGGCTCGCGAACGATGCGGCGATCGACCGTGGATTATTATGATGGAACTTAAAGATGCGACGGTCGATCGGAGCATCGAACCTGGAGCAAGCTTTTCCCAACAGAGGCTCACGGACGATCTGATGGGCGATGCGGCGGTCGACCGTGGAGTATGATGATGGAAAGTGAAGAAGCGACAGTCGATCTGGGCATCAACCCTGGGAAGCCTTTTTCACAATAGAGGCTCACGGTCGATTTAACGGTCAATGGGTGGATCGACCGCGGGTCAAAAAAGCTGAGTTTTTGTACCTGACGTTCGATGTGGCAACACACATAGTAAAAAACTAGCCGTTGGAGAGTTGTAGGGAGCCGTTGGAGGTGTTTGTTGAGCTTGTTGAAGGCCAGATATTAGTAGTATTTTGTTGTAAACTTGCCACATTTTATTATTGATATCTTTGAGATCATTTGGGCAAGTCTAAGCAAGAGTGTTCTACTCATTTCTCTTTGAGCTACAACCTTTGTAAACCTTCTTCGAGTGTGAAGAAGTACATTGAGAGCAACCCAACAGCTATTGGCTGTGATGTAAGGTTACCAAGTACCAGGAAGCTTGGAGAAAAAGCTTGTAAAGATTTGCAAGTAGTGGAACCTCAAGGAGGACCTTGAGAGAAGTGGACGTAGACCAAGAGTCGGGTCGAACCACTATAAAATCGTTGCTATCTCTCTAACCTTTCTTTCAAATATTCTTGCATGATGATTTACTTTTGTTTCATCTTATTTACAAGCATTTAAGGTGTTAGATCTTCTCTATCGGATTTTTCTAGTAATCTAGTTTTTTAGAAAGAGTCCAATTCACTCCTCTTGGACATTCAATTGGTATCAGAGCTAGGTCTCTATTTTAGTGGTGTAATGACCCTTAGAGGATGCTATCTAGAGATGGAAAACATAGATGGACAAGCTACGAATAGGCCATCATACTTCAATGGATTGAATTATATGTTTGTAAGACCAAAATGGAAATATTCTTTCAATCGATGGATTATGAAGCATGGCTGGTCATAGAGGATTAATATGAATGCAAAATGTCATATTTTTATCCCGCAATGCCTAATCTTCTGTGTTTATTTGGTACCTAAATATACTCATTACTATTATGGTTTAGGATGCAATTGGAGACCTTGAGTACAAAACAAAACCAAATGGACAATTCTGGTCAGTTTTGACAGCAATTTGTAATCTGAGCATACCTTTCCCATCCAAGCTCTGATTGGTATGATTCAAGATTCGATAGAATAGGATGACAAATATCCACAACTTTCATGTTATGAGGTTTTAAAGATTCTGGTTGATTGCATCAAGGAAATCAAAACCAGAAGGTACGAAGAAGATTACAAAGAAGATGGGTCAGCTTCAAAGCTTAATCTGTACCTACTCAAGAAGAATCAGATGAAGTGTTGTATATGATTGGAGAGCTCTATAAGTCTAGTTTCTGAAGAATTTCACGGTTTGTGATTTGGAGCTTCCTAGAGAAAGTTACAAAGCTTTTACTACAACCAGTGCAGGGTAGAATAGCAGAAGAAATATGCAGAAAATAAAAGATTAATCTTCTTTCCATACACAATCGATCCTTTATGCGCACCCTAAGATAAAAAAGACCCACGGTCGACCGTCACATCGACCGCTGTTAGCCTCTGTCACAAATATACCTTCTCAAGGTAGATGCGAAGATCGACCGCGAGCATAAATATGTAATCTAGAATAAAGAGATCGGTCTTCTTTACATAAGAGATCGATCTTAGTCGGGGTGTAGCCACAATCTGAGAAGAAAAGATCGATCTTCTACTACATAAAGATCGATCTTTGTTAACCGACTTTGCAGAATAAAGGGTTCAGATCTAATCCGAGGATGGGAAACTTATAGGCTATAAATATAATTCTTTTTAGGGATTGAGAGAGGCGAATTCTAGAGGATTTTTGCTGCTACTTTCTATTTCTTTTATATTCCTAGGGTTCTTCTTTCTTCTTGAAAGGATTGTTCTTAATGCCCTTGCGTGGCTAAACCTTAATTCTTGATCGAGGAAACTGAAACGTCAGAATCCATGAACAACGAGATCTAATCTATTTTTATTGTTTAGTTTATGCTTTGGGTATTGAATGTTTTTCTGTGATTATATTCATGATAGTCTTGTCTAATTGCTAGGAGGACTACTAGTTTATTATTCATCGCAATCTACTGCTAGGTTGGATATCAAATCCATAATCGTTTGATCCCTCTAATCTGCGAAGCAATTAGGGTTTATTGATTTACTGTGTTTTAGAGATTGTTAGATCTTAGGAAGAATGCTCAACTAAATTAAATACAACCTACTAGATTAAATCTACAACGCTTGTCTTAAGTTGTTTAGTAGTTAGGGTTGATTGGATCGCTTGTTTCTAATTAACTATGATTGAGGAGAGATTCGAATTTAATTCGAACGGTGAATATTCAAGGTGTGAATTGATATATACTTGCATCAATGATCAGTGATAAAGATTTCGATGGTGGATGTTGACTTAGACCAAGGTTTGTTCTCTTGATTAAATACAATTCTTCAATTTAGATTATTTTTTATTTGTTTTTGGTTTACTCAAAACCCCCCATCTTTGTTCAAATAGCTCAAAACTTAAGCTAGATACTACTCATGGGATCGACTCGTACTCGTATTAATTCATTTATTTTAAAGAGTATTGGTTTTATTTTTGGTTGCTTGCGACATCACATCAAATTTTGGCGCCGTTGCCGGGAGTGATTCTAGTTGAATTTCGTGCTTATTGTGATCTTTATTTCGAAGAAAAAAAATTTACTTCGTTTATTTGTTCTTTATGATAGAATTTTTATTTATTTAGATTACTCTAGACATCTTCTTGATTGTTTATGAGTATAATCCGATCTTTCAATCAAGACGATTTACAATACGATACCGAGATAGAAAGAACTTTGCGCATGTTAAGGAGTGAAGCTCAGGGAAACTCTGAGGAGAACAATTTGACTCTTGATCTCCTTTTTGCTAGTGATTCGGAATTAGAAGAGGAAAAAGTCATGGCTGGAAATCGAACTTTGAAAGAGCTTGCCGCCCCTGATTTGATTCAATAACCTTTATGCATTACTTTCCCTACGTTAGATGCTACTACTACTTTTGAATTGAAATCTAGACTAATACATCTCTTACTCACATTTCATGGTCTTGCAGGTGAAGATCCCCACAAGCATTTAAAAGTGCTTCATGTTGTATGCACAAGTATGAAATCCATGGGGGTGACTGAAGATCAAATTAAGTTAAGAGCTTTCCCCTTTTCTTTGAAGAATTCGGCTAAGGATTGGCTTTATTATCTACCTTCCGGAAGTATTACCACATGGAATGAGATGAAAAGGGTGTTTTTGGAGAAATATTTTCCAGCTTCAAGAGCGGCGAACATTCGAAAAGAAATTTGTGGTGTAAGACAGTACAATGAGGAATCTTTACACGAGTATTGGGAAAGTTTTAAAAAACTTTGTGCAAGCTGCCCCCATCATCAAATTAGTGAGCAATTACTTATCCAATATTTTTATGAGCACCTTCTATCCATAGACAGGAACATGATTGATACCGCTAGGGGAGGAGCTTTGGTGGATAAAACTCTTGAAGCCGTAAGGAACTTGATTGCAAATATGACAGCTAATTCTCAACAATTTAGCACTAGGCTTGATTCTTATTTAAAACATGTTAATGAGGTAAATATTTCATCCGTTGAACAACAGATTGCGAATCTAACTTCTCTTGTTCGTCAAATGGCTGTAGGTAATATGCAAACAACGAAGGCTTGTGGAATTTGTTCGATAGTGGGACATCCAACCGATATGTGCCCAACTCTTCAAGAGGAACCCATTGAACAAGTGAATGCAACTGGTAGTTTCCCTGGACAACCGCAAAGGAAGTATGATCCCTACCCGAACACATATAATCTTGGATGGAGGGATCACTCCAATTTCAGCTATGGGAATCCGCAAGTAAATAGTCCGTGACTCAAAACTGATCAAGTGGCCAGCAATATCAACAATATAGGTAGCCATATCCTCCAAGACAACAACCGATTCCAACTTCTAGTTCTGGTATGTCTTTCGAAGATATTGGTATATCTCTTGCCACTAATACTTTGCAATTTCAACAGGAAACGAGGGCTAGTATTCAAGGTTTGGACCATCAAATGGGTCAGATGGCGACCGCAATCAGCAAGCTAGAGGCACAAAGTTCGGAAAAATTACCGTCTCAAATAGTAGTAAATCCAAGAGAAAATGCAAGTGCAATCATTTTGAAAAGTGGTAAAGAAGTTGAGATTCTAGTAAATCAAGCCTCTGCATCGTCGGAGCAAGAAAAATGACAAAACATTGTTGCGGACAAGGATACCCTTGACGACGAGGATGTACCTAAGCGTAAGTTTCCACCTCTTTCTGATTATAAACCTGTACCTCCTTTTCCTCAGGCTTTAGTAGGATGTAAAAGAGAGGAGCAAAATAAAGATTTATATGAAACTTTTCGCCGATGCGAGGTAAATATTCCACTTTTAGATGGTATTAAATAAGTACCTCGTTATGCTAAATTCTTGAAAGAACTGTGCACAATTAAGAGAAAACAGAAACTTAAAGGATGTGAGAAGGTAAGAGTAGGTGAGAATGTTTCTGCAGTTATTCAAAGAAAAATCCCTGCGAAGTGCAAAAATCCCGGTATGTTTACTATCCCTTATATAATTGGTAATACTAAATTTGAAAGGGCCATGATAGATTCAGGAGCTTCTATCAATGTCATGCCATATTCTCTATATGCTTCTTTGAAGCTTGGACCTTTGAATGAAACTGGTGTTGTGATTCAATTTACTGACAGGTCTAATGCCTATCTTAAAGGTGTAGTTGAGGATATTCTTGTGCAAGTTAATGATTTAGTTTTCCCTGCTGATTTCTATATGCTTGATATGGAGAATGGTGAGCACATTACTCCTATTTTGTTGGGAAGACCTTTCTTAAAAACATCCAAGACTAAGATAGATGTTCATAGTGGCACACTCACCATGGAATTTGATGGTGAAACTGTTAAGTTTAATATTTATGATGCCATGAAATATCATGCTAATGATGGTCTTGTGTATTCAGTTGATGTGATTGATTATTTATCATAAGAAGTTTTTGAACTTGATGGCAAAGATGAATTGAAAGTTGCCATTAGTAAGTCTCTTGAGAAAGAAAATGAGGAGCTATCCTCGAGTACTAATTTGCAGGAAACTGTTGCAACACTGAATGATTTCTCAGCACTTCAGCAATTAGGTACCATCTCTTATACTCCATTACCTATGTCTAACGAGAGATTTTTACCTTCTGTTTTGGAAGCACCTATTCCAGATCTGAAACCTCTTCCTAATGACCTCAAATATGTGTTCATTGGAGATGGAGGAGTGTTACCAGTGACCATCTCCAATAACCTTAGTGCATCACAAGAAGAAAAGCTTGTGCAGGTTCTTAAGAAACATAAGACATCTATTGGTTGGATAATTGTCGACATCAAGGGAATCAGTTCGAGTACATGCAGGCATCGTATCTTGCTTGAAGAAGAAGCAAAACCTTGCCATCAATCACAAATAAGGTTGAACCCGCACATGATGGATGTAGTAAATAAGGAGATCCTCAAACTTCTTGAAGTTGGAGTAATCTATTCTATTTCGGATAGCACTTGGGTTAGCCCAGTTCAAGAGGTACCTAAAAAGACTTGAATCACGGTGGTGAAAAATTAGAAAGATGAGTTAGTTCCCACCCGGGTTCGGAATGGGTGCAGGGTTTGTATAGATTATAGAAAATTAAATTGTATAACCCGCAAGGACCATTTTCCTTTACCTTTTATTGATCAGATGCTTGAAAGGTTAGCTGGTCATTCTTATTATTGCTTTCTTGATGGTTATTCTGGTTATTTTCAGATTGCAATTACCCCTGAAGAGTAAGAAAAGATGACGTTCACATGCCCATTTGAAACTTTTGCATATCATCGCATGTCTTTTGGCCTTTGCAACGCCCCAGCCACTTTCTAAAGGTGTATGGTTAGTATATTTTCAGATTTTATTGAACATATCATAGAAGTCTTTATGGATGATTTCACAGTTTACGGAGACTCTTTTGACAATTGTTTACATAACCTTACACTTGTTCTTCAAAGATGCATAGAAACTAGCCTTGTGTTAAATTCTAAGAAATGTCATTTCATGGTTGAGCAAGGTATAGTTTTCGGTCATGTAATTTCATCTAAAGTAATTGAGGTAGATAAAGCTAAAGTTGATGTTATTCAACTTTACCTTATCCCACTAGTGTGCGGGAAGTTCATTCTTTTCTTGGACATGCAGGTTTTTACAGAAGATTTATCAAGGACTTAATCAAAATAGCACTACCACTATGCAAGTTATTACAAAAGGATACGGTTTTTGAGTTCGATGCGGCATGTAAAAAGGTGTTTGATAAGCTGAAGGAATTCTTGACTTCTACCCCAGTAATCCAGCCCCCTAACTGGAACGTTGATGAGTCATTAAATATTCATAATTAAACCCCTTAAATTACCTTTGTTAGGCCTAGAGTAGTTGTATTTAATTGTTTGTTAGTTGATTTCAGATTTAATCATGATATGAGAAGAAACACAAGGAATTCAGCTAAAAAGATGAATTTATATGATAAAGACTGTTTCGTCGCCTGTCAGGAGAATATTCCCCAGAAATTCTTTATCAGTCCAAATATTCTGTAAATTTAGTACGTGATAGAAGACTTCAAAAGCTATAATTTTCATGTTGGACACTTTGTGAGACTACTGATGGATTGATTCCAATTTTGAAGAAGATCAAGATACATAGCTGCTGGAAAACTGGTCCGTCGAAGTTCATAAGAATATTCATCAAATATTTCCTATAAGTCTAAATATTATAAAATCTTTGGAATATGACAGAAGACTTGAAGGTCTAAAACTTTCCTGTTGAAGACGTTCTCAGATTCCAAGCCAATTAACGCCAGAATTGAGTTAAAGTCGGAATCCTGAATAGGAGTAGAAATACGAAAAGAGGAAAGTCAAAGTTTAAGTCTAGATAGGACTCTTAAGTCCAAGTTTAGGGTTTCCCTATTTAAAATGCCTTTTCCAGCCGAATTTTTGATCTTTTTGACAATCTTTGGAGAGGGAATTAAGGAGAAGACTGCGAGGATGTGGATGGTGACAGCTTCCTATTCCAAGCCGATGGCGTTCATCCAAAAGATGAGTTGCTAGTTATTATACTTGGATTATTCATGAAACTCTAGCATAGTTTTCTACCTTCTTTGGCTTGAATCTTGTATTCTTCTCAAGACATGATCCTATGAATTTGTTTTTATTGTTAATAGAGTTGAGGGAACAGAGTTCCTTGACGTATTTTCAGTCCTACATGATTTCTGTGATTGATTGTAGAGATTCATAGGATAGTTTTTATGTGATTTATGATTTGCTAGTGAAATAGGCTATGCTAAGCTAGGATAGGTTGTGCCAAGGTCATTAGGAGTAGTATAATTTAAAGTAATCGTACGACCGAAGACAATCTATGCCAAGAAAGATAGGCTATGTCGTTAGGAACATAAATCTTATTTTAGGAATTTATGTGAGCTTGTAGCCATATGATCCATAATGTTGAGAGAAGAGAACAAGAGGATAACTAGAGAAGATTGAAGGCGAAACTAGGGCGGATTGAGTAATTCCTAAGTCACTTATCCATTGATTCAAGTTGATCAACCTTTTATTTCTTTTCTTCATTAGTTTAATCTATTCTATCTTTGATTCTTTTCCTTAGTTTTAAGGTTTTGAGAATTGATTTCAGTTTCCAACGTTTTCCCTGTGGATCGACTCCCGACTTCACCGCTATTCTACCTAGTAGTGTAGTGATTGAATAAGCATTATAAATTTAATATTTGATTGAGTTTGCACCGTTTTAATGACACGTTTGTAAGCGAACAAACGTTCCTTTCGAGATAATGTGTGACTCAAGTGATTACGCGGTGGACGCTGTCTTAGGCCAAAAGATTGGAACAACTTCTCATGCAATTTATTATACTTCAAAGACTTTAGATGATGCCCAGAGAAATTATACTACCACTGAAAAAGAACTTTTTGCTGTGGTTTTTGCTTTAGAAAAGTTTCGATCTTATTTGCTTGGTACTAAAGTCATTGTCTACTCTGATCATGTAGCTCTTCGTTATTTAATGACAAAGAAAGAGGCCAAACCAGGGTTAATAAGATGGATACTTCTCTTGAGTAAGTTTGATATGGAGATAAAAGACAAGAGGGATAGAAAATCGGGTTGCCGATCATTTGAGTCGTTTAGTGCATGTTGAGGATGAACTTCATCTACAGGAAACATTCCCTGACGAGCAATTGTTCTCCGCAATTGTGACATTACCTTGGTATGTGAATATTGTTAATTATTTGGTTACTAATATGTTACCTCTTGATTTATCTAAGACTCAAAGAGATAAACTCAAAAGTGATGCCAAATATTATGTGCGGGATGACTCATATTTATGGAAACATTGTGCAGATCAAGTAATAAGAAGGTGCATTCCTGAAAATGAAATTATTTATATACTCACCTTTTGTCATTCTTATGCTTGTGGAGGTCACTTTGGAGCCAAGAGAACAACGAGAAAAGTGTTAGAATGTGGTTTCTATTGGCCTTCTCTCTTTCGAGATTCATATTTTCTTTGTAAGTCATGCGACAATTGTCAAAAGACATGTAATATATCCCAAAGAAATGAGATGCCACAAACCCCCATATTATTTTGCAAAATTTTTGATGTTTGGGGCATCGATTTCATGGGTCCGTTCCCTACATCTTTTGGTTATATTTATATTCTGCTTGATGTGGATTATGTCTCAAAGTGGGTAGAAGCTAAAGCTAGCATGACTGATGATTCTAAAGTTGTTGTAGATTTTATCAAGTCTAAAATCTTATCCAGGTTTGGAATTTCAAGAGCTCTAATAAGTGATCGAGGCACTCACTATTGCAATCGGACAGTGGAGGCTTTACTAAGGAAGTATCATGTGACCCACAAGGTGTCAACCGCCTATCATCCGCAAACTAGTGGACAAGCGGAAGTGTCAAATCGAGAAATCAAGTCCATCATTTCGAAGATGGTCAATTCAAATAGAAAAGATTGGAGTTTGCGTTTGGATGATGCTTTATGGGCGTATCGGACTGCATACAAGACACCCATTGGTATGTCACTTTATCGTTTGGTGTTTGAGAAACCATGTCACCTTCCAGTTGAGCTGGAACACAAGGCTTATTGGGCTATTAAAAACTTCAACATGAAGATCGATGAAAGTGGAGAACACAGGAGGTTACAAATACAAGAATTAGAGGAAATTCGCAATGATCCATATGAGAGTGCGGGGATTTACAAGAAAAAGACAAAAGATTTTCATGACAAGATGATTTGAAGAAAAGAGTTTACAGTTGGTCAAAAAGTCCTTCTCTACCAATCACGCCTGCATTTGTTTCCAAGTAAGTTGTGTTCTCGTTGGATTGGTTCTTTTATCGTTACTAATGTTTTTTCTCATGATGTAGTTGAAATTCAAAGTTTAACCACTTCCAAAATGTTTACCGTGAATGGTCATAGACTTAAACCTTTCTTTGAAGGAATTCAAACAGAAAATGTGGAAAAATTGGAGCTTGAGGATCCAATTTATACTGATTAAAGGACGCATGAAGTCGAGCCAATGATAATAAACGAAGGCGCTGTTTGGGAGGCAACCCAAGGAGAGGTCGTTACTTTCTCTTTTTATTTTCGCATTTATATTTGTAATGCTCTAGTATTACTTTTCTTTATCTTGATGCTTTTCATTAAATTCTGCGCCATGTTTTTAGTAGCATTGTTGAGATCTAAATTCTTAACTTAGAACTACTTCATGATGTTTATTAGATTAATGATTTTATCCTCCATTGTGATTGTGCAGCCTTATTGTTCTTTGATTAAGTGAATTAGAGTAACCAGCTGTCTAGTATAGGATCTATTGTCAAATCTGTTCCTTAGTTGATTTTTTAGCTTGAGTAGGCTCAAAATGCTGATTCGTTGGCAATCCTTTGGAGGGTGAGGGACACCTCATGGCTGTTGGGACAGCTCACCCCTTAGTAGTAGTTGCAAGCCTTACTGGCTTAGGTGAGGACCCCCACATTTGGGGAGTCACCTTTTGGACTTTGGAGTCCTTCTTCCTCTCGTTTGAGGGGAGGTTTGCAGAGAAAAAAAACAGAGGGGATAGCAGCAGGAAGAGGGAAGTGAAGAGAGGAAGCTGCAGAGAGAAAAAGAGGTAAAAGACCACTTCAAAAAGGAATTGAAGGGGGAGACAAGTCTATGTGAGTAATGGGATTCTGGAAATGATCTCTCTGTTTTGATTCATTATAGGAGATTCTTCTTGTACATATATATATATGGCTGCATTTGTTAAATTTCTACAAGTATTGCTATTCGTTTAGTGTTGAGTTAGATGTTATGGATATGTTTTGATTTCCTAAAGTGTATAGACATCATTTGCTACCCTTGGAAGTCCTATATCAGGGGACTTAAATATCTGATTCAGTTGCAATGAGGGTAGACGTCCCTTTACAGCTTCCTTAAGCTGTTCTGTTCACAGCTTCTTTAAAGCTGTTTTGTTTCATCATGGGAATGAATTCTATACAGATTATGTATGTTTATAATTACGGGTTATTCTGTTTAACTGAAGAGTGAGCACACCCCATCTAGTTAAACTTATCGTGAAGTGTGCTATTGTTTGATTCAATTTAGTTTCCATTAATGTTATGAGTGATGCCCAGGGTGAGGTTCAATTTCAGCATTCTTTTACTCACTGGGCTGTTTAGCTCATCCCATTTTTCATTATATATTTCAGGAGGTGAAGTTTAACTTACGATTCCAGCACCTTGGCATCATCTTTTATACGAGGAAGATTGGATTTCTTTTTGTGCAAGGATGTTGTTGTAGCTCAGTGCTTGCATATGTATAGAAGTTTCAGGACTGTAGATTGTGTATTGCATGGGTTTGTAGGAGAGGGGAGGTCTTATATCAACTCTTTTGTGTAACTGAAAATTTGGGGGTGCTATTATGTTGTTAATCTGTGAGTTTAGAATGTTTTGAACCCCCATGGATCAGTATATTCTGCTGTTTTATTTAATCATGTACCACTTAACCTCTTAGTTTCTTAAGTTCGTATTGTTATTACTGCAGCTTCGAAATCGATCTCTGAGAGAAAGATGTCTTTTAGCTCTCTCTCTTAATCGGAACTTGGATTTTAATCCCCATTCTATATCCCTGACCTCCGACCTCTTCTAGACACCTATTAGCAAATCCACAATTAAATTTAAGCCAAATTCGAATTGTTTTGTCTCGATTTCGGTTCTACTTTCTGTACTGCGCCGTCGGTAGTAAAAACGTGATAACTTTCTCTAGAAAACTCGAAATCACAAACGGAAAAATTCTCCAGAAACTAGACTCCAAGGGCTTCCCAACCATATGTGTCACTTCTTCTGGTTCAACCTGAGTATGTACAGTTTTACCTGCAAACTTGACCCTTCTGCTCTGGCAGTTCGTCTGACCTCTTTTTATTGTGGTTTCGTTGGGGTTGTGGCAGAGTTCTGTTGGGGTTGTGACAATATTTTAATTAGTTTTACCTTTTCTTTGCATTTCACCTTACATTGGGGACAATGTCGGTTTTAAATGTGGGGGAGGAGATCTAGGTTACATATGCCATGACCAAGAATTAATTAAGCTTGAATTATTCATAACATGATTGAATAAGTAATCTTGCGACTTGGATTTAATTAGTTGAGTTATTTTCCTTGAGATGGTAGTGACTAATTGAGTAGACAACAACTGGTGAGATTTGGAGCCTTTAAACTAACACATTCATATCAGTCTCACTATTTTCTTTCATGAGAGATATTCTTCTATGGATTTGTTTCTCTAGAACTTGCTTTGCTTTGATTCTATGGATCTCATCTACGACATCAAGATTCCCATATCAAAATTTAGATTCCCGCTCAAAATTTTCACCAACCTCCCACCAATTTTTGAAGAGAGAGAGAGGGGATGGGATGTGACTGAAGAAAGCCGGCCATCCCATCCCCTCCCTCTCTCACTCTCACTCTCCCAGATCCCATCTCCCTCTCCCCCTCTCCCTCTCACTCTCCCTTCTCTTTGCCCTACGCCGTCGACCTCGCCATCCCAGCCGAGCTGCTCGCCCAACCCCATCGGCCTCGCCAAACCAGAGAGGAGAGGAGAGGAGCCGCTCGCCCAACCCCTTCGGCCTCGCCCAACCCGCCGTCGGCCACGCCCAACCCACCGTCTGCTGCGCGAAGCACATCATCGGCCCATGCGGTGGCGGTGGAGGAGGGGAAGCAGCAGGGATCACTGAGCAGCTTTGGATGATGACGATGAGGTCCGGCGCGGCGACGACGAGGCAAGCTCAGGTAAGGACCGACATCTTTCCTCTTTCCTCTTCTCTCTTCTTTCTCTTCTTTCTCTCCGTTTCTTTCAGGACCTTTCTCCATGAGTTCTGGTCGGTGAAGAAAAGGGAAAAACCATCGAGGGCTCGACGGTAGCGAAGGTAGTGGTAGTGGGGAGAAAGGGGCTCCAGCCGATGGGTGGAAAGTGAGAGAGGGATCGGAGGTGGAGAAAAGAAAGCCGGCGGGGGAGGAGAAAGGCCGGCGAGTCAACGGCAAGGACCCTCGGCTTGGCGGCAGTGAAGGTAAGCATCACGGCGTCTCCCTCTTCTTCTCTTCCTTTTTCTTCTTTCTCTCTTTTTTTCCTACCCTCTCCGTCGAGTTCTTTGGTGGAGAAGGAGAAGAACCGTCGGGGGCTTTGGGCAACGTCACCGATGGGGAAGAAGAAGGGGCCCGGCGCGAGTCAGGCGAGGGTCAGCAGCTCCCTCCTCTTCCTTCTTCCTTCTCCTCTTTTTTCTCTCTTTCATCTTCCTCTGTTTCTTCTACTCTTTTTTTTTCTCTTTCCTCGCTTCTTTTTTCTCTGCTTTGTTTTGCTTCATCTGCTTCTTGCTTCTTTCTTCTTGGTTCTTCTTCATTTTCTTCTTCATTTTGCTTCATCTGCTTTGTTTTGCTTCATCTGCCTCTTGATATATATGCTACCGTCGGGGGCTTTGTTTGCCTCTTATAGTTGTGAATATGGTACTGCGATGTTTGAAGATATGCTGGTATTGCGATGTTTGAAGATATGCTTTAGTAAGTCATATCTCTTCATATGTATATCAAATTTCACAGAACTTGAGTAAGGACCAACTATAAATGCTTTATTGGATATGAAATTTCACAGAACTTGAGTCTTAAATTCTTTGGACATGTCATGTATATGATTGTATATGATTGTATCCACATTTTGATAGCTCAAAAAATTGGTATTAAAATCAGTACTTGAGACTTAAATTCTGTTGAATATGTGGTTGCCTAGGAGTATTGCGTAGGCCCTTTTTATTAAATTCCTCTATGCATGACTCATTGCAACTATTGCTGTCTAATTGATCTCAGATTGGGGTTGGTGTTATTCATATGTCCAATAAAAGCAAAGGCCATGCCAAAATTATAGTGCAGTTCATTTTATGTAATTGTCATTGGAGAAATAAATTTGTTTTCCTTCTATTAATTTGATTCAGATCTCTCTTCTTTTTTGTCAATTAGCCATGGTGGCTGTCTAATTAAGTGACCAAAAGGAGTAGATGGCACTGGCCTCACTGCCATTGTTGCAGGTGACCACTTTCTTCTTATTGATTCGTATTAAAGCATGCTTTAAGTCATCAAGTTTCTTGGATGCTCATTAATCGACTCAACTATATGCTGTTGAAATTGTGTTTGTACTTTCTATTATGGGAATGTATGAATAATAGCAACCTGATGATCAAGAAAGGATTAATTCTTGAATGTTTTCGATGGATAGGGTCGATCGATGGCAATGTTTCGCAGGCGCCTCCACATTCTTCCTCATTCTTGCCCGCCCGACGATCGAGACGCCAAAGCCGGGGCGTACCACTCTTTCTTTGTTAATTTGATATTTTTCCAAGGTTTCAGAATTTGCGTTGATTGTGCGACGACTCCTCTGTGGAACAAGAATAGCTTAAAGCTAACTCTTTTATTTCTAGCTATTTGATTCCTCTTAATTGAACTCCAATCTTGGTTAGTTCTATTTATCATCTACAGATACAAATTACTGACTAATGTCCCTGTTTGATCCTAGGTTCTCAAAATTTGAAGTATAAAAAGCAAAGAGGAAACTGAAAAAGCTACTCAAACCAAAGGTAGCATATATATCTACTTTCATTTATTCTAGGGTAAGCTTGCACAAGTGAATGTTGTTTCTCTTCTTCTTCTCTGATCTGATCCAGTTCTCTCTATTGTTTTTACTTTCAATCGGTTGGTTGGATGGACATCCCTGTTGAGTAGATCTCTGATGCCTTTATAGTTTTCATTCATTGTATTTTCCTTTGTTCTATAAAGAAGAGGGTAAATTGAATCATGCTTTCTACATGGTTTATGTTTGGGCTTTTAGCTTGATTTAGATCATGATAAATTTTGTTTGATCTAATGGAATGTGTACGCAGTTTTTATGTATAGGTGATTTTTTAGATACGTATAGCATGATTTTATTTCTCAGAGATTCATGTTTTGGTTGATTAACTTTTAGGACTTCTTCTAGAGCTAAATCTGATGCAACTGATACAACAGGACCACAGTTGGTTGAGAAGGAAAAGCTGATGTATGATTTAGCTAATGCTGTGATTTGTGTTGATTGTGATTAATTTTCAAGGACAAGACAGTTGCCGAGCTTGGTTGATTGACTTTTAGGACTTTTTCAATCATTTTGCACCTCTTCATATATCCTATGTTCTAATGTGTGCAAATGGGCCTATAAACATGCAGGGTTCAGAAATCAGATGCTTAATGTCCTTGGTGAATTTATTCTTCGGTTTCTGATTAACTTAAGCTGATCTTTACATGTGGGTTGATTTTGTTGTGAATTTATTCTTCAGTTTTTGACAGCATAATTAGTACATTGGTGACAACTCTCATATAGGTTTCATGTGTGGATTCTTTATTGGCACAGCTATGTTTCTCAAGCATGTTTGTTCTGATTGCTTTCATTTGCTCCTTTTCAAACCAATTGAAGGTACATTGTGCTCGATCCTTTCATGGGTTTCAGCTCTCATTCCTGAATTTTTTTCTGTATTGGTGTGAAATAATACTCTTCAACACTATGTTATCCCAAGTAGAGTTTAAGAAAAAACACAATGGACTTCAAGCATTCATCAGTATTTTAGCATGCCTTTTGGTGTTATGATTGCTCTTGATTAAGATGCATGCTATACTATATTGAAAATTGTGCAGTTTGAAGTTCCTCTCATACAATCAGATTTTGCTTGAATTCTATTAAAATTTTCTTAATGCTTATTGCGGCAATAGTAGTTTATTTTTGGGAATCTGTGATGGGGGGAATTGAGCTTTGCATAAATTTTACCAGATACTGGACGTTGACACAGCAGCTTGCACATCACACTATTAATGGATGCAACTTAAGGCCTGGTGATCTTCTTGGAACTCCTAATCAATTTTTCGCTTTCAAGTAACTGTATTTCCTTTACTACCTACTTTTTACATAAAATTTGATTGTTTTCATGAACTGGTTTGATGTTAATTTTGAACTAGGATCCTGAATCATTAGAACTCTTACTAGAGTTAACATGGAATCCGCAAAAGCCATTTACCTTAAATGGGTCAGCTCACTCGAAAATGCATGTTTAGTATCAGGTAGCTCGCTCGAAAATACTTTTTCTGATAATTTTGCTTCCATCTTGATTGCAGCTAACTGCCACCTTTGATATGCCCAATGAAGAAGCTTATCATTTTCAATGACATTTATTTGCCAAAGTTTGATTTGATTTTGCCCTCACTAATACATTGTTCCAAAGATGCCCCTGGATGGTGAAATATGTAGATGCCCCTGGCCTTTCCTGAGAATAGTTGGTCCATTCATCTTCACATTGAGTCGTTTGGATTTTTACGAGTTCCCGACGCTTGAGCTGCTGGAGATGGTGTCGGAGCACCATGTCGTCCAGGTCTGTATCAATCTCCATCTCTTACGCATTAGAGATTGTTCGATGATGGAAAGAATGAGTTTTTTTATTCGAGTTTTTTCTTTTGTTTCCTTTGTGATAAGGGTGTCTTCCTCAATGAGAGGCCGCAGCCAAGGCCAGGCAAGGGGGTCACCAATACATGCGAGATATGTGGTCGGAGTCTCCTGCATTCATTCCGGTTATGTTCTCTTGGATGCAAGGTGCTCCTTCTTGATTCTATTCCATCTCCATTCTTTCCAATTCATCTATTCGAATCAATGTTTTAAGGAATTGGATAGATTGATTTCTTATTTAGTGAAGTGGAAGTGGAATAGACTATTGTGAATTAATGAAGTTATTCACTAATGTCTTTGTTAACAAAACAAATCTGCTGATTTTGGGCAATACCCAACGGGATTGCATTCCATTCTGATGGGATTTTCAGATTCCTTTTCTCCTCATTGTTTTTTGAGCAAAATATCGGCTTTTCAGATTCTAGCGCTTCGATCATTGGAAGAAATCATGTGCATCCAATTTGCAGTTCCTTAGAGGACGAGGTTTGACAAAGGTCAGAGCCAGGGAAGGAGAAGAGGGAGAGGAAAGTGCACGAAATGGCTGCGATTTGGTAAGATATATGCTTTCCTCTTGCTAGGACTATAACTTTTTCTTCATGGATGATTGAGTTGTACATATAAGCCATATACAATTTGGTAAGATAAAGGTTTTCAGCATGGCATTGTTGTTTCTATATTACCTTCTCTGCCTAGACTTTGATGTGAGACCGTAGGAATTTATTTGGAATTTTGTTTCATAGCTGTTCATTTCATCTGAGATATATGCCACTGAGATTAATGTTGAAGGGCTTTTGGTTGATATCCTTACGAAGCCATAGCAATTTAAATCTCTGGGTAGCTTATCACTACTTGCATTTGACCTCTACTCTATCAAAATAGCTACTCAATATAATGTACTCCGTTGTTGTCATAGCTCTCTCTCTATGAGTTTGTTCTTAAGTATGCCGTATGACAAGCAGCTAGATTTATTTCCTCAAATATTTGTGTTAAACTGTAATGGTTCATATATACTAAAAAAATCCATTACAATTTTCAGCCATTACCACCCTTTCCACGTTCCTCTAATCTTCATCCTGATCTCACCTGATAATCATTTGATTGCATATAGTTTAACCATGCATAGATAAATCGTAGAGATAAATTATTTGGCAAGACACATTTTGCGTTTGACTTTCCCTTCTTCATCGTAGAGATAAAGATTATTCCATCTTGGATTTAAAAGCTACCTATTTGAAGCGCGCAATAGTTTCATGTTCATGTATTCATCCTTGCTGACTTATAGTATTCGTCATGTGAACCAATGCACATAGAATTACTGCCTTAGTCTTGGGAGATTCTTTGGATGAGGGCTATTGTTAAGCAACTTGATTGCATTTGCCAGTGAACCAAGACAAGGACTGGTGTATGATATTTTGTTCGTCTAAAAAGAGAAGTGGTTGTCTTTTTATTGGCTGCATTATTATCAAACTTGGAGAACTATGCCAACGAAGAATAAACTCAGGTTAGGATTTCAATTCATCTTTTGGACTGACATTAAACTCATAACTTTGTATATGAATGTGTTTTGCTTACCTGAGTGCAATTTCAATCTGTTTTTGCTGCAATTTCATAATTAGCTACAATTTCTAATTATCTGAGAGGTGCCTCTTTCGTCTATTGGACCACGAAAACATGAATTATTTGCTTGGGTTTTGATTCATAATCAAGGGTGGCAGACTCCATCTGATTCGCCTTATGGCCGCCTCTTCACCGCTTAATTAGGCATTGAGCTTTCTAAATTGTTCTTCTCTTGCTTTTTTTATGCATAAGGTATGAAGGTTGGCATTTGAATCCTAGGAGTTGCTACTCATGGAGTTTTGTCTGCTAAATTGTTCTTCTCTTGCTTTTTTTATGTATAAGGTATGAAGCTTGATGGTATTCGAATGCTAGAACATGTAGCTATACATTCTGAATTCAGCTGCATACTGCTTTTATACTATGATTGTGTAGTTTGTGTGGTTTGTGGGGACAAGGTTTGCCCCGAGGACAATGTTCGTTCTCTTTTATAGTGTTATTTAATTTTTATACTCGATGAATGTTGTAGGATTGTCTCATTTAGCCCTCGGTATAGGGGAGGTTCTGTCGAAATTTTTGTTTAGAAATACTAAATATTTTGTGCTGTATTACATGAGTGTCCGTGACGTAGGCACGGGCATTTACTAGTACATGAATAAGATTAAGGCCATATTTGTTATAAGCTACGTAAGCTAAAAAGCCTACCTTTTATTTATTTTTCTTTTTGCTAAACCCCTTTGAGTTTTATTGACTTCATTGTTAACCCACATTACAAGCTTAAAACCTGAAAAACAATGCTGAGACCCAAGCCATATGACTAGTGAAGCATTGATCATCATTATGATATGTATGGGTGTGCAAGTTTCAAGTGTTGGGGTGTTTGGAATCATGACATGGCTATGATTGGTGAAGTGGAGTATATTTTCATACTCAATTCGTGAGTATGTTGTTTTGTTTGAAAAAAAAAGAGAAGAGAAGAAGAAGAAAGGAAGTGGAGGAAACTGTTTATCATGTTACAAAATATGTTTATGAATCCTCCTAATACTCCAAGAAACGGGTATGTTTATGTATGATTTCTTCAAAGGTAGAAGTTCTTGCAAAAGATTGTTCCCTGCTGCAAATAAAAGAAGTTCTTTTGAACAATTTCTTTGTCAATGCATGAATGTTACATGGTTTCAGTATTTTATAGCGAAATTGAAGAAAGTTGTTGAATGGAGTAATCGGTTATACATATCTAGTTGATGCATTTTTGCTCCATTAGTTCAGTTGGTTTTTGAGCTACATAACCAAATATTTCTCACCTTGATCCTAAACCCCATTACAACCTTTGAAAGTCCTTTTGATCCATGTTATGCATGTGATTCTAGTGGTGGAGAATGAGAAGATATGCAAGCTTATGGTAGATTATTTTCATTGGAATGAATTTGAGCGAAACACATACCCTTCAAACACATGAGAGTCGAGTGTTAATTTCCATGAGAGTCTGTTTATTTGGTTTGCTCCATCGTCAAGTGAACAAAATGCTTACTGGTTGATTTTAAACTGTTCAGGGATGTTTTGTTCATGATATGTTATGAAGAGCTTGGTTGTTCTTTGTTGATGGCGTTACAACCTTGATTTTTCAAGTGAGTTGCATTTTGTCGAGGAAACTGAAATCTCGGAATTCATGAACTGTGAGATCTAATCTATTTTTATTGTTCAGTTTATGCTTTGGGTATTGAATGTTTTTTTGTGATTATATTCATGATTGTCTTGTCTAATTGCTAGGAGGCCTACTAGTGTATTATTCATTGTAATCTACTGCTATGTTGGATATCAAATCCGTAATTATTTGATCCCTCTAATCTGCGAAGCAACTAGGGTTTAATGATTTACTGCGTTTCAGAGATTGTTAGATCTTAGGAAGAATGCTCGACTAAATTAAATACAACCGCTTGTGCTTGTGTTGTTTAGCTTCATCGATCTCCCAATTCTTAAGCCTGCTACTAGATTAAATCTACAATGCTTGTCTTAGGTTGTTTAGTAGTTAGGGTTGATTGGATCGCTTGTTTCTAATTAACTATGATTGAGGAGAGGTTCCGATGGTGGATGTTGATTTGGGCCAAGGTTTGTTCTCTTGATTAAATATGATTCTTCAATTTAGATTATTTTTTATTTGTTTTCGGTTTACTCAAAACCCCCCATCTTTGTTCACATAGAACAAAACTTAGGCTAGATACTCCTCGTGGGATCGACTCGTACTTGCACTACTACATTCATTTTAAAGAGTATTGGTTTTCTTTTTGGTTGCTTGCGACATCACATCAAGGATGGACTTGATGTTCCAATGAAAACAGTTAAAGGGAAAGAAGTCCTAAAAACTAAGAGCGACTACACCCCAACCGATTCCAAGAACCTTTAAACAAATGGCAAGGCCAAAAATTTCCTATTTTACGCCCTTAGCCTAGTGAGTTCAATAGGGTCTCAGCATGCAAATATGCGAAAGAGATATGGGATAAGCTTGAGGTTACATTTGAAAGAACTAGCGGAGTAAAAGAGTCTAGAATTAGTATGCTTGTACATGAGTATGAACTCTTTTGCATGAAGAATGATGAAACCATTGGTGAGATAATTACACATTTTACTAACATATTAAATATGCTCGAATCTCTTGGAAGAGTTTATGCTAACGATGAAGTTGTGAGAAAGATACTTAGGTGTCTACCGAAGTCATGGGATCCTAAAGTGACGGCGATCGAAGAAGCCAAGGATCTATCCAAGTTCTCGCTCGATGAGCTCATGGGTTCCCACATGACCTATGAGATGAACTTTTAGAGAAGCAACGAAGAAGGACATAAAAAGAAGAAGGCGGTTGCCTTCAAGTCATCTAGCAAAGACTCATCTGATTCAAGTGAAGGAGATGACGATGAAGAATTGGTGATGATATCAAGAATTTAAAAGATCTTGAAGCGCCAAGGAGGAAAGAAATTCTTCAAGAAGAAATTCTCCAAAGGTGAAAAATACAATGCTACTTCTTCTAACTCAGATGAAATCATATGTTCTGAGTGTAGAAAGCCCGGACACATCAAGTTTGATTGTCCTCAACTCAAGAAGCCTTCAAAGAAGGAGTTCAAGAAAGAAAAAGCAATGATGGCTGCTTGGGGTGAAAGTGATGTGGAAACCTCATCCGATGAAGAAGAACAAGAGGTAGCTGATAAGACTTGAAAAGTACATAAATCACCCTTATAGTTTGGCTTTGTTAGTCTCCGAGCAATGCTTCACTGACTATTTTTATCCTATTTCAGGTACAACCAATCCTAGTACGGGTTAGATCAAGTTTGGAGTCAAAACGAGCTCATTGGGTAATTCCAGCATAAATGATCGATCATCACATTACAAAAAGATCGATCATTTATGTGAGGACCCGTCCCTCTACTCCTGTGGCTCGTCGTGGACAGCAAGGACAATTTGATAAATTGCACCTTGTCGGCTTGTTTCACACCCGCGTGTGCACACACTGACCGTGTTTGTGGTAATGTTTGGTTAGAACGGTTAGTGGGACCCGGGATCGAAAGATCCGGACTTAGACTTGAGTTCTTGCCTAAGTTTAGCTTTCAGCACAAAAAAGGATCGATCCTCTCTAGCTAAGAGATCGATCTTCTTCGTGTCAAAAAGTCAAGTGCGATTGTCATGAAGGATCGATCCTTGCCTAGGGAAGGATCGATCATTCATAAGTCGGTTCGTTTGCCTATAAAGCAGACGAGATCTTCTTCCTTGAATCCCTTTTGAAATCCGGCGATTTGAGCTCAGATCTCGCGATTTTTGAAGGCATCTGAGGACGATCCAAGGCCTAGCTGCTTGGATCTAAGCTGCTCTTGCTCCGGTAGGGATTCATACCTACTTTTATTCCGGGTTTTTAGAGTTTCCGGTTTGATCGTGTTCTTTTATTTAGATCTCTCTATACACTTGTTTGTTTGCTGAGTTTTCACCGGTTTTGGACTCGTGGGATCATGATCTATCAGATACCAGAGTTTCGTGATGTTTGGATGTCTCTTCCGGCGGTATTTCTCGCCGGAAGGACGCCGGAAGAACCCATCGGGATCGATCCTTCTTGAGGGAGGATCGATCTCTCTGGGTTGGTCATGCTACGCCCGATAAAGGATCGATCTCCTGCTTGGAGAAGATTGATCCTGGTTCTTGGGTGGCATGGCTACCCTTCATCGCGAAGAAGATCGATCTTCCTGGGAGGAAGGATCAATCTTTCTTGGTGCGAAACGAAGGCTGCCCTCTGTCTCGAGAAAGATCGATCTTCCTGGGAGGAAGGATTGATCTTCTTTGTCTCGACAGTGAGGGAAGCTCACTGTTACATAAAAGATCGATCCTTTCGTTAGGAAGGATCGATCCTTCAGTAGCAGAGAGGGTTTTTCATGGGTTTTGCCCGCGGGGCTTGGTATGTCGGTTTTTCTTACCGCTTTATACCTTGTACATATGTTCAAGCATGTTAGCCCTATAATAGGGCAGTGGTGAACCGGGGGAGTGATGACTCCCGGGATGTTTAGAATAAACGGGCGGGTAGCCCTACAGCTTTCACTAGCCTTGCATGCCGGCGTCCGCCAAGGGCCTTACCTGTTATATGTGTGAGCTGTTGTTTGCGGGGCTGCTTCCCAGTGCAGGTTTTTGTGGCGGACTGCTGGCAGTTGGTGGTGGTACCACTGCAGCAGTCCCTAGAGCTTATTTAGCTGTTCAACACCCCGGGCCGACAGGGTGCCGTGCCCAGACCCTGCTTTTGTATATCATCACATACTGTTGCATGTCTATCTTGTATTTATTCTGCGCATGTTCATACATGCATTGTATTGTGCACTAGTTGTATCTGTGTAGGGCATTGTCGATCCGGATTTTCGGGTAGCCGGATCTAGCCTTAGGGCCGTTGCGGGTAGCTTGGCCCAGGACCTGATCTGTAGTATTCAGTCGTTTCGATGATAGGGTTAGTTTGACCTGAATACATGATGTTTGATATTTAGAGGTCGTGTCTGCCTCGAGCCAGATGTTGTGGGTGCAACCGGTGTCAGTTCTTATCCTTGGGGGGCCTTTAGAGGGGACCTGCCCAGGCAGTGTCTGTTCCTGTCCGCAGTGGCTACCAGCGTGGGCCCAAATTCGTTAGGGTGACCACAGCTGGAACCCTATGACACTAGGTGTACTCAGGATGGGCCCAGTTCTTGAGGGTGACCATGGTTGGGTATACCTAGGGACACCGGCAAAGGGTTATGGGACCTTTGCTGCACACCCAAGTCTTGCTCGAGGGCGACACTGTTGTGTTCCCTCCCTTGTGAGTGTCGTAGTGTAGTGTCCCTGCTGAGCTTAGTGCTCACTCCTACCCGAGCTGCGTTTTGCAGGTGCTAGCGCTAGCTCTTCTTCGGTCGCCCCTACCGGGCCGGTGTTTGGTGATGTGGCGGCGTCTGGCGGTGCTTGAGAGGTGGCTATCTTCCAGCTTTACACCTTTTTGTTATAGATAGTCTCCTACGGGAGCGATAAATGTATAATTTCCCTGTTTTGAGGTTTTGTAATATATATCAGTTCAGCCCTTGAGTTTGAAATTTTTGTGTAATACAGGATGTTTATGATTTGCTAGGGTAACCACTACGATTAGACGGAAATCTCGCCAAATTTCCACAGTAGGTTAGGTTCCGCTTCGCTTCGCCCGGCCCGGTTGGGCCTACGCGGGTCGGGGCGCGACAACTTGGTATCAGAGCTTAGGCTGTAGATCCCAGGGTGTTAGGATCAGGATTCGGTTGAGATTGAGCGTGGACTGGGTTAGTTCTATGTCTAGAACATCCTTGCATGCTCTCCTTGCGATGTGTTATGCTTTTCCGCTTTATTGATGTGTTGTATGTTTTGTCGTTCTGACGAGTGAAAGCTCGTTTGCTGTTGGTGATCGTGTAGATGTTGGGAGCTCGCGTCCGACCTCCGGTTGCCAGTCGGGATGGGGCACGACCTGGTCAACCCGTCCGACCGGACAGGATTGCTCCTGTCAGGGTGGTCCGGGCTAGACGGACTCTACCATCACCAGCAGCGGTTTCGGTCGCAGAGGCAGTGGTCTTCCTCGCCGAGGGTGGTCCGGGCTGGACGGACTGTACCATCACCAGCAGCGGGCCTCGGTGGCTATCACGATGGCTTTCCAGCGGCTGAACCTGCTCAGGTTCAGCAGTGCGTCTGGAGATCCGACCGAAGCGGACGACTGGCTCGACGGAGTCTCGCGCGTCCTTGAGGCTCTCTTCGTCGAGGACGACCGGGTTCGGGTCACCCTCGCAGCGATCCAGGTCGATGGAGACGCTCGTGACTGGTGGCGCACCGCCCAGCACACCAGTGACGGAGAGGTGCCACTGTGGGAGGAGTTCAGAACGATGTTCTTGGACGTGCACTTTCCAGCTAGTGCACGTGACGCTTTGACCCGCGAGTACCAGTCCCTCTTGTAGGGTACTCGCTCAGTTCAGCAGTACGCCTCCTGGTTCACGCACCTCGTTCGGTTTGCAAGGTCAGTTGCAGCAGAGCAGGCAGCCAGGGTGCGTCA
The DNA here is from genome assembly GCA_963920575.1 of Narthecium ossifragum. Classification (NCBI taxonomy): domain Eukaryota; kingdom Viridiplantae; phylum Streptophyta; class Magnoliopsida; order Dioscoreales; family Nartheciaceae; genus Narthecium; species Narthecium ossifragum. Next base: position 14,066,244 of record OY986973.1, read on the forward strand.
GTTCGAGTGGGGACTTCGGCCATAGATCCGGCGGCAGACGTGCTGACACTGCTTCCAGTCGTACTCAGCGATCCTGAACTGCGCCTTGTCAGTAGAGGCTCAGTTGCGGGGTGACAGGTGCCGGGCAGTTCCACCGACACCCCTCACGAGTACGCAGCAGCGACCCCAGGGCAGGGGGGGGTTCGGGAGGGGGCAGCCGTGGCGTCAGCGGCCCTCTCAGCAGCGGCCGCAGCGTGCACCGCAGTACCAGCAGCCACTACCGAGCCCACCAGCCCCGTTTCTACTGACGGCCGGGCCATCTAGGCAGGCTTCGTCAGGGGGGAGCCAGGGACGGCAGCCTGGCGGCGCGTCACCCACTTGCTACCACTGCGGGCAGCCGGGACACTACCGTATAGATTGTCCTTCGCGAGGAGCGCAGAGCGCTATGCCGCAAGGCAGTAGAGGCGGAGGGTCCGGTGCCTGGCAGGGGAGCGGGGGTGGACGCGGGCCGGGGCGTCCCAGGGGCAGAGGCGGCCAGTGGGGCAGGTGTTTGCCCTCCCAGTTCGTGAGTGGCAGGACACCGTTCAGCTGTACCAGCCGCCACCACTGTACCAGCAGTCGTTACAGTGCCAGCAGCCGCAGCAGTACCAGCAGCCGCGGCAGTATCAGCAGGCAGCGGCAGAGCCATCCGTCCTCAGAGGTATCTTTCAGCTTTCCAGTTCTTTAGTAGATGTGCTGATAGATTCAGGGGCGTCTCACTCCTACATTGCTAGCATGTGTGTGGCATCGTTAGGATTAGAGACGAGTCGGCAAGAGGTGGCACAGTCTGTAGACTCACCGATCGGCGGAGTGGTCAGGGTGGACCGGGTCTGTCGATCTTGTTCCTTGGAGGTTGGAGGCCTCCGGGTCTGTCTAGACCTGCGGGTGCTAGACATGACCGGCTTTGACGTGATACTCGGTATGGACTGGTTGGCAGCATACCGGGCCGTCATCGACTGTGGTCGCCGGAGGGTGGTTGCTTGAACACCCGACGGGACACGGTTTGTGTTGTTGGGGGATCAGTTCTCCGTCGATTCCTTTGCTTGTGGTGTTGCGAGGCGAGGCAGCGAGCTCTCAGCCTTGTTGGCCAGCCTGTCCCTGTCCGGTTCTGAGGGAGTGCAACAGCGCAGATTTCCCAGGGTCGTGTGTGACTACACCGACGTGTTTCCCGAGGTGTTGACAGGGCTTCCACCACCCAGAGAGGTCGATTTCGAGATCGACCTAGTACCAGGCATCGCACCGATCTCTCTCCCAGCTTTCAGGATTGCACCAGCAGAGCAGAGTGAGTTGAGGACCCAGCTAGACGAGCTGACCAGCAGAGGCTTCATCCGTCCCAGCATGTCTCCCTGTGGGGCGCCAGTGTTGTTCGCAAAGAAGAAGGATGGTACCCTTCGACTTTGCATAGACTACATGCGGCTCAACAGGGTGACGGTGAAAAACAGGTATCCGATGCCGTGGATCGACGACCTGTTTGACCAGCGGAGAGGATCTTCAGTGTTCTCGAAGATCGATCTCCGCACCGGCTCCCACCAGTTGAGGGTTCGGGATTGCAACATCCCGAAGACGGCATTCCGGACTCGGTACGGCCTGTATGAGTTCGTGGTGATGCCGTTTGGGTTGACGAACGCATCAGCAGCATTCATGGATCTCATGCAAAGGATCTTCCGGCCCTTCCTAGCCGAGTTCGTGGTGGTGTTTGATGAATAAATTTTATATCTCGCAAGTATACGAATCGGTGCAATCAGTATAGTAGCAAGACGAGTATCGTACCCACAGAGATTTGTAGAGATTAATAGAGTAAAATGCTAAAGAACAGAAAAGAAAGAAAATATGGAAGAGAAAAGAAGAAATATAAAGTCTCGAAAATAGATGACCTAATAACGAAATAAGAAAACGATAGAAATATGATGGATGAATACTAAGGTTCCGATTTCACCATAACATCCTCATTCTATGCATTGAATCAATAAAGATTTCAGTTTAATTCCAAGGGCTCGTTCTTCCGGTATGATGATCCGTTCGGCCGCGGTCTTCACCAAGTACCCTCAATTAACCCTAGCTAATGAACCCATAACTAAGTGTTAACCAAGAATCCATTAAGCTCTGAAGAACAATTATGAACCAAGAATACTCTTAGCTTGAACCCGGCCTCGACATAAACTCATTTATTCATAGATCCTGCAAGACTAGGGAATGAACCCTCGCCCAATCTCACATAAAACAATCTATAATACTTTTATTGGCCAGATAAAGGTATTTAAGATCTCAGTTATAATAATGAATAAATCAAGGAAAATAAACTGATAAAATAATCATGATCTAATAACATAGAATGATTCAGTTAGGGCTACATCGGTACCTTAGAAAAGAAACTAGCCACTCATGTTCATCATGAGGGCAGCAAAACTAATGGAGAAATAAAGAAGAAATAAGAAAAGAAAACCAAGCCTGGAACCCTTCTCTTCGCCTCCAAACGCTGCCAAAAAGTCCTCCAAAAGTCCCCTTTTGATAACCCTAAGTATCCTATTTATAGGCCTAAACTCGGGTTAAATCAAAACCGTTGATTTAATTCACTGGAAATGTCCGATCGATCCTCCTCGGGATGTTGGATCGATCGGTCTCATTGAAATCTCCAACTTCTATTTACGCCCGAGCCCGATCGATCGGACTAAGGGAGTCGGATCGATCGACTTCGTAAAAATTCTTCATCTCTGGCTCTTCCCGAGTTCGATCGATGGTCCGATCGATCGAATTGTGTTCCTCTAAAAAGCATACGTTCTGTCACCCTTTAATTCCCAAGTCCGATCGATCGAATTATGAGTGTTGGATCGATCGGTTGAGTAAAAATCCGCTGTTTTTGACTTTTCCCGAGTCCGATCGATCGGACCATTGGTGTCGGATCGATCGGACCCCATAAGAGCGATGGAGGGATCGATCGGATGTGTTGTGGCTGAAAAACACATGTTCTGTCACGTTTTTGCGTGGTCCGATCGATCGGACCTTCGCTCGGACTTCCAGCTTATTTACTGTGCTGCCATTCAGACTGCGCCATCGGTACTAAAATTGCCGTAACTTCCTCTAGGAAACTCGGAATCACGAACCGTAAAATTCTCCAGAATCTAGACTTCAAGAGCTTTCCAACCATGTATGGCACATTCTCTGGTTCTTCATAAACAGGTACAGTTAAATCTTTAAAATTGATCCATGCACTCTTTTCAGCTTCTTTTCCCCTTTTTCCTGCATTTTCCAAACAACTATGTGAAGCAACATATAGATATAAAAATAGGCATAAAGATGTTGATTAAAGATAATAATATAGCAATTGAGATGGTTATAAGGCTATTTAGAGTGCACTTTCATGCACTTATCACACCCCCCAACCAGCTTATTGCTAGTCTCTAGCAATTTTAAGCGCATAAAATATATTAAGCACACCAACGGTCGTAGGTTGTAGACATGCATAATAAAAGTACTACCTTGTCAAGTCAATAATGTTCTATCTAGTACAGAGCACAAAACGTCTTATACTCATGCACATGCTACTAACACATGAAATCCACTTCTACACTTCAAACATGCTAATCACCATTCAGCCGAACTCATGTGACGTGACAAATAAAAGTTACGTACAGAAGCAACTTCTACCCACCATTAGTCCAAACACACTACTATCATCATGACCAATCATCCAACCCTCGCACTTTAAGTACAACATGCTCTTTTCCTTTTTTTTTTCAACTATCAAACATTTTGCCGTTTTACACGAGCACTCTCCGCTTCATGAGGCGCAGAGACCCGGTTACTTAACAAAACACTGAATAGTTTTTTTAGTGGTTCTACCTTTTTACGCGAGCTCCCTGCTTCCTGAGGCAAGAACACCCGGTTACTAAGTAGATCACCTAACAGTCGTTTAGGCACAGCTTATTAAAGCTCCAGAACTTTTTCTGTATTTTTTTCTGCATGCAATACTCAACACTAGCTACTGCTGAAATCATGGTCTAGATTGACAATAGCATGCTCATTCCTCTGGTGAGTATAATCGCCACTGCACATAAAGTGTTCGTGTGTGAATCACATGATATTCTACCTTCAGGTTATCATACATGCAATCAATGTATCGACCAATCCATATGAAAGCAGCATGTAAAATAAGCATAAACATTTCAGCTCATGTACAATTTAACACTATTAAACCTACAAGGTAGCATGAATAAAGTCATGAATGTCTACACCCCCCAACCTGAAATCAACATTGTCCTCAATGTGTGCATTTATCCAATAAAATATGTAGGAGGTGGCAATCCAAAAATTTCCAGAGAAGGAAGAGACAAGATACTGTAAATAAGAACGAGGCCATCTGATAGAATAGCGAACATCTCCTCAAGGATCCTCCGGGTGGCTGAAAACCTAAAAGAAAACAAAAGAGAAACATAAAAATGAAAACTAAAAATTGAAACTTAAAAACAAGTTACCTTGGTGGGTTGCCTCCCACCCAGCGCTTTATTTAATGTCTAGGCAAGACGCACTGCAAAGCCTTAAGGTTCAACAAAATTTGCTGCATCCACAACTTCTAATTGTCCTTCCAAATACCGCTTCAAACGGTGCCCATTGACTTTGAATTTGCTTCCACTCTTTTCGTTCTCAATTTCAACAGAACCATGAGGAGATACTTGTGTCACTTTAAAGGGACCCGTCCATCTTGACCTTAATTTACCTGGAAAGAATTTCATTCCTGAGTTATAAAGTAAAACTTTCATACCTGGTGTAAACTCCTTCCGTTGTATTGCTTTATCATGATAGAGCTTGGTTCTTTCCTTGTAAATCTTAGCATTCTCGTACGCTACATTCCGCAGCTCATCCAATTCATTCAATTGCATCTTTCTCATATCCCCCGCTTCTCTCATGTCAAAATTCAGCTACTTTATTGCCCAATAGGCCCTATACTCCAATTCCACCAGTAGATGACATGCTTTTCCAAAGACAATGCGATAAGGGCTCATACCAATTGGAGTTTTATATGCGGTGCGATACGCCCAAATAACATCATTTAATTTCACTGCCCAATCCTTCCTTGTAGTGCCAACAACTCGTTCTAGGATCGTCTTTATTTGCCTATTGCTCACCTCCACTTGGCCCGACGTTTGAGGGTGGTAAGGAGTTGCGACCCGATGAGTGATGTTGTATTTCTTCAACAATACATCAAACGCTCTATTGCAAAAGTGTGATCCCCCATCACTTATAATCGCCCGAGGTGTACCAAACCTTGTAAAAATCATATCTTTCAAGAATCCCACCACGGTCTTGTTGTCATTGTTCCTGGTTGCAATTGCTTCAATCCACTTAGACACATAATCTACAGCAACAAGAATATACGTGTACCCGTATGATGGAGGAAACGGTCCCATAAAGTCTATGCCCCAAACATCGAACAATTCCACCACCAGATTATTTGTAAGAGGCATCTCATTCCTTTTGCTTATGTTCCCTGACCGTTGACATCTGTCACACTTAGCAACAAAATTAAATGCATCTTTGAATAATGTAGGCCAAAAGAAACCAGATTGAAGAATTTTAAAAGCAGTTTTCTTACCTCCAAAGTGTCCTCCACACGTTAATTCATGACTAAATTTCAATATATGGTCATGCTCATATTCTGGAACACAACGCCTTATTATTTGATCAGGACAATGTTTAAATAAATAAGGGTCATCCCAAAAGTAATATCTGACTGTGGACAAAAATCTTTTCTTTTCTTGTGAACTTAGATCAGCACGCAGAACATTACCAGCTAGATAGTTAACAATATCCGCATACCATGACTCTTTACCATTCACAGAAAATAGTTGTTCATCGGGAAAGCATTCTTGGATGGGTTGTACATCCTTAGGGCCGCCCATGTGTTCCAGTCGTGACAAGTGATCTGCCACTACATTATCGCTCCCTTTCTTGTCCCTTATTTCCAAATCGAACTCTTGCAGCAGCCAAAAAGTCCTCCAAAAGTCCCCTTTTGATAACTCTTTCATCATGAGGGCAGCAAAACTAATGGAGAAATAAAGAAGAAATAAGAAAAGAAAACCAAGCCTGGAACCCTTCTCTTCGCCTCCAAACGCTGCCAAAAAGTCCTCCAAAAGTCCCCTTTTGATAACCCTAAGTATCCTATTTATAGGCCTAAACTCGGGTTAAATCAAAACCGTTGATTTAATTCACTGGAAACGTCCGATCGATCCTCCTCGGGATGTTGGATCGATCGGTCTCATTGAAATCTCCAACTTCTATTTACGCCCGAGCCCGATCGATCGGACTAAGGGAGTCGGATCGATCGACTTCGTAAAAATTCTTCATCTCTGGCTCTTCCCGAGTTCGATCGATGGTCCGATCGATCGAATTGTGTTCCTCTAAAAAGCATACGTTCTGTCACCCTTTAATTCCCAAGTCCGATCGATCGAATTATGAGTGTTGGATCGATCGGTTGAGTAAAAATCCGCTGTTTTTGACTTTTCCCGAGTCCGATCGATCGGACCATTGGTGTCGGATCGATCGGACCCCATAAGAGCGATGGAGGGATCGATCGGATGTGTTGTGGCTGAAAAACACATGTTCTGTCACGTTTTTGCGTGGTCCGATCGATCGGACCTTCGCTCGGACTTCCAGCTTATTTACTGTGCTGCCATTCAGACTGCGCCATCGGTACTAAAATTGCCGTAACTTCCTCTAGGAAACTCGGAATCACGAACCGTAAAATTCTCCAAAATCTAGACTTCAAGAGCTTTCCAACCATGTATGGCACATCCTCTGGTTCTTCATGAGCAGGTACAGATAAATCTTTAAAGTTGATCCATACACTCTTTTCAGCTTCTTTTCTCCTTTTTCCTGCATTTTCCAAACAACTGTGTGAAGCAACATATAGATATAAAAATAGGCATAAAAATGTTGATTAAAGATAATAATCTAGCAATTGAGATGGTTATAAGGCTATTTAGAGTGCACTTTCATGCACTTATCAGTGTTCGTCGACGACATTCTTATCTACTCCCGGTCAGAGGCGGAGCACGAGCGACACTTGGCGACAGTGTTGCAGCTACTTAGGGAGCATCGGCTTTATGCCAAGGCTTCCAAGTGCGAGTTCTGGCTCGAACAGGTGGGGTTCCTTGGACACGTGCTATCGGCAGCAGGGATCTCAGTCGACCCCGCCAAGGTCGAGGCAGTGGTACAGAGGCAGAGACCGAGGACAGTGTTCGAGGTCCGCAGTTTCCTGGGCTTGGCGGGGTACTACAGGCGGTTCGTGCGGGAGTTCTCCAGGGTCGCCGGGCCGTTGACCAGACTGACACAGAAGGCCGTCCCGTTTGAGTGGGATGATGCTTGTGAGCGAGCCTTCATGGAGCTGAAGACCAGGTTGACCAGTGCACCGGTGCTGATCGTCCCCGAGCGAGGCGTTGGTTACAGTGTCTACTGCGACGCCAGCGGTGAGGGTTTGGGGTGTGTCCTCATGCAGGAGGGCCATGCAGTTTCCTATGATTCTCGCCAGCTGAAGAACCATGAGAGGAACTACCCGGCCCATGACTTGGAGCTAGCAGCAGTGGTCTTCGCCCTGAAGACCTGGCGGCACTACCTCTATTGCGAGAAGTTTTCTGTCTTCTCGGACCATAAGAGTTTGAGGCACGTTTTCACCCAACGTGACCTCAACCTGAGGCAGCGACGCTGGATGGAGCTACTGGAGGACTACGACTTTTAGTTGTATTACTATCCTGGTAAGGCAAATGTCGTAGCAGACGCGCTGAGCAGACAGGTGAGAGACACCAGAGCAGCAGTTGCAGGGTTGTCAGCACGGCAGTGGCAGGCTCTAGAGTCGGCGGGCCAGTTGGGGCTCGAGTTTGAGGATCGGGGATCCGACAGCTTCCTCTACGCAGTGCAGAGTATGCCAGCAGTCTTAGCCAGAGTGTTAGAGGCACAACACAGTGATCCAGAGCTCGAGGAGGTACGCACAGCAGCGGGCACAGAGGGCACAGACGGAGACTGGACAGTATCGCCAGACGGAGGGCTACGGTTCCGAGGCAGAGTAGCAGTTCCAGCAGATCCAGTTCTTTGAGACGACGTCTTACGAGAGTTCCACCACTCTCGCTTTGCAGTTCTTCCCGGCGGCACCAAGATGTACCAGGATCTTCGGCGACAGTTCTGGTGGCGCGGGATGAAGAGGGCAGTGACGGAGTTCGTATCGCGCTGCCTTACCTGTCAGAAGGTTAAGGCAGAGCACCAGCGGACTCCGGGGTTACTACAACCGCTTCCACGAGCTGAGTGAAAGTGGGAGCACATCACGATGGACTTCGTGACCGGACTACCGAGGTCTCCTAGGGGGAATGATGTGATTTGGGTCATCGTTGATCGATTGACCAAATCGGCGCACTTCCTGCCTATGCGGACGACAGACACGTCTGACAGGTTGGCCAGTTTATACGTCCGAGAGGTAGTCAGACTACACGGGGTTCCTGTATCTATCGTGTCAGACTGTGACCCCAGGTTCACCAGCAGGGTCTGGCGGGGCTTTCAGGAGGCAGTTGGCACACTCCTGACCTTCAGTACGGCGTTTCATCCGCAGACAGACAGGCAGTCAGAGCGGACGATCCAGATCTTGGAGGACATGCTGAGAGCATGTGTTCTCGACGCAGGAGGCAGCTGGGAAGAGCACGTTCCCTTGGTGGAGTTCGCCTACAACAACAGCTACCAGTCCAGTCTTGGAGTAGCACCATTCGAGGCGTTGTACGGTAGGCCGTGTCGTTCCCCAGTGTGCTGGACAGAGGTTGGAGAGGCTTCACTCACCGGTCCAGACATTGTCAAGAGGTCGTCAGAGAGGTTAGTGCAGATCAGGCAGAGGCTTCTGACGGCTCAGAGTCGGCAGAAGAGCTATGCAGATCAAAGGCGACGACCGCTTGAGTTCGCAGTTGGCGACAGTGTGTTCCTGCGGGCAGCACCGTACAGAGGTTCTGTCAGGTTTGGCAGTGGGGGCAAGTTGGCCCCGAGGTTCGTCGGGCCGTTTGAGATCTTACAGAGGGTCGGCGAGGTAGCCTACCGCTTGGACCTTCCTCAGCACATGTCTGCTATGCACCCGACCTTTCACGTGTCGATGCTGAGGAAGTACCATCCCGACCCATCGCATGTCGTCAGAGTGGACGACATCGAGCTTGAGTCAGACGCGACGTTCGTTGAGCAGCCTGTTCGAGTACTTGACCGGAGGGATCAGGTCTTGCGGAGCAAGACGATTCCCTTGGTCAAGGTACTGTGGAGGCACAGAGGCGTCAAGGAGATGGCCTGGGAGCGCGAGGCGCGCATGCGGCAGGAGTATCCGCACTTGTTCCCTTCTCGAGGTAACTTTTGTCCTGTCTTCTAGTGTAGCTGTTTCTTTTGTTCCGAGCCCTACCTTTATCGAATCTCGGGACGAGATTTCCTTTAAGGGTATTAGGATGTGAGGACCCGTCCCTCTACTCCTGTGGCTCATCGTGGACCGCAAGGGCAATTTGGTAAATTGCACTTTGTCGGCTTGTTTCACACCCACGTGTGCACACACTGACCGTGTTTGTGGTAATGTTTGGTTAGAACGGTTAGTGGGACCCGTGATCGAAAGATCCGGACTTAGGCTTGAGTTCTTGCCTAAGTTTAGCTTTCAGCATAAAAAAGGATCGATCCTCTCTAGCTAAGAGATCGATCTTCTTCGTGCCAGAAAGTCAAGTGCGATCGTCATGAATGATCGATCCTTGCCTAGGAAGGATCGATCATTCATAAGTCGGTTCGTTTGCCTATAAAGCAGACGAGATCTTCTTCCTTGAATCCCTTTTGAAATCCGGCGATTTGAGCTCAGATCTCGCGATTTTTGAAGGCATCTGAGGATGATCCAAGGCCTAGCTGCTTGGATCTAAGCTGCTCTTGCTCCGGTAGGGATTCTTACCTACTTTTATTCCGGGTTTTTGGAGTTTCCGGTTTGATCGTGTTCTTTTATTTAGATCTCTCTATACACTTATTTGTTTGCCGAGTTTTCACTGGTTTTGGACTCGTGGGATCATGATCTATCAGATCCTAGAGTTTTGTGATGTTTGGATGTCTCTTCCGGCGGTATTTCTCGCCGGAAGGACGCCGGAGAACCCATCGGGATCGATCCTTCTTGAGGGAGGATCGATCTCTCTGGGTTGGTCATGCTACGCCCGATGAAGGATCGATCTCCTGTTTGGAGAAGATTGATCTTGGTTCTTGGGTGGCATGGCTACCCTTCGTCGCGAAGAAGATCGATCTTCCTGGGAGGAAGGATTGATCTTCTTTGTCTCGACAGTGAGGGAAGCTCACTGTTACTTAAAAGATCGATCCTTTCGTTAGGAAGGATCGATCCTTCAGTAGCAGAGAGGGTTTTTCATGGTTTTTGCCCGCGGGGCTTGGTATGTCAGTTTTTCTTACCGCTTTATACCTTGTACATATGTTCAAGCATGTTAGCCCTATAATAGGGCAGTGGTGAACCGGGGGAGTGATGACTCCCGGGATGTTTAGAATAAACGGGCGGGTAGCCCTACAGCTTTCCCTAGCCTTGCATGCCGGCGTGCGCCGAGGGCCTTACCTGTTATATGTGTGCGCTATTGTTTGCGGGGCTGCTTCCCGGTGCAGGTTTTTGTGGCGGATTGCTGGCAGTTGGTGGTGGTGCCACTGCAGCAGTCCCTAGACCTTATTTAGTTGTTCACCACCCCGGGCCGGCAGGGTGCCGTGCCCAGACCTTGCTTTTGTATATCACCACATACTGTTGCATGTCTATCTTGTATTTATCCTGCGCATGTTCATACATGCATTGTGTTGTGCACTAGTTGCCGATCCGGGTTTTCGGGTAGCCAGATCTAGCCTTAGGGCCGTTGCGGGTAGCTTGGCCCAGGACCTGATCTGTAGTATTAAGTCGTTTCGATGATAGGGTTAGTTTGACCTGAATACACGATGTTTGATGTTTAGAGGTCATGTCTGCCTCGAGCCAAATGTTGTGGGTGCAACCGGTGTCAGTTCTTATCCTTGGGGAGCCTTCGGAGGGGTCCCGCCCATGCAGTGTCTGTTCCTGCCCGCAGTGGCTACCAATGTGGGCCCAAATTCGTTAGGGTGACCACAGCTGGAACCCTGCGACACTAGGTGTACTCAGGATGGGCCCAGTTCTTGAGGGTGACCATGGTTGGGTATACCTTGGGACACCGGCAAAGGGTTATGGGACCCTTGCTGCACACCCAAGTCTTGCTCGAGGGCGACACTGTTGTGTTCCCTCCCTTGTGAGTGTCGTAGTGTAGTGTCCCTGCTGAGCTTAGTGCTCACTCCTACCCGGGCTGCGTTTTGCAGGTGCTGGCGCTAGCTGTTCTTCGGTCGCCTCTACCGGGCCGGTGTTTGGTGACGTGGCGGCGTCTGCCGGTGCTTGAGAGGTGGCGATCTTCCAGCTTTACACCTTTTTGTTATAGATAGTCTCCTACGGGAGCGATAAATGTATAATTTCCATGTTTTGAGGTTTTGTAATATATATCAGTTTAGCCCTTGAGTTTGAAATTTTTGTGTAATACAGGATGATTATGATTTGCTAGGGTAACCACTAAGATTAGAGGGAAACCTCGCCAAATTTCCGCAGTAGGTTAGGTTCCGCTTCGAGTCGCCCGGCCCGGTTGGGCCTACGCGGGTCGGGGCGCGACAATTTAAGTGCCTTAACCTGACAGAGAGAACTAATTCAAAGGATCGATCTTCCTTCATGGAATGATCGATCAGTTATGCACGACTACAATAACAGAGAGCAAGGTTCAAAAGGATCGATCATCACTTCATCAAAGGATCGATCAGTTATGCACGACAGCACTGACAGAGAGCATGGTTTAAAAGGATCGATCTTCCTTCGTGGAATGATCGATCATCCATGGGGCTTGATCAACAACATAAGGAAATGATCGATCATCTCCTATAGGAATAATCGATCCTTTACGGGCGTGGCTAGCAATTGAAGAAAAAGGATCGATCTTCCTACATGGAAGGATCAATCATTTGATTGCCAGTGAAGAAAATCAACGGCCCAGATCTAATCCGGGAGAAGGATGTTCCTAGGCTATAAATAAGCATCTTTTTGGGTTTTTAGGGGTCTTCTCTCTTGGACGTGAAGAATAGTTTTTTTTCTTCTTTTTATTTTTCTTTAGAGATTCTTTTGGAGGAGATCCATGGCGGAAGAACTTCATCAACCTTCGGCGGTGGATCAAACCCTAAAGATGAGTAACTAAACCCCTCCCCAAGGGTTTCTTATGATGTAACTAGGGTTTCTACTAGGGATTGCTAAGATTTAGGGCTTGTATACCTTTTTGCATGGCTTATATGGATTGGTCTTAATTCTTTTATAATCTTGGTGTTGATTTATTGTTGGATGCTTGGATTGTTCTAATGCGTGATAGATCTAGAGCTATTGCATGTTAGGGCTTGGATTGGACTCATCTAATAGGAGGATCATGCTAGAACCATGGTATCTCAAATGAACTCTTCTCTGTGATTAGGGATTGTATAGTGCTAGAACCACTATAGTAGTGCTAGAACCACTACATTCTATTCCTAATCCTCCATTTATCCTATCTTTCTAGATTTGGCCATCAAGGTGTGAGAACCATCTTGATCTTACACCTAAATCCATATTATAACTATTTTCTTGCGATGAATCCATCCTAATCAGAGGATTAATTAGCGGTGATGATAACTAATCATTAGATCGCCAAACTTAGATTATTGCTCTCACCGACAAGGAATCCTAACCAGAACTTGTTCAGTGATGAGGAGAACTAGCCATTCACCTATCAAAGCCATTCAATGTGATTAGTATGCCCTAATCTTAGGAAGACCTGGTAGAACTCGTGTTACGGATTAAGAATTCATTGGTCCATTTTCTTGCATCTATAAATTCCTGTAGCTTCAAGCTAGTTTAATTCAAATTCCAAACCTTTCCTTAACTCAATAGTAGGAGACTATACAAAGTATTTCAACTCAATCCTATTTCCCTGTGGATCGACTCGGATTCACTGCTATCTACCCTCAAAGTAGTTAGTTTGAAGTTCGATTATAAATTTGTAATTTTGGTCAGACTTGTTAAGCCACGATATTTTTCAAGGTCTATTAGTAGCCAACATATGCTTAATGACACACAAAGATGAGGAAGAAGAGGAAAATGAGGTAGAAGATGAGCTTGCATTTGAAGAACTTTTTGATGCTTATCATGCTTTAGCTAATGACTTCAAGTTCCTCAAAAAGAGTATTATTATGCTACATGCAAGGACTTGAAAAAATTAAAGGAAGAGAGACTAGATGTCATGCATAGGATTGATATATTAGAAAAGGAGAACAAATGCATGCTAGGAAGGACATCTAGTGTTGACCATGCTAAGCTTGAGAAGGAACTCAATGACACTCAATGTGAATGTATCACATTGAAAAACACTACTAATGATATGCAAAAGGAACTCATCACTTTAAGGAAATCCAAGAGAGATTTCACTCTTGAGGTTGATGACTTAAAGATCACTCTATCAAAATTCTTGAAGAGTAGAGACAAACTTGATGAGATCCTTGATAGCCAAAGGAGCTTATTAAACAAGGAAGGAATTGGCTACAACCCTAGGAAGATGAATAACCAAAAGAAAACTAACTTTGTTAAAGCTTCTTGTCATCCTCTTAAGGTAGCATAAGCACTCACTTGTCACTATTGTTGCAAGGTAGTTCACATTGCACCTAGTTGTTATCTCATGAAACATGCTAGTGCTAAAACCTTTTGGACACCTAAGCATGCTACATCTACTTATATTTCTAGAACTAATACTAAAGGACCCAAAAAGATTTGGGTACCAAAAATCAAGACTTGAGTTTGATTTGTATGAGTGTTTGAGATCCAAGATCAAGACAAATTCAAAGGCCAAACGGTGATATCTTGATAGCGGATGCTCAAGACACATGATCGGTGATAGATGCATGTTCTCTACATTTCAAGCCAAAGATGGAGTTGTGACTTTTGGAGATAATGGCAAATGAAAAATTATCGGAATTGGTAATATTGGTAAAACTTCCTCCATCAAAATTGAGAATGTTTTGTTAGTAGAAGGCTTAAAACATAACTTACTAAGTATTAGTCAATTGTGTGATAAAGGTGACAAAGTCATTTTTGAAAATTCAAAGTGCTATATTAAAAATGCTATTAGTGATAAAATCATGCTAGTTGGTCATCGTGATGGTAACGCATATACTTTTCATCTTAATGATCTTGTTTGTCATGATAATATATGCCTTAGTGCTTTCAATGATAATTCTTGGTTATGGCATAGGAGACTTGGACATGCTCACATGGATTTAATTTCCAAACTCTCTTGAAAAGACCTTGTTATTGGACTTCCCAAGATCAAATTCGAGAAAGATAAGATTTGTGACGCATGTCAAAGAGGAAAACAAGTAAAATCCTCTTTCAAGCCTAAAGATGTAGTTTTCACTACAAGAGCATTAGAACTCATTCATATGGACCTTTTTGGATCTATTAAACCAACTAGTTTAGGTGGTAGCTCATATGGTTTTGTTTTAGTAGATGACTACACTAAATACACATGGGTGATTTTCCTTGCACACAAAGATGAAGTCTTTTAGGAATTCACCAACTTTTGTAGAAGAGTCCAAAATGGAAAAGGTATTCTCATTACATGCATTAGAAGTGACCATGGAGGAGAATTCAAGAACTCCCATCTAGGAAAGTTTTGCAATGACAACGAGATTTTCCATAACTTCTCATCACATAGAACCCCTCAACAAAATGGTGTTGTTGAAAGGAAAAATCAGACCCTACAAGATATGGCTAAAACTCTATTATGTGAAAATAATCTTCCTAAGTATTTTTGGGCTAAAGCGATTAATACTTCTTGCCATGTGATCAATAGAGTAACATTGCGACCTATTTTGAAGAAAACCCCCTATGAGCTTTGGAAAGGAAGAATTCCGAATATTAGTTACTTTAGAGGCTTTGGTTGCAAGTGCTTTGTCTTGAACGATGGCAAGGGTAATCTTGGAAAATTTGATGCTAGATCCGATGAATGAGTTTTTCTTGGATACTCGGAGAGAAGCAAAAGTTATAGAATCTTCATTAAAAGGACCTTGGTGGTTGAAGAATCAATGCATGTTAGATTTGATGAAATGATTATAGGTCCTAGTAAAATTGATGATGAAGACGATGAAATTCCTAATAACAAATCAAAAGATGTAGTAGATGAGACCCAAAACTATGTTGAAGAATTGAATGATAGATTTGAGGAATCCCTTGAAATTACTCCTAGTGATCAACATACTGATTTGCCAAAAGATTGAAAATATGCATCCTCACATGCAAAGGATTTGATCATTGGTGAACCATCAAAAGGAATCCAAACTAAATCTTCATTAAATGCATGTGCCAATCTAGCCTTCCTATCTCAAATTAAATCCAAAACGATTGAGGAAGCACTATAGGATGATAATTGGATATTAGTAATGCAAAAAAAGTTAAATCAATTTGAAAGAAATGAAGTTGGAAAGTTGGTACCTAGACCTAGTGATCATCCCGTCATTGGCACTAAATGGGTGTTTAGAAATAAAATGAATGAATCGGGAATAATCACAAGGAATAAAGCTAGACTTGTTGCAAAGGGCTTCAATCAATAAGAAGGAATTCATTTCGATGAGACTTTTACACCGGTAGCTAGACTTGAGGCAATAAGACTACTTCTAGCTTTTGCGTCTTACAAAGATTTCAAATTATATCAAATGGATGTCAAAAGTGCATTTTTGAATGGTTTGTTAAAGGAAGAAGTCTATGTTGAACAACCCCCCGATTTTGAGGATCACAAGTTAGGGGATCATGTTTCCAAACTCATTGAAGCCTTGTATGGGTTGAAACAAGCTCCTAGAGCTTGGTATGAAAGGCTTAACAAATTCTTGATGGATAAAGATGTTTATAGAGGAAAGATTGATACTACTCTTTTTACAAAATCAAAAGGAGATGACCTTTTATTAGTTCAAATTTATGTGGATGATATCATATTTGGATCCTCAAATGAAATGCTTTGTGAAGAATTTGCCTCTTGTATCCAAAGTGAATTTGAAATGAGTTTGATGGGTGAACTCAATTATTTTTTTGGTTTACAAATCATGCAAACTCGAGGAGGGATCTTTGTTAGTCAAGCCAAATACACTAGAGACCTAGTCAAGAAGTATGATTTTGTCCAATCCAAAATTTATAGAACCCCCATGTGTACAACACTCAAATTAGACAAGGATGAAGCTGAAAAACCCGTTGATCAAACACTTTATAGAGGGATGATTGGTTCTTTACTTTATTTGACCCCTAGTAGACCGGACATCATATTTAGTGCTTGCCTTTGTGCTAGATATCAATCTTGTCCTAAGGAATCTCATTTGGTTGTGATCAAGAGGATATTTAGATATCTATTAGGAACCGAAAACTATGGTTTGTGTTATCCTAGAAGATCATCTTTTGATCTAGTTAGTTACTCCGATGCGGATTTTGTCGGATGTAGGCTTGATAGAAAAGGCACAAGTGGTATATGTCACTTTCTTGGTCATGCACTTATGTCTTTGTTCTCCAAGAAGCAAAATTCAGTTGCTTTATCCACTGCCGAAGCGGAATACATCGCGGCGAATAGTTGTTGTGCATAATTACTTTGGATGAAAATACAATTGGTAGATTACAACATTCATGTAGGCAAAATGCCCATTAGATGTGACAACACTAGTGCCATAAGTCTATCAAAGAATCTTATCCTACATTTTAGAATAAAGCACATAGAAATTCGACATCATTTCCTTCGTAATCACACACAAAAAGAAGATATTGCACTTGAATTGCGGATATTCTAACCAAACCCTTGAGTGAAGACAATTTTCTATATCTACTAAGAGAGTTTGGGATGTCCAAAATGAAAAGGTAAAAGAAAAAGGTATGGTCACCTCTTTATCTGTTTTTTATATCATATCTTACTTGAGTGCTAAATTTTGGCTAATTAGGTGATTTTCATGATTGATGAGTTGTTTTTAACTCAAAATATTTAGTCACACGTGTATGTAAAATTTTGTGATGTTTTGATTTAAAAATGATTTTTAATTGAATTTCAAAAATCATTTTCTAAAACTGATGGTCGATCCAGACTTCCTAACGGTCGACCGTGGGTATACTTTTCTTTTCACATATCGCGCTTGACGGTCGACCAACAACATCTTAGGATCAACCGTGAGATTTTCATTATACACAAATCGTGTGCGACAGTCGACCGCCAACTTCTTAGGATTGACCATGAGATTTTCATTATACACAAATCGTGCGCGACGGTCGACCGCCAACTTCCTAGGGTAGACCGCCACAGATCTTATGACAACTTAAGTGAGGGTATTTTCAGTCATTTTCACGTCTCCCTTTATAAACCCCCCACCCAATAAAACATCGATTCTTCTCCTAGTTCGACCGTGCCCTAGCCCCTTCTCCATCGACCACAACTCCTCTGGTTCGACCGTGCCCTACACCTCTCCTTCATCCGTCATGCCTCTCAACTCAAAACCTTAACCTAGCCACGCACCATGCCTCACACCAAGAATGTCGGACCTCCTCCACCTCAGGCACTGACTCCTCCACCCCAGGCACTGACTCAAGCTGAGAAGAGGAAGAAGAAAGCTGCAAAAATGAGAGGGATGAAGAAGTTTAAAGGCTCACTTCGAGGGTCCTCATCTACTCATTCCTACGATGATTATTTCTTCCTAGATAAGGATAGGTATAACTCTTGGACTGAATTTAGGGATAAATTTGTGGTTTCGGGTAGAGGTTTTAAGATGGCCATAGGAAGGGAATTTGTTGTTGAAAGATTTTTTACCAATATGGGATGGAAGGACTTTTTAGAATTACCCGAATACATGTATCCTGATATGGTCTGATATTTCTATTGCAACATCACTAAAGATATTGATGATGAAGGCAATGTGGCCATTAGTAGCTATTGTTTATGGAAATGAAGTCAATATTACTATAGAATGGTTAAATGAGATACTAAATGCACAAAATCAAGGGGAGAGCACCTATTTTACTTTGTATGAGGATCTCCTAAGATTTGATAGGGATAAGCAAGGGAGAAGGGCCATTCTTAGACCTAGTCGAGTTGACAAAATTCCCATAGAATTAAATGACCAAAATCAAAACTATAGGGAGCTTGCCCACTTTCTAGGAACAAACTTATTTCCCAAGGTTGGCCACCATGATCATTTGAAGCCCATTCATGCTTATATCGTTTCATGCATGGTTAGGGAGAAGCCTCAAAACTTAGGCTATATAACTATCAAAGAGATGTTTAACCTTACGGCTATGAAATCCCTACCCTTTGGTGGACTCCTAACCAATATCTTCCACCTTGCCATTGAAGATAGAAAACCCCTTTCTCAGCCCTTCAGTAAATCCACATATACATGAATGTTGAAAACCAAATGAACCTTAGGTTTTGTTGTTCATGACCTTATGGTGAATGATGAGGAAGGAGAAAATCAAGGAGAGCATGATGAGAAAAATGTGGGAGAAGAGGAAGGTGACCTTAGACCTCAAGGACATCCAGGTGATTCCTCCCATAGCCAAGCTCGTCGCACTACGACACAACGACTTGATGAGCTAGAAGTGAGACTGGGAAGGATGGAAGCAAGTCAAGCCCAACAGTTTGATGAAATTAAAGCTGAGTTCAAGGAGAATCAAGAGAAGGTGTCCAACCAACTCGATGACATCTTCACCTATATCAAGAACAAATTCCCACCTACTCCTCCCACTCCTCCACTTGATTGATCATAAAGCTCATTCATTGTTTTTTTTATCATGCCAAATGGGGAGAAAAAGTTGTGATGCATGATGAAAGAGAATGCCCTACATTTTCATATTTTTGAATCTTATATTTTGTATTTTGAAAACCATGTTTTGAAATGAAGGTTTTGTAATGTAAAGTGTTGGAATCTTTGAATGAAATACAAAGTTGTGGGATGTTGTTAGTTACATTGTTTATCAAATATTTCCATATGTATTACTTCATGAAAGCTAAAATGTACTTGATTTAATGAAGTGAATATGCTAAAATCTAAGTTATCTTGTCATTATATCTTAAATAGAACTTTTCATATCATTTTAGAGATATATGACTTGTGTGCCTTTAAAATTCACTTTAGAACACTTTTCATGAAAGTATTAGATGCATAGATTAATGGGGAGCCTAAATATTTTATTATCACCTTTAAAAGGGATGTGATCATAAAAAAGAAGGAGATTGTTGATCCTAACCTTGTTTTGATGATGCCAACTTACATTAAATGATAAAATATATGTTTAATATTTATTACCCCTTTAATTCGAAGCCTTAAATTCAATATTTGAGGAATTATTGTACTGACGGTCGATACATGGATCAACCGTGGGAATGCGACGGGCGATCCATGGATCGACCGTGGAATGCGACGGGCGATCCATGGATCGACCATGGGAATGCGATGGTCGATCCATGGATCGACCGTGGGGTTGGACGGATGCACCATACTTGGTAAAATGAAATGTTGGCTAGCGATCGATCACAACATCGACCCTGGGTAGCCATTTTCTTGACACAGCCTCACGGTTGATGCGATGGTCAATGGACAGGTTGACCGTGAGGCTTAGATATTGTGACTTTAAATATTGTAGGCTCATGGACAATTCGACAGATGATGCTGCTGTCGACCATGGATTATGATGATGGAAATTAAAGATGTGACGGTCGATCGGAGCATCAACCCAACCTTGGAGCAAGCTTTTCCCAACAGAGGTTCACGGGCGATCCGACAGACGATGCGGCGGTCGGCCGTGGAGTATGATGATGGAAAGTGAAGAAGCGACGGTCGATATGGGCATCGACCCTGGGAAGCATTTTTCACAACAGAGGCTCACGGTCGATCTGACGGTCGATGGGTGGATCGACCGCGGCTCAAAAAGGCTGAGTTTTTGTACCTGATGGTCGATGTAGCGGACGATGCATGGATCGATAGTCAGCAACACGCAGAGTAAAAAACTAACCGTTGGAGAGTTACAGGGAGCCGTTGGAGGTGTTTGTTGAGCTGGTTGAAGGCCAGATATAAGTAGTGTTTTGTTGTAAACTTGCCACATTTTATTATTGGTATTTTTGAGATCATTTGGGCAAGTCTAAGCAAGAGTGTTCTACTCAATTCTCTTTGAGCTATAACCTTTGTAAACCTTCTTCGAGTGTGAAGAAGTACATTGCGAGCAACCTAACAGCTGTTGGCTGTGATTATAAGGTTACCAAGCCCTAGGAAGCTTGGAGAAAAAGCTTGTAAAGATTTGAAAGTAGTAAAACCTCAAGGAGGATCTTAAGAGAAGTGGACGTAGACTAAGAGTTAGGTCGAACCACTATAAAATCGATGCTATCTCTCTAACCTTTCTTTCATATATTCTTGCATGCTGATTTACTTTTGTTTCATCTCATTTACAACCATTTAAGGTCTTAGATCTTCTCTACTTGATTTTTCTAGTAATCTAGTTTTCCAAAAAGAGTCCAATTCACTCCCCCCTCTTGGACCTTCAGGCTGGCCACCATGATCACTTGAAGCCCATTTATGCCTATGTTGACATCAATTTTAGCTAAGGCTAAATGGACAACATTTGCAGTATTCCCCTGACTGAATCCACATGCACCAAATCCAAACTGGCTCGTACACAATCGAGTTCATCCAAATCCCCTACATATTCACGGTTTTGACGGTATCCTATACAAACCGGTGGAATAAGAGTATTTTGGTAACCCAAGGGTATTTTGGGAATTTAGACCAAAATACATGTCTAAATCTCCCACTACAATCCAAAATAGCATTTACATAGCTTTGACGGCATCTTAAATAAGCTGTGTAAATATAGGGGCGTTTTGGTAATTTTCCACAACATCAGGGACATTATAGGAAATTCCCTGAAATAAATAAAGGAAAAATCCGAAAATTCAAAATAAACCCAAACAAATACCCAACTTCAAATTCGCCTAAGTCCCGGCCAAGGCGATGAGCGCGCACATGACTCACATATATAGAGTTTAAATTACGCGCGTCACATAATGCGCGCACGTGTCCATGACACGCAAAAAAGTCGTGCCGCCATGCGTCGCGCATAAACAACCAAACTGAAAGGGTATTTTTGTCATTTAACTCCAAGAGGCATTTTGGTCATTCCACATGTGAGGACCCATACCTCCAACCTGGTCCGACCGCGTTGGGTCGAGGGTCTGGGTTTGTGGTTTGGCTCGGTTGGCCTTGGGATGCGATCGGTTGATCGCATCGCTGCTTTTGACCCCACTGGCATTTTGGTAAATATGCTCCCTGGTGGTCAGTTTCACACCCGTGTTGCACACATGGCCTTTGATTGATGTATGTGGTTGATTAGAACCTTTAGGGCGCTTCCGATCGGAAGATCGGAGCAAGATCGGGAGAGATCGAATCGGACGGCTGCGATGGATTCCAGTTTTCTATTTAAGCCTTCCTTCTCCCTCTTTCTTTCTTTCTTCTTCTCCTGCGTTCTCTCTTCTCTCTCTCTCTCTCCTGCGGCTGAGCTAGGGCTTGGAGGTGTGGCTTTCGAGGAGCGGATTCCGACGATCGGAGTTGAGGGATGCATGGAGGAGCTGCCCTATCTCTTAAGGTAGGTGTTTCTACCTCGATCTTTGGATCGGGTTCTCCTCGGATAGGTTTATTGCCTTTTCGCTGTAGGAGTACTTGTTAGAATGTTGTGTAGTTCTTTGTGTATGTGTTATAGATGCTTTGAAGTATTCCTACCTCGCGATTTCCATATTCTAACGGCTGGTTTTCCGTATTCTCGCCGTTTATCGGTTTTCGGCCATTTTAACCTAAACTGGTGATTTAACCATCAAAAATATGATTTCTTTGCATCATTGGATTCCCCATCATCTTTTATGCATGCTTGCAAAGTTTAATCGAATTCCAACTTGAATTGATCCTTGAAATCCAAGAAATTGGATTTCCGGCACTATTCTGATAAACTGTGCCTAAGGCCCGACGGTCGATCGGTGCATCGACCGTCAAGCGTTGATACGCTCTTCGGGGCTCGACGGTCGATCGGTGCATCGACCGTCGAGTATTGATTTGCTCTTTCTGGGCCTAACGGTCGACCGTCGCATCGTCCGTCAGGCTCTGTCGGGATTTTGACCTCCCATGATCGACCGCGGGATTCTCCCTTTTTCCGATTTACCTAACGGTCGACCGTCGCATCGACCGTCAGGCGCTGTTTGGTTTTGGGCTTCCCAGGGTCGATGAGTGGATCGACCATCGCCCCTTTGGTTTTCTTCGCCTTGGTCTCACGGTCGATCGCCGGATTGACCGTGACATCGTCCGTGGGCCCTTGAACTTGGTTTACTGGCTTTTCTTGGATGAATTTGATTTATGATTAATATCTAAACATGTTGGGAAGCATGCATGTGGATTTTGGGGAGTTTTCAAAGGATTTCTATCGAGTTTGAGGATCGATTCGAGTATTTCCCGTTTTGGGCAAATCTAAGGTTTTGATCGCATTTAATACATGTTTGACTGTAGTTAAATGCTTCTTTGATTGCCTAACCATTAGCTAGCTTTGAATGCTAGCTAATGAGGGATTGTGGAACCTTAGCCTGTTGTCGGCGTGTGCCGAGGGCTATTGTATAAATGTGGCCAGTTACCTGCGGGGTAACTGTGGAACCTTAGTCTGTCAGGTGCAAGAGAGCACTGAAGACTATTGTATATCTGTGTTTGATGCTTTGCTCAGATCCTTGTTTGGTTAGCATAGATTATCCTATATTTGAGGCCTTTGCTATGATTACCCTTTGGCTAGCTGTAAGCTATACCTAGCCCTGTATGATTAGTGACATATTATTGCATGTCTATATCTTATTATCGGTGCCTGAGCATTGCATGCATCTTGATTGCATTAGAGGCATCTGAGGTTAGGCGGGCGATGGTTTGGGTCCCCGATCCGAGGCTCTCGGGTAGCTCGGATCTAGCCTTAGGACCGTGGCTGGGTAGTCAGGATTAGGGTGATTGTTTAATCTGAATCTCTTGTATTGAGGATTTGCGCTAGTTGACTCTGATCTTTGCTTGAGGTTTAGAGGTCGTGTTGGTCTCCCAATGCCAGGTGCTAAGGATGGTTGTCGATGCGCTCCCGACGTGGTTCCCCAAGGCATGGTATTCCTGCTTGGGTAAGGGTGATCCTGCATGGTACTGTTCCCCTGTTAGTGCTTAGGGTGATCTTGGTAACAAGTACAAGAGAGAGGTTCATGACAGGAGCCCTTGGGACATCGATAGGGTTATGGGACCCGTGGCATCCGTTAGACTTGAGCGGGGAGACAACACTGTTGTTGTTTTCCTCCCTTCAGTGTGCCGTAGAGTGGAATCCTACTGAGCTTATCGCTCACTCCTACCCGGGCTGCGTTTGCAGGTGCAGGCGCCAGTTCTTCGTCAGTAAAGCAGGCGAGATCAGCTTTGGCGGCGCGACTACATCCAGAGGTGTTTGAGGTTGCTGGAGGACGACTGTTGTACTTTTGGCAGATTTTGTAAATTATGTACATTTCGAGGACTTTTGAGATTAATGTATAATATTCTTTCATTGGAAGATTTGTATCAAATGTTGAATAGTACAACTGATGTTATATGAATTGAATTTCTGTTTCACCTCTGAGATATAATTTGTTTAAGTTTATCTATAATTCCGCATTGTATCGCGCCATTTGGAGATGAATAGTGTAGGTTTCCCCTCACGCCCCGTCCTGGATGGGTTTTCTGGGTCGGGGTGTGACAACTTGGTATCAGAGCAGGCTGTAGATCCCAGGGATAGGATTAGGCTTGCGGTTAAGGTTTTGAGTGTGGAATGGGATAGTTCTAGGTCTAGAACATCCTTGCATGTCTGTTTGCGATTGTGTGTGACATGCTTATTTATCTATTTGCTGTTGTGTTTTGCTGTTTCCCGGTTGCGTCATGACGTCTCTGGGGGAGATGTGCATGCGCACCAGTGTCTTCCGTTCCCTCGCCTGACAGCGTCTCCCCCTGTGCTGGAGACTAGTGAGTAGGGATTGGACGTGTGTCGTCTTTGTACTTTCGAAATCTCGAGAGGTGAACCTGTTAGGGTTCAGAGATGGTGTTGGAGACAGTAGAGGACTGATTGAAGGAGGTGACCCGGATCCCGGATGTCTTGGACATCCTGGAGTATCGCTTGCTTGGAAAGCTGTTGTTTTCTTGCCTTCGCAGGAAGCGATTCGTAGTGGCGCTTGTCGGGGCCACTAGGGACACTATTGGTTGTGTGTTGAGAACAGTTCGCGTACTGTTCTCTAGCATCTAGCCTTGGAGGGTGGTGCAGTTGGGAGTACCCTCCTCTGGTTCTGGGTACTCGCACCACGTGGCGACACGTGGGTTGACTGGTTCATCTGGCTCGGTAGGCTAGCGCGACAGCAGGGTGCACCCTGGACTGTGTACTAGCTACTGAGACAGGTGACTTGAGGGTTGACACCGGGCGGTTGGCCGGTGGTCGTGGTGAGTTTCGGGGTTGTCGTTCTTGCTTCTGGGGAACGGCAGGTTGGCCGTTGGCAGAGGCAGTGGTTTCAGCATCAGCTACAGCCGTGGCAGCAGCAGCGTCGTGCCGGTCCTTTGAGAGGTAGCCTGGGCCGCCATGCTGAGAGGTGTTCCACCGGGTGCTCGAGTGCTAGCCGTTGTGGGTCTTTTCCTTCGACGATGCTGGTTGCGAGGGACGCTGGGCGTTTACCGCAGAGCAGTCGGGCGTGACACACGGTGTGGGCCAGAGCGGTGGACTAGTGCCTCAGTTGGGGCAGGTACCTTGGGCAGACGTGGGAATTCAGATTCCAGATGGTAGCTTCAGCAGCAGCCAGTTTCAGAGCCGCAAGCTTTGACTTTCAGCTTCAGCCTTCAGCTTTCGGAGCTTCTCGCAGTTTGCGTTTTCCTTGTGGCTCTGGGCTTCCCCTTTGTGACTCGTCCCTGTGTAGCCGTGCCGGCTTGGGACTAGAGTCGGGCGTGGCTTTGGGTGTAGCCACCGATTGGGACAAGAGCTTGGGTTGGTTGCTCTTGTCGGGCTGTTTGCTAGAGGTTGGAGACCTCTAGGTGTCCGTCGCCCACGTGTGGTACACGTTGGGGTTCGATGGCTTCCTCGGTTGCGTCGGTTGGCCATGCACAGGGTTGTGTTGCTTTGGCCGTGGGAAGGTGTCGTGGGTATACCTGACGGCGTTGTTTAGCTCTCGTTGAAGATCGCGGTTCGGCGATCCTTCTGCTTGTCGAGAGCTGGGGGTTGTTCACCGGCTTGTGGTGAACTTCCTCCCCGTTGTTTTCGAGGATGCTCTGGAGAGCAGCGTCCCCTCGTGTTGTTGTTGTTGTTTGTGCAGCAGTCCTTCTGAAGAGCTTTCTGATTGTCTCCTTCGCGGGACACCGAGTTCGAGGTTGAGGTTCCTTTGGGTGGTCTTGAGCGTTGCGAGATCGCACGTGGATGCTAGCAGCGTTTGGAGAGTCGAGGACTCAGTCAGCCGAGTCAGTAGCTCGGGACTTCGTTCACCCAGGTGTGTTGCCTCAGAGGGTGTTCCGGTTCTCATTGTGGATGGTTCCCTCCATAGATGCATAGACTTCAGGAAGCTGGACAGTGTTGCAGCACAAAGTATGCGCCCGCTGCAGTGCAATGATGATGGATTAGCAGTTGAGAGACTCGTCGACTCCTTCAGAGTTTGACCTTCGCATCGACTACACCAGCTGAGGATTCGGGATTGCGACATCCCAGAGACAGCCTTCCATATGAGGTATGGACTGTACGAGTTCACAGTGATGCCGTTTGGTCTGACGAACGCACCAGTAATCTTCACAGATGTGATGTGGAGGATCTTCAGGCCGTATCCTATTCAGTTGCAGTGGCGTCGTCGACAGCATCATATCTACTGGCATGTTGAGGAGGAGCACGAGCGATGTTTGCCGTTTGCATCGCAGCTGCCGAGGGTGTATCGGCGTTATTTGGCTCCCAGTTCAAGGTGTTGGCCTTCACCGGCAGGCAGATCGATCGATTCAGCTGGGCTTTACACAGATGTGCGACGGCAGAGTTCGGAGATGATATTTGAGATTCAGTAGAAGCATCTCCAAGATTGTGGGACCGTTGACCAGAGTGGTCAGGAGACCGGAGCTTTTGCCTTAAAGTCACTGCGTCCGTGCCTTTAAGGGTAATAGCCACTAGCAGTTGTTAGAGAGGCTAGAACAGATTTGGCGGATTGTCAGCTCAGCGGAAGCAGACAGTCAGTTGGATCGGGTTTCGAGGATCCGATTCCAGATGACTTTCCCTCCGATGGTTGCAGCATTCCAGCCCTCCCAACCTGAGTGATTTAGACACAGGTTATGTGTCCGGAGCTCGTGGAGATCCGTGCTGCGGTTGTCACCGAGCACGTGACTGAGAGCTGGACAGCGTCAGCAGACCGCAGGCTGTGCTTCGTTAGTAGTGTTGCGGATCTGGCAGGTCTATTGCAGCCTCCTTTACTGTGTCAAAGTGGGAGTGGAAGCACACCATGGTGGACGTCATCACCAGATTGCAGGAGGCAGCTGAGATGAGCCTCTTCACTTGCTGGAGTTTGCCGAGTTCAGCAACCATCTGTCGCGCCCCGACCCGCGGACGCCAAACCGGGCCGGGACACGAGGGGGAAGAACCTACGACCACTAGCCTCAACTGGCGGAAACAGTTGAAACTAACAGACAGCTGGCTAAAGCAGCTAACAACAAGAACAAGGCGGAAGCAAATTTAACAACATCTATTAACATCTACTACAAAACAGACATAATAGAGTTAAACATGAGTTCTAATACAACACGTTTACAAGGGATCAACAACAGTCCCCAAAAAGCTACAACACCCACCGGGGTCTCCGCAAAGGCACAAACAAAACCATCCTGACCCTCAGACATGGTCAGGTGCCGGCGCGCCACCACGAGACGACCGACGGGGAAGTACCGGAGAGGAGCTGGGACCTGCACCTGCAAACAACACAGTCCAAGTAGGAATGAGCAACAGCTCAGCAGGGTCCTACTCTACCACTCTCGCTAGGAAGGCAACACCAAATGAACCAACTCTGAAGCCATGTACTGAGCCTTGCCAAGGATCCCATAAATCCCGTCAATAACCCGAAGGGCTCCTGCCCCAAGTACGCCCCTCCGACAACCACTACTCATGGGTGGGTAACTCCGACAATCCCTGACACAGGGTGGGCATGGCGCTACTAGTAGGACACCCTTCTCCAAGTGGGATCTCCACACTTGGCGGAACGACCGTGGTTAAGACTACCATCTCTCAGTACTCCGAGCAACAGAGCCAACGCGACCCCTAACTCCCGACCAAAGACTAAGTCTAGCCAGGGAGTCCATCGATCCCATCAATATCTTCCCCCCCCCAAGGGTTCTTGCCCAATGTACGTCTCTCCGATAGCCACTGCTCGAGGACTGGGCTACCTCCGACGGTCCTTGACACAGGGTGGGCCAGACGATACCTGTAGGACACCCTCACCCATACTGGACACCAGCATGGGGACACAAGTCGGGGTAACGGCATCCACCACTTAGCCCTTGATCACCGAAGTTCACGGGTCAACCCCACCCAGTGTAACCTAGCATATCTAATGCACAGGAAGCAGGGCAGGATATGAATAAGGAAAACAGTAACAAACAACACAGAAGGGGCACACCTTCGGCCCATTTAAACTAACCACTCCCGAGGGTCATGACTCCTTCGGTTCACCACAAAGCAGAAAAAGGGCATACCGTCAGCCCATTTATCCTACATATCCCGAGAGGCATCACCCTCTCGGTTCAACCACAAAGCAGTAAATATTCAAGCATGGTGAGCAACAAGATAAGCCCCAAGGGCAGAACCGTCAAAACCACTTACATGTGAAGGCCCGCGGGCAAAACCGCATTTAAAACAAGTAAAAGCCTCCCCTGCGTCGAAGGAGATCGATCCCATGCAGCAAAGGGATCGATCTTCCTCGAGGCTAGCAGTACCCTTCCTGGTCACCCAAACGGGATCGATCTCCACCCAGTGTGAAACGACTGCCAAGGCGCAATTTCCCAAATTGCCCTTCGGGTCAACAACGAGCCAAAGGAAAAAGAGGGGCGGGTCCTCACACCATCAGTCCAGACGGATGCAGTACCATTCTAGGTGTAGCACGGCAGCTCGTGCCGTTCATCCGGTTGCTCAACCGAGGTTGTTGAGGCATCATCCACCATCCCAGACGTCGTCAGACAGTCCTCAGGGAGATCAGCACAGAGCAGACGAGAGAGCTACTCAGGTCAGAGGCGATGATCTCTGGAGTTCTCAGTTCCTGGCAGAGTGTTCCTGAAGGTTCCTTCGTGTAGAGGACCAGTCAGAGTTGGCCGAGAGCAGAGACCAGATGAGGTGGAGGCAGAGGCAACACTACTCCGAGAGTCTGCACCAGAACCATGACGGCGTGGAGCGACGACGATATCGAGCCTATAGAGATTCCTGATGGCTTTAGCAGATAGTTGATAGAACCCCAGAGGTGGAGTAGCAGATCCAGAGTTGCACGAGGATACCCTACGTGAGATTCACTCCTCTCCTGTTGCTGTTCATTCAGGAGGCATGGAGATGTATCGTGGAGTTCGTCATCAGCCTGGTTGGCACCAGTTACAGGATCAGATGCAGAGATCAGACTCAGGATCGGATGCAGAGATCAGACTCAGGATCAGATGCAGAGATCAGACTCAGGATCAGATTCAGAGGTCAGATCCAGAGACCAGATGCAGAGGTCAGGTCAGCACATACCATGTGAGATGAGTATGTGTACCACATAGCAGTCCACATGTCAGAGAGGTGATCAGATGGCGTGATGCTTCAGCTTCCATCACTTCAGGCCATGATTCCAGGATCACAGACATGAGTCTAGTACAGCTCTTAGGAGCTGGTGACCACTTTGTTGACTTTCAGCACAACATCTCGCGGTACAGATGGACAGACGGTCAGAGAGGACCATTTAGATCCATGGAGACGTGCTTAGAGCACGTATTGTTGATACAGACGTCAGACGACGAGAGCACATCCTCATGGCGGAGTTTGCCTATTTCAGCGGTTGACGGCTAAGCACCAGCGTTGCACCTTTTGAGGTAGAGAGGTCAGTGCAGATCAGGTCAGAGGTGACAGCCGTTAGAGTTCGCAATTGGCGACAGAGGGTTTGCTTACAGATCGACTCTACATACACACTAGTTAGTTGCGTGTACTTCCGCCACATGTTCGGTGTTGAGGAAGTACAGTCAATATCCGTCCCACATGATCAGACACGACGACATCGTAGTCGAGGAGGACGTCGCCCACGTAGAGCAGCCAGTGCAGATTGTGGACAGACGAGATCAAATGCTGAGATGCAGATCGGTACCGTTGGTGATGATCAGATAGAGGCATGGCAGTGCAGAGAGCTTGACGTGGGGGCGAGAGGATCGCATGTGCCAGAAGTTCCCCGACTGTTTGACCCAGCAGGTAGTTTCCTTTGTGTGGGCGTTCGCGCCAGTAAGACTAGTTGGTTCTTCTTTTCCGGCCCTACCCTTGAATTTGGGGACGAAATTTCTTTAAGGGTAATAGGTTGTGAGGACCCGTACCTCCAACCTGGTCCGACCGCGTTGGGTCGAGGGTCTGGGTTTGTGGTTTGGCTCGGTTGGCCTTGGGATGCGATCGGTTGATCGCATCGCTGCTTTTGACCCCAGTGGCATTTTGGTAAATATGCTCCCTGGTGGTCAGTTTCATACCCGCGTTGCACACATGGCCTTTGATTGATGTATGTGTTTGATTAGAACCTTTAGGGCTCTTCCGATCGGAAGATCGGAGCTCGATCGGGAAAGATCGAATCGGACGGCTGTGATGGATTCCAGTTTTCTATTTAAGCCTTCCTTCTCCCTCTTTCTTTCTTTCTTCTTCTCCTGCGTTCTCTCTTCTCTCTCTCTCTCCTGTGGCTGAGCTAGGGCTTGGAGGTGTGGCTTTCGAGGAGCGGATTCCGACGATCGGAGTTGAGGGATGCGTGGAGGAGCTGCCCTATCTCTTCAGGTAGGTGTTTCTACCTCGATCTTTGGCTCGGGTTCTCCCAGGATAGGTTTATTGCCTTTTCTCTGTACGAGTACTTGTTAGAATGTTGTGTAGTTCTTTGTGTATGTGTTATAGATGCTTTGAAGTATTCCTACCTCGCGATTTTCATATTCTCGCCGTTTATCGGTTTTCGGCCATTTTAACCTAAATTGGTGATTTAACCATCAAAAATATGATTTCTTTGCATCATTGGATTCCCCATCATCTTTTATGCATGCTTGCAAAGTTTCATCGAATTCCAAGTTGAATTGATCCTTGAAATCCGAGAAATTGGATTTCCGGCACTATTCTAATGAACGCAGGCCCGACGGTCGATCGGTGCATCGACCGTCCAGCGTTAATACGCTCTTTCGGGGCTCGACGGTCGATCGGTGCATCGACCGTCGAGTATTGATTTGCTCTTTCTGGGCCTGACGCTCGGATCGACCGTCGCATCGTCCGTCAGGCTCTGTCGGGATTTTGACCTCCCACGGTCGATGCATGGATCGACCGCGGGATTCTCCTTTTTTCCGATTTACATGACGGTCGACCGTCGCATCGACCGTCGCATCGACCGTCAGGCGTTGTTTGGTTTTGGGCTTCCCAGGGTCGATGAGTGGATCGACCATCGCCCCTTTGGTTTTCTTCGCCTTGGTCTCACGGTCGATCGCCGGATCGACCGTGACATCGTCCGTGGGCCCTTGAACTTGGTTTTCTGGCTTTTCTTGGATGGATTTGATTTATGATTAATATCTAAACATGTTGGGAAGCATGTATGTGGATTTTGGGGAGTTTTCAAAGTATTTCTATCGAGTTTGAGGATCGATTCGAGTATTTCCCGTTTTGGGCAAATCTATGGTTTTGATCGCATTTAATACATGTTCGACTGTAGTTAAATGCTTCTTTGATTGCCTGACCATTAGCTAGCTATGAATGCTAGCTAATGATGAATTATGGAACCTTAGCCTGTTGCCGACGTGTGCCAAGGGCTATTGTATAAATGTGGCCAGTTACCTGCGGGGTAACTGTGGAACCTTAGTCTGTCAGGTGCAAGAGAGCACTGAAGACTATTGTATATCTGTGTTTGATGCTTTGCTCAGTTCCTTGTTTGGTTAGCATAGATTATCCTGTATTTGAGGCCTTTGCTATGCTTACCCTTTGGCTAGCTGTAAGCTATGCCTAGCCCTGTATGATTAGTGACATAGTATTGCATGTCTATATCTTGTTATCTGTGCCTGAGCATTGCATGCATCTTGATTGCATTAGAGGCATCTGAGGTTAGGCGGGCGATGGTTTGGGTCGCCGATCCGAGGCTCTCGGGTAGCTCGGATCTAGCCTTAGGACTGTGGCTGGGTAGTCAGGATTAGGGTGATTGTTTAATCTGAATCTCTTGTATTGAGGATTTGCGCTAGTTGACTCTGATCTTTGCTTGAGGTTTAGAGGTCGTGTTGGTTTCCCAATGCCAAGTGCTAAGGATGGTTGTCGATGCGCTCCCAACGTGGTTCCCCAAGGCATGGTATTGCTGCTTGGGTAAGGGTGATCCTGCATGGTACTGTTCCCCTGTTAGTGCTTAGGGTGATCTTGGTAACATGTACAAGAGAGAGGTTCATGACAGGAGCCCTTGGGACATCGATAGGGTTATGGGACCCGTGGCATCCGTTAGACTTGAGCGGGGAGACAACACTGTTGTTGTTTTCCTCCCTTCAGTGTGCCGTAGAGTAGAACCCTACTGAGCTTATCGCTCACTCCTACCCGGGCTGCGTTTGCAGGTGCAGGCGCCAGTTCTTCGTCAATAGAGCCGGCGAGATCAGCTTTGGCGGCACGACTACATCCAGAGGTGTTTGAGGTTGCTGGAGGACGATTGTTGTACTTTTGGCAGATTTTGTAAATTATATACATTTCGAGGACTTTTGAGATTAATGTATAATATTCTTTCATTGGAAGATTTGTATCAAATGTTGAATAGTACAACTGATGTTATATGAATTGAATTTCTGTTTCACCTCTGAGATATAATTTGTTTAAGTTTATCTATAATTCCGCATTGTATCGCGCCATTTGGAGATGAATAGTGTAGGTTTCCCCTCACGCCCCGTCCTGGATGGGTTTTCTGGGTCGGGGTGTGACACCACATCTTCAGGGATGTGAAAATCTGAGATAGAGGTATTCTCTCTACCCCGGGGACATTTCGGTCTAAAAATAAATATAACCGATAAAAGGGTGTTCTGGTTACATCCCGGTCTGGTCAGGGGTATTTCAGTAAATCCTCCGATCACTATATGAAGTATTGAAATTCAAAACTCAAATAAAGACATTTGAAATTTGGACAAATATCCGATAGCTGGAAAATTATTCAAATTCAATATAAGCATTTGAAATTTGAATAAACATTCAAAATTCAAACAAGTTCACACATGAACTTGAAATTTAAACGGACATTCAAATTTTAGACCTCATATCTCAACTCCCTGATTTGGATGGTTAGAAAATCCTAACCTCCCCATATTTCAACAAATGCCAAATCTTAACACCCCAGCCCCAACAATATGGCTGGAAACCAAATCTCAACACCCCAGGATAGGATCCCTATGCTCTCGTGCACATCTCACCAGCCTCTCAACAAACCTCCAAACACCTATAAAAGGAAGGCGAGGGCGAACGAAACAGGGGCTGGCAAAAACATATTGAAAGGGAGAAGAAGGGCTGGCGGCTGGAAGAAGGAGGAGAAGGATCGACCGCGACCTCTCACACACACTCAGGCAAGAGAAGACCCGGCGTATCTTCCTCGGATCCAACCCAAGGTTGGTCATCCCTCACCGCCGTGCACAGCCACGAAGCTCGCCGCATCAAACCCCACATCCGGCGAAACCCATACTCCATCAGCATCACCCTCTCCGATGCCACATCATCAACCCCGCGTCCAGCAACAGCTAAGAAAGAAGAAGGAGAAGGAGAGTGACCGGTGATCCTCTCGGGCGATCAAGCAAGAGGAGCACCCCCGGCGCATCCACATCGTCGACGGCCGTCCGCAGCCTCAAGCACGCGGCATCAAGCCTACACCCAACGAGGTCTTGGACGACGTTCCCCATCTCCAGCACCCCGCGTATCCCCATCGGATCCGTCGCCCACTGCCGTATGTAGCCTAAAGCTCGCGGCGGTATCAACACCTACGTCCATCGAAATCTTGTCCAACGAAGTCTTCTCCGGGGTTCTCCATCTCCAAGACCCGGTGCATCCCCATCGGATCCGTCGCTACCGTGCTGCGTAGCCTAAAGCTCGCGACGGCATCAACACCCAGTGAGATCCGTCACCAACCGTCCATCGCTGTTCACTCATGGCTCCAAGGTCTGGTGATATCTTCTTCAGCGGCTTCCTCTGTTCCAGACGGCACTTCCCCTGTTCTCTGTTTCCAGCCAGCTCCCTCGACGGCAACAGAGATCGGACCCGGTGCTCCCTCAACTCCAGTGGTCTCAAGACTCCAGGATCGAAGATATCCCGCTGCCATACCTCCACAGTGACGAAGTCCAGATCCAGGTGTTCCCCTGTTTTATCCGCGGCTCCCCTTATCTTCACCAGCCTTGAAGCTTGGACGGCGCCTTCCCAATTTTATCCGACGTCTTCCCCAACTTCGGCAGTCTCGAAGCTCCGGTGACAAACAACTAAAACAACATTTCTCCAACTTCAGTGACTTCAAATTCTCGGCGATGAAGGTGGCGGACCCAGACATTATTTTTTTCTTTTTTATGTAAGAAGTTTATTTTATCAGATCTAGAATCGGAGGTGTTCCCTACGGGGATGTAAATGATGGATTTGCCGGCTTGGCGATCCAGGGGTGTGGTGCCCGCAATTTCCTTGAACGAAATAAAAAATGATTTGCTCGAAAATAAGATAGAGATCTCGTCCCCGCGAGATCGACGTTTTATCCACGAACAGCCTATATCGTTTCATGCATGGCTAGGGAGAAGCCTTAAAACTTAGGCTATATCATCATCAAAGATATGCTTAACCTTACGGCTAGGCAATCCCTACCATTTGGAGAACTCCTAACCAAAATCTTCCATGCTCTTACCCTCCACCTTGCCATTGATGATAGAAGACCTATTGCTCAACCCTTCAGTAAATCCACCTATAAACGGATGTTGAAAACCAAGCAATCCTTAGGATTTATTGTTCATGATGATATGAGCAGTGATGAGGAAGGAGAAAATCAAGGAGGGCATGATGAGGGAAATTTAGAGGGAGAGGAAGGTTTACCTAGACTTCATGTTGTTTACTCTAATATTTTGGAAAACCTTGTTTTGAAATGAAACTTTTGTAATGCAAAGTTGTCGGAATCTTTTGAATGAAATGCAAAGTTGTTGGATTGTTGCAATACAAAGTTGTTGGATATTGTTAAGTTGTATTGGTACATTGTTGATCTCAATATCTATATGAATCATTTCATGAAAGCTTATATTCAGTTATTTTAAAAGAAGTGAACATACTAAAGTCTAAGTTATATTATCATTATATCTTAATTGAAACTTTTCATATCATTTTAGTGATATATGACTTATATGCATACTTAGTATACACTTGAGAACACATTTTATGATAGAAATGGAGGAATAGATTAAGGGGAGCTTTGGTATTTTATAATCACAAATAAAAGGGTTGTCATCATAAAAGGGGGAGATTGTTGATCTAATCTTGTTTTAATGATGCCAATGAATATTAAATGATAAAATAAATGTTTCATATCAATTTCCCCTTTGATTCGAAACTTTAAAATTCATATTTGAAAATTCAAATAAAAGGGTTGTCATCACCCAACTTGGCCAAATATCATATTGGCTCGCAGTCGATTTAGGCATCGACCATGAGAAACCATTTTCTTCACAGAGCCTCACGGTTGATACGACGGTCGATGCATGGATCGACCACGGAGGTTGTTTGTGATTTATTACTTTGGCTAAGTGTTGGCTTTGAGGGAATTTTTTTTAAAATGCTATAGGTCGGCGATCGATATGGCGGACGATGCACGGATCGATCGTGGACTATGGTGTCTTGATTTGAAGAACCAACAGTCAAAGCAACATCGATCCTGAAACATGCTTTTCACAACAGAGGCTCCTGGTTGATCTGACAGACAATGCGTGTGTCGACCGTGGCAAAAGAAGGAAATTGTTTTGAACCTGGCGGTCGATGTGGCGGACGTTGCATGGATCGACCGCCAGAAACATGCAGAGAAAAAAAACTGCCTTCTTGAGCCGCAGGCGATCCATGCATCATCCACTAGATCGACCATAAGCCTCTTTTGTGAAAAGCTTGTTCCAGGGTTGATGCTGCGTTCAACCATTAGTTTTTCAAGTCACTATAGTCCGCGGTTGACCCGTGCATAGTCCGCCACATCGACTGCCGGCCTATAACATTTGCAAAAAATAATTCCCTCCAAGCCAACACTTAGCCAAAATATTAAATCAGAAACAACCTCCGCGGTTGATCTGTGCATCGACCGTGAGGCTTTTTGAAGAAAAATGCTTCTCAGGGTCGATGCCTAGATCGATCGTGAGCCAACATGATATTTGGTCAAGTTGGGTTCTGGTTACGCCCAAAACGTGCTGTGAGGCCCCGGCCCTCTACTCCTGTGGCTCGTCGTGGACCGCAAGGGCAATTTGGTAAATTGCGCATTGTCGGTTTGTTTCACACTCGCGTGTGCACACACTGACCATGTTTGTGGTATTGTTGGGCTAGAATGGTTAGTGGGACCCGGGATCGAAAGATCCGGACTTGGGCTTAAGTCTTAACCCAAGTCCAGCTTCCTGCGAGAGACGGATCGATCCTTCCTTGCTAGAAGGATCGATCGGTCATTGATAGGAACGTGGATCGTCGAGTCGGATCGATCGGTCTCTTGGGACGGATCGATCGGACTCGGAGTTGGATCGATCAGTCTCTTGGTTGGATCGATCGTTTCCGTGGCTGGATCTGTGAGGACCTGTCCCTCTACCCCTGTGGCTCGCTGTAGACCGCAAGGGCAATTTGGTAAATTGCGCCTTGTTGGTTTGTTTCACACCCGCGTGTGCACACACTGGCCTTGTCTGTGTTCGTGTTTGTTTAGAATGGCTAGGTGAACCCGAGATCGGAAGATTTGAGCTTGGGCTTGTGTTTTAGCCCAAGTTTGCCTTTCTGAGTAAAGGAGATCGATCTCGATTGCAAAGGAGATCGATCTTACATGCCCTGGAGATCGATCATGATCGAGTCGGTGGGTTTTCTCTTTCGCGAGGACGGCCGTCGGCCGTCGCTCTCCCCTGTCAGGGAGAGAAGTCTTCCCCTCCCTTTTCCCCCAGCCTTTTTCCCCTCTTTCCCGGCTTTCCCCTCCCCCTTTCCCCTCTTTTCTTCCCCTCCTCTTCCTCCTTCTCCTTCTCTTCTTCTTCCCTCCTTCTCTCTTTCCCGCGGTGCTCTGTTTCTTCCCTTTACCGCCGGCGAGCTTCTTTCCCTCCGTTCTCCCGCCTTCGGCCACCAAATTGGGTGTTCTTTGGCTCGTTGGATTCGTGACAACGAGAGGAAGGCTCCTGGTGTGGTTTGGCAGCTTGTTGGCGATCAAATCACGGGGAATCAGCCGAGGAAAGCGCAGCTAGGTAGGGTTATACCTACTGATGTTCTTTTCGGGTTTTCCTGAGATCTAGCCGTTGGATCTTGTTGATCCTTACTTTGATGGATTCGTTATACCTGGTAGAATAACTAATTTAAGTTTCATGTTAATCAGTTGAGATTTGAGTAGGTTTTATGTAAGATTAGTCTCGGATTTCTGGTTTTCTGCTGTTCTTGAGAAACAGCCGTCTTGCGGCGAGTTTTCCGGCCGGCGAGTACATGATCTTGGTTTCTGTTTAACATAAGAGTTGTAGCTCTACTAGTTAGCTTTCCATTCCATCTTGTTTCATATTTTTCCGATTTATGTATGATTTCTGATGAATTGTTTTCTGGAGGGCTGCGTTGCAGCAATTAAAGAGTAAGTTGGTTTAATCAGCGACTTTTGATTAATGTTTCCCGTTAATCCAACCGTTGAATGTTTATGAAATTTGGATATGATGATCCTGGTATATACACCTACTGGTAGTTAAGTTGGATCTTGAATCCAACTTCGTTTGGACGTCGGATCGATGGGATAATTTAGCCCCTAAGTAGAGGCTTTGAGTGTTTGAATATAATATTATATTTCGAAATATAATATTATATTGTTTATTGTACATCACCATTTTCGGGGTTGCTTCCCGTTGCAGGAGTTCGCGGTTGACGGTCGTGGTACCGTCGTAATGCCGGGACCCGCTGCGGATCGGCTGGCAGCAGTCGGTAGTACCGCTGCAGCGATCCAATAGACTTATATGATGCTTGACAAACTGTTGCATGCCTTTCCTATTATCTGTGTATGTCATAGCATGCATTGTTGTTATGTGCATTAGTTGCATTGGTTAGGGCATGGGTGATCCTTGGGTCGCCGTCCCGAGGCTGGAAGCTCGGACTTAGCCCTAGGACCGGAGTTGGGCTGTTAGGACCCGGTTGAATTGTGATGTCCAGTCGATCCGATGATAGGCTTAGATGACTGGTACACTTATGGCTTGGTGATTGTAGAGGTCGTGTCGGCCCCGAGTTGGATCTGAGGTGTAGCCGGTGTCCGGTTCTTCTTAAAACTCTTGAGTAGAGGTTTTTGCCTACTCAGTGGTGTCTCTTCCCACCAAACAGTGTTCAGTGTCCTGTTGAGAGTTAGCAGTGTCGTTTCCTGCTACTGACTGTGACCTGACATGTGACCAGCTCGGCTGGAAGACCATGATCGTGGGCCTCAGGGACACGCGGTGGGGTTATGGGACCCCTGTATACACCCAGATTCCACTTGAGGGCGACACTGTTGCGTTTCCCTCTTCCTTCTGTGTGTCGTAGTGTAGATCCCTACTGAGCTTAGTGCTCACACCTACCCGGGCTGCGTTTTGCAGGTGCAGGTGTCAGTTCTTCCTCTGTGGCCCCTACCGGGTAGTTGGACGGCGGTGCGGCGGCGCCTGGTGGCTTTTGAGAGGTGGCAATATTTACCGCTTTTAC
This sequence comes from Narthecium ossifragum, assembly GCA_963920575.1. Lineage (NCBI taxonomy): Eukaryota > Viridiplantae > Streptophyta > Magnoliopsida > Dioscoreales > Nartheciaceae > Narthecium > Narthecium ossifragum. The sequence goes on from OY986973.1 coordinate 14,104,507, forward strand.
CCTTATGTTAGATAGTCTCCTACGGGAGTAATATTGTATTTGAACTTTCCCTCTCCGAGGTTTTGTATAATTAATACTTGAGTTTTAATCTGAGATTCGAGGTTTTGCCTTTTGATATTGTTTTAATTGGGGGCTTTGATGAATTGCTAGGGAGACCAATAGGTTAGAGGGAACCCTCGTCGTTCTTTTTCCGCGTTTGTTAGGTTCCGGTTCGCGTCGCCCGGCCCGGTTGGGCTTTCGCGGGTCGGGGCGCGACAGCATGGTATCAGAGCATAGGCTGTAGATCCCAGGGTTTAGGATCAGGATTCGGTTGAGATTGAGCGTGGAATGGGTTAGTTCTATGTCTAGAACATCCGTGCGTGCTCATTTTGATGTGTTGTGCTTTTCCGCTTTCTGTTTGTGTTGCCTTGTTTTGGCGGCTTCTTACGAGTGAACGCTCGTTATCGTTGGTGATTGCATAGATGTCGGGAGCTCGAGTCCGACCTTCGGTTGTTGGTCGAGGTGGGGCACGATCTGGTCAACCCGCTCGACCAGACAGGGCAGCACCTGTCAGGACGATTAGAGCTCGACGGACTGTACCATCACCAGCGACGGTTGCGATCGCACAGGAGGAGGCTGCTCTCGCCGAGGAGGGGGTCCTCGCTCCGGTCGACGGGCGGGCCGCGGCAGCGGTCATGATGGACTTCCAGCGGCTGAACCCGCCTAGGTTCAGCGGTGAGACTGGAGATCCGACCACGGCAGACGGCTGGCTCCGAGGAGTCACGCGCGTTCTCGACGCTCTCTTCGTCGGGGATGACCGGATCTGGGTCACCCTTGCGGCGTTCCAGCTTGATGGTGACGCCCTTGACTGGTGGTGCACTGCCTAGCACACCAGTGACGGAGAGGAGCCGATGTGGGAGGAGTTCAGGGCGTTGTTATTGGACGCGTACTTCCCGGAGAGTACGCGTGACACCCTGTCTCACGAGTACCAGTCCCTCTTGCAGGGTACTCGCACTGTTCAGCAGTATGCCAACCGGTTTACGCACTTGGTCCGTTTTACGGGGGCAGTGGCAGCAGATCCAGTGGCCAGGGCACGGCAGTTTGAGTGGGGTCTTCGTCCAGAGATCAGGCGCCAGACGTGTTCCCACCGCTTCCAGACGTACACAGCAGTTCTGAACTGCACCTTAGTTGTGGAGGCGCAGTCGCAGGACGAGAGACGCCGGGCAGTTCCACCGGCGGTCTCTACCAGCTCGCAGTAGCAGCGACCCCAGGGCAGAGGGGGGTTCGGTATGGGGCAGCCGTGGCGTCAGCGGCCCTATCAGCGGCGGCCGCAGCGTGCACCGCAGTACCAACAGCCACTACCGAGCCCACCAGCCCCGTTTCTACTGACGGCCGGGCCATCTGGGCAGGCTTCGTCAGGGGGGGACCAGGGACGACAGCCGGGCGCGTCAGTCGCTTGCTACCTGTGCGGGCAGCCGGGGCACTACCGTAGAGACTGCACTTCGCGAGAAGCGCAGGGCACTATGCCGCAAGGCAGTAGAGGCGGAGGGTCCGGTGCCTGGCAGGGGAGCGGGGATGGACGCGGGCCGGGGCGTCCCAGAGGCAGAGTCGGCCAGCGGGGGAGGGTGTTTGCCCTCCCAGTTCGCGAGCGGCAGGACACCGTCCAGCTTTATCAGCCGCCACCACAGTACCAGCAACCGTAGCAGTATCAGCAGGCAGCGGCAGAGCCAACCGTCCTCAGAGGTATCTTTCAGCTTTCTAGTTCCTTAGTAGATATGCTGATAGACTCTGGGGCGTCTCATTCCTATATTGCTAGCATGTGTGGCATCGCTAGGATTAGAGACGAGTTGGCTAGAGGTGGCACAGTCTGTAGATTCACCGATCGGCGGCACAGTCATGGTAGACCGGGTCTGCCGATCTTGTTCTTTGGAGGTTGGAGGCCTCCGTGTCTGTCTAGACCTGCGGGTGCTAGACATGACAGGCTTCGATGTGATACTCGGTATGGACTGGTTAGTAGCATACCGAGCTATCATCGACTGTGGTCGGCGGAGGGTGGTCGCTTGGACACCCGATGGGACACAGTTTGTGTTGTTGGGGGATCGGTTCTCAGCTGATTCCTTTGCTTGTGGTGTGGGGAGGCGTGGCAGCGAGCTTTCAGCCTTGCTGGCCAGCCTGTCCCTGTTTGGGTCAGAGGGAGTGCAGCAGAGCAGTTTCCCCAGGATCGTGTGCGACTACACCGATGTGTTTCCCGAGGTGTTGCCCGGGCTTCCACCGCCCAGAGAGGTCGATTTTGAGATCGACCTGGTACCGGGTACCGCACCGATCTCTCTCCCAGCTTTCAGGATGGCACCAGCAGAGCAGAATGAGTTGAGGACCCAGCTAGACGAGCTTACCAGCAGAGGTTTCATCCGTCCCAGCATGTCTCCCTGGGGGGCGCCAGTGTTGTTCGCAAAGAAGAAGGACGGTACCCTTCGACTTTGCATAGACTACAGGCGGCTCAACAGGGTGACGGTGAAGAACATGTATCCGATGCCGCGGATCGACGACCTGTTTGACCAGTTGAGAGGACCTTCAGTGTTCTCGAAGATCGACCTCCGCACCGGCTACCACCAGTTGAGGGTTCGGGATTGCGACATCCCGAAGACGGCTTTTCGGACTCGGTATGGCCTGTACGAGTTCGTGGTGATGCCGTTTGGGCTGACGAACGCACCAGCAGCGTTCATGGATCTCATGCAGAGGATCTTCCGGCCTTTCCTAGACGAGTTCGTGGTGGTGTTCGTCGACGACATCCTTGTCTACTCCCAGTCAGAGGCGGAGCACGAGCGACACTTGGCGACAGTGTTGCAGCTACTTCGGGAGCATCGGCTTTATCCCAAGGCTTCCAAGTGCGAATTTTGGCTTGCACGGGTGGGATTCCTTGGACACGTGGTGTCGGCAGCAGGAATTTCAGTTGACCCGGCCAAGGTCGAGGCAGTGGTACAGTGGCAGAGACCGAGAACAGTGTTTGAGGTCCGTAGTTTCTTAGGCCTGGCGGGTTACTACAGACGGTTCGTGCGGGACTTCTCCAAGGTTGCCGGACCGTTGACCAGACTGACACAGAAGGCCGTCCCGTTCGTGTGGGATGATGCTTGTGAGCGAGCCTTCGTGGATCTGAGGACCAGGTTGACCAGTGCACCAGTGCTGATCGTCCCCGAGCGAGGTGTTGGTTACAGTGTTTACTGCGACGCCAGCGGTGAGGGTTTGGGGTGTGTCCTCATGCAGGAGGGCCACGTAGTTTCCTATGGTTCTCGTCAGCTGAAGAACCATGAGAGGAACTACCCGACTCATGACTTGGAGCTAGCAGCGGTGGTCTTCGCCCTGAAGACCTGGCGGCAATATCTCTATGGCGAGAAGTTCTCAGTCTTCTCGGACCATAAGAGTTTGAGGCACGTTTTCACCCAGCGTGACCTCAAGCTGAGGCAGCGACGCTGGATGGAGCTACTGGAGGACTACGACTTTGCGTTGCATTACCATCCTGGTAAGGCAAATGTCGTAGCAGACGCGCTGAGCAGGCAGGTGAGAGAGACCAGAGCAGCAGTTGCAGGGTTGTCAGCTCGGCAGTGGCAGGCTCTAGAGACGGCGAGCCAGTTGGGGCTCGAATTTGAGGATCGGGGATCCAGCAGCTTCCTCTACGCAGTGCAAAGTATGCCAGCAGTTCTTGCCAGAGTGCTGGAGGCACAGCATAGTGACCCAGAGCTCGAGGAGTTACGCACAGCAGCGGGCACGGAGGGCGCAGACGGAGACTGGACAGTATCGCCAGACGGAGGGCTACGGTTCCGAGGCAGAGTAGCGGTTCCAGCAGATCCAGTTCTTCGAGACGACGTCCTGCGAGAGTTCCACCACTCTCGCTTTGCAGTTCATCCCGGCGGCACCAAGATGTACCAGGACCTTCGGCGACAGTTCTGGTGGCGCGGGAAGAAGAGGGCAGTGACGGAGTTCGTATCGCGCTGCCTTACCTGTCAGAAGGTCAAGGCAGAGCACCAGCGGACTCCGGGGTTACTTCAGCCGCTTCCACTAGCTGAGTGGAAGTGGGAGCACATCACGATGGACTTCGTGACCGGCTACCGAGATCTCCTAGGGGGAATGACGCGATTTGGGTCATTGTTGATCGATTGACCAAATCGGCGCACTTCCTGCCTATGCGGGTGACAGACTCGACCGACAGGTTGGGCAGTTTGTACGTCAGAGAGGTGGTCAGACTACACGGAGTTCCAGTTTCTATCGTATCAGACCGTGACCCCAGGTTCACTAGCAGGTTCTGGCGCGACTTTCAGGAGGCAGTCGGCACACTCCTGACTTTCAGTACTGCGTTCCATCTGCAGACAGACGGGCAGTCAGAGCGGACTATCCAGATCCTGGAGGACATGCTGAGAGCATGTGTCCTCGATGCAGGAGGCAGCTGGGAGGAGCACGTTCCCTTGGTGGAGTTCGCCTACAACAACAGCTACCAGTCCAGTCTTGGAGTAGCACCTTTCGAGGCGTTGTATGGTAGGCCGTGTCGTTCCCCAGTATGTTGGACAGAGGTTGGAGAGGCTTCACTCACCGGTCCAGACATCGTCAGGCTATCGTCAGAGAGGTTGGTACAGATCAGGCAGAGGCTTCTGACGGCTCAGAGCCGGCAGAAGAGTTATGCAGATCAGAGGCGACGACCATTGGAGTTTGCAGTCGGCGACCGAGTGTTCTTGTGAGCGTCGCCGTACAGAGGTTCTGTCAGGTTTGGCAGAGGTGGCAAGTTGGCGCCGAGGTTTGTCGGGCCGTTTGAGATCTTAGAGAGGGTCGGCGAGGTAGCTTACCGCCTGGATCTTCCTCAGCACATGTTTTTTGTGCATCCGACTTTCCATGTGTCGATGCTGAGGAAGTATCACCCAGACCCGTCTCATGTCATCAGAGTGGATGACATTGAGCTTGAGGCAGACCCGTCTCAGTTTAGGTACTTTCACCGGAGGGATCAGGTCTTGCGGGGCAAGACGATTCCCTTGGTCAAGGTACTGTGGAGGCACAGAGGCACCGAGGAGGAGACTTGGGAGCGCGAGGCGCGCATGCGGCAGGAGTTTCCGCAGCTATTTTCTTCTCCAGGTACTTCTTGTCCTGTCCTCTAGTGTACCTGTTTTGTTGTTCCGAGTCCTACCCTAATCGAATCTCGGGACGAGATTTCCTTTAAGGGTATTAGGATGTGAGGACCTGTCCCTCTACCCCTGTGGCTCGCTGTAGACCGCAAGGGCAATTTGGTAAATTGCGCCTTGTTGGTTTGTTTCACACCCGCGTGTGCACACACTGGCCTTGTCTGTGTTCGTGTTTGTTTAGAATGGCTAGGTGAACCCGAGATCGAAAGATTTGAGCTTGGGCTTGTGTTTTAGCCCAAGTTTGCCTTTCTGAGTAAAGGAGATCGATCTCGATTGCAAAGGAGATCGATCTTACATGCCCTGGAGATCGATCATGATCGAGTCGGTGGGTTTTCTCTTTCGCGAGGACGGCCGTCGGCCGTCGCTCTCCCCTGTCATGGAGAGAAGTCTTCCCCTCCCTTTTCCCCAGCCTTTTTCCCCTCTTTCCCGGCTTTCCCCTCCCCCTTTCCCCTCTTTTCTTCCCCTCCTCTTCCTCCTTCTCCTTCTCTTCTTCTTCCCTCCTTCTCTCTTTCCCGCGGTGCTCTGTTTCTTCCCTTTACCGCCGGCGAGCTTCTTTCCCTCCGTTCTCCCTCCTCCGGCCACCAAATTGGGTGTTCTTTGGCTCGTTGGATTCGTGACAACGAGAGGAAGGCTGCTGGTGTGGTTTGGCAGCTTGTTGGCGATCAAATCACGGGGAATCAGCCGAGGAAAGCGCAGCTAGGTAGGGTTATACCTACTGATGTTCTTTTCGGGTTTTCTTGAGATCTAGCCGTTGGATCTTGTTGATCCTTACTTTGCTGGATTCCTTATACCTGGTCGAATAACTGATTTAAGTTTCATATTAATCAGTTGAGATTTGAGTAGGTTTTATGTAAGATTAGTCTCGGATTTCTGGTTTTCTGCTGTTCTTGAGAAACAGCCGGCTTGCGGCGAGTTTTTCGGCCGGCGAGTACATGATCTTGGTTTCTGTTAAACATAAGAGTTGTAGCTCTACTCGTTAGCTTTCCATTCCATCTTGTTTCGTATTTTGTTGATTTATGTACGATTTCTTGTGAATTGTTTGCTGGAGGGCTGCGTTGCAGCAATTAAAGAGTAAGTTGGTTTAATCAGCGACTTTTGATTAATGTTTCCCGTTACTCCAACCGTTGGATGTTTATGAAATTTGGATATGATGATTCTGGTATATACACCTACTGGTGGTTAAGTTGGATCTTGAATCCGACGTCGTTTAGAGGTCGGATCGACGGGATCATTTAGCCCCTAAGTAGAGGCTTTGAGTGTTTGAATATAATATTATATTTCCAAATATAATATTATATTGTTTATTGTACATCACCGTTTTCGGGGTTGCTTCCCGTTGCAGGAGTTCGCGGTTGACGGTCGTGGTACCGTCGTAATGCCGGGACCCGCTGCGGATCGGCTGGCAGCAGTCGGTAGTACCGCTGCAGCGATCCAATAGACTTATATGATGCTTGACATACTGTTGCATGCCTTTCCTATTATCTGTGTATGTCATAACATGCATTGTTGTTATGTGCATTAGTTGCATTGGTTAGGGCGTGAGTGATCCTTGGGTCGCCATCCCGAGGCTGGAAGCTCGGACTTAGCCCTAGGACCGGGGTTGGGCTGTTAGGACCCGGTTGAATTGTGATGTCCAGTCGATCCGATGATAGGCTTAGATGACTGGTACACTTATGGCTTGGTGATTGTAGAGGTCGTGTCGGCCCTGAGTTGGATCTGAGGTGTAGCCGGTGTCCGGTTCTTCTTAAAACTCTTGAGCAGAGGTTTTTGCCTACTCAGTGGTGTCTCTTCCCACCAAACAGTGTTCAGTGTCCTGTTGAGAGTTAGCAGTGTCGTTTCCTGCTACTGACTGTGACCTGACATGTGACCAGCTCGGCTAGAAGACCATGATCGTGGGCCTCAGGGACACGCGGTGGGGTTATGGGACCCCTGTATACACCCAGATTCCACTTGAGGGCGACACTGTTGCGTTTCCCTCTTCCTTCTGTGTGTCGTAGTGTAGATCCCTACTGAGCTTAGTGCTCACACCTACCCGGGCTGCGTTTTGCAGGTGCAGGTGTCAGTTCTTCCTCTGTGGCCCCTACCGGGCAGTTGGACGGCGGTGCGGCGGCGCCTGGTGGCTTTTGAGAGGTGGCAATATTTACCGCTTTTACCCTTATGTTAGATAGTTTTCTACGGGAGTAATATTGTATTTGAACTTCCCCTCTCTGAGGTTTTGTATAATTAATACTTGAGTTTTAATCTGAGATTCGAGGTTTTGCCTTTTGATATTGTTTTAATTGGGGGCTTTGATGAATTGCTAGGGAGACCAATAGGTTAGAGGGAACCCTCGTCGTTCTTTTTCCGCGTTGGTTAGGTTCCGGTTCGCGTCGCCCCGCCCGGTTGGGCTTTCGCGGGTCGGGGCGCGACAGGATCGATCAGTCTCCTTGGCTGGATCGATCGGCCTCTTAGCTGGATCGATCGGTCTCCTTGGACGGATCGATCTTGCTAAGTCGGTTCGTTTGCCTATAAAACAAACAGAACCTTCTTCCTCAAATCTTTTTGGAAATCCGAATTCTTGGCTGAGATTTTCTCTAGATTTCGAAGAGTTCGTGGACGATCCAAGGCTCAGCAGCTGGGATTGAAGCTGCTCTTGCTCCGGTAGGGATTCCTACCTACTGTCTTCGGGTTTTCTGGAAGTTTTTCCGGCTGTCAATGTTCTTATGCTTAGAACTCATTGTATACATGTTAGATTGTAGTATTTTCGCCGGTTTTGGATTCGTGATGCTTCGTACTACTAGATCCCAGGTTTTGGTGGGATTTGGTGGAGTTTTCCGATGGTATTTCTCGCCGTCGGCTTATCGGAGAACCCAACCGATCGATTCGTCTGGGAGGACGGATCGATCCCTCCTTGTTGGGTATGCTGAACCCGAGCAGGATCGATCAGCCCCTGGTGAGGGCGATCGATCCCGATGCCTTGGATAGCATGGGATTCCCCTCGTCGCGAGTAGGATCGATTGACCCTTGGAGGGAGTGATCGATCCTTCTCGGCGCGACAGGGAAGACGTTCCCTATCACGAGTCGGATCGATCGTCCTGAGAGGACGGATCGATCGGACTCGACGCGATAGAGAGAGTTTGCTCTCTGCCGTTAGAGGTATCGATCCTTCCCTTTGGGAAGGGATCGATCCGACTATGGCAGAGAGAGAGATTTGCTTTGTCTTGCTCGCGGAGCTTTGCATATATTGTTTTCTCTACTGTCTTAATACCTGGTACATAGGTTTAAGCATGTTAGCCCTATAATAGGGCAGTGGTGAACCGGGGGAGTGATGACTCCCGGGATGTTTAGAATAAACGGGCGGGTAGCCCTACAGCTTTTCCTAGCCTTGCATGTCGGCGTGCGCCGAGGGCTTTATCTGTGTTATCTGTGAGCTGTTGTTTGCGGGGCTGCTTCCCGGTGCAGGTGTTGTGATGGACTGCTGGCAGTTGGTGGTGGTACCACTGCAGCAGTTCCTTAGACCTTATTATCATGTTCACCACCCCGGGCCGGCAGGATGCCGTACCCAGACCTTGTTTGATATATCATCACATACTGTTGTATGTTTATCTGTATTATCCTGCGCATGTCCATAACATGCATTGTATTGTGCATTAGTTGCATCTGTCTAGGGTGTTGCCGATCCGGGGCTTTCGGGTAACCCGAATCTAGCTCTAGGACCATTGCGAGTAGCTTGGTCCAGAACTCGATTTGTAGTATTCAGTCGTTTTCGATGATAGGGTTAGTTTGACCTGAATACATGTTGCTTGATGATTATAGAGGTCGTGCCTGTCACACCCCGACCCAGAAAACCCATCCGAGCCGAGGCGTGAGAGGAAACCTACACTATTCATCTCCAAGTGGCTCGATACAAAGCGGAATTATAGAAAAACTTAAACAATTTTACAATCCAGAGGTAAACAGATATTCAATTCATATAACATCAGTTGTACTATTACAAGATCTTCCAATAAAAGAATATTATACAATAATCTCAAAGCCCTCGAAAAGTACATAATTTACAGAATCTGCCAAAAGTACAACAATCGATCCTCCAGCAACTTCAAGCACCTCTGGATGTGGTCGCGCCACCAAAGCTGATCCGCCGGCTCTACTGAAGAAGAACTGGCGCCTGCACCTACAAACGCAGCCCGGGTAGGAGTGAGCAATAAGCTCAGTAGGGTTCTACTCTACGGCACACTGAAGGGAGGAAAACAACAACAGTGTTGTCTCCTAGCCTAAGTCTAACGGATGCCACGGGTCCCATAACCCAGTTGATGTCCCAAGGGCTCCTGTCATGAAACCTCTCTCCTGAACAAGTTACCAGGAGGCCAAGGAACAGTAACATACAAGATCACCCTTACCCAAGCTGGAATACCAAGCCTTGGGGAACCACATCGGGAACTCATCAACATCCTTCCTTAGCACTTGGCCTTGGAGAACCGACACGACCTCTAAACCTCAAACAATGATCAGAGTCAACTAGCGTGAATCCTCAAAAGACATGAGACTTGATCAACAATCACACCCTAATCCTGACTACCCAGCCGCGGTCCTAATGGCTAGATCCTAGCTACCCGAGAGCCTCGGATCGGCGATCAACCCATCGCCCGCCTAACCTCAGATGCCTCTAATGCAAACAAGATGCATGCAATGCTCAGGCACAGATAACAAGATATAAGCATGCAACAAGATGTCATTAATCATACAGGTCTAGGCATAGCCTACAGCTAGCCCAAGGGTACGCATAGCAAAGGCCTCAAGTACAGATAAACTATGCTAACCAACAAAGATTAGAACAAAGCATTCAACACAGATATACAATAGTCTTCAGTGCTCTCTTGCACCTGACAGACTAAGGTTCCACAGTTACCCCGCAGGTAACTGGCCACATTTATACAATAGCCCTCGGCACACGCCGGCAAGAGGCTAAGGTTCCACAATTCCTCATTAGCTAGCATTCATAGCTAGCTAATGGCTAAGCAGCAATATAGCATTTAACTACCATTCAACTAAGTATTAAATGCAATCAAAAACCATAGGTTTGCCCAAAACGAGAAATACTCGGATCGATCATCAAACTCGATAGAAATCCTTTGAAAACTCTACAAAGTCCACTTATAAACTTCCCAACATGTTTAAAGACCAATCACGATTGAAAGCCATCCAAGAAAAGCCATAAAACCATGTTCAAGGGCCCACGGACGATGCGACGGTCGATCCGCCGATCGACCGTGAGGTCACGGTCGATGTCACGGTCGATGCCACGGTCGACCGTGAGACCAACACGAAGAAACCCAAGGGCGACGGTCGATCCACCCATCGACCCTGAGAAGCCCAAAACCAAACAGCGCCTAACGGTCGATGCGACGGTCGACCGTCAGGTGGGATGAAAAAGGAGAGAGAGCCCGCGGTCGATCGATCCATCGACCGTGGGAGTCCAAAATCCCGACAGAGCCCGACGGTCGATGCGACGGTCGACCGTCAGTCCCAGGAAGAGCAAAACCTTACTTGACGGTCGATGCACCGATCGACCGTCGAGCCCCGAAAGAGCGTATCAACGCTTGACGGTCAATGCACCTATCGACCGTCGGGCCTCAGGCACAGTTCATCAGAACAGTGCCAGAAATCCAATTTCTTGGATTCCAAGGATCAAATCAAGTTGGAAATAGTTGAAACTTTGCAAACATGCAAAAAAGATGATGGGGAAACCAATGGTATGAGGAAATCATATTTTCGACGGTTAAATCATCAATTTAGGTTAAAATGGCCAAAAACCGATAATTGGCGAGAATACGGAAAACCAGCCGTTAAAATACCGAAATCGCAACGTAGGAATACTGAAAACGAGCCACATCACAAGTGCTACAAGCTACACAACATTCTAATAGGTATTCCTACAGCGAACATACAATAAACCTATCCTAGGAGAACCCGATCCAAAGATCGAGGTAGAAACACCTACTTGAAGAGATAGGGCAGCTCCTCCACGCATCCCCCAACTCCGATCGCCGGAAGTCGCTCCTCGAAATCCATCCTCCGATGCCCTAGCACCCAGCCGCAGGAGAGAGAGAAGAGAGAACGCAGGAGAAGAAGAAAGAAAGAAAGAAAGAGAAAGAGGAAGGCTTAAATAGAAAACTGGAATCCATCACAGCCGTCCGATTCGATCTCTCCTGATCGAGCTCCGATCTTCCGATCGGACGCGCCCTAAGGGTTCTAATCAAACACATACATCAATCAAAGGCCATGTGTGCAACGCGGATGTGAAACTGACCACCAGGGAGCATATTTACCAAAATGCCACTGGGGTCAAAAACAGCGATGCGATCAACCGATCGCATCCCAAGGCCAACCGAGCCAAACCACAAACCCAGGCCCTCGACTTAACGCGGTCGGACCAGGTTGGAGGTACGGGTCCTCACAGTGTCGGCCTCGAGCCAGACGTTGTGGGTGCAACCGGTGTCTGGTTCACTGTCTCATGGGTAGAGGTAGTGCCAACTCAGCGGTGTTGGTAGCCCGCCTGGGAGTGTCTGGTGCCTGCCTGTGAGATGGCAGACTTGGTCTGCCTCGCTGAGGGTGACCCAGTATGTGACCAGTTCGCCTGGAGAACATGACTGAAGTTTCTTTTTCAGGGACACGCGGTGGGGTTATGGGACCCTTGCTGCACACCCAAGTCTTGCTTGAGGGCGACACTGTTGTGTTCCCTCCCTTGTGAGTGTCGTAGTGTAGTGTCCCTGCTGAGCTTAGTGCTCACACCTACCCGGGCTGCGTTTTGCAGGTGCTGGCGCTAGCTCTCCTTCGGTCACCCCTACCGGGCCAGTGTTTGGTGACGTGGCGGCGTCTGGCGGTACTTGAGAGGTGGCGATCTTCCAGTCCTTACCCTTTAGTTATAGATAGTCTCCTACGGGAGTGATAAATGTATATTTTCCCTATTTGAGGATTGTATATAAATATCCAGTTTCAGTCTTTGAAGTTTGTAATATTTGTATAATACAGGATGGTTGTGATTGCTAGGGTAACCACTACGATTAGAGGGAAACCTCGCCAAAAATTTTCGCAGTAGGGTAGGTTCCGGTTCGCGTCACCCGGGCCGGTTGGGCCTATGCGGGTCGTGCCGCGACTCGTGCACACAGCAACGACGGTCGCAGCAGTGCAGTAAAAACGATCGGTCCACAGGGAGGCAGAAAAACAAGAGGAAAACACAAGCATACAAGGTAGCTAACTAGGGGTTATCAAGATTCGAATAACAGAACAAAGCATGTAATAAGATATGATTGGTTTGTTGATCAAATTCAGAGGGTAAACAAGGGTTGAAAGGATCGAGGAGAGACATTGGGCATCACCTTCTCTAACCTGGGTATTTTCCCCACCCAGTATCCATGTATAATACAATCAACGGATTCACATCCCAATCCCTTGATCGGAAGGTATAGAAATATAAATCATGCAGTCATAAGTAATGATCTAAATGAATCTATCCTCAACAGGTAAGAATGAAACCTTGCTTACAAGGGTCTAAGACGACGATGTATCAATTGTCACGACGGACACATCGCAGCAAAGGGGATCCAAGAAGCAAGTGACCTATGCATACATCCATTCTAAATCGACGAAGTATCAGCTGTCACGGCGGACAAAACGCGATAAAGAAGTGGACATGGCATATAAATCATTATATGAACATGGATTAAATAACCATCCCCAGATAGGAAGAGCATGACTAAACCTATATGCGGACTAATCAGGTAAAACATGCATCGAAAGCTTATAAGAGTAGAGAGGAATGAAACAAAATTGATCATCTATTCAATAAAAGTAATCTGATACAAAGAAAAACTAGGAATAGAGGAGGATCAGCCTGTAGCCCAGCAGAGGACTACTCACATTTACCCATTCTCTCTCTCTCTCTCTCTCTCTCCTATGCATGTGGTATACCTCAATGAATTGATATCATAAACCTTACTCCTATGGGTGTATTTATAGGCAAAGTTTTCTTATCCACACAAGGGTAAAAGTAGGGGTGAGTATTCAGTAAATACCGAACCGAAATACCGAAATTTTTTCAGTACACCAAATTAAAAACCGAACCGAGTTTGTGCATAAAACCGAACCGAACCGAATTAATTCGGTACACTAATTTAAAAATCGAACCGAACCGAATTAATTCGGTACACTAATTTAAAAACCGAACCAAATTCATGCAAAAACCGAACCGAACCGAAAAAACCGAAATAATTTGTACTTTTTTACTCTACAATATAAAACCGAACCGAAATAAGGTATGTAATTTTAAAAATTTCGGTATTTCTGTATTTACCGGATTTTAAAAATAAAAACCGAAACCGAACAGAATACCGAATTTTTAACAAAAAAAAACCGAACCGAACCGAATATACCGAAAAACCGAACCGAATTGTTCGATTCGGTTTGGTTCGGTTCGGTTCTAGGAGTTCGGTTCGGTTTTGCTCATCCTTAGGTAAAAGGGTAATTTGAGTGGGTGGTCAAATGAACTTATCCATTGACTAGGAATCTTATCCACTCAGGGGTAAATGGGTAATTTTGAGTGGTCAAAAGATCTTATCCACTGGAATGTTCTAAAAAGTTCTAAAAAGTTCGAAAACGTTATAGAAAGTTTTAGAACGTTCTAAAAAGTTCTAGAAAGTTCTAGAATTTCAAGGGTCTCTGTTCAATGCGTTCGGTGCCGACATGCTTCTCTAGTCGATGGGCAGTCCAACAGGGTGATCATATGGTGCAAAAATCTTTCTCCGGTTGATGGTCCATCCTGTGAGGTGATTGTCCGGTGGTCTGACCAGAACGGCAGTTTCAGCTATTTCTTTGACTCGTTATTCTGGAAATCCACAAAGACTCCAAAAACATGTGAAGCACACCATTTCAATCCCATTTCAACTGCTAAGGGTATAAAACGCTGATTATAACAAATCATACATATTAAACAAGATTTAATAACGTTTAATGCACAAATCGGGTATCCAAAACAAGTAATTGGATGCAATTATCTGCATCCAATCAGGTCCATCGACCGAGCAACCCCGCGGTCGATCTATACATCGACCATCAGTACCAAAAATTCTCAAATATGAATTTTAAAGTTTCCAATCAAACGGGAAATTAATATTAAGCATTTATTTTATCATTTAATATACATTGGCATCATTAAAATAAGGTCAGTATCAACACATATTTCATGATCATAATCACATACAATCTATACGCTGCCTCGAAGCACACTGAGTCCCACTGCGCGTGCCGAAAATGTTCGCACTGCTTTTTGTTCAGATCAGCCAGATCAGCGAAAACGCTTTAAAACTTGATGAATAAGGACGCAAGCTCTCCAAACTCTACGATGTATGAGAGAGGGTGTTGCGAAGCGAAAAACGGATGCGACCAAAGGATAAGTAATGCAAAGAAACACAGGTGTTTAGATTTGACGGCACCTGCAAGCAGCACTATCAAAAGATAATCTTTTATTGAGAGTTCTCTTGAGCTTTTGAGCTTTTGATTTTAGGTTGCAAGAGAGTTCTTTTCATCTTCTTCTTCGGCTTTTATACCTTCTCCTCTCAGGATCAGTGGTTGGCAGCGATTGGCACAGTTCTTGTGCAGTTATCTATCATGCTTGCTCACCAACTGCTGTTGCTAACTACTCCCACTACTGATAAATTATTCTAACTCTTTCTCTGGCTTGCGAGTTGTTTCGTTTAGGTTGCCTCTTTCGTGGCGGTAGACTCCATCGTAGACTATTCTATGCATGTATGCTATTTCGTACCAGCAGTTTTAGTTTGAGCTTCGCTGCGATAAACCGCCTACGAAAAGATAAAAACTTGATCTACATTTATTAAATAGCCTTAATCGCGATTAAAAAACTGATGAATGGCTTGAATACCCTTTTGAACCTTGCATAGCCATCTAAATGGCCAAGAGTTTTCAAGTCATTAATAGTTTTTAAATCACAATTCAGGATGTAACTTGGACGAAAATACATCTTTGAAAGGAAACTTGTGTTTTAAAAGGGGGAAATTCGATATTATCAAAATTGTAAGATGAAACATGATATTTAGCAAGTTTTAAGAGTGAAACATGATATTAAGCCTTATGTTTTATTTCATTTCAAGTTTGAACTACTGTGATTAATTAGTTTTCGATGATCGTAACAGCTAGATATCTTAAAGAGTGCCTTAAGGTATCATGCCTAGATTCTATGTATCTTTGACGAGTTTGTTGATTAGGTATTTAAATTAGCTAGATTCATGACCGGTTCATACACAAATAATTGAGATAGGTTTATTTGATCAGGCTATCAGTATAGCTGAAGCTTGGCTTGAGTTTTAATCAAGTTGGATCGAGGTGGACCAAGCTTGAATGTGTTTACCAACACGGATCAATCATGGTCGTTCCTTCTTGATCAGGGTTGGGAAGTGTTGGACTTATCCGATTGGGTCGCCCAAGATGGCTTGACTCGGATCAAGATCTGAATCAGTTTGAGCCGATTCGGTAACCATCCAATATATCCTTAACTAATTGGTTGTTATGGACAACTATGGATTTGAATTAAAAAAGGATTCAGTTCTATCTATAGGTCTATAAATACCTATGAGAGGGGAACGTAAAGAGACGAACGTTAAAAAGAAATCAGTAGTGTTCCAGACAAGGGTTTTTGAACACATGGATAGTACGGGCTTTCCATCTACGTGATTTCTTTTGACTGAAGCAGATCAAAAGTTCGTGAGATACAAGCTCAAGCGATCCTCAAGTAATTATAAGATCCTTTCGCATGACATAATATTATATACCAGTTCCGCTTAGATGACATGATCATGTACACTAAATCTTACATTGGCATAAGAGGCAAGGTTCTTTTACGTATCTCCAATTTTTTGGTTTGCCGTGATTTGCGTTCTTTTAGATTAGATCAATAGTTACTGTACCACACTATCCATGGCTCTCACATTGGTTTTGTATGGCGAGCGCCAAGCCAAAGCTCGCGGTCCGCGACGTCTTTTGAGATCCACGTGACAACGGCTTGGATGCGTGACAGCGGCTTCTCACGGTTTGGATGCGCATCGCAACTCCACTAGTTTGTGCCGGCAAGTGGCGGCAAGTGGGAGAAGTCATGGAAGGTCTTACAGGGGCTGTAGCTGGAAACTGCCGAGCATTTTGATGCTCAGCAGGGGCTGGCGACGGCAATGGTGCAGAGCCTTGAACGGCTGCAGCACCCTAGAGACCGGCGGCGGTGAGTTTTTCACAACGGCGCTGGTGGCCGCGCATAGATCGACGGCGACGGCTCCTGGTGAAGACGGAGGCACGGTGAGGCATGCGATCCCACGAGACCGAGCGCCCTCCCTTCTCGATCTCGGTGAGCGATCTCGCGGAGATCGCGTCACTGCGGCGCTTGCCAAGGTCAGCGACGGCATCGTGGGTGAGCAGAACGTCGACGGCGAGCTTGGACGGTGGCAGTGCCCAAGCTTTGGCGAGCGAGCACCGGCGAAGGTCGTGCTCGAGCTCGCGACGGCGTTGGCTCAAGCTCCACGGATGGCGCTGGATCGGCCAAGCGGCGGCGGCGAGATCCCTGGATCGGCAACAGCGGCAACAGCTCCACGCCGAGATGGACGCGCGGCGACGAGATACCGACAGCAGCTAGCGTCGGCTAGGGCGTCGTGCCTAAACATGGCGGCGGCGAGGGGGGCTGTCGGCGACGGTGGCATTAGCCCGCATCAGCGATGGAGGCCACGCCCAAGGGTGACGGCGACGGCCGCCGCGCCCAAGGATGGAGGCGGCGCTAGGCCGGTCGGCCGAAGACCAAACCCTTTTATGGGTTCACGGTCGAAGAAGAAAAGGGGGAGGAAGGAGATGATAGTGTGGGGTTTGACTGATTTTTCAAAATAATCCCTCACTTTATGATAATTGCTTATACGGCTGCTGAAATTTTACGGAATTTAATTTACTGTTTTTAGAAATTGTATATTCATGCAGAATTTTAGTATCAGGACTAATCCTGATTTTTACTGAAAATTCCAGCATGTGTTTATGCATTCTTCGTGATACTGTGATATGGGTTAGATATGAAATTACATTAAAATTTTCAGAATTTTAATTATTATTGAGATTAACACTTGGCTATTAGAAGTGATGATGATTCAAAATGTCATATTTTTATCTCTCAATGTTTAGTCTTCTATGCTCATTTGGTACCTAAATATACTCATTATTCTTATATTTTGATTTAGGATGTAATTGGAGTCATTAAGCATGAAACGAAGCTGATTGGGCGATTTTAGACAGTTTTGTCATCTGTTTATAATCTAAGCATGACATTTCCATCCAATCTCTGATTGAGATGAGTCAAGATGCTATGGAAAGGCAAGAAAGAGCTCTACAACTTTCATGTTTTGGGTTTTAAGAGATTCTGGTTGATTGCGTGAAGGAAATCGAAGCCGGAAGGTGCAAAGAATAGTACAATGAAGATGGGTCAGCTTCAAAGATTAAATTATACCTACTTGGGAAGAACCAGATGAGGTGCCATATATAATTGGAAATATCTGGAAGTGTAGTTTCTGGAGAATTTTACGTTTCATGATTTGGAGCTTCCTAGAGAAAGTTATGGTGCTTTTAGTACTACCAACACAAGGCTGAATAGCGGAAGAAATATGCAGAAAAGAAGATCAATCTTCCTTGCATAAATGATCGATCTTTCATCTACGACAGAATTAACAGAGAGCAAGACTTGAAGGGATCAATCTTTCCTCCTATAAATGATCGATCTTTTGTCCCGCCCCGACCCGCGAAAGCCCAACCGGGCCGGACGACACGAACCGGAACCTAACCAACGCGGAAAAAGAACGACGAGGGTTCCCTCTAACCTATTGGTCTCCCTAGCAATTCACCAAAACACCCTCAAAGAAAAAATATTAATTAGCAAAACCTTGAACCTCAGATTAAAAACTCAAGAAGATTTAATATACATAACCTCGGAGAGGGATAGTTCAAATACAACATTACTCCCGTAGGAGACTATCTAGCCTAGGATAAAAGCAGTAAATATTGTCACCTCTCAAAAGCCACCAGGCGCCGCCGCACCGCCGTTCAACTGCCCGGTAGGGGCCACAGAGGAAGAACTGACGCCTGCACCTGCAAAACGCAGCCCGGGTAGGTGTGAGCACTAAGCTCAGTAGAGATCTACACTACGACACACAGAAGGAAGAGGGAAACGCAACAGTGTCACCCTCAAGTAAGACCTGGGTGTATACAGGGGTCCCATAACCCCACCGCGTGTCCCTGAGGCCCCGATCATGATCTTCCAGCCGGGCTGGTCACATATCGGCTCACACTCAGTAGCAGGAAACGGCACTGCTGACTCTCAACAGGACACTGAACACTGTTTGGTGGGAAGAGACACCACTGAGTAGGCAAAACCTCTACTCAAGAGTTTTAAGAAAAGCCGGACACCGGCTACACCTCAGATCCGACTCGAGGCCGACACGACCTCTACAATCATCAAACATCATGTGTACCAGTCCTCTAAGCCTATCATAAGATTCGACTGGACACCACAATTTAAACCGGGTCCAAACTACCCAACCCCGGTCCTAGGGCTAAGTCCGAGCTTCCAGCCTCGGGACGGCGACCCAAGGATCACCAATGCCCTAACCAATGCAACTAATGCACAATCAACAATGCATGCTATGACATACACAAACAGGAGATAGGCATGCAACAGTATGGCAAACATCATATAAGTCAGCCGGATCGTTGCAGCGGTACTACCGACCGCTGCCAGCCGATCCGCAGCGGGTCCCGGCTTTACGACGGTACTACGACCGTCAACCGCAGACTCCTGCAACGGGAAGCAACCCCGAAAACCGCTGATGAACAGTAGAAATATAATATTATAATTCGACATATAATATTATATTTTAAAACACCAAATGTTCTCTACTAGGGGCTATTTGATCTGGTCGATCCGACATGCAAACGACGTCGGATTCAAGATTCAACTTAGCCACCAGTAGAACTATATGTATGGACCAACATATCCAAAATCCAGAATCATCCAACGGTTGGATTAACGGAAAAACGCTAATGAAAACCACTAATCAAAACTAACTTTCTAATTAATTGCTGCAACGCAGCCCTCCAGCAAACAATTCATAAGACATCGTAGAAAAATCAGAAAAATACGAAACAAGATGGAATGGAAAGCTAACGAAGTGATCTACAACTATTATGTTTAGCAAAAGCCAAGATCATGTACTCGCCGGCCGAAAAACGCGCCGCAAGCCGGCTGTTTCTCAAGAACAGCAGAAAAACAGAGGAACCGAGTTTAATCATGCATAAAACCTACTCAAATCTCAACCGATTAACATGAAACTCAAATCAGTTATTCTACTAGGCAACATACATCTAATAACATGAAGATCAACAGATCCAATGGTTGGATCACGCGAAACCCACTTAAGAACACATGTAGGTAGAAGAACCTACCCAACTGCGCGTTCCTCGGTTGATCCCTCGCAAACCAGTCACCAACACGACTCCAAACCACCTCAGCAATGTTCCTCTCTTCTCCACGAATCCAACAAGCTTTGGAACGCCAAAATCGGTGGCCGGAGGAGGGAGAACGGAAGAAAACAAGGTCGCCGGCGGTAACGGGAAGAAACAGAGCACCGCGGGAAGAAGAGAAAGTAAAGAAGAAGAAGAGAAGAGAAGAGAGGGAAGAAGAAGAAGGTAAGGCTCGGGGGAAAGCCAGGAAAGCCGGAGGAAAGCCTGGGGGAGGGGAGGGAAAGTCCTCCCTCCCCTGACAGGGGAAAACGATGGTCGGCTTCGTCATCGCGGAAGAGAAGAAAAGCCACCGACAGGTTGCTCACGAGCCCGATCGGTCGCTCTTTCGAGCGATCGATCGCTCATTCGAGCGATCGATCGCTCAAGGGCCGTAAGCTGTCCAAAAGTAAGCCTCCGCGCGCCCGAGCTGGGATCTTCCAATCCCGGGTCCACCTAACCATTCTAAACAAACACAAACACATACAAGGCTTGTGTGTGCACACGTGGGTGTGAAACAAACCAACAAGGCACAATTTTACCAAATTGCCCTTGTGGTCTACAACGAGCCACAGGGGTAGAGGGACAGGTCCTCACATCTTTCATGCACCAAGAGATGACAGAGAGCCATGTTTAACCGGATCGATCACTTTCCATATGAAGATCGATCTTTGTTGGACGGAGAAAATCGACGATGGAAAAGATCGATTATCTCCCTTTAGAAGATCGATCATCCTCGGGGTGTGACACTTCTATGGGATGAAATCATCGATCTTCATTCGCTATAAAGATCGATCATTTTATAGCAGTTCAACAAAATCAAGGGTGCAGATCTAATCCGAGTTGAAGACTTTTAGAGCCTAGAAATAGGGGACCTAGGGTTATTCAAAAAGGTGAATTCTACATACTTTTTTGCTAATTTCTATTTCTTTTATATTTCAAGGGCTTTTTTGTTGAATAATTTTGTCTTTTGATGATTGTTATTGATGGCCTTGCGTGGCTAAATCTTGATTCTTGGTCAAGAAAACTGAAACCTCGTAATCAATAAAACTTCTGAGATCTAATCAGTTTTCTTTATTCAATTTATGCTTTGAGTATTGGATGTTCTCTGTGATCATGTCATGATTGTCTTGTTTAATTGTTAGAAGGCCTACTAGTTTATTATTCATTGTAATCTATTGGTTGGTCTGATATCAAATCCGTAATTAGTTGATCTCTCTAATCAGCGAAGCAACTAGGATTTAATGATTTGTTGCGTCAGTAATTGTTAGATCTTAGGACGAACGTTCGACTAAATTAAATACAACCGCTTGTGCTTGTGCTATTTAGCTTCATCGATCTCTATGAATCTTAAGGCTGCTACTAGATTAAATCTACAGCGCTTGTCTTGGGTTGTTTAGTAGTTAGGGTTAATTAGATCACTTGTTTTTAATTAACTACGAACAAGGAGAGATACGGAAATAATTCTAACGGTGAATATTCAACGTGTGGATTGATATATACTTGCATTGATGATCAGTTATAAGATTCCAATAGTGGATGTTGACTTAGACCATGGTTTGCTCTCTTGATTAAATTCGATTCTTCAATTTGGATTATTTCTTTTTTTTGTTTCTTTATACTCAAAACCCCCAAATTTGTTCATGAAGCACAAAAACTAGATTTGACATTCCTTGTGGGAACGACTCGTACTCACACTATTACATTCATTTTAAAGAGTATTGGTTTTATTTTTTATTGCTTCCAACAGCACATCAAAAAGCATAAAATGCTCATAGAAAATGTTGACAAGTTTTATTCTTTGGAAAATTGCTATGATTAAATTTTTAATGTCAAGATAGTGGGAGAATTTTTGAATTCTCGTTTATTTTGCTCTATTGTTTTTATGCACTGATTGTTTAAATGTGAAAATAGGTGTCGCGCCCCGACCCGCGTAGGCCCAACCGGGCCGGGCGACGCGAACCGGAACCTAACCTACTGCGGAATTTTTGGTGAGGTTTCCCTCTAATCGTAGTGGTTACCCTAACAATTTTTAAACATCTTGTATTAACAAAAAATACAAACCCAAAGACTGAAACTGATATAATATTACAAAATCCTCAAACAGGAAAATTATACATTTATCACTCCCGTAGGAGACTATTTATAATAAAAGGGTAAAAACATAGATCGCCGCTCCTCAAGTACCGCCAGACGCCGCCACGTCACCAAACACCGGCCCGGTAGGGGTAACCGAAGAAGAGCTAGCGCCAGCACCTGCAAAACGTAGCCCGGGTAGGAGTGAGCACTAAGCTCAGCAGGGACACTACACTACGACACTCACAAGGGAGGGAACACAACAGTGCCACCTCCAAGTTTACCCTAGGTGTATACAAGGGTTCCATAACCCTACCGGAAGTCCGTGAACGCAGGCCCAAAACACTGCATACTCTCAACAGGACATAGAACACTGTTTGGCGGGCCAAGACACCGCTGGGCAGGCACTCCTCCTCCCAACAGTTTAAGAACACTGGACTCCGGCTACACTTCGGATATAACTTGGAGTCGATACGACCTCTAAATCTCAAACAACATGTATTCAGATCAAACTAACCCTATCATCGAAAATGACTGAATACTACAAATCGAGTCCTAGACCAAGCTACCCGCAACGGTCCTAGAGATAGATCCGGACTACCCGAAAGCCTCGGATCGGCGGTCAACCCACCGCCAGCGTCCTACACAGATGCAACTAATGCACAACACAATGCATGTTATGAACATGCGCAGGATAATACATGTAAGCATGCAACAGTATGTGATGATATAAATAATAAGGTCTGGGCCCGACACCCTGCCAGCCCGGAGTGGTGAACAGGTAAAATAAGGTCTAGGAGCTGCTGCAGTGGTACTACCACCAACTACCAGCAGTCCACCACAACACCTGCACCGGGAAGCAGCCCCGCAAATAACAGCTCACAAATAACTGATGAGTCACTAAATATTCGTAATTAGACCCCTTAATTTACCTTTGTTAGGCCTAGAGTGTTTGTATTTGATAGTTTGTTAGTTGATTTCAGGTTTAATCATGCTTTGAGAAGAAATGCAAGAAATTCGGTTAATATGCTGAAATACACTGCTCTGTCGACTGTTAGCACAATATTCTCCAGAAATTATCCTTTTCTCCAAATATTCTGAAATTTGAATGACATCTGGAACACATCAAGACGTACAACTTTCATGTTTGACACTTTTGGAGATTCCTGATGGATTGATAGCAGTTTCGAAGAAGATGAAGATATTTAGCTGCTGGAAGACTGGTCCGTCGACGCCCGGGAGAATATTCGCCAAATATTCTAAATAAGTCTAAATATTATAAAATCTTCGGGAACTGACAGAGGACTTCCAATTCTACATCTTTTGTGTTGGACTCATTCCCAAATTCCGGACCGGTTGAGCCCAGTCGCGACCAGAAGAGGCAGTCAGAATTAAACTAGGAATTCCGAGTTGTACTAGAGGTCCAACTCAACTTAGCCATAACCCTAATTCCGGGATTAAGGGTTATTATTATAAAAAGGGGTTATTCCAGCAAAACTTCTCATCTTTTTGTCAATCTTTGGAGGAGGAAGAAGAAGAAGGAGAGGATGTGGATGGTGACAGCTTCCTATTCCAACCCGATGGCTTTCATCCAAAAGATGAGTTGCTAGTTATTGTACTTAGGATTATTCATGAAACCCTAGCATAGTTTTCTATCTTCTTTGGTTTGAATCTTGTATTCTTCTCAAGACATGATCCTATGAATTTGCTTTTTATTGTTAATAGAGTTCAGGGAACAGAGTTCCTTGACGTATTTTCAGTCCTACATGATTTCTGTGATTGATTGTAGAGATTCATAGGATGGTTTTCATGTGGTTTTTGGTTTACCTTTGAGATAGTCTATGCTACGTGAAGATAAGTCATGCTAAGGTCATTAGGAGTAGAATAATTTAATGTAATCATAGGACCAAAGATGATTTATGCTAAACAAAGATAGATTATGCCGTTGGAAACATAAACCTTATTTTAGGGATTCATGTGAGCTTGTAGCCATATGATCCATAATGTTGAGAGAAGAGAACAAGAGGATAACTAGAGAAGATTGAAGGTGAAACTAGGGTGGATTGAGTAATTCCTAAGTAACTACTCCATTGATTCAAATTGATCAACCTTTTATTTCTTTTATTTATTTTAGATAACTCTATTCTATCTTTGATTCTTTTCTTCAGTTTTAGGGTTTTGAGAATTGATTTTGATTTCCAACGTTTTCCCTGTGGATCGACTCCCGACTTCACCGCTATTTCTACCTAGTAGTTTAGTAATTGAATAAGGATATAAATTTAATATTTGATTGAGTTTGCAACGTTTTAACGACAACGTTTGTGAGCGATCAATAACACAGATAAAGCCCTCGGCGCACGCCAGCATGCAAGGCTAGGAAAAGCTGTAGGGCTACCCGCCCGTTTATTCTAAACATCCCGGGAGTCATCACTGCCCCGGTTCACCACTGCCCTATTATAGGGCTAACATGCTTAAACATATGTACCAGGTATTAAGACAGTAAAGAAAATCGATACATGCAAAGCCCCGCGAGCAAAACAAAATGAATTCCTCTCTCTGCCATAGTCGGATCGATCCCTCCCCCAAGGGGCCGATCGATCCCTCTAATGACAGAGAGCAAACTCTCCATATCGCGCCGAGTCCGATCGATCCATCCTCCCAGGACGATCGATCCGACTCGCGATAGGGAACGTCCCAGCTACCCAAGGCACTGGGATCGATCCTCCTCACCCGAGACCGATCGATCCTGCTCGGGTCAGCATGACCAACAAGGAGGGATCGATCCATCTCACAGACGGATCGATCACGTTGGGTTCTCCGGTAAGCCGACGGCGAGAAATACCGTCGAAAAACTCTACCAAATCCCACAAAACCTTGGGGTCTAGTAGTACTAAGGATCACGAGTCCAAAAACGGCGGAAATACTACAATCTAACAAGTATACAACAAGATCTAAGCATAAGAACACCAACAGCCGGAAAAACCTCCAAAAACCCGAGATGAATGTAGGTAGGATCCCTACCTGAGCAATAGCTGCTTCAATCCCAGCTGCTAGGCCTTGGATCGTCCACAACCTCTTCGAAATCCAGAAATTCTCAGCCCAAGAACTCGGATTTCCAAAGAGATTCAAGGAAGAAGGTTGCGTTTGTTTTATAGGCAAACGAACCGACTAAGCATGATCGATCCGTCCAAAGAGACCGATCGATCCAGCCAAGAGAACAATCGATCCAGCCAAGAGAACGATCGATCCAGCCAAGAGAACGATCGATCCAGCCCAAGAGACCGATCGATCCTTCTCCGAGTCCGATTGATCCGTCCCAAGAGACCGATCGATCCTTCGCAATGATCCATGTTCCTGTCATTGAGCGATCGATCCTTCTAGCAAGGAAGGATCGATCCCTCTTTCGCAGGAAGCTGGACTTGGGCTAAAACTTAAGCCCAAGCCCGGATCTTTCGATCCCGGGTCCCACTAACCATTCTAGTCAAACATTACCACAAACATGGTCAGTGTGTGCACATGCGAGTGTGAAACAAGCCGACAGGGCGCAATTTATCAAATTGCCCTTGCGGTCTACGACGAGCCACAGGAGTAGAGGGACGGGTCCTCACAATAGGGGTTGATTGAATGCTTGCATTGCTTTTGTCCCTATATCACATTTTAAACTTTTGGATGTTTAACTTTGAATACTGAGGCCAAATTAAGATATTGTACTTGTCTCTAAGTGTGAGGACCTGTCCCTCTACCCCTGTGGCTCGTTGTAGACCGCAAGGGCAAATTGGTAAATTACGCTTTGTTGGTTTGTTTCACACCCACGTGTGCACACACTGGCCTTGTTTGTGTTAGAGCTTGTTTAGAATGGCTAGGTGGACCCAGGATCGGAAGATCCCAGCTCGGGCGCGTGGAACCTTGCCTTTGGGGCAGCTGACGACCCTTGAGCGATCGACGACCGTTGGAGTTTGCGGTCGGCGACCGAGTGATCTTGCGAGCATCGCCGTACAGAGGTTCTGTCAGGTTTGGCAGAGGTGGTAAGTTGGCGCCGAGTTTTGTCGGGCCGGTCGAGATATTAGACAGGGTCGGCGAGGTAGCTTACCGCCTGGATCTTCCTCAGCACATGTCTGCTGTGCATCCGACTTTCCATGTGTCGATGCTGAGGAAGTATCACCCAGACCCGTCTCAAGTCATCAGGGTGGATGACATTGAGCTTGAGGCAGACGCGAGCTTTGTTGAGCAGCCAGTTCGAGTACTTGACCGGAGGGATCAGGTCTTGCGGGGCAAGATGATTCCCTTGGTCAAGGTACTGTGGAGGCACAGAGGCACCGAGGAGATCACTTGGGAGCGCGAGGCGCGCATGCGGCAGGAGTTTCCGCAGTTGTTCTCTTCCCGAGATACTTCTTGTCCTGTCTTCAAGTGTACCTGTTTTGTTGTTCCGAGCCCTACCCTTATCGAATCTCGGGACGAGATTTCCTTTAAGGGTATTAGGATGTGAGGACCTGTCCCTCTACCCCTGTGGCTCGTTGTAGACCGCAAGGGCAATTTGGTAAATTGCGCCTTGTTGGTTTGTTTCACACCCACGTGTGCACACACTGGCCTTGTTTGTGTTAGTGCTTGTTTAGAATGGCTAGGTGGACCCGGGATCGGAAGATCCCAGCTCGGGCGCGCGGAACCTTGCCTTTGGGGCAGCTAACGACCCTTGAGCGATCGATTGCTCCTTGGAACGATCGATCGGACTCGTGAGCGAGTTGGTGGGTTTTGACCCACTCGGATCGATCCGACTTGGTGTTGGGATTTTTAGCCAAAGTTAGTCTTCTTTTGGTTGTTCACCTTCCTAGGGTTGTAGCCAATTCCTTCCTTGTTTAAGGAGTTCCTTTGGCTATCAAGGATCTCATCTAGCTTATCTCTACTCTTCACAAATTTAGCCATAGTGATTTTTAGGTCATTAACCTCTAGAGTGAGATCTATCTTGGATTTCCTCAAGAAGATAAGTTCTCTTTGCATATCATAATTTGTATTCTTCAATATGGTGAGCTCATATTGAGTGTCCTTGAGTTCATCCTTAAGTGTGTCATTTGTGTCACAAAACTTGTTCTCTAGGATGCATTTGTTTTCTTTTTCTAAAGTTTCAACCCTATACATGGCATCTACTTTTTCTTCTTCTACTTTCTTCAAGTCCTTACAAGTAACATAGTATTTCTTTTTAAGGAATTTGAAGTTATTAGCTAAAGCATGATAAGCATCAAAGAGTTCTTCAAATGCAAGCTCATCCTCTACCTCATTTTCTTCTTCTTTCTCATCTCCATGTGCCATTAAGCATATGTTGGCTACCTCTTGTTCTTCTTCATCAGATGAAGTCTCCACATCGCTTTCTCCCCAAGTAGCCACCATTGCCTTCCTACTATTGAACTCCTTCCTTGAAGGCTTCTTGAGTTGAGGACATTCAAGCTTGATGTGTCCGGGCTTCCTACACTCATAACATATGATTTCATTTGAGTTAGAAGAAGTAGGATTATACCTTTCACCTTTGAAGAATTTCTTCTTGAAGAATTTCTTTCCTCCTTGGCGTTTGAAGATCTTTTGTATTCTCCTTGATATCATCGCCAACTCCTCATCGTCATCTCCTTCACTTGAATCGGATGAGTCTTTGTTAGATGACTTGAAGGCAACCGTCTTCTTCTTTTTATCTCCTTCGTTTCTTCTCTTCAAATTCATCTCATAGGTCATGAGGGAACCCATGAGCTCATCTAGTGACAATTTGGATAGATCCTTGGCTTCTTCTATCGCTGTCACTTTGGGATCCCATGACTTAGGTAGACTCCTAAGGATCTTTCTCACAATCTCATCATTAGCATAAATTCTTCCAAGAGATTCAAGCATATTTAATATGTTATTAAAACGTGTAAACATCTCACTAATAGTCTCATCATTTTTCATGCAAAATAATTCATACTCATGTACTAGCATACTTATCTTTGACTCTTTAACCCGGCTAGTTCCCTCATATGTAACCTCAAGCTTATCCCATATCTCCTTTGCTGATTTGCATGTGGAGACCCTATTGAATTCACTAGGGCTAAGGGCACAAAATAGAAAGCTTTTGGCCTTGGCATTAATTTGAAAGTTTTTTAGGTCAATTGGAGTGTAGTCACTCTTTGTCTTTGGGACATCTTTCCCATCAACAATTTTGGTCGGGACATAAGGTCCATCCTCAATTACTAGCCATGCCTCATAATTGGCGCAGGGTAAACGTGGAAGGTGGACCTCTCTATGGGAGATATAACCAAACTCTCTATGGGAGAGATAACCAGATTTCTATAGAGGAAGAAACCAAAAACCCTATTTTCTTATTCAACCAAAACTCCTTTTTCCACAAACCCTAAGGCCTCCTTTTATAGAGTTAAGGAAAGACCAACTCAACTAAAACATGGACTCAAACATCAAATCCTAATTCAAATCCTAAAAACCGGAATTAAACCCGGAATTTAAAATAAGGGTTATTTGCATATACCCCCCTGAAAAAGGTTTATTTTACATATGCCACCATAAAAAATCAAAATTTGCATCAGAAACCTTGAAAAGCTTGATTATTTGCATATAGCCCCTCGGGTTACTTGGGAATGGAATATTCCGTGTGCAAGCTAACGGAGGCTAACGGTGAAAACTGAAATTACTAAAATACCCTTACCCCCTACCCCTATATCTGCTTCCTTCTCCCTCCTCTTTTACCCTACTCTTATTTTCTCAGAGCATGGATGATTCTGGAGTGGAGTTCAACCTTTCGAAATGTAAAAAAAAAACAGTGAGATTAATACCTTATATCTGGAACAACCCAGAAACTTTCTACCTTTGCTGTTGGTGCGATTGGATTGCCGGATGGAGCAGGCTCATGGCAACGATGAGTCATATAGGGTGTATTGTGCGAACCTAAGGTGGAGGAAGAAGATGGAGACTTCTTCATGGTTAAATTGAAAATCGATCTTTAGAGGATGGAAATTGAGAGAAATCAAGAGAAATAGAGAGAAATTAGGAGAAGTTTGCTACCGATGAGGAGATAGCTAGGTCGCCGGAGGATGAGGAGATATGTCGCCGGAGGATTTGAAGCCCTAGCCCTAACAATCGTCGGGTCAGAGGAGGGAGAAGGAAGCAGATATAGGGGTAGGGGTAAGGGTATTTTAGTAATTTCAGTTTCCACCGTTAGCCTCCGTTAGCTTGCACACGGAATATTCCATTTCCAAGTAACCCGAGGGGCTATATGCAAATAATCAAGCTTTTCAAGGTTTCTGATGCAAATTTTGATTTTTTAGGGTGGCATACGTAAAATAAGCCTTTTTCAGGCGGGTATATGCAAATAACCCTTAAAATAAAAGCAATCCTACTCAAAATAGGAAAAGTTTTCAAAAATAGAAACCGATCAAACTACCAAAAAGGGAAAGTTTTTACTAAAACTGCAATTTCAGGCCAAAGGAGAAGGAATTTGACGATCTGACCAGCCGTCATGGAGAGATCTAAGATCTCTGATGATTAACGACGGGCTCGTCGACTCGGTCGTTTCGATTGGTCACACGCCCCGATCGGATACCCGGATCAAAAGTTATGGCCATCTGACGGTCGGGGTTGTCCGGGTTTTGTCCTGCATCAATAATCCATTGATTGCACAAAGATTTCCATCTTTGTTTTCCAATAATTATAATTTGAGCCATTGAAGTAGGGTGGCCTATTGGTAGCTTGTCCCTCTATGTTTTCCATCTCTAGTTAGGATCCTCTAAGGGTTGTTACACCACTATATTAGAGACCTAGCTCTGATACCAATTGAAGGTCCAAGAGGGGGGTGAATTGGACTCTTTTCGAAAAACTAGATTGATGGAAAATTCAGATAGAAAAGAATCTAACAGCTAGAATGCTTGTAAACAAAATGAAACTTAACTAGAATAGCATGCAAGCATTAACTGAAAGAAGGGTTAGAGAGATGACACCGGTTTATAGTGGTTCGACCCAACTCTTGGTCAACGTTCACTTCTCTCAAGGCTCTCCTTGAGGTTCCCCAAGCTTCCTGGTACTTGGTGACCTTACAATCACAGTCATTTGCTGTTGAACAACTCTCAATATACTTCTTCACACTTGAAGAAGGTTTACAAAGGTTTTAGCTCAGGGAGAATAAGTAGAAATCTTTCCTAGAACTTGCTCAAATGATCTCAATAATAATGATAAAAGTTGTAGCAAGTTTACATGAAGTGGCTACTTATACATGGGCTTCAACCAGCTCAACAAGGAGCCCCAACGGCTCTTTCCTGCTCTCCAACGGCTAGTTTTTTACTCTGCGTGCTCCTGGCGGTCGATCCGTCCATCGTCCATCACGTATAAAAAACTCAGCCTCTTTGGTCGACGGTCGATCCACGCATCGTCCGTCGCTCTCACGGTCGACCGTCACATCGATCGTCACATCGTCCGTGAGCCTCTGTTGAGAAAGTCGCTTCCCAGGGTCGATGCTCCGATCGACCGTCGCTCCTTGACTTTTCTTCATATATGCGCCACGGTCGACCGCCGCATCGACCGTCACATCGTCCGTCCGTCTCTGTTAAGAAAAATGCTTCTCAGGGTCAATGCACCGATCGACCGTCGCTTCTTCACATTCTTCATTAATGCGCCACTGTCGACCGCCGCATCGACCGTCGCATCGTCCGTGAGCCTCTGTTAAGAAAAACGCTTCCGACGGTCGATGCACCGATCGACCGTCGCGTCAATACGCATATAGCCAAGTGTGAAGCATTCATCACGGTCGATCCATGGATCGACCGTCCCATTCCCACAGTCGATCCTTGCATCGACCGTCAGTACAAAATAACTTAAATATTGAATTTAATATCTACAATTAAAGGGGTAATAAATATTAAACATATATTTTATCATTTAATGTATATTGGCATCATCAAAACAAGATTAGGATCAACATTTCCCTCCTTCGCTTTTTCCCCCTCTTTCCCGGCTGTCCCCTCCCCCTTTCCCTCCTTTTCTCCTTCCCTTCCGTCCTTCTTCTTCTTCCTTCCTCTTTTCTTCTCTCCCGACGTTGCTCTTCCCCTGTTTTTCCGGTAGCCACCTTCCCCTCTTCCGTTCTCCCTCCTCCGACCATCAAATTGGGTGTTCTAAGGCTCGTTGGATCCGTGGCAACGAGAGGAAGATCCCTGAAGTGGTTTGGAGCCTTGTTGGTGATCAACTCGCGGGGAATCAGCCGAGGAAAGTGCTGCTAGGTAGGGTTATACCTTCTGATGTTGTTTTCGGGTTTTCTCTAGATCTAGTTATTTGATCTTGTTGATCTTTGTCTTGTTGGATTCCTTATGCCTAGTAGATTTTCTGATATGAGTTTTATGATCTTTGGTTGAGAGCTTAATAGGTTTTATGCATGATTCAGCTCGGTTTCTCTGTTTTCTGTTGTTCTTGAAGAACAGCCGGCTTGCGGCGTGTTTTCCGGCCGGCACGTACTTGATCTTGGGTCGTGATGAACAGGAGAGTTGTAGATCTTCGAATCTACTCTCTAACCCAACTGATTACATAATTTTCCGATTTTTCTACGATTTCTTATGAATTATTTGCTGGAGGGCTGCGTTGCAGCAATTGATTAGTAAGTTAGTTTGATTAACGGTTTTGATTATTGTTTTTCCGTTAATCCAACCGTTGGATGATTATGAATTTTGGATATGTTGATTCGGGTATATACATCTACTGGTGGTTAAGTTGGATATCGAATCCGACGTCGTTTGGACGTCGGATCGACGGGGTCAATTAGCCTCTAATAGAGAACTTTTGGGTGATTTGAATATAATATTATATTTCAGATTATAATATTATATTGTTTACTATTCATTATCGTTTTTGGGGTTGCTTCCCGTTGCAGGAGTCTGCGGTCGACGGTCATGGTACCGTCGTAATGCCGGGACCCGCTGCGGATCGGGTGGCAGCGGTTGGTAGTACCGCTGCAGCGATCCGGGTGACTTGTATGCTATCTTTGACATACTCTTGCATGCCTATCTCCTGTTTGTGTATGTCATAGCATGCATTGTTGAATTGTGCATTAGTTCCATTGGTTAGGTCATGGGTGATCTTTGGGTCGCTGTCCCGAGGCTGGAAGCTTGGACTTAGCCCTAGGACCGAGGTTGGGCTGTTTGGACCCGGTTTGAATTGTGGTGTCCAGTCGATTCGATGATAGGCTTAGATGACTGGTACACTTGTGGCTTGATGATTGTAGAGGTTGTGTCGGCCTTGAGTCGGATGCTGAGGTGTAGCCAGTGTCCCACTGTGCGGACCCTGGGGTAGAGGAGTTGCCTACCCAGCGGTGCCTTTTTCCGGCCTGCAGTGTCGTTCCCTGCAGTTGTATGTTCACTAGTGTTGTTCCTGCTACTGAGCGCTGCTCCTGAGCCTCAGGGACACGCGGTGGGGTTATGGGACCCCTGTATACACCCAGGTCCTACTTGAAGGCGACACTGTTGCGTTTCCCTCTTCCTTCTGTGTGTCGTAGTGTAGATCCCTACTGAGCTTAGTGCTCACACCTACCCTGGCTGCGTTTTGCAGGTGCAGGCGTCAGTTCTTCCTCCGTGGCCCCTACCGGGCAGTTGGTCGGCGGTGCGGCGGTGCCTGGTGGACTTTGAGAGGTGGCGATATTTACTGCTTTTACCCTTTTGGCTAGTTAGTCTCCTACGGGAGTAATGTTGTATTTGGATCTTCCCCTCTCCGAGGATATGTATATTAAACACTTTGAGTTTATAATCTGTGGTTCGAGGTTTTGCTAATTAATGTTGTTCTAATTGAGGGTGCTTTTGGTGAATTGCTAGGGAGACCAATAGGTTAGGGGGAACTCTCGCCGTTCTTTTTCCGCGTTTGTAGGTTTCGGTTCGCGTCGCCCGGCCCGGTTGGGCTTTCGCGGGTCGGGGCGCGACATAAAGCGTGCATTTTTTTTGGAATAGTGGATGCTATCGAAAGCATTGTCCCTGACCTCAATTCAAGAGAAAAGTTGACTGACCAAAATTACGATGTCTGGCATCGTAAAGTTCAGTATCTCCTTCAGGAACATGAATTGTTGGAAACGATAACGCAACCGATGGTTGAGCCTGAACATGGTACCACTGTGCATCACAGGCAAGACTTGGAGGCGTACAAGGCTTACAAGTGTAATGATCGTATTGCTCACATTTTGATGCTCAGTAGCATGAGAAACAATATGATGTTGCGCTTTGAGAAGCATCGCTCTGCTTTAGCAGTTTTGGATGCTGTAAAGCTTCAGTATGGAGGTACGTCAACCACAAGACTCCGCCAACTGACCCTCAACTTTGACAGATATATGAAGCATCCTAATCAGACAATGAGGCAGCATCTTACTGTCATGGCAAATATGATTAGCGAGCTAAGGGGAGTTGGACATGAAATGACTTATGAACAACAAGTCAGGTTGTGATTTGTTCTTTACCATCCTCCTGGGAGCACATGAGGGTGAACCTTACCCACAATGACAACATCATAAATTTTGATGATGTTGTGATACGAGTCGATCCGACTCAACTAACTGGACCCACGCCCAGAAGAAGACCCAAACTGGTTTAGCCTATTTCCTAATTTGACTTGCACTTCCCTAGTTCAAACTAGAGTTATTTAATTTTGATTTATTAGTTTGAGTCTTACATATTTAATTGAGTCCTAGTTGATGTTTGCTTGTTAGGAATTAATTAAGAGTCCTATTTAAGCTAGGAAGTTATTTTTAGAAGTTGAGATTGAGTATGGAAGACTTATTACTTGCTAATTAAGTAAGGGGGTTTTCTAGTTGGATTAGGACTTAGTCGAGGCCTCTGTAAAAAGACCTCAATAGCTAGGTATGATGTATCCATGATCAATGATGAGTTGAGTAGATGAATAAAGTAGAGAGTAGAGTAGTTAGTAGAGTAATGGCTAATCCTCTAGTTAGAATTATTCAAGGGTTAGTTCACCATCAGGAACTATCTACAGGTTGAGTTCTCTTCCCCAAGAGTTCTCTTCAACCGACGTCCATCGATCCACCTTCTTCCCCGCTGGTCATCTTCTCCGCAGCCGGAACTGCCTCCGCCCCCATCGATATTTCCCTCACCTTCACCTTCATCTTTTCTCTCTCTATGCCACTTTCTCTCTCCACCACGTCATCACCACGTCAACACTCTCTCTCCTCATCACATGCCACGTCAGCATCATCTTCTTCCTCTCTTCCTCGTGCCCGAGCCCTAGCTTCCCGCCGACCATCCTCTACCCCTCTTCTCTGGCAGCCCCACTGCCATCCAAAGCCACGGCCAACTCCCTCTTAGCCCCACGACTCCGTCCAACTCCCCTTCACCGCCTCCGTCCATCTTCTCCGGCGGTATCCCCGTCCTCCCCAAGCTTCACCGTCACCGACCCCTTCCAGATCCGCCGCATCTAGCCACCTATTGGAAGATCGGATCTGAGAGATCTGTTCCTCGCCTCCCCACGACCCTTCCCCTCTACCTCCCGACGTCCTCAAAGCCCTCCTCGTCCTCCCCAACCATCTTCTCGTCTAAACCCACCGCTGGCCACATCTCATGTGAGGACCTGTCCCTCTACTCCTGGGTCGACCGCTTGGGTCTGGCCGGTAGGTCGTTGTAGATCGCAAAGGCAATTTGGTAAATTGTGCATTGTCGGTTTGTTTCACACTCGCAAGTGCACACACTAACCGTGTTTGTATTAGCGTTTGATTAGAATGTTTAGGTGGACCCGGGATCGGAAGATCCGAGCTTGGGCTTGTGTTTTAGCCCAAGTTTGAGTTTCTGGGCAAAGAAGATCGATCTTCCTTGCTAAGGAGATCAATCTTCCTTGCTAAGGAGATTCCTGTGCCAAAAAGTCTTGGCGGTGATTTTTGAGAGACGGTCGCCGTTGGCCGTCGCTCTCCACTCTTAGAGGGAGAGAAGATTTTCTCTCCTCTCCTCTCCCTTATCCTCTTCTTCTCCCCCTTCCCTGGCTTTTCCTCTTCTCCTTCTTCCTTCTTCTTCCCACGGGCCTGCTTCCCCTATTTCCGGCAGCCCCTGCTTCCCCTCCGTTCTCCCTCCAACGGGCACTGTTTTGGGTGCTTGAAGGCTCGTTGGATTCGTGGCAGCGAGAAGAAGATCCCTAGCTTGGTTGGAAGTCGGCTTGGTGGCCGTACCGCTGGGAATCAGCTGAGGAGTGCGCTTCCAGTAGGTTTCTACCTACTTGAGTTAGTAAGGGGTGAAGGTCCAAGAGGGGGGTGAATTGGACTCTTTTCGAAAAACTAGATTGATGGAAAATTCAGATAGAAAAGAATCTAACAGCTAGAATGCTTGTAAACAAAATGAAACTTAACTACAATAGCATGCAAGCATTAACTGAAAGAAGGGTTAGAGAGATGACACCCATTTATAGTGGTTCGACCCAACTCTTGGTCTACGTCCACTTCTCTCAAGGCTCCCCTTGAGGTTCCACTACTTGCAAATCCCTTACAAGCTTTTCCCCAAGCTTCCTGGTGCTTGGTGACCTTACAATCACAACCACTTGCTGTTGAACAACTCTCAAGATACTTCTTCACACTTGAAGAAGGTTTACAAAGGTTTTAGCTCAAGGAGAATAAGTAGAAATCTTTCCTAGAACTTGCTCAAATGATCTCAATAATAATGATAAAAGTTATAGCAAGTTTACATGAAGTGGCTATTTATACATAGGCTTCAACCAGCTCAACAAGGAGCCCCAACGGCTCTTTCCTGCTCTCCAACGGCTAGTTTTTTACTCTGCGTGCTCCTGGCGGTCGATCCGTCCATCGTCCGTCACGTATAAAAAACTCAGCCTCTTTGGTCGACGGTCGATCCACGCATCGTCCGTGAGCCTCTGTTGAGAAAGTCACTTCCCAGGGTCGATGCTCCAATCGACCGTCGCTCCTTGACTTTTCTTCATATATGCGCCAAGGTCGATGCAAGGATCGCCGATCCGAGGCTTTCGGGTAGCTCGGATTTAGCTCTAGGACCATGACGGGTAGCAAGGTCCAGGTTGGATTGTAGTATTCAGTCGATTTCGATGATAGGCTTAGATGACTTGAATACATATTGATCGATGATTTAGAGGTCGTGTTGGCATCAAGCCAGGTGCTGAGGGTGCAACCGGTGTCAGTCCCTCGCCTAGCAATGTCGGCTTCCTGCTAGTGGGACAACAGTGTTGTTTTCCTGCTTTACTAAGGGTGGGACATGGACAGGAGCTCTCAGTGACGCGCAGTGGGGTTGTGGGGCCCCGTAGCACACCTAGGCCTAGCTTGGGGGTGACACTGTTGTGTTCCCTCCCTTTCTGTGTGTTGTAGTGTAGAACCCTACTGAGCTTTATGCTCACTCCTACCCGGGCTGCGTTTTGCTGGTGCAGGCGTCAGCTCTTCTTTAGTGGCCCCTACCGGGCAGGTGTTTGGTGGCGTAGCGGCGTCTGGCGGTGCTTGAGGAGCGGTGATAGTCTTCTACACCCTTTTGTTACACTACAAAAATACACCCCCTTTTGCAGCGGGCCAAAACTGCTGCTAAAAGTACTTAAACCGCTGCTAAAGCTATAAGGCAGCGATTCTAACAGCGTCGCCGTTGCCCCTGCTGCCTAAAGTTCTATGGCAGCAGTTAGGCGACTTAAGGCAACGGTTTAGTTAAGTGTTGCGGATAATGTATACTGCAGCAAAAAAAAGACATTCTGCAGCGGAATACAACCGTTGTCATTAAGTGTTTTAGCAGCTACAAGAAACCGTTGCGGATGTCCTTATTGGCAACACTTAGCGGACGACGACAACAGTTACGTTCGGTTGCGAAAAATGGGTCTCGCCACGGTTAAATGGTTAGCTGCAGCGGTTGGAATCTGTGGGCAGAGAGGTTTTGGCAACGTTTATCATATCGTTGTTAAAGTGCTATTGTTGCAGCGGATCTATATCGTTGCTAATGATGGTACCGCAATGATTCCATAGGTGTTGCTAATGGTGTATTAGCAGCGGTGACAGGAAATGTTGCATTAAGAACATTTGGCAGCTGTAAGCGATTGCTACTGATAGTTTATTCTGCAACATTGTTAATTTCTTTTGCAACAGTTTGAAACTGATGCAAAATGCTCATTTGGCAGCGGTGTCCGAATCACTGCTAAATTAAAATTTGGCAGCGGTTTGTAATTACTGCTCAAAGTTCAATTGCAACCATTTAATATTATTGCAGTGGTTTGGAACTGATGTAAAAGACCCTGTCTATTTGCAATAGTTTTGAGCAAATTTTTTCCCTACATATTTTTTAATATAAATTAATCAAAATATTCAAATAATATTCACACCATGTTATTTAATCATGTTCTAGTTATCTGAACGTACTGAATCCTCATTCATAGCCCAAAAAATATTTATCATAATTCTGAAATACATCGTATATATCAAAAACATAAACACTACTGTTCTCAAAACATTCAGCTTTTTTATAAAACTAACAAACAGCTTGCACGATTTTTCTCACATTGTCCAACAAGAGCAACCTGCACAACAGTGAAAAAAAATTCAAATGCACTAAAATTAGAACAAGCAATCCAATAGTTAGATATAAAAATTTAAATTTTGAAGAACCTTCAAGTACAAATTTTCTAAAAAGCTGTAGATAGTAAGATTATAATAATGATAAACACTGACATGATAATCAAAGCAAATGGACTTACGTCAACTGCATCAGTACCATTATTCACAAAGTCAATCTTAGTCATCAACCAACTTAGTGCCCTCTCTCCTGAATTCGAGAAAAACAAACAGAATTCAAAATGATATCTACTTTATGCAGTGGCTAATATACAAGCATTACTTCAAGCCAACATTTAGAACTAAACATCTTATTGTCAACATATATCCTAAGGATTTGGAGTGATTTCTCTTGCTTAGCTGCAACAGTCTGGAAGCAATCTTTGGCAAAGCAATTTATTGAGGGAGACATTACTGTGTCCGGATATCCAAAGAAGCAAGAAACCAATTATGATCCTAAGCAAGACATTACATGGCCTCAAGGCATCTTATGGTCTGCCTAGCTGAGCACAAATAAGTGTAAGACAAAATCTAAGAAAGGTACTTCAGAGCAAATGACAAAAAATAATAAATTCCAATCACAATGAGAAATAGATTGTGAAAAGGAATAACAATCAAACTACTGAGAGATAGAGGTGTCAATGTGCATTTGCTTAATATTACTCAGCTTTCAGAGTATAGAAAAGATGGGCATCCATCCATTTACAAGAAGCATTGGGATCCTTTAAGTGAACAGCAGCTAGCAAACCCTGCAAGCTACTCTGATTGCACACACTGGTGCCTTCCAGGAGTTCCGGACGTATGGAATGAGCTTCTATACGCTCATATTTTCACGAAAAAACACAAGTACAAGAATTATATAGAAAATTGTTAAACAATTCTCTTGATGCATTTTTCATACTGCAACCAATTGTGAAAACAATAGTGAGAATAAACTTTTATCTTCCAAGGTTTAGGTTCTGTAGCAGGTCCCATATCACCCTCCTTCAGCTTCCTTTTCTAAATGACCTTGCAACTATAGTTTCTTTTTAGAGTGGTTGCATATATTCTTCTTTATTTGTACAATTTATGTATTCAATTTATGTAGCAGGTAGATTGAAGACTTAGACAGCAAACAAGTCTTCAAACAAATTAAGCAGAAGAGACTAAAAACAAGAAAGAAACAATGCATTGAACATAATAAAAAAAATTTGCATTGAACAGGACATTGAAACAGTTTATAGCTACCTAACAAGCATCCCTTTTTAGCAACAACTAAAGACAGCTACCCGGTTCTCTTTATCCACCAAAGTCTTTTGCCAATGCTAGAAAAGTGCCATCAAGAGCACCTTGCTACCAATGTCATGGTATGTAAATCATCTATCAATGTCATGGTATGTATATCAATTATGGAAAAATAAGTTTTGCAAGCTTACTCTTGTGGAGTTGTGTATGTCTACGGGCGAATGTGTTCGATCAAGCTCTGATTGCACAGGAGCACTTGCAACATCAGTAGGAAGAGGAAAGGCACTGAAATGACCATTAAGCAGTTCGGGAGATAAAACTACTCCAGGGACTGATTGCTGGATTTGTGATACCATGAGTTTCCACCCACTCATCACTTGAGCCCTCATGGTCCTCATTCGTTCCAATTCCTCTAAATAGTTATCACGTGCTTCATTAGCCGCATCACGTGCATCAATAGCCTCATTCTCTCTGGCAGTTAAAGTGTCGTTGGATGCTTGTCCCTTAAGGTAGGAAGGGGCCACACCTTTCCCAATGAGAGGTGCACGCCCAGGACGCTCCTTGATGACAGATTTTGTAATCATATCCCTAGCAGTAGATTGCTCTTCATCATCCGGATACTGGGATGAACACTGCTCAAGTGCCTCCTGCAATACAATCAATTAATTATCTTGAAATATCAATAAGGTAGAGTATGAAACTAGTTATAGTTCAATATAAACATGTAAACTAACTTTGATTTCTTCATCGACTGCTAATTGGCCATTCTTTTTTGTACGAGTAATTACAAACATCTCTCCCATAGATGGCCTCTTTCCATTTGGCTTCTTTTTACACTGTTCAAGAAATATATACATGAGTGACTTGTATAAACAATAAATCATTATGAAAGCCTACATGTAACACCCAAACAGTCTATTTAACACATACCATTAATGCAAATTATATAATCAAGCAATCATTGATAGTTTTACCTCCACTTCTTCTACTCGTGCGAAACTTTTGCATCCCGTATGATGCATATTTTTCTGCTTTCCACGGTTCCTAGTATTGATGATACTAGCAGCCTACAAGTATTTTGAATTAGCATATAAGGATTACTAAGACTTAACACAACATAATTAATTACTCACTAGGAAATTTACCTTAGCTTTGTCAGTGTGCCATTTGTTTACCAAAGCCTCCCATTGATCCTTGGGCACCTTTTCAGGTTTGTTCTCAATTTGAGCAGCAACCGTCGAATGTGGCTTAAAATATTTCGTCCTTAGTCTACATTTCGAACCCCTCCAAGATGCTGCAAGGGTAGCATAGACCCACTTCTGAGCTCTTTCGCTAATGTCGAATTTACTCTGCATTAAATTCGATGTCAGTAATATATTGATATATATCAAAAACTTTAGTTAATAGAAAAAACAATATTATAATAGAAGACATGGTTCAAGAGCGCATTACATTAACCATCTTCCACATGTCTGACTTATTCGCTTTCGGAAACATTCGCCAATCATCGTATGTGAGTGGAGCCAGTATTGGATTCCGAGCTAATGTCCCCAAATAAGTACTTAAGGAAACAACTGCCTTATCCGGACCAATAGGTTGATCCTTATCATTTAAAATAATGGTCGGACGAGTATTGCCAAACATTCCGAATAACTTCAAGCACCGTGTTTACCCTCGAACTCTTTTCTTGCTAGGACCTTTAATGTGAAAAAAAAACATTATATCAAATACTATCTAGTGCTAGTCATCCATTATCTAATGAAAAAAAACATTATTCCAAATAACTTTACCTTCACCATTATCTTATATACTTTGATTTTGCACTGAACTATCATCATTATTTAGAGAAAGCAACTGTTCTCCCCCCTCATGTCCTTGTTCTTCATCATCCCTATTCTGTGAAGAACGCAGTCTAGAGTTCTCTTCACCATCATCAGGATCCCAATTATGATCGTAATCATCCATAGAATCGATAGATGCACTATTTAGAGACTCAAAATGTTCATCATCTGAAGCTTGTTCAATCACAACTGATCTATATCTCTTTGCACTTGTTCTACCTCTAGATTTTTGAAGTACCACTGATTGATGGTGTTTTTGTTTCTTTTTCAATTGCTTGACCAATGAACCTTGTGGTACAAATCGTTTTTGCTTTTCCTTGCCCATTTCAAGATTCTGTGCATAGAGAGAATGACAGATAAGTGAACATTGTATAGCAAGTACACTATAATCTCTGTTTGAAGTCAGTATCCCAAATTAATCGTTCTAAAGATAAACATTTTTTTAAAAAAAAATTAATGTTACTATATTCAGTGGACCGACTTTATTAACACATCTATATCAGTTACAACAGTAGCATCAGTGCAAACTAAATAATCAGCAATACAAATGCTGTAAGTTTTCTCTTTACACATAAATAACAGGTGCAAAAAAGATAGAGACGCAGAAAGATGAATGCCACCAAAGTGATACTGAAAAAATTAAATAACAGGTGCAAAAAAGGAATCAATCTCTGCCATTTGGTACCAAAGTATGCTCAGGAGATGTGTAAATCAGAATAGGATAGCTAATCCCTGCTTGTATTCAAGCTGCTTCTCTGTTACAGAATAGGCTGCAACAAAGCTAATATGTAATGTTCTGTATTATCATGTATATTTGTTTAATAGCACAGTGTAGCCTGTACATACTAAAATGAATCAATATCTGCCATTTGGTAATCTTTTACCTGCAAAATTTTCCTATCTATTGATAATAATTCCTTCCCTTGACATCAAATTGAGTAATTTCTGTACATTGGTGGCAGATGAATCAAAGTGTTCAGCAAAAGTCTTTTGCCTCAGTGGATTGTTTGGTCTGTGTGAATTGTGATCCAAGTGGAAGTCAAGAAGAGTGGTGTCACACAGAAGATTGGAACTTGTGATAATTAAGTCCCCTCCCTTGTTTGACTATGATTTTCTTGGCTGTTGTATGATATAATTTGGGTCCAATCAAGATTCAAGATTGGATATCCTTTAATAGAACATGGACCCACTTCAGTTGCGTAACACAAGACTAGCTGCAGCAATAACACACCACCAACTTCACCACCACCCCTTCTTCTAAACGACGAAGCTTATTAAATTCACCCAAATAGAAGGAAAAAAATAAAACACACCATTACGTGAAATACTCCAACTCTTCTAAACCCTAACGCTTGCAAACAAGAAACATGCTAGAAACTCCCTGCCATGCTATTAATGCCAATCATTTGCAACATAATCCATATTGATGAATATAGTAAGCAACTTGCATGGTACAAAGGCATAAACTCAAAATACTATAGGAGTTTACAAAGCTAAAGAAATGCTGCCAAAGACAAAGTATGTCAAGAGTCACTACCTAAAACTTAAGTGTGGTTACACGTGCTTCTGTAGTCAGAGGCATTTATGCAAACACAAATGTGCATTTCACAACTATTCTAAATATGTTTTGCACAAACAAGTGGTGTGCAGTATTCTGACGAACAAAGCTGAAGTTTCCATACACAATTAGAGCCTACTACTGCTCTCCAAGATCTCATGAAAGCACTTAACGTTGATTTTAAGGTAAAACTGCAAGTTTTAACACTTTAAAGGTGAATTGACAAGCAAAGGTACTCAAAAGCACTACATTTATAATAATAAAAACTATCATGTTATGAATGCTCTTTCCATGAAATAGCAAATAGGAGTATGCAAACTAAGTAAAATAAGTTTCCAAGAATCATGTTGAATTTACCACAGCCTGAGAAATTAAGAAGCTGATATTTGTTGTCTGGGTCTAGCATGTAATACACCTACATAAAAATTAGAGAAATCAAATAATTAAAAAGAGTGACTCGGAAATCAATAAAAAATAGCTGGAGTAAAAACTAACTTCTCTACTAAGTTGGCTTATAAGTATCTTATACCATCCTTTGATATGTCAAAGGCTTTCAATTTGATTGGAGCATAATACTTTTATATGAAATAACATGTTCATACCCAAATAGCACAATTTATGACTTGGGATGAAAAGACACACGGTGAAAGTGAAGTGGAATTTAACAAGAAAAAATACCTTCAACTCAAGACTGAAGTTTGATATATTGCATGCAACAAAAAAAATTGCCAGCCACAAATCATTTACGAATCACATGCACAGTCCTCTTGTACGCCTTCAACGTTATCCAATACTAAGTTGTCTTCTTCACCAGCTATTGTGAAGGAATCTAGTAGAGTCTGACTTGGCTCTCCTAGCCAATGCATCTCACTAGTTGCATGTGATTGGTCTTGTATGTCATATGCATCCCGAGGAATTGCTTTGATAACACTATACCAATCCAATTCAACTGGGTCTTGCACATAGAAAACTTGCTGCACTTGCGATGCCAGTACAAAGGGATCATTTTCATATATTGTCTTTGTCATATTCACCATTGGAATCTGAAATTCATCTTTCTTTCCTTGGAACCAGTCACAACGAAATAACACAA
Organism: Narthecium ossifragum; assembly: GCA_963920575.1. Taxonomy (NCBI): domain Eukaryota; kingdom Viridiplantae; phylum Streptophyta; class Magnoliopsida; order Dioscoreales; family Nartheciaceae; genus Narthecium; species Narthecium ossifragum. The sequence goes on from OY986973.1 coordinate 14,147,543, forward strand.
CCTTTAAATAACCATAGTAGTTTACCTCTATTATATCTTTCACAACTCCGTAGTACATAACATCGCCAACAACAGGATTTTGGTCTTTGTGACTTGAGAAACTCGGAGTCGATGCGGTCACGGCAACCCCACTATTTTGAGTTTTCTTTCCTATGTCACGGTCTTTGGTACGAAACCTAAAGCCATTTATAATGTAACCACTAAATTTTGTTGCCACAATTTCAGGACCACGAGACAGCCATTTGATCTCCTCCGAGACTTGTTCATTCCTCACGCGCTTCTCAAACCACTCATGAAATTCTTGACTATGCCAATGCGCTCTAGCCCATTTTCTTGAGTTGCCACGCCGTATTTGACTCTCTATGATATCACGATGTTCTCTATATTGCATTAAATTTATAATGATAAGTGTGTTATCTTAACAATTTAAAAAAAAAACAATGTTGAAATGATTGGCATTAATATCTTATTGTAGATATGAGCTGGTTGCTTCAGAGTTAAATAAGACATATCGATGCGCTTGAACCAATGTAATGTCATCAAGCTTAAATGCCTCACTCTTTCCCAATGGACGACCTCGTCTTGTAAGGTCTGTATAGCCTTGTGATTCACCAACACTATCAAAATTCCTTGCTTTCCTATTAAATCGTGTCTCTGCACTTTCGTCTAGGTACCTAGAGCAAAAGGTTAAGCACTCCTCGGCTATGTATCCTTCTACAATAGAACCCTCGGGACGACTCCTATTACGAACATAGGATTTTAATATAAGCAGATACCTGCAGAGACTATGTATAAGAACATGTATTCAGTATGAACTGAACAAAATATTTACCATTACGTACCTCTCAATTGGATACATCCAACGAAACTGCACGGGTCCACCAAGCCTAGCCTCATGTGCTAGATGAATTGGTAAATGCACCATAATATCAAAAAATGTTGGTGGAAAAATCATTTCTAGCTGGCAAAGTACTTCTATAACTTCAGATTGTAGAAAATCAAGATCCTCCAACTGAATAACTTTAGTGCATAATCCTCTGAAGAATGACCCCAATTTAATTAAGGAGCCAGCAATATTCGCAGGCAACGATTTTCGTACAGCAAGTTGCAGTAGATAGTGCATAATGAAATGACAATCATGACTCTTTAATCCGAATATTTTGTGCCCCTTCAATTGCACACATCTAGAAATATTTGATGCATAACCATCTGGTACTTTTACAGCCTTTAAAACTTTACAAAATGAATCTTTTTCTTTTGGACCCATTGAGAAGCATGCAGCGGGCAAGTTTGCATTGCTTGGCCCGATATCTTTTGGGTGTAGCTCCTGTCTAATACCCATATCACGTAAATCAAGACGAGCCTGTAGATGATCCTTTGATCTCCCTTTGATATTTAAAAGCGTACCAATTATATTATCGCATACATTTTTTTCAATATGCATGACATCAAGATTGTGACGCAATAAATTATACTTCCAATATGGTAACTCAAAGAATATACTTTTTTTTTCTTCCAAGGATTGCCTTCATCTGCTTTTCTCTTCTTATTCTTTCCAAACTTGTTCTCAACACCTCTCAAATGCTGCAAAATATCTAAACCAGATAATAAAACTGGTGCAACTCCCGACTCCTTTCTTCCATCAAATGCCTTTTGATCATTCCGCCACTTATGGTGTTGATCCAAAAATCTGCGATGGCTCATATAACAGAATTTTCTACTACTTTGTAGGTACAAAGAGCGAGTATCATAGTTACATGAAGGACATGCTAGCTTTCCTTTGGTACTCCAACCAGATAACATAGCATATGAAGGAAAGTCATTAATTGTCCACAATAATGCTGCACGCATTGAAAATGTCTCATTTTTTGATGCATCATACGTATAAACTCCATCATTCCATAACTCCTTTAGCTCTTCAATCAATGGCTGCAGGTAAACATCAATGTTATTCCCAGGTGACTCTTTGCCAGGGATAAGAAGAGACATCATGAAGTATGGTGGCTTCATACACATCCATGGAGGCAGATTGTATGGTATAAGTACAACCGGCCACACACTATACTGAATATTCATGGTTCTAAATGGATTAAAACCATCACTTGCTAAACCAAGCCTTACATTTCTTGAATCTGATGCAAAATCAGGATATAAAGAGTCTAATTTCTTCCATGCTTCAGAGTCAGCCGGATGCCTTAACTTATCATCTTTGATTCGATTTTCATCATGCCATCTCATGAAGCTGGCAGTTTTTGAACACATGAACAACCGTTGCAGTCTTGGCTTCAAAGGAAAATGACGCAAGACTTTTTTAGGAACTCTTTTCCTCTTAGCTAATGACATAGCTTCTACTTGTTCAACACTTTTTCTATTTATTTGATCATCTTCATCATCATTTTCGGTGACCCACCGTGAAGCACCACAGGTATGACAAGACTCTGCATCTGCATTTTCCTTCCAATATAACATACAATCATTTCTACATGCATCAATTTTTTTATAATCAAGCCCCAAAGACCGTATAATAGATCGGAACTCGCTAAAATTTTTCGGCAATGTTTCACCCTCCGGAAACGCCTCCTTCAACAGCTCCAGTAATGCAGTAAATGATGCATTGCTCCATCTATTAAGGCACTTTATAAGAAACAGGCGTATAACAAACGATAGCTTGCTAAACTTCGAGCCTGGGAATAGTTTCTTCTGACCATCTTGTATCAGAGAATAGAACTTTTCTGCATCTACATTAAGTCCCTCTCTACAATCTTTATTACAAGGCAATCCATCATCTACATTAAGCTCTGACATAAAAGGAAATGCATCATGCAACAACCCTTCAATATCATCATGGGTATTTGACGGATGTTGTTCATTCAAATTAGAGTGTGCATCATTAGAAGATGTAGAGCTTTCACCATGAAATATCCAATTGGTATAAGATTGGTCGAAACCTTTCACAAGCAAATGGTCAAACACATCATCCTTATTTTGCCACAAACAATTATGACAATTGCTACATGGACATAGGATTTTTCCTCTTTCAACTCCATTAGTAAATGCAAATTCGATGAACCTCAATACCCCATTCACATAAGTGCTACTAGCCCTTTCGCTATGAAATATCCAAGTTTTATCCATTGTTGGATTGCCCCAAAAAACACCTAAAAACACAAATCAAGATGACATACAACATAAGAATGTGTTTAGGAGAGAACAATATTAGTTAAAACACTATGCCATACAAGGTAAACAACTCTGTAATTCGTGCACTGTTCATTGACTACATATAAAAAAATCCATTCGTGCACTGTTCATTCACATGCTAAAAGTCTTCAAAAAAGCATGGACTACGTATCAGAAAAAAATCAATAGTAACAAAGAACATTGATTTAATCTATTGAAACCAACAGCACTCACTGATGTTGAGAGTATCTATGCACCTGATGTTGTGAGTCTTCGAGTCCTCTGAAAAAAGATCTTGACTGCAATAGAATGGGAAGGCAGCAGCCGCAGGGAGCACGTTGTGTGGGAGGGCAGTCCCTGGAAGGAAAGAAGAGATGGATGGTGAGGGAGCTTGACAACCGGCAACAATGGGGGAGGATAGGAGCCGACGCTGATGGGGAGGGAAGAAGACAGCAGGGCAAGGAATAGGGCAGTTGGAGGGTGGGAGAGGACCTGGGAGGAAATAAGAATAAGACCAGAGATCGGCGGGCTAGGGGAGGGAGGTGGAGAGAAGGACGGTAGGCGGAAAAGCAAGTGAGGGGAGGGGCCGGAGATGGTGGAGCAGGGAAACGAAGATGGTGGAGATAGAGCAGAGATGGGTTTCCGGGAGGTGAGGGATGGGTTTGGCGCAGTCGGTCGATGGGCTAGGGGAGGTAGCTAGAGAGAAGGACGGAGATGGTTTCCAGGAAAGTGTAGACTCGCCGGCGGGCTAGGGGAGGTAGAGAGGATGGTAGGTAGAGAAGAAGTGAGGCGAGGGGCCGGAGATTGTGGAGCTAGGGCAGAGATGGGTTTCCGGGAGGCAAAGGATGGTTTGGCGTGGTCGAGCGGCGGGCTAGGGGAGGTAGAGAGGACGGTACGTGGAGAAGAAGTGAGGCGAGGGGCCGGAGATTGTGGAGCTAGGGCAGAGATGGGTTTCCGGGAGGCGAAGGATGGTTTGGCGTGGTCGAGCGGCGGGCTAGGGGAGGTAGAGAGAAGGATGGAGATGCTTACCAGGAAAGAGAAGACTCGCCGGCGGGCTAGGGGAGGTTTTCCGAGGAAGCAAAGAGTCGCCGGCGGGCTATGGGAGGGTTTCGGGAAAGCTTCTCTGCTTCGTGCGCGTGTTTTGGGATTGGCGGGTGTTTTGGGATCGGAGGAAAGAGTATATTAGGTGAGGGCGCGCGGGATGTCGCTGAGGTTTTTGGATCGGGCGCAGGTTTTTTTATTTTTATTTTTTATGTATAGGATCTGGCAAAAATGAGCTCCACTATGATTTCATTAAGGACGAACTCAATTTCTGAGCCTCTGGATTGATCTTCAGTATCCACTCAAGAAAGCACACATGAAAAATAGGTCGAACCCGCTTAAACATATCCCAAAAATTGTTTAGCTTCCGGGGGGCGCTGCCTCCTGAAACCCCCGCCGGGGCACTGCCCCAGACCCCGTCAACTCTGCGTAGTGTGTCATAGTCAAGCCAGCGACAAACTGTTGCTGCTTAACCGTTGCAAAAAAAAACATTTTCCCGCAGCGGTTAGAAAAGTGTTGCACGTCGATTGCTGCTATAAGTAGATATAATAGCGACAGTTAACACATTTATTGCATAAAATTTATCTTTTGCAATAATTGTCAAAATCGTCGTCTTTTAACTACCACATCGCAGCGGTTATAAGAAGCGCTGCAAATAAACCGTTGCAATAGAACATCTACCAGCGGTTCAGATACTGCTGCTAATGAACCGCTGCCAGAAATATAACTATTAGCGACAGTTATATAAACTGCTGCAATTCCTGCAGCGGTTAGAAAATTGATGCACGTCAAACGCTGCGATAAGTAGAACTAATAGCAACAGTTCACATAACGCTGCAAAAAATTTATCTTCCGCAACAATTGTCAAAACCGTCGTCTTTTAAGTATCACATCGCAGCGGTTATAGTAAGCGCTGCAAATAAACCGCTACTATAGAACATGCTTTTGCAGCGGTTTATAACTGTTGCTAATGAACTGCTGCCAGAAATAGAAATATTAGCGACAGTTATGTAAACCGTTGCAAGTTGTATATTGTTTGCAACATTAACCAAAACCGCTGCTATAGAACTTCATTTTAGCAACGGTTACATCTAAACCGTTGCTGTATCTAATTTTTTAGCAGCACTTCCTCAACCGTTGCAATATAACCGCTGCAGAATGGGGTCATTTTTTGTAGTGTTAAGATAGTCTCATACGGGAGTATCTTGTACAAATGTAAACCCTTTTGAGGATTTGAATATTATATTATATTTCTTTTAAGGTTGTTAATCTTTGTTATATAAGGGTGCTTATGAATTGTTTAGGGAGACCAGTAGGTTAGAGGGAACCCCTCGCCAAAATTTTTTCGCATTACTTAGGTTCCGGTTCGCGTTGCCCGGCCCGGTTGGGCCTTCGCGGGTCGGGGCGCGGCATCTTAGATCCCGTCGATCTAGCCCTCCAACCAATCTGCTCCATTGGATCGAATCCCCATGCTCTGATAACCCTTCTTGCCTAGGTCCCGACTGCCGTCAAGCCCCCTCGCTGGTGATCCACCTCCGGCGGCCCTCAGCCCTTGAATCCGACTTAGCTTCTTCTCAACATGACTCATCGAATTAACCCAATTCAGTCCAGCCCACTTGATCCGATCAAGTCCTATCCCAATCAGGCTTAGCCAAAGCTGAACCAGCTTAAGCCAGACTTGATCAAGCTAGCCAGATTCAACCAATCATGTTCGATCAGACTTAATTCTGATCAATTGGAGTAGTAGAGACCCGATACAAGAGGATTACGAGTAGATCGCTCGTATCATGTTGCTAAACATGTAGAGTTAGAAGAGGACCATCTTCAAGCTGAGTTGCCTAGAGCTGATGTCAATATGGTCCAGAATAATAAGCACAGAGTGTGAGGACCTGCCCCTCTACCCCTGTGGCTCGCTGTAGACCGCAAGGGCAATTTGGTAAATTGCGCCTTGTTGGTTTGTTTCACACGCGCGTGTGCACACACTGGCCTTGTATGTGTTATTGTTTGTTTAGAATGGCTAGGTGGACCCGGGATCGAAAGATCCGGGCTTGGGCTTGAGTTCTTGCCCAAGTTTAGCTTTCATCACACAAATGATCGATCCTCTATGGATAAGGGATCGATCCTCTTCGTGCCAGAAAGCCTTGTGAATCGTCACAAGGGATCGATCCTCTTCGTGCTAGAAAGCCTTGTGAATCGGCATGAATGATCGATCCCCCCTTGAGGAAGGATCGATCATTCATAGGTCGGTTGGTTTTCTGCTTCGCGAGGACGGCCACCGACGGCCGTCGTTCTCCCCTGTCAGAGGGGGAGGACTTTCTCCTCCCCTCCCCCAACTTTTTCCCCTCTTTCCTGGCTTTCCCCTCCCCCTTTCCCCTCTTTTCTTCCCCTCCTCTTCCTCCTTCTCCTCTCTTTCTTCTTCCTTCCTTCTTCTCTCCCGAAGCTCTGTTCTTTGCCCTGTTTCCGGCAGCCTCCTTCATCTCCTCCGTTCTCCCTCCTCCTCCCATCTTTTCCGGCGTTCTAAGGCTCGTTGGATTCGTGACAACGAGAGGAAGATCCCTGAAGAGGTTTGGAGGCTTGTTGGTGATCAAATCGCGGGGAATCAGCCGAGGAAAGCGCAGCTAGGTAGGGTTATACCTACTGTGTTTATTTCGGGTTTTCTTGAGATCTAGCTGTTGGATCTTGTTGATCCTTGCTTTGTTGGATTGCTTATGCCTTGTAGAATAACTGATTTAAGTTTCATGTTAATCAGTTGAGATTTGAGTAGGTTTTATGCAAGATTAGTCTCGGATTTCTGGTTTTCTGCTGTTCTTGAGAAACAGCCGGCTTGCGGCGAGTTTTCCGGCCGGTGAGTACATGATCTTGACTTTTCATAAACATAAGAGTTGTAGAACTATTCGTTAGCTTTCCATTCCATCTTGTTTCGTAATTTTTCGATTTTGCGACGATTTCTTATGAATTGTTTGCTGAAGGGCTGTGTTGCAGCAATTAATGGGTAAGTTGGTTTAATCAGCGATTTTTGATTAATGTTTCCCGTTAATCCAACCGTTGGATGTTTATGAAATTTGGATATGATGATCCTGGTATAGACACCTACTGGTGGTTAAGTTGGATCTCGAATCCGACATCGTTTGGACGTCACATCGACGGGATCAATTAGCCCCTAAGTAGAGGCTTTGGGTGTTTTTGAATATAATATTATATTTCGGAATATAATATTATATTGTGTTTTGTACATCATCGTTTTCGGGGTTGCTTCCCGTTGCAGGAGTCCGCGGTTGACGGTCGTGGTACCGTCGTAATGCCGGGACCCGCTGCGGATCGGCTGGCTGCGGTTGGTGGTACCGCGGCAGCGATCCAGTAGACTTATATGATATTTGTCATACTGTTGCATGCTCTACTTCTTATCTGTGTATGTCATAGCATGCATTGTTGTTGTGTGCATTAGTTGCATTGGTTAGGGCGTGGGTGATCCTTGGGTCGCCGTCCCGAGGCTGGAAGCTCGGACTTAGCCCTAGAACCGGGGTTGGGTAGTTTGGACCCGATTTGAATTGTGATGTCCAGTCGATCCGATGATAGGCTTAGATGACTGGTACACTTATGGCTTGATGATTGTAGTGGTCGTGTCGGCCTCGAGTTGGATCTGAGGTGTAGCCGGTGTCCGGTTCTTCTTAAAACTCTTGAGTAGAGGATTTTGCCTACTCAGTGGTGTCTCTTCCCACCAAACAGTGTTCAGTGTCCTGTTGAGAGTTAGCAGTGTCGTTTCCTGCTACTGAGTGTGACCTGACATGTGACCAGCTCGGCTGGAAGACCATGATCGGGGCCTCAGGGACACGCGGTGGGGTTATGGGACCCCTGTATACACCCAGATTCCACTTGAGGGCGACACTGTTGCGTTTCCCTCTTCCTTCTGTGTGTCGTAGTGTAGATCCCTACTGAGCTTAGTGCTCACACCTACCCGGGCTGCGTTTTGCAGGTGCAGGCGTCAGTTCTTCTTCCTTGGCCCCTACCGGGCAGTTGGTCGGCGGTGCGGCGGCGCCTGGTGGACTTTGAGAGGTGGTGATCGTTTACTGCTTTTATCCTATGTTAGATAGTCTCCTACGGGAGTGATGTTGTATTTTGAATCTTCCCCTCTCTGAGGATTTGTATATTTACACTTGAGTTTTAAATCTGTGGTTCGAGGCTTGAATATAATATTGTTTCATTGAGGGTGCTTTGGTGATTTGCTAGGGAGACCAATAGGTTAGAGGGAACCCTCGTCGTTCTTTTTCCGCGTTGGTTAGGTTCCGGTTCGCGTCGCCCGGCCCGGTTGGGCTTTCGCGGGTCGGGGCGCGACACAGAGCTTCGGGCTCTAGCAACAAGAAAGGCAAGGGTAAGGAGCCGAAGAAGGCAAAGGAGAATCACACAGCTCCCAAAGGTGATGCCAGCAAGCGTGGAAAGCACGGGGGCAAGAAGGACAAAGCTAAGATGGCTTGTTATAATTGCAACAAGCTGGGTCAGTTCGCTCATGAATGCAGTGAACCGAAGATATTATCTGATCAACCTTATCTCTCTCATTTGTATGTGAGTAGTAGTCTAATGCTGGCTGAAACTGTTCATTAGTGGACTGTACACTTAGCAACAATGGACCACACAGCAACAGATAGAAGAGCCTTTGTAGATTTTTGGAAGATTCCAAAGGGGAGTAGAAGCATATTCATGGGAAATGATGCTTCAACGGAGGTGCTTGGAGTGGGTACTTGCAAACTGCTACTGCAATGAGGACACACTCTACTCTTACATGACGTGTTATACGCTCCTGGAGTCCGAAGAAATCTACTTTCTGTTTTAGTTCTTCTTAGTCTTGGCTTTCGCTTTGATTTTGAACATGGTTGTCTTCAGTTTTTTCTGGACAAAGTTTATTATGGCTATGGTTATTTGCTTGACGGATTTATGGTGCTGGACACCGTTAGTAATGCAAGTGAAATAAATGCTATTTATTCTATTGCATCTTCTAGTATAAATGTCCATAATGATAGTATGATTTGGCATGCTAGATTAGGACATATTGGGCAAGATAGAGTCAATCGGTTAGCTCGAGAAAGCCTATTAGGCTCGCTCACTAAGGTTGACTTGCCCACATGTGAGCATTGCTTAGCTAGAAAAGCAACTTGATTGCCAGTTGGAAAAGCAAAGAGAGCCATAGCTCCTTTGCAGCTTATCCATTCTGACATCTGTGGCCCAATGAATGTGACGACAAGGTATGGAGCCTCATATTTCATCACTTTCATAGATGACTACACAAGATATGGTCATGTGTACTTGATATCCCATAGATCGAAAGCATTTGATTGCTTTAGCCGATTTCTAAGGATGGTTGAGAATCGATTAGACAAGAGTGTAAAAGCTCTAAGGACTGATCGTGGTCGTGAGTATCTATCTGAACAGTTTAAACAATTGTGTGATGAAAAGAGTATAGCTAGACAATTGGCTATTCCCTATACTCTTCAACAAAATGGTGTTGTAGAAAGAAGAAATAGAACCCTATTGGATATGGTTAGATCAATGATGGCGCAAGCAAATTTACTGATATCCTATTGGGGAGTTGCTTTGTTGACTGCAACCTATATCTTGAACCGTGTCCCAAGTTAAGTCTGTCACATCGACCCCTTATGAGTTATGGACTGGCGAAAAGCCCAATTTGGGACATTTACGACCATGGGGTTCAGCTGCCTATATACATACCCCTTCTCCAATGTTTGGGAAATTGGGATCCCGAGGGAAGAAATGTATCTTTATTCGATACTGTGAGTCTTCCAAAGGATATGTATTCATTGGAGAGAACCATGAGGGCAGAATAACAAAAATTGAGTCACGGAATGTCATTTTTTTGGAAAATGAGTTTCCAAGCCAAGGAGAGGTTGAAAAGGATTTTCAATTCTATGAGATAGAAAATTTAGATGAAGGTGCAACCAATCGTCCAAATGAAAATTTTGAGGAGACACCTTGACCTCTTAGGGATAGTGGGAGTGACACAATGATTAATTCCATCCCAGTGGAGGATAATCAATTCGAATCTCAACCTCGACGGAGTATCCGAGAGCGAATCCCTCGTCGTCGATATGAGATCGAAGGGGAGGCATTCATGATATCTCCAGTGGACGATGAAGAGTCTAAAATAGTGCAAGAGGCTCTTTCAGGTCCTAAGGCTAAAGATTGGATGAAGGCCATGGAAGAGGAGATGGAGTCGTTAAAAGTAAATCAAGTATGAGACTTGGTTGAACTTCCAACGAACCACAGAGCGATTGGGAACAAATTTGTTCTTAAAATCAAACGCAAAGCGGATGAGACTATAGAACGATATAAGGCATGATTAGTAGCCAAGGGCTACACACAGAAAGAGGGAATTGACTATAAGGCATGATTAGCCATCGTTACACATTTGGACTTAGACTTATACCAAATGGATGTTAAAACCACATTTCTCAATGGAGAACTGGAAGAGGAGATCTATATGGATCAGCCTACTAGTTTCATAGTAGAAGGCCAAGAGCGCGGAGTTTGCAAGCTCAAGCGGTCTATCTATGGTTTGAAACAAGCATCTAGGTAGTGGAATCTCAAGTTTCATCGAGCAATCTGAAAAGATGGGTTTACGATCATAGATGAGGATCACTGTGTGTATATTAAAACATCCTAGGGGGACTTAGTCATATTATCCTTGTATGTGGATGATATTTTATTGGCTAGAAACAACAAAGGCTTGATTTGAGCTACCAAAGGTTGGACGCCATCAAACTTTGAGATGAAAGATGTGGGTGAAGCGAGTTATGTACTTGGGGTGAAAATCCTCAAATATCGCTCAAAGAGACTTCTGTGTCTATCTCAAGAGTCTTACATTAAGAGGGTGTTAGAGTGATTCAATATGCAAAACTGTAAACCCACATACACTCCTATTGAGAGGAATGTCAGCCTTAAAAGTGATATGGGTCCCAATACTCCACAAGAGAAAGAGAAAATGTTCAGAATTCCTTATTCTAGTGCTGTTGGGAGTCTGATGTATGCTATGATGTGTTCTAGACCCAACATATGCTACATTGTAGAGCTAGTAAGCCGGTTTCAGTCAAATCCCGGGCTTGAGCATTGGAAAGTAGTCAAGAGGGTACTTAGGTACCTGAGAGGAACAAAGGATTATACCCTATGCTATCAAGGAAATGATTTGCGGCTGGTCGGCTTCACCGATGCTGATTGGGGAGGTGACCTGGGTATGCTTTTTTGCTCAACGGGGGAGCAATCTCATGGAGCAGCAAGAAGCAATCTTGCATCACCTTATCAATGATGGAGGCTGAGTACATAACATGTTTCTCAGCGATTCAGGAAGCTGTATGGTTGAGGTGATTCTTGCAGCACTTGATAGTTGTCAAATATGCCTCAGAGTCTGTCACAGTGTTTTGTGACAGTATGGTTGCATTAGCTTATGCTAAGGATCCCAAGTACCATGGAAAGACCAAACATGTACAACTGAAGTATCATTATGTTTGAGATATGCTTGCACAAAGAGAGGTGGTCTTGAATCACATTTCTACGGGTGATATGGTTGCTGATCCACTTATCGAGGCTATAGCCAGGGATTCTTTTAATGCACATGTAAACTCCCTCGGCTTACGCAGAATATGATTTCATTTGTTGATCGACCATTATGTTTTTAAACTCATTGTACTTTGCCTTTTATTAATTTGATTATGTAGTTAATCATCTAATTATGGCATTGTTTTTGAGTTACAACTAGTAGAATATTAAAGCATGTAGATAGGACAGCGTCCTGAGCGCTGTAGAGCATGCATAGTTCGAACTAAGATCGCCTGAGTTGAAGCTAAGATGAGATTCTTTTATTAAATAATCGACATGGAAAGATCCCCACCTTTCCTGAGCATATTAGTTAAAGCCAGGTGTAAAATCTTAATCTAGCGCTGATATGAGAGCGAGCGGATAGAGATTTTAAGTTTGGCGCCTGAGAGAGATTGGCAACAAGACTAAGACATGTATGGGGTTTATTTAGAGAGTAGACATGCATTTTTGACTCAGTTGAGCAAGACTTACTCCACCATGTGCTAAGCGACTATTAAGAAGTAAAGAATGGATCCCTGTTTCTTTAATGTGTGAATCTTAAAGAACGTCATAACGTTCTCTCCAATTATGCCCTTTGTGACTTTTTGACTATGTCATGAAGTGATGAGTCGATGATCGCTACTTTGGTGTGTTACCTATGGCCATGATAGATTCGGTCTAATAGGACACCGCTGGGAAAACGAATTGGCTCTGATCTAAATGGTATGAGGGTGAAAGAAAAGGCAGTTTGTGGAATACACTAGTTATTTGTGTTTACCGGCCAGATAATTGTGTTATTTTGGACATAATTGTGAATAGATATAATTGAAGTAGGGGATAAGCAAGGTACTCTGTGAGGGATTGCGTAATGCTTGTTCTGTGTATCCAAAACAGTGCTTGGGGTGTAACATAGTACACTATTTTTGTTTGCATGGTTATGGTAAACTACTCCATTGTGGCGTTAACCGGTTTCTACTTTGGTAATGCCATAATTAGTGTGCTGAGGTCGCATGGTTCATCTGCCCGTATGAACTTCTGTTGGAATTGCTATATGTGCTAGGATCAGTCTCTATCAAGTCCAGCCCATCATGTGCGAGTGGGAGTATGTTGGACTTATTCGATTGGGCCACCCAAGATGGCTTGACTCGGATCAAGATCTGAATTAGTTTGAACCGATTCAGTACCCATCCAATATATCCTTAACTAAGTGGTTGTTATGGACAATGATGGATTTGAATTAAAAAAGGATTTAGTTCTATCTAGAGGTCTGTAAATACCTATGAGAAGGGAATCTAAAGAGACGAACGCCAGAAAGAAGTCAGCAGTGTTCCAGACAAGAAGAAGGGTTTTTAAACCCATGGATAGTAGGGGCTTTCCATCTACGTGATTGCTCCTCGACCGAAGCAGATCAAAAGCTCGTGAGATACAAGCTCAAGCGATCCTCAAGTAAGTACAAGATCTTTCCGCATGTCATCCTTAGATGACATGATCTTGTATACCAGTTCCGCATGACATGATCATCTACACGAGATCTTACAGGAAGCTATATCAAACGGACAGGGATATTTCCTTTGGGAGTAAGAATTCGTTGATCGGTTATCGAGTAACAAGCATCAATCATGCTCATTCTTTTGGAGATATGAAAGGAACCAAATGTATTGTTGCTTTTCCTTGAGGGGATACTGTTCATGTGGTTCCAAGATTTGTTTGACTGTTCACAAATGAAGGAGGAAGCAAACCTAAATTTCCTAATAGGATTCATATCCGGCTTTATATATGAGCTTTGGATGAAAAATGACTTTTGCACAACTTCATATTGGGGGTTGTGTTCAAACAAACCTATGTGGTGTGGTTGTTCAGGTGGCCTAATAAAATGACATTTTTACCCTCATGTGAATAATCGAATATGAATACATGTTTTTGTCATGAATGCTGATCTTAACACAAACCCACGGAAGAATTTGCCAAATTGGACCTCCAATGTCCACATTTGGTAGATTGAGACCCCCCCACTAATTTTTTGCAACAGAGGACCCGAAACCATATAAATACCGATTTTACCCCTCCATTCCCATGCCATGGATGACCATGCCAACATGCATCCTGTTTCTCCTCATCATAAACACATTTAATGCATCTTCTATTTTCGGTTAAAAAAAGAAAAAACCTCTCGTCAAAATTAAATAAGACGGGATGTGTCTTCTTCCCGAAGCCTCTTCCTCCCTCCCGCCGGTTATGGTTCCTCCCGCCATCTTCTCTTTTCCCTCTCCACTGCCTCCTCTTCTCTTCTCCCTTTCCACCCTTCTCTTTTATTCTTTTATCTCTCCTCCCTTTCCACTGCCTCCTATTGTCTACCTTCAGAACTTATCATCTTTTGGATCACTTTTGGAGGAGAAGGCTAGGGTTTTGAAGATGGACATCTTTCCTCGGGGATCGACGGTTTCTTTCCCAACACCTATGGATCTTTCCCAGAAGATCCGTAACTAATTCTTAAACTTAGGGATATCATGAAACCCTAGGGTAACTTTTGATTTTCTTTTGTTTGATTCTTGTAAACTTCTTCTCAACATTATCTCATAAATATGGTTTTAATGATTAGAGATTTGAGGGAACATAGTTCCTATGAAGTATTTTCAGATGTATAAGCTTTCTGTGATTGTTTATACAGATTTATGATATGGTTTTCATGTGATTTATGGTTTGCTTTTGAGATAGGCTATGCTATACTAGGATAGGTTGTGCCAAGGTCATTAGGAGTAGTATAACTTAAAGTAATCGTAGGATCGAAGACAACCTATACCAAGAAAGATAGGCTATGCCGTTAGGAACAGAAATCTTATTTTAGGGATTCATGTGAGCTTGTAGTTGCATGGTCTATAATGTTGAGAGAAGTGAGCAAGAGGATAACTAGAGAAGATTGAAGGTGAAGCTAGGGTGGATTGAGTAATCCCTAGGTAATTCATAACTTGTTTCAAATCCCGATCACTTTACTTGCTTTCTTAGGTAATTATTAGATAATTTTACATTCAATTCTGATTACTCCACGTAGGATTCGAGTTTTGAGCATTGATTTCAGTTTCCAATGTTTTTCCAGTGGATCGACTCCCAACTTCACCACTAGTCTACCCTGTAGGATAGTGATAGAATAAGGATTATATTTTTGATTGAAGATTGTTGCGCTTTAACGACATGTTTTGTGAACAATCAATTTTTGGCGGCGTTGCCGGGGATTTTGATGGTTAATTAATTGATTTTCTCTTAGCTCGTTTTCTTTGCTTAGTTAAGTTTTTATCTTTCCTATTTTTCCCTTTCTATAGTTTAACTTTTTAGGAATTTTCTGACAATGTTTTAGAATTTTTGCAACATGAGAACGGATTGTTTGAAGAAAACCAACTTGCCAGCCGCCTGGAGCGACCAGTCGGACTTGAATCCGATCGGTCGAACTGCGCCATCTGCGTTGAATTGAACTTTGAGTGAAGGAGCCTGTGGCATGGAGCGACAAATTGGAACTAAAACCGACCGGTCGTTACTGCGCAGACAGGTAAGTATTTTTTTTTCAAAACTTTTCATTTCTATTGTTATTTTTTGGGTTTTGTCCTCTCCTCCGAATGTTCTGTTTTCTTTTTCTCTTTTTATGTGATCTTGCATGCAAGGCAAACGATCCCTAAATATCTCGCTAGAAGCTTTGAATCTAGAAATAGATATCACACTCCGAAAAGCCAGAGTTGTAGGTCAAAAATCTTTGAGTAATTATCAGAAAGCTTTGAATAACTTGCAATCTATTCACGAGACCTTTGTCACTATGGCTAAGAAAGAGGGAACTGTCATCGACCCTAATGCTAATTTTAGAAGGGGAGGTAATAATAATAACAATGGGGGGGTACAATGTGTTGCTTTGAGAAATCACTTCTTGCCCACTGCCTACACTTACACTCCTTCCATTGATCCTCATGCAATCACAATCTCACACTATGAGATTAGACCCCAAATGATTCAAATGTTACCCCACTTTCATGGGTTAAGTAATGAGGACCCATATGAGCACATTCATAATTTTATCGATACTATCACTACACTAAAATTGGAGAACTTTAATGATGATGCCTTTAAGTTAAAACTTTTCCCCTTCTCTTTGAAAGATAAAGCTAAACATTGGCTTCATTGTTTATCTCCACGCTCAATCACAACTTGGGACCAACTTCAAAAGGCATTTTTAAGGAAATTCTTTCCCATAATTAAAACTGAGAAATTTTGGACTGAAATCCTTACCTTTGTTCAATATGATGATGAGTCTTTCCATGATGTCAGGGATAGATTTAAAGACCTTTTAAGAAAATGCCATCATCATGATATTGATAAGTGGGAGTTAACTCATAAGTTTTACAGATGCCTTAATGAAAGATGTAAAACTAGGGTTGAAGCTTGTTGTGGGGGTATTCCTTTAGACAAAGATGATGATGAGCTATGAAACCTTTATGAACAAATTTCCATTGATTCTCAACAACAATACACAAACCCTAGAAGTCGGCCTACACCTAAAGGAACCTTTGAACTTTCTAGATTTGATGCCCTTACTACACAAATAGCCCTCCTTAATAAAAGGTTTGATAATCTGGAAATGAGGCAAGCCGCTGACCCTCCACTGTTCCAAAATCAACCTCAAATATGTACACTACGCTATAGCCTTGAACATCACATCACTGACTGTCTATTGGCCCCATCATTCCCTGAATACATTCAGGAGCAAGCAAACGCGACATAATATTTCACCAAACCTGAGAATAATCAGTATTCAAACACATATAATCCAGGTTGGCGAAATCATCCCAACTTTAATTGGAAACCACCCAAACAGTCTAATACTTTCCAAAGGCAGAGGAGTTTCTCCAGTGTCCCGACTAATAGATACCCATCTATACCTCCTGCAAATCCAAACCAAAGTTGCTCTACACAATACCAACAAACTGCACCTTCAGAAGCACCCTCTGACTCAGCTTTGGACACAATCATAAGTATACTTGCCAACATGAATGCTAACATCAATGCTAGTATAAATAACAGCAATGCTAGCATGAATGCAAACATGGTTGAGCTTAAGACTGAGCTTAGGAGCGAAATTGCTTTGATAAGAACTGATGTTAATTCGCATGCTCAATCTATATCCAAAATAGAGACACAACTGAGACAACTAGCTAACACAATGTCTAAATGGAGGATGGTCGTTTACCTAGTCAACCCTTGACCAATCCTAGGGCCATGCAGCACATTGACAATCAAAACTTTAAAAGTGCACAAGTTGTAGTAACTCGCGGTAGCAGGGTTATCAGAGTGGCAGTGGCAGGCATTAGAGACAGTGGGCTAGTTGGAGCTCGAGTTTGAAAATCAGGGTTCCAGCAGTTTCCTCTACACCGTGCAGAGTATGCCAGCGGTTCTAGCCAATGTGATAGAGACACAACGCAGTGATGCAGAGCGTGAGGAGTTGCGCACATCGGCATGCACGGAGGGCGCAGACGGGGACTGGACAATGGAAGGTCCAACGGGGGGGGGGGTGGATTGGACTCTTTTGAAGAAATACAATAGTTGAAAACCACGATAAAATACTAGAAGACTAGTATGCTTGTTTAGATATGAAAGCAATAAATAAAGCATATAATGAAGAATAAGAGAGAGAGTTAGGAGACTTGCACCAGATTTTATAGTAGTTCGGCCAATCTTGCCTATGTCCACTTCACTCAAGGTCTTCCTTGAGGTTCCACTACTTGTAATTGTCCCTTACAAGTTTTCCCACCAAGCTTCCGGGTGCTTGACAACCTTACAAATCCTCCAACAACTGCTGGAGCTCCCCCTCAAGCTTTCGGGTGCTTAAGAACCTTACAAATCACTCCAAGCAACTCTTGGAGATTTCTTATAAAGTCTACTTCACAACTTGAAGTAGGTTTATAAAGATTTAAGCTCTCAAAAGAAGACTAAAACTTGTTATAATGTAAACTAATATCTCCGTTAGTATTACACCAAGTTTCCTGGGTCTACCCATATATACTTGAGCTTTAAGACCTCAAAAAGCAGCTCCCAACGGCCACTTTGCATTTCTGCAACGGCTCTTTAACGGCTAGTTTTCTGACTAGCGATCGACCGTCGCATCGTCCGCCACATCGTCCGTCACATTTTTCTTGAGCCGTGATTGATCCACCTATCGACCTTCAAGCTTCATGGTCGACCGTCACATCGTTCGTGAGGCTCTGTGAGGAAAAACACTTTCCAGGGTCGATGCCACGTTCGACCGTCGCTTCTCCTCAATAGGTTACATATCCCACGGTCGATCGGTCCATCGACCGTCACTTTCCATGGTGATCTCTTCATTGCCCGCGGTCGATCCCACGGTCGACCGCTGCATCGTCCGTGGACCATAAAATCTCTCAAATATGAAAGTTAAAGCTTGTTTTCAACATATATTTTATCACATATATATTTTAACATTTAGGAACATATTGGCATCATCAAAATATCATCAAAAACACCATTTGGACTAACAAGTATCGTCAGACGGAGGGCTACGATTCGGAGGCAGAGTAGCGGTTCCGGCAGATCAAGTTCTACGAGACGACGTCCTACGAGAGTTTCATCACTCTCGTTTTGCAGTTCACCCCGGGGGTACCAAGATGTACCAGGACCTGCGGCGACAGTTCTGGTGGTGCAGGATGAAGAGGGCAGTGACGGAGTTCGTATCGCACTGTCTTACCTGTCAGAAGGTCAAGGCAGATCACCAGCGAACTCCAGGGTTACTTCAGCCCCTTCCACTAGCTGAGTGGAAGGGGTAGCACATCACGATCGACTTTGTGACAGGGCTACCGAGATCTCATAGGGGGAATGACTTGATTTGGGTCATCGTTGATCGATTGACCAAATCGGCGCACTTCTTACCTATACGGACGACAGACTCGACAGACAGGTTGGGTAGTTTGTACGTCAGAGAGGTGGTCAGACTACACGGAGTTTTAGTGTCTATAGTGTCAGACCGAGACCCCAGGTTCACCAGCAAGTTCTAGCGAGGCTTTCAGGAGGTAGTTGGCACACTCCTCACCTTCAATACGGCTTTTCATTCGCAGACAAAAGGGCAGTCAGAGCGGACGATCCAGATCATAGAGGACATGCTGTGTCACAGCCCGGCCCAGAAAACCCATCCCGGACCGGGACACGAGGGGGAAACCTACATCTACTGACAACCAACAGCGGAGACAGTTACAATAAACAAAAGACGGAAGTAAAGTTAACACTAACTATAATAAAACATTAAAATACATCAGAGTTATACAAAGTTTACAACATTTACAATTTAACAAAAAGAAATATACATCTTCAGGGGTCTCCGCGAAGACATAGACAAAGTCGTCCTGGCCCTCAAACATGATCGGCTGGCGACGCGCTGCTGCAGGACGAACACCGGGGGCCCACAGGAGAAGCGCTGGTACCTGCACCTGCAACAATACGGTCCAGGTAGGAATGAGCCAAATCTCAGCAGGGTTCTACTCTACGACTCTCACAAGGAAAGGCGACACCAACCGTACTGACTCTGTGCCAAGAACCGAGGCTTGCCAAGGATCCCATAAATCCCGTCAATATCCCGAAGGGCACATGTCCAAAGTACGTCCTCCGATGGCCACTGCTCAAGGGTAGTCCACCTCCGACAATCCATGACACAGGGTGGACATGACGCTACCCATAGGACATCCCTCTCCAAGCAGAATCTCCACACTTGGCGGAACGACCGAGGTTACGACAACCATCTCCCAGCACTCAAAGCACAGAGTCAACACACTCCTAAACTCCAGATCAAAGGCTAAGTCCAAATCGGGAACTCACCCGTCCCATCGTTACCCCCTAAAGATTCCTACCCATGCAGACCTCTCCCGTCCCAACAGGGAGGACCTCAGCCCATGTAGGACACCCGTCCCCATGCTGAAATGCCAAGCAGGACAACCTATAACGGGGTAACGTTGACCACAACTTAGCATTTGATACTGGAGTACTAGGGACAACTCCAACCCACGATTAGCCTATCATGCCTATAATGCGCAAAGCAACAGACAAATAATAAAGAAAGCAGTAAGCAGGCATCAAGCAGGGGCACACCTTCGGCCCATTTATATTAAACACCCCGAGGGTCATGACTCCCTCGGTTCACCACAAAGCAGTAAAGGCACACAGGTAATCATAAGCAGTAAGGGCATACATTCAGCCCATTTATTCTACACAATCCCGGGAGTCACCACTCTCCCGGTTCAACCACAAAGCTGTAAACACTCAACAGTTACTAATTATACTACTAAACATGTCAGAAAGCCGGACACAAAACCAACATAGCAAGCCCCGCGGGCAAAACCGCTAAAGTCGCATGTATACGGAGCCCCGCGAGCAAAACCGCTAAAATCGCATGTATACAGAGCCCCGCGGGCAAAACCGCCTCAAACAGGCATTCTGGCACAGATCGGATCGATCCAACCAGCACTTGGATCGATCCAAGTCACCCCTGGATCGATCCGGCTAGGGAAAAACAGAGAGACCATCCACTGCCGATCGATCCAGATCGGCCTGCGTCGACGGCGCTCTAGGCCGGAAAACGATGCCAAACCCCACTAAACTTGGTGGGCTGGTAGCCAAGAGGATCAATAAGCTACTCAAGGCTTCAAAACCGGAAAACATCAACGAGACAAGGAAAACCAATGAAAACAAAGCCGGATTCAAGCCTTCTAACCAAGCCGGAGTCTTAAGTAGGAACCCTACCTCCACAGCGCAGCTTCAACCCACGAAGCTAAGCCTAGGATCTTCCCTACGCCGCCACGGTCCCAACGAGCCTCCAAGCTCCAGAAACGGTGGCCGGAGGAGGGAGAACGGTGACGAGGAAGGTTCAACCGGCAAAGGGGAAGAAGCAGAGCTCACGCGCGGAAGAGGGGAGAGGAAGGGAAAGAGAGGGGAAGCAGGATAAGACCGGGGAAAAGAGGAGAAGGGGGAAGGAAAGTCTTCCCTCCCCTGACAGGGGAGGTGATGGCCACCGTGGCCGTCTCGTCGAACTCCACCGACAAGACTCTCACTCGGGGCGGGTGAGATCGATCCGCAAGGCTTGTCGGATAGATCCGGCTAGCCAGGCCAGATCGATCCGCCCAAGAGATGCGATCGATCCAGCTTCCTGGCATTGAACGATCGATCCTTCTAGCAAGGAAGGATCGATCCCTCTTTCACAGGAAGCTAGACTTGAGTTAAAACTTAAACCCAAGCCCGGATCTTTCGATCCCGGGTCCACCTAGCCATTCTACTCAAACACAAACACCAAAACAATGCCTGTGTGTGCACACGCGAGTGTGAAACAAACCAACAAGGCGCAATTTGACCAAATTGCCCTTGCGGTCAACAACGAGCCACAGGAATAGAGGAACGGGTCCTCACTTGCTGAGAGCATTTGTCCTCGATGCCGGAGGCAGCTAGGAGGAGCACGTTCCCTTGGTGGAGTTTGGCTACAACAACAGCTACTAGTTCAATCTTGGAGTAGCACCTTTTGAGGCATTCTATGGTAGGCCGTGTCGTTCCTAAGTGTCGAGCGAGGTGAACCGGAACCTAAATAAATGCGGAATAATTTTGGTCAGGGTTCCCTCTAGCTTACTGGTCTCCCTAAACATTTCATAAACACCCTTATTTAACAATAAATCCAAACCTCAACAATAAAACAAAGATATATTCCAATCCTCAAAAGGATTTACATTCATATATATCATACTCCCGTAGGAGACTAACTATAACGAAAAGGGTATAGATGATGATCACCACTTCTCAGGCACCGCCAAACGCCGCCGCGCCACCAAACACCTGCCCGGTAGGGGCTATTGAGCTTAGTGCTCACTCTTACTCGCACTGCATTTTGCAGGTGCAGGCGTTAGCTCTTGTGCTAGATAGAGGTTGGAGAGGCACCACTCACCGGTCCAGACATCGTCAGACAGTCATTAGAGAGGCTAGTGCAGATCATGCAGAGACTTCTGACAGCTTAGAGCCGGTAGAAGAGTTATTGATCGCTCGCAAACATCGTCGTTAAGCGGTGCTAACCTCAATCAAATCTTAAATTTATATCATTATTCAATCACTAATACTACTAACTAGACTAGTGGTGAAATCCGGAGTCGAACCACATGAAATTTCCAGGAAAAATCAAAATCAGTTTTCAAAACTCTAGATCTAAGCTAACAAATTCAATGATAGATTGATCTAGTTGAAACTATCTAAAAAAGCAAAAGGAAATATTAAGGTTTTAATCAAATGGAAAAGATGTCTTAGGAAATACACAATCCTCCCTAGTTTCACGCTTAATACTCCTTAGTTATCATCTGGATCACTTCTCTAAGCATTATTGATCGTATGGCTACAAGCTCACATGAATCCCTAAAAGAAAGTTTTTTGTTTACTAAGGCATAATCTATCTTTGTTTGGCATAAATCATCTTCGGTCCGACAATTACCTTAAGTTATTCTACTCCTAATGACCTTAGTATGACTTATCTTCACGTAGCATAGATTATCTCATAGGCAAATCACAAATCACATGAAAACTATCTCATGAATCTTTACAATCAAGTACAACCATCATGTAGGACTAAGAATACGTCAATGGAACTTTGTTCCTTCAACTCTATAATCATTAAAATCATATTCATGAGATTATACATAGAGAAGTTCACAAAAATCCAACTAAGAAAGATCAAAAGCTACACTAGGGTTTCATGGTATTCCTAAGAACAATAAATCTAGCTACTCATCTCTTGGAAATCATCAATCGGTGTAGAAGATGAAACCATTGATCCCAGTGAAAAAATCATCGTCTTCAAAACCCTAGCCTTCTCCTCCAAAAGTGGTTCAAAAGATCATAATTTTTGATTGGAATAACCCCTTTTTGTATTAGAAACCCTTCATTCCGGAATTAGGAGTTATAATTGAACTTAAGCTCTAATTTTCTGAAATTCTGTGTTGATGATGTCATCTGAGCGACCGATCGGACTCAAAACCGATCCATCGCTCCAGTCGGTTTGACTCGGTCTCTACTGCCACGTCATTAATTAATTTCAGCCTTTCTCAAATTTCAGCTTTCATAGATCCAACTTTGCTTCAACACTGGCGCCAATCAATATAGAATCTGACAAAGTTTTTAACATGAAAGTTGTAGGACTTCAAGTCCTCTTTCGGATACCAGAATTTCAGAATATTTTGAGTTCAGTAGAAGTTCTGCTGAGTTATTTCCAAACAGTCGACGAAGCAGTCTTTTTGCAGAATTTACTGATTTTTGGCCGAATTTTTTGCATTTCTTCTCAAATCCTACTTAAACCTGAAATAAAATAATAGGATATCAAATACATCTATTCTTAGTCTAATAAAGGTAATTTAGGGGGGTTTAATTGTGCATAATTCATGTCTCATCAATTATGTAGATCAGAGGCGGCGACCGTTAGAGTTTGCAGTCGGCGTTGGAGTGTTCCTGCGAGCATCGCCGTATAGAGGGTCAGTCAGATTTGGCAAAGGAGGTTCATCGGGCCATTTGAGATCCTAGAGAGGATTTGCGAGGTAGCTTACCGCCTGGATCTTTCTCAGCACATGTCAGCTGAGCATCCGACATTCCCTGTGTCGATGTTGAGGAAGTATCACCCGGACCATCTCATGTCATCAGGGTGGATGACATTGAGCTTGAAGCAGACACGACATTCATTGAGTAGCCAATTCGAGTACTTGACCGAAGGGACCAGGTCTTGCGGGGCAAGACGATTCCCTTAGTCAAGGTACTGTGGAGAGATAGAGGCATCGAGGAGATGACTTGGGAGCGCGAGGCACACATGCGGCAGGAGTTTCCGCATTTGTTTTCTTCTCTACATCCTTGACTGCATCATCTATAGGTACACCGGCCTTTTGGTCACCTTCATCCGCGCCCTCAGTAATAGTGGGCTCTACCTCCATTGCCCTCGTATTATCCGCGGAAACTCATATCGTCCGCGGCCTCTGCCCCCTACGGGCACTGCCTCCACGGCGTCTGCATCCACAGGCTTCACCACCTCTTCCCTCGCCTCCTCTTCCATGGCGGTCATACTTGACAACTCACTAACCGTGCTCATGATAATGTCAGTGGTGGCCACTTGGTGTGCTTCTGTAGCCGAAGATCGTCTTGTTGAGCCCCTTCACCTCTTGCATGTTGCCACCTTAGTCTTCTTCGACCGCATGGCATATGGGGGACTGAATTTCTGGTGCGACACTCTCACTAAATCTATGGCCGCATGTTTGGGCTGATGCGTGTCCTCCACGGCGTCTTGGCATGGGTGCCCCATGAAGCTCCTCCTCCACTTGGTGATTAAGGTAGAGAATATATCCCCGATGAATGGTTCTTGGGGTTGTTATGCCTCCATGTTTGATTTTCTCTTTAAGGCTGCAATTTCCTTTTCTGCACTTTCTAGCTTGGCATTTTCCGTGGCCAGCTACCCCCCAAACCTGTTCACTAAGATATTCAGGCGTCGGATTTCCTCAGATCTTTCGAGATCCCGGCGTGTAATTTTGAGGAACTCTGACTTTACCTGTATTCCAAACTAAACACCACAAAGTTACTAAACATGTACGTGTATTAGTAGTAACAAAGGAAAAAACGCATAGAAGGAAACACGTCACTGAGCATACAATAAAACGCATAAAGTAAATACACATAAAGAACACGCGTATAAACAACGAGACGCGTATAAACATCAATAAAGCGCGTATTGTGAGGACCCATACCTCCAACCTGGTCCGACCACGTTAGGTCGAGGGTCTGGGTTTGTGGTTTGGCTCGGTTGGCCTTGGGATGCGATCGGTTGATCGCATCGTTGTTTTTGACCCCAATGGTATTTTGGTAAATATGCTCCCTGGTGGTCAGTTTCACACCCGCGTTGCACACATGGCCTTTGATTGATGTATGTATTTGATTAGAACCTTAAGAGCGCGTCCGATCGGAAGATCGGAGCTCGATCGGGAGAGATCGAATCGGACGGCTGTGATCGATTCCAGCTTTCTATTTAAGCTCCTTCTTTCTCTTTCTTTCCTTCTTTTCCTTCTCCTGCCGTTCTCTTTCTTCTCTCTCCCTCCTGCGGCTGAGTTAGGGCCTGGAGGCGCGGCTTTCGAGGAGCGGATTCCGACGATCGGAGTTGGGGGATGCGTGGAGGAGCTGCCCTATCTCATTAAGTAGGTGTTTCTACCTCGATCTTAGGATCGGGTTCTCCTAGGATAGGTTTAATGCTTTTTTTGCTGTAGGAGTACTTGTTAGAATGCTATGTAGCTCATTGTGCATGTAATGTGAATGATTTGAAGTACTTCTATCTCGCGATTTCCGTATTCCAACGGTTGGTTTCCGTATTATCGCCGTTTTGTCGGTTTTCGCCCGTTTTGACCTAGATAGGAGATTTAACCATCAAAAACGTGATTTCTTTATACCATTAGTTTCCCCATCGTTAATTACAATTGCTTGCAAAATTTCATCAACTTGCAACTTGATTTGATCCTTGAAATCCAAAGAATTAGATTTCCGGCAGTGTTCTGATGAACTGTGCCTAAGGCTCGACGGTCGATCGGTGCATCGACCGTCAAGTATTGATTTGCTCTTTCTGGGCCTGACGGTCGACCGGTGGATCGACCATCGCATCGTCCGTCAGGCACTGTCGGGATTTTGGACTCCCACGGTCGATGGATCGATCGACCGCGGGCTCTCTCCCTTTTTCATCCCGCCTCACGGTCGACCGGTGGATCGACCGTCGCATCGTCCGTGAGGCTCTGTCCCTTTTGGGGCTTCCCAGGGTCGATGGGTGGATCGACTGTCGCCCTTGGGGTTTTTCTCGTTTCGATCCCACGGTCGACCGCCGGATCGACCGTGACATCGACCGTGGTCTCACGGTCGACTGTCGGATCGACAGTCGCATCGACCGTGGGCCCTTGAGCTGTGTTTTCTGGTTTTTCTTGGATGGCTTTCTCTTGGGTTTGATAGCTAAACATGTTGGGAGGTTGGTATGAGGTTTTCATGAAGTTTTCAAGGGATTTCCATTGAGATTAAGGATTGAATCGCATGTTGATTTCCTTTGAGTAAATTGATGATGCGGCTTGCTTTTAAATACATGTGTGGTTGGTATTTAATTGCTTAATTGTTTGCTTAACCATTATCTAGCTATGAGTGCTAGTTAATGAGGAACTGTGGAACCTTAGCCTATTGCCGGCGAGTGCCGAGGGCTATTGTATAAATGTGGCCAGTTACCTGCGGGTAACTGTGGAACCTTAGTCTGTCAGATGCAAGAGAGCACTGAAGACTATTGTATATTTGTATTCATAGCTTTGTTCCAATCTTTGCTTGGTTAGTCTAGACTATCTGTATTTGAGGCCTTTGCTATGCTTACCCTTTGGCTAGCTGTAGGCTATGCCTAGCCATGTCTGATTAATGACATCTTGTTGCATGCTTATATCTTGTTATCTGTGCCTGAGCATTGCATGCATCTTGTTTGCATTAGAGGCATATGAGGTTAGGCGAGCGATGGGTTGATCGCCGATCCGAGGCTCTCGGGTAGCTCAGATCTAGCCTTAGGACCGTGGCTAGGTAGTCAGGAGTAGGATGTGATCTTGTATCATCGAATCTCTTGTTGTTGAGGATTTTGCGATAGCTGGCTTTGATCAGTGTTTGAGGTTTAGAGGTCGTGTTGGTCTCCCAAGGCCAAGGGCTAAGGATGGTTGTCAGTGCCCCTGACATGGTCCCCAGGCAGTGGCTTCTTGCTGGTTAAGGGTGATCCTACTGGTTCTGGTTCTCTGATTCCTCCCAGTGTGTTTGGTTGATGTATCCTAGCGTGGTCGGTTGAGAAGAGTAGGATCCGTGGGGTAGTCGGCAGGGGTTGTGGAACCCCGTGGCAGTCCTTAGACTTGAGCGGGGAGACAACACTGTTGTTATTTTCCTCCTTTCAGTGTGCCGTAGAGTAGAACCCTACTGAGCTTATCGCTCACTCCTACCCGGGCTGCGTTTGCAGGTGCAGACGCCAATTTTTTTTCAGTAGAGCCGGCGAGATCAGTTTTTGGAGGCGCGACTACATCCAGAGGTGCTTGAAGTTGCTGGAGGACGACTGTTGTACTTTTGTAGATTTTGTAAATTATGTACATATTTGAGAACTTTTGGGATTATTTGTATAATATTTTTCCTTGGAGAATTTTGTATCTAATGTTGAATAGTACAACTTGATGAATATATGAATTGAATTACTGTTTCACCTCTGGAATATAAATTGTATAAGTTTATCCGTCTTTTCCGCTTCGTATCGCGCCAGTTGGAGATGAATAGTGTAGGTTTCCCGTCACGCCTCAGCTCGGATGGGTTTTCTGGGTCGGGGTGTGACACGTATAATCAAACAAGATAAATAAACAAGACATGTAAGTACTACGTGTGAGAACCTGCCCCTCTACCCCTGTGGCTCGTTGTAGACTGCAAGGGCAATTTGGTAAATTGTGCCTTGTTGGTTTGTTTCACACCCGCGTGTGCACACACTGACCTTGTTTGGTCTTAATGTTTGCTTAGAATGGTTACGTGGACCCGGGATCAAAAGATCCGAGCTTGGGCTTGTGTTTAGCCTAAGTTTGCCTTTCTAGGCAAAGTAGATCGATCTTCTTTGCTAAGGAGATCGATCGTCCTTTTTCAGGGGATCGATCTTCTTTGGGAAGAGATCGATCCCTCTGTGCCAAAAAGTCCTAGCGGTGACTCTTGCGAGGATGGCCGCCGTTGGCCGTCGCTCTCACTTGTCAGAGGGAGAGAGGACTTTCCCTCCTCTCCTCCCCCTTTTCCCCTCCTTCCCCGGCTTTCCCCTTCCCTTTTCCTTCCTCTTCTTCCCCTTCTCCTTCTCTTCTTCTTCCTTCTTCTTTCTTCTTCTTCCGCGGTTCTGTTTTTCCCCTGTTTCCGGCGAGCTTCTTCTTCTCCGTTCTTCCTCCTCCGGCCACCGCTTTGGGTGCTTGAAGGCTCGTTGGATCCGTGGCGATGTGAGGAAGATCCCTGGTGTGGTTTGGAGATTTCTTGGTGACTAGTTTGCGGGGAATCAACCGAGGAGTGCGTTTCCGGTAGGTTTCCTACCTACGAGAGTTGTTTAATGGGTTTCTCTAAATCTAGCCGGTAGATCTTGTAGTTCTTTGTGTTGTTGGTTTTCTCTTGCTTAGTATAATTTCTGTTATAGGTTTCATAAGATTTGATTGAGATATTATTAGGATTTAAGCATGTTTAATCTCGGATTTTCCGGTTTCTGCTGTTCTTGAAGAACAGCCGGTTTGCGGCGAGTTTTTCGATGAGTACGTGCATGTTCTTGGGTTGTGATGAACATAAGAGTTGTAGATCTTTGAATCTACTCTCAAACTCAACTAATGTCATAATATTTTGATTTTTCTACAATTTGTTATGAATTTATTACTGGAGGGCTGCGTTGCAGCAAGTAATTGGTAAGTTAGTTTGATTAGCGGTTTTCATTAGTGTTTTCTCGTTAATCTAGCCGTTGGATGTTTCTGGATTTTGGATATGTTGATCCCGGCATGTTGATCTACTGGATTAGAAGTTGAAGCTCGAATCCGACATCATTTGGATGTCGAATCGATGGGGTCAATTAGCTCTAGGTAGAGAATGTTTTGGTGTTTTAAATAATATTATATGTTCGAAACATATAATATTATATTTTACTGTTCATCATCGTTTTTGGGGTTGCTTCCCTGATAAGTGCATGAAAGTGCACTCTAAATAGCCTTATAACCATCTCAATTGCTAGATTATTATCTTTAATCAACATCTTTATTCCTATTTTTATATCTATATGTTGCTTCACATAGTTGTTTGGAAAATGCAGGAAAAAGGAGAAAAGAAGCTGAAAAGAGTGCATGGATCAACTTTAAAGATTTATCTATACCTGCTCATGAAGAACCAGAGGATGTGCCATACATGGTTGGAAAGCTCTTGAAGTCTAGATTCTGGAGAATTTTACGGTTCGTGATTCCGAGTTTTCTAGAGGAAGTTACGGCAATTTCAGTACCGATGCGCAGTCTGAATGGCAGAAAGGGAAATAAGCTGGAAGTCCGAGCGAAGGTCCGATCGATCGGACCACGCAAAAACGTGACAGAACATGTGTTTTTCAGCCACAACACATCCGATCGATCCCTCCATCGCTCTTATGGGGTCCGATCGATCCGACACCAATAATTCGATCGATCGGACTGGGAAAAGTCAATAACAGTAGATTTTTACTCAACCGATCGATCCAACACTCATAATTCGATCGATCGGACTTGGGAATTAAAGGGTGACAGAACGTATGCTTTTTAGAGGAACACAATTCGATCGATCGGACCATCGATCGAACTCGGGAAGAGCCAGAGATGAAGAATCTTTACGAAGTCGATCGATCCGACTCCCTTAGTCCGATCGATCGGGCTCGGGCGTAAATAGAAGTGGGAGATCTCAATGAGACCGATCGATCCAAC
This sequence comes from Narthecium ossifragum, assembly GCA_963920575.1. Classification (NCBI taxonomy): domain Eukaryota; kingdom Viridiplantae; phylum Streptophyta; class Magnoliopsida; order Dioscoreales; family Nartheciaceae; genus Narthecium; species Narthecium ossifragum. Next base: position 14,176,870 of record OY986973.1, read on the forward strand.
ATTCCGAGGAGGATCGATCGGACGTTTCCAGTGAATTAAATCAACGGTTTTGATTTAACCCGAGTTTAGGCCTATAAATAGGATACTTAGGGTTATCAAAGGGGGACTTTCGGAGGACTTTTTGGAGCGTTTGGAGGCGAAGAGAAGGGTTCCAGGCTTGGTTTTCTTTTTTTATTTCTTCTTTATTTCTCCATTAGTTTTGTTGCCCTCATGGTGAACATGAGTGGCTAGTTTCTTTTCTAAGGTACCGATGTAGCCCTAACTGAATCATTCTATGTTATTGGATCATGATTATTTTATCAGTTTATTTTCCTTGATTTATTCATTATTTTAACTGAGATCTTAAATACCTTTATCTGGCCAATAAAAGTATTATAGATTGTTTTATGTAAGATTGGGCGAGGGTTCATTCCCTAATCTTGCAGGATCTATGAATGAATGAGTTTATGTCGAGGCCGGGTTCAAGCTAAGAGTATTCTTGGTTCATAATTGTTCTTCAGAGCTTAATGGATTCTTGGTTAACACTTAGTTATGGGTTCATTAACTAGGGTTAATTGGGGGTACTTGGTGAAGACCGCGGCCGAACGGATCATCATACCGGAAGAACGAGCCCTTGGAATTAAACTGAGATCTTGATTGATTCAATGCATAGAATGAGGATGTTATGGTGAAATCGGAACCTTAGTATTCATCCATCATATTTCTATCGTTTTCTTATTTCATTATTAGGTCATCTATTTTCGAGACTTCATATTTCTTCTTTTCTCTTCCATATTTTCTTTCTTTTCTGTTCTTTAGCATTTTACTCTATTAATCTCTACAAATCTCTGTGGGTACGATACTCGTCTTGCTACTATACTGATTGCACCGATTCGTATACTTGCGAGATATAAAATTTATTCATCAAGTTTTTGGCGCCGTTGCCGGGGATTTGATTAGAGTTTATTTGTAGTGAATGCAAGGTCGCCGATCACGGAAAGAAAAGTTGTTGCCCTTGAACGATAAAGTAGATCAAATTGGTTGGAAGAAGAAATCTAACAAAGACAGCCTGTCCACATCAGATCTAGGAGTTCAAGAGGAGGACCAAGAGGAGATGGCGCTCAATAATAACTTACGTCCTTTGGAGGAGTACGCGAGGCCTACTATTTCTACCTCACCTTCGTGCATTGCGTTACCTGCAGAGGCTAGAAATTATGAACTTAAAAATCTACATTTTTCTATGCTTCCTGAATTTCATGGTTTACCTTCTGAGGATGCACTAACTTTTGTGAAAGATTATTATGCTACTATTCAGACTTTTCCTTTAGGTGGCATTACTGAAGATCACTTGAGGATGCGATGTTTTCCTTACACCCTGAAGGATAAAGCGAAGAGATGGCTGATGTCGTTGCCTCCTGGATCACTCACGACTTGGGATGCAATTTATAATAAGTTTGTTAGCAAATTTTATTCTCATGCCATGACTACTAACTTGAGAAGACAAATTCCAAATTTTCAGCAAGCTGATGGAGAACCATTCCATGAAGCATGGGATAGATTTAAAATGCTTTTGATGCAATGTCCACATCATAATTATTCTTTAGAAAATCAGATGCAATATTTTTATGATGGACTAAATCTTTCTTGTCAGACTATGGCAGATAATGCTGCAGGTGGAGCGATGTTCAAAAGGACACCACCGGAGGCATATGAAATCTATGAGATGCTAGGATCAAACTCGCAGCAGAGGGACACGAGGAATAAGGCGAGAGGCATCTATGAGCTGAACCAGAATGATGACATGGCAAGGCAGATTGCAACTCTTAACAAGAAGATAGACGCGATGATGTCCACACAAGCAAAACCGGTTGAGGTTTGTTCAATTTGCAATATTGTTGGTCATAGGTTTGATTCATGTCCTTCTGGTAGTGAATTTCCTGAATATGTGCAAGAGCAAGCTAATTTGATGAATGCGTATAACCCGAGACCTAGATTTGACCCTTATGCAAATACTTACAATCCTGGTTGGAGGGAGCATCCAAATTTTTCATGGAAAAATACTGCTAATGCTAGTATGCCTACTGCTAATCAGTCTAACCCACCTGTTAAGTCGTCTTTGGAAGCGACTATGTTAGCTTTTATGCAGAAAATAGATTCAAAGATGGAAAAACAAGATTCAGCCATTGCTCAACATGACGCGGTACTAAAGAATGTTGCAGCATCCGTTGGGAAGTTAGAAGTTCAAGTGGGACAACTTGCTGATGCGGTACGAGCCCATGTCCCAGGCAAATTCCCAAGCCAACCTGAGCAAGCGAAAGCCGTTACAGTTCTTCGTTCAGGTAAAATTATTGATAATAAGATTAATGCTAAAGTTGCTGATGAGTGTAATGATGATGCAAGTGAGGAAGTTGAAACGGAGGAACGCTCGAAAGGGCCACCACCGGCCACATCTGCTGCTGAGCATGGAAAGAGAGCAAATTCAGTTCCGGAGGTTTATCACAACTCTCCTCCACCATATGTGCCGCCGGTTCCTTTTCCAGGCCGTCTAAAGAAAGCCAAAATGGATAAGTCATATTATGAAATTTATGATATTTTATCTAAGGTTAATGTGAACTTACCATTGCTTGAGGTGATCAGGAACATGCCAGCATTTCCAAAGTTCTTCAAGGAACTAAGTACTTCAAAGCGTAAGTATGAATCTCATGAAAAAGTGATGGTTTCAGAGACGGTAAGCGCGGTTCTACAAAGGAAGCTTCCACCCAAGCTTAAGGATCCAGGGAGTTTTAACATTACTATTACTGTTGGTGATACAAAGATAGGAGAGGCAATGCTTGATTTAGGAGCCAGTGTTAATTTGATGCCTTACTCTGTATTTCTTCAGTTAGGTGTGGGTGAATTAAAACCTACTACAATGTCTCTACAACTTGCAGATCGTTCCATTAAATATCCTTTAGGCATTGTAGAAGACATTTTAGTACAAGTTGATAAATTGATTATCCCTGCTGATTTTGTGATATTGGATATGGAAGATGCGCCCTTACATGATAGGAATTTACCAATTTTGTTGGGACGTCCATTTATGGCCACAGCCAAGACTATGATAAATGTGCAAGATGGTAAGCTCAGCATGACAGTTTTAGGTGAAACTGTTGAATTTAAAGTTTTTGAATTTATGTCCTATCCTTCAAACTCTTTTGATTGTTTCTCAATAGATGTTTTAGATTCATTGGTGTTTTCTAGTTTCATGCAGGAGCAAGTGAAGACTACTCTAGAAGCGGCATTGACGATGGAAAAGGAGGAGTTGCAGAATTACGAGGGAGCAAAGGAGGTTATAGCAGCCCTTGAGGCATTGCAGCCATGTTTCCCTGATGAATCTCGGTTAGACATGCTAAACGAATCCTATTCTAAAATGGTTTCATCAATAGTTTCCCCACCAAAGCTTGAGTTAAAACCTCTTCCTAGTAATCTGAAATATGCATATCTTGGTGAGAATGAAACCCTTCCTGTGATTATTGCTTCTGACATTACTCCATTGGAAGAGGAAAAATTATTGAGAGTTCTTAGGGAGCATAAAACTGCAATAGGTTGGACAATTGCCGATATTAAAGGAGTAAGTCCTACTATGTGCATGCATCGCATTATTTTGGAAGAGGATGCCAAACCTATACGGGATGCCCAGCGTCGCCTCAACCCAAACATGAAAGACGTTGTTCGGGAAGAGATCCTTAAGTTGCTCGATGTTGGCGTGATCTATCCTATTTCTGACAGCAAATGGGTAAGTCCAGTTCACGTGGTGCCTAAGAAATCAGGGATAACAGTTGTGAAGAATGAGAACAATGAGCTCATACCCACGAGGATGACTACTGGATGGCGTGTCTGCATCGATTATCGCAAGCTTAATGCAGCTACTAAAAAGGACCACTTTCCTTTACCTTTTATTGATCAAATGCTTGAACGCTTAGCTGGTCACTCATTTTATTGTTTTCTTGATGGATTTTCAGGTTATAATCAAATTGCTATCGCCCTAGAGGACCAAGAGAAGACAACTTTCACCTGTCCGTTTGGAACATTCGCATACAGAAGGATGCCGTTCGGATTGTGCAATGCACCTGCCACTTTCAAAGATGCATGATATCGATTTTCTCCGACATGATAGAAAGGTTTGTCAAGGTATTCATGGATGATTTTTCTGTATTTGGGAATTCTTTTGATAATTGCCTGGCACACCTAACCTTGGTGCTTAAAAGATGTGAAGAGACAAATTTGACATTGAGCTGGGAGAAGAGTCACTTCATGGTAAGGCAAGGTATTGTGTTGGGACATGCTATTTCTAGTAAAGGTATTGGCGTAGATAAAGCAAAAATAGATTTGATTGAGAAATTACCGCCCCCTACTTCTGTGAAAGGTGTGCGGAGTTTTTTGGGCCATGCAGGATTTTATCGCAGATTCATTAGAGATTTTTCTAAAATTCCACAACCATTGTGTGATTTATTGGCCAAAGATAGTGAGTTTAAGTTTTGTAAAGCTTGTCTTGATGCTTTCAATACTTTGAAAGAGAAATTGATTACTGCACCAATTATTATGCCTCCTGATTGGTCGTTGCCCTTTGAAATAATGTGTGATGCTTCTGATTATGCTATAGGGGCTGTTCTAGGACAAAGGATAAAAAAGGTCTCTCATGCTATTTATTATGCAAGTCGTACACTCAATGATGCTCAAATCAATTACTCAACTACTGAAAAAGAATTACTTGCTGTTGTTTTTGCATTGGAGAAATTTCGCTCTTATTTGATTGGATCTAAAATTATTATTTATTCAGATCATGCAGCATTGAAATATCTACTAACCAAAAAGGATACAAAGCCAAGGTTAATCAGGTGGATCCTACTGCTGCAAGAGTTCGATTTGGAAATAAGGGACAAGAAAGGGAGCGATAATGTAGTGGCAGATCACTTGTCACGACTGGAACACATGGGCGGCCCTAAGGATGTACAACCCATCCAAGAATGCTTTCCCGATGAACAACTATTTTCTGTGAATGGTAAAGAGCCCTGGTATGCGGATATTGTTAACTATCTAGCTAGTAATGTTCTGCGTGCTGATCTAAGTTCACAAGAAAAGAAAAGATTTTTGTCCACAGTCAGATATTACTTTTGGGATGACCCTTATTTATTTAAACATTGTCCTGATCAAATAATAAGGCGTTGTGTTCCAGAATATGAGCATGATGATATATTGAAATTTAGTCATGAATTAACGTGTGGAGGACACTTTGGAGGTAAGAAAACTGCTTTTAAAGTTCTTCAATCTGGTTTCTTTTGGCCTACATTATTCAAAGATGCATTTAATTTTGTTGCTAAGTGTGACAGATGTCAACGGTCAGGGAACATAAGCAAAAGGAATGAGATGCCTCTTACAAATAATCTGGTGGTGGAATTGTTCGATGTTTGGGGCATAGACTTTATGGGACCGTTTCCTCCATCATACGGGTACACGTATATTCTTGTTGCTGTAGATTATGTGTCTAAGTGGATTGAAGCAATTGCAACCAGGAACATGACAGCAAGACCGTGGTGGGATTCTTGAAAGATATGATTTTTACAAGGTTTGGTACACCTCGGGCGATTATAGGTGATGGGGGATCACACTTTTGCAATAGAGCGTTTGATGCATTGTTGAAGAAATACAACATCACTCATCAGGTCGCAACTCCTTACCACCCTCAAACGTCGGACCAAGTGGAGGTGAGCAATAGGCAAATAAAGACGATCCTGGAACGAGTTGTTGGCACTACAAGGAAGGATTGGGCAGTGAAATTGAATGATGTTCTTTGGGCGTATCGCACGGCATATAAAACTCCAATTGGTATGAGCCCTTATCGCATTGTCTTTGGAAAAGCATGTCATCTACCGGTGGAATTGGAGTATAGGGCCTATTGGGCAATAAAGCAGCTGAATTTTGACATGAGAGAAGCGGGGGATATGAGAAAGATGCAATTGAATGAATTGGATGAGCTGCGGAATGAAGCGTACGAGAATGCTAAGATTTACAAGGAAAGAACCAAGCTCTATCATGATAAAGTAATACAACGGAAGGAGTTTACACCAGGTATGAAAGTTTTACTTTATAACTCACGAATGAAATTCTTTCCAGGTAAATTAAGATCCAGATGGACGGGCCCGTTCAAAGTGACACAAGTATCGCCTCACGGTGCTGTTGAAATTGAGAATGAAAGGAATGGGAGCAAATTCAAAGTCAATGGGCACCGTTTGAAATTGTATTTGGAAGGACATTCAGATGTGGTGGATGTAGTTGATTTTGGTGAACCTTAAACTTGGTATTACGTCTTGCCTAGACGTTAAATAAAGCGCTGGGTGGGAGGCAACCCACCAAGGTAACCAGTTTTTAACTTTAAGTTTTAGTTTTCAATTTTATATTTTCTCTTTTATTTTTCTTTTAGGTTTTCAGCCACCCGGAGGATTCTTGAGGAGATGTTCGCTATTCTATCAGGTGGCCTCGTTCTTATTTACAGTATCTTGTCTCTTCCTTTTCTGGAAATTTTTGGATTGCCACCTCCTACATATTTTTATTGGATAAATGCACACATTGAGGACAATGTTGAATTCAGGTTGGGGGGTGTAGACATTCATGACTTTATTCATGCTACCTTGTAGGTTTAATAGTGTTAAATTGTACATGAGCTGAAATGTTTATGCTTATTTTACATGCTGCTTTCATATGGATTGGCCGATACATTGATTGCATGTATGATAACCTGAAGGTAGAATATCATGTGATTCACACACGAACACTTTATGTGCAGTGGCGATTATACTCACCAGAGGAATGAGCATGCTATTGTCAATCTAGACCATGATTTCAGCATTAGCTAGTGTTGAGTATTGCATGCAGAAAAAAAATACAGAAAAAGTTCTGGAGCTTTAATAAGCTGTGCCTAAACGACTGTTAGGTGATCTACTTAGTAACCGGGTGTTCTTGCCTCAGGAAGCAGGGAGCTCGCGTAAAAAGGTAGAACCACTAAAAAAAAAAAAAAAAAAAACTACTCAGTGTTTTGTTAAGTAACCGGTTCTCTGCGCCTCATGAAGCGGAGAGTGCTCGTGTAAAACGGCAAAATGTTTGATAGTTGAAAAAAAAAAAAAAAAAAAAAGAGCATATTGTACTTAAAGTGCGAGGGTTGGATGATTGGTCATGAAGATAGTAGCGTGTTTGGACTAATGGTGGGTAGAAGTTGCTTCTGTACGTAACATTTATTTATCACGTCACATATGTTCTTCTGGATGGTGTTAGCATGTTTGAAGTGTAGAAGTTGATTTCATATGTTGGTGGTAAGTGTATGAGTATTATAAGTTTTCATGCTCTGTACGGTGTACAACATTATTGACTTGATAAGGCAGAACTTTTATCATGCTTGTCTACATCCTTGAACCGTGGTGTGCTTAATATATTTTATGCGCTTAAAATTGCTAGAGACTAGCAATAAGCTGGTTGGGGGGTGTGATGAGTGCTTAATATATTATTGACTGTTTTTCCCCTGTTTCCGGCGAGCTTCTTCTTCTCCGTTCTTCCTCCTCCGGCCACCGTTTTGGGTGCTTGAAGGCTCGTTGGATCCGTGGCGATGTGAGGAAGATCCCTGGTGTGGTTTGGAGATTTCTTGGTGACTAGTTTGCGGGGAATCAACCGAGGAGTGCGTTTCCGGTAGGTTTCCTACCTACGAGAGTTGTTTAATGGGTTTCTCTAAATCTAGCCGGTAGATCTTGTAGTTCTTTGTGTTGTTGGTTTTCTCTTGCTTAGTATAATTTCTGTTATAAGTTTCATAAGATTTGATTGAGATATTATTAGGATTTAAGCATGTTTAATTTCGGATTTTTCGGTTTCTGCTGTTCTTGAAGAACAGCCGGTTTGCGGCGAGTTTTTCGATGAGTACGTGCATGTTCTTGGGTTGTGATGAACATAAGAGTTGTAGATCTTTGAATCTACTCTCAAACTCAACAAATTTCATAATATTTTGATTTTTCTACAATTTGTTATGAATTTATTACTGGAGGGCTGCGTTGCAGCAAGTAATTGGTAAGTTAGTTTGATTAGCGGTTTTCATTAGTGTTTTCTCGTTAATCTAGCCGTTGGATGTTTCTGGATTTTGGATATGTTGATCCCGGCGTGTTGATCTACTGGCTTAGAAGTTGGAGCTCGAATCCGACATCATTTGGATGTCGAATCGATGGGGTCAATTAGCTCTAGGTAGAGAATGTTTTGGTGTTTTAAATAATATTATATGTTCGAAACATATAATATTATATTTTACTGTTCATCATCGTTTTTGGGGTTGCTTCCCTGATAACCATCTCAATTGCTAGATTATTATCTTTAATCAACATCTAAATAGCCTTATAACCATCTCAATTGCTAGAGACTAGCAATAAGCTGGTTGGGGGGTGTGATGAGTGCATGAAAGTGCACTCTAAATAGCCTTATAACCATCTCAATTGCTAGATTATTATCTTTAATCAACATCTTTATTCCTATTTTTATATCTATATGTTGCTTCACATAGTTGTTTGAAAAATGCAGGAAAAAGGAGAAAAGAAGCTGAAAAGAGTGCATGGATCAACTTTAAAGATTTATCTATACCTGCTCATGAAGAACCAGAGGATGTGCCATACATGGTTGGAAAGCTCTTGAAGTCTAGATTCTGGAGAATTTTACAGTTCGTGATTCCGAGTTTTCTAGAGGAAGTTACGGCAATTTCAGTACCGATGCGCAGTCTGAATGGCCGAAAGGGAAATAAGCTGGAAGTCCGAGCGAAGGTCCGATCGATCGGACCACGCAAAAACGTGACAGAACATGTGTTTTTCAGCCACAACACATCCGATCGATCCCTCCATCGCTCTTATGGGGTCCGATCGATCCGACACCAATAATTCGATCGATCGGACTGGGAAAATGTCAACAACAGCGGATTTTTACTCAACCGATCGATCCAACACTCATAATTCGATCGATCGGACTTGGGAATTAAAGGGTGACAGAACGTATGCTTTTTAGAGGAACACAATTCGATCGATCGGACCATCGATCGAACTCGGGAAGAGCCAGAGATGAAGAATCTTTACGAAGTCGATCGATCCGACTCCCTTAGTCCGATCGATCGGGCTCGGGCGTAAATAGAAGTGGGAGATCTCAATGAGACCGATCGATCCAACATTCCGAGGAGGATCGATCGGACGTTTCCAGTGAATTAAATCAACGGTTTTGATTTAACCCGAGTTTAGGCCTATAAATAGGATACTTAGGGTTATCAAAGGGGGACTTTTGGAGGACTTTTTGGAGCGTTTGGAGGCGAAGAGAAGGGTTCCAGGCTTGGTTTTCTTTTCTTATTTCTTCTTTATTTCTCCATTAGTTTTGTTGCCCTCATGGTGAACATGAGTGGCTAGTTTCTTTTCTAAGGTACCGATGTAGCCCTAACTGAATCATTCTATGTTATTGGATCATGATTATTTTATCAGTTTATTTTCCTTGATTTATTCATTATTTTAACTGAGATCTTAAATACCTTTATCTGGCCAATAAAAGTATTATAGATTGTTTTATGTAAGATTGGGCGAGGGTTCATTCCCTAATCTTGCAGGATCTATGAATGAATGAGTTTATATCGAGGCCGGGTTCAAGCTAAGAGTATTCTTGGTTCATAATTGTTCTTCAGAGCTTAATGGATTCTTGGTTAACACTTAGTTATGGGTTCATTAACTAGGGTTAATTGGGGGTACTTGGTGAAGACCGTGGCCGAACGGATCATCATACCGGAAGAACGAGCCCTTGGAATTAAACTGAGATCTTGATTGATTCAATGCATAGAATGAGGATGTTATGGTGAAATCGGAACCTTAGTATTCATCCATCATATTTCTATCGTTTTCTTATTTCATTATTAGGTCATCTATTTTCGAGACTTCATATTTCTTCTTTTCTCTTCCATAATTTCTTTCTTTTCTGTTCTTTAGCATTTTACTCTATTAATCTCTACAAATCTCTGTGGGTACGATACTCGTCTTGCTACTATACTGATTGCACCGATTCGTATACTTGCGAGATATAAAATTTATTCATCATTCCCGTTGCAGGAGTCTGCGGTTGACGTTCGGGGTACCGTCGTAACGCCGGGACCCGTTGCGGATCGGCTAGCAGCGGTTGGTAGTACCGCTGCAACGATCCGGTCGGACTTGTATGCTGCTTTAACATACTGTTGCATGCTTATCTCCTATCTGTGTATGTTCATAAAATGCATTCTCTGTTGTGTATTAGTTGTATTGGTTAGGGCGTGGGTGATTTGTGGGTCGCCGTCCCGAGGCTAGAAGCTCGGACTTAGCCCTAGGACCGGGGTTGGGTAGTTTGGACCCGGTTCGAATTGTGGTGTCCAGTCAAACTTGATGATAGGCCTAGATGACTAGTACACCTGTTGCTTGATGATTGTAGAGGTCGTGTCGGCGTCGAGTCGTATCTGAGGTGTAGCCGGTGTCCGGTGTTCTTAACTCTTGAGTAGTGGAGCTGCCTACTCAGTGGTGTCTCTTCCCACCAAACAGTGTTCTGTGTCCTGTTGAGAGTCAGCAGTGTTGTTTCCTGCTACTGAGTGTGACCTGACATGTGACCAGCCCGGCTGGAACACCATGATCGTGGGCCTCAGGGACACGCAGTGGGGTTATGAGACCCCTGTATACACCCAGATCTTACTTGAGGGCGACACTGTTGCGTTTCCCTCTTCCTTCTGTGTATTGTAGTGTAGAACCCTACTGAGTTTTATGCTCACTCCGATCCGGGCTGTATTTGCAGGTGCAGGCGTTCGCTCCTCTTTGGTGGCCCCTACCAGGCAGTTGGTCGGCGGTGCGGCGGCGCCAGGCGGAGTATGAGAGGTGGTGATCTTTTACTGCTGTTTTTTATTAACCTTGGTTAGTTAGTCTCCTACGGGAGTATAAATGTTGTATTTGAATCTCCCCCTCTCCGAGGATATGTATATTAAATTCACTTGGGTTTTGTAACCTGAGGTTCAAAGTTTATATATTTTAATTATGTCTTTTTAAATTGAGGGTGTTTTGATGAATGGTTAGGGAGACCATTAGGTTAGAGGGAATAATATTGAATTTGAATTTAATATCTCCAATTAAAGGGGTAATAATATTATACATATATTTTATCATTTAATATATATTGGCATCATCAAAACAAGGTTTGGATCAACAATCTCCCCCTTTTTGATGATGACAATCCTTTTAAATGTGATGATAAAATATCTTGACTCCCCTTTAATCAATGCATCCTTTTCTTTCAAAAAATATGTTCTAAAGTCAGTTTTCAAGATGCACACAAGTCATATATCTTTAAAATGATATTAAAAATTCCATTTAAGATATGTTGACATAATAGTTTGGATTTTAGCATGTTCACTTCTTTTCAATAATGACATTTATGCTTTCATGAAGTGATTTCATATGGAATTATAACATAGTAACATTGTATTGATACATCAAGCAATTATCCAGACACAACTTCATTTCATTCAAAAGGTTCCAACATTTCCATACAACTTTCATTCAAAATCATTTGGAAAACTTTGAACTTACAAGACTTTCAATTCAAAACAAAGTTTTTCAAAATACAAAAGTAAGAAATGTAGAAATGTAGGGCTTTGACATTCATCACACCACACTTTTTCTCCCCCTTTGGCATTATCAAAAAGAGGTAAGGAGGATTAGGATCAACTAGAGGCTTTCTGAAGGAGTGCTAGGTGGAAATTCAGTCTTGATGTAGGTGAAGATCTCATCAAGTTGCTGAGACACTTTGGCTTGATCTCCGGTGATGTTTGCTTGGGAAATCTTGATGTCTTCGAGACTCATTTCCATTCTCCCCATTCTAGCTTCAAGATCATCAAGCCTTTGTGCCGTGGTTCGACGAACTCGGCTACTAGAGGCTTCTCCCTGATGTTCTTCAAGCAAAGGCTCTCCCCCTATATTTTCTTCTCCATGCTCCTCTTGAGGCTCATCATCCTCATCGGCACTGAGCTGAGGCCAACCGAGGCCTAAAGCTCGTTTGGCGGCCTTCATCCTCTTGTAGGTGGATTTGTTGAAGGGTTGGGAAAGGGGTTTGCGTTCATCCTCGGCTAGGTTTAGGGTGAGGGCTTTGAAAATGTTTGTTAGGAGCCCCCCAAAAGGAAGTGATTGCCTAGCATTTAGATTTAGCATTTCCTTGATAATTAGATAGCCTACGTTTAGAGGTTTTCTCCTAACCATGCAAGAAAGAACATAGGCATGGATAGGTTTCAGATTATCATGATGGCCAAGCTTGGGAAATAGGTTTGTTCCTAGGAAGTGGGCAAGCTCCCTAAATTGTTGGTTGATGCTATTTAGTTCTATAGGTATTTTCTCAACTAGTAGAGGCTTGAGGATTGCCTTTCTCCCTAGTTTATCATGATCAGCTCTATTTAGATCCTCATGGGAAGTGAAGTAAATGCACTCTCCTGAATTAGGTGCATTAAGTAGCTCATTCAACCATTCTATGGTAATTTTGATTCCATTACCATAGACATAGCTAGTAATGGCTACATATCCCTCATCATCTATATCCTCACTCATATTGCAATAAAAATACCTAATCATTTCAGGATAGATGTATTGAGGCATCTCTAGGAATTTGTCCCATCCCATATCAGTGAAGAATCTCTCAACTACATGTTTTTTGTTTAAGGGCAATTGTAAGGCTCTACCCGAGACTACGAACTTATCCTTAAAATCAGGCCAGGATTTATACCTCTCCATATCTAGGAAGAAGTACTCGTCGTAGGAGGGGGTAGGTTGAGGATTGGATAAAGAACCTCCTTCAGTTCCTTTAGCTTTCTTGGACCCGGCTTGCTTCTTTGGTGCTGCCTTCTTCCGTTTCCCAGGTGAACTTGGTTCCTCAGGTGGTGGAGGGCCAACATTCTTAGTACGAGGCATCTCCAGCTTGTTAGGGTTTTGAGTGGGGAAGAGGAGATCGGCTTGAGAGAGAGGAGGAGGAGCTTGGCGGACGTTTTGAGGACTTAGGGCACGGTCGAACCAGGGAGATGAATGAAGGGTGATCGGGAGTTATAAGGGGAGATTTGAGTGGAAAATACGAAAAAGCCCCGACTTAAGTTGTCACACGGGCCGTGGCGGTCGACCGTAGGAACTTGGCGGTCGACCGTCGCGAGCATTGTGTTTAAAAAGAACGTCGCACGGTCGATCCGAATACTTGGCGGTCGACCGTCGCACATATTTTGTCGCACGGTCGATCCAACGAAGTTGGCGGTCGACCGTGGCACACAATGGGTCTGAAAGTTACATCCCACGGTCGATCCGAGAACTTTGCGGTCGACCGTCCAGTGCGAAGGTACGCACGGTCGACCGTCAAGAAGGCTGGATCGACCGTCATCCCCAGAAAGTGAGTTTTGAAATTCAATTTAAAATCATTTTTAAATCAAAACATCACAAATCTTTGCAAGCACGTGTAACTAAATATTATGAGACAAAAATTACTCATTAATCATAATATTAACTTAATTTACCAAAATTGAGCATTCAAGTAGAATATGGTATGAAAAGCAGTTAAAGAAGTGACCATACCTTTTCCTTTTAGCTCCTTTATTTTGGACATCCCAAGCTCCCTTAGTAGATAGAGAATTCTGTCTTCACTCAAGGGTTTAGTTAGAATATCTGCAATTTGATGTTCGGTGCTAACAAACTCAAGTGCAATATCTCCTTTTTGTGCATGATCACGAAGGAAATGATGTCTAATTTCTATGTGCTTTGTTCTAGAATGCAAGATGGGATTTTTAGATAAGTTTATGGCACTAGTGTTGTCACATCTAATGGGCATTTTGCCTACATGAATTTCATAATCTTCCAATTGCATTTTCATCCAAGGCAATTGTGCACAACAACTACCCGCCGCAATATATTCCGCTTCGGCGGTGGATAAAGCAACTGAATTTTGCTTCTTAGAAAACCAAGAAACAAGTGCATGACCAAGAAAGTGACATGTGCCACTTGTGCTTTTTCTATCAAGTCTACATCCGGCAAAATCCGCATCGGAGTAGCCAATTAGATCAAAAGATGATCTTCTAGGATACCACAAACCATAATTTTGGGTTCCTATTAGATATCTAAAGATCCTCTTGACCGCAACTAAATGAGATTCCTTAGGACATGATTGATATCTTGCACAAAGGCAAACACTAAACATGATGTCCGGCCTACTAGCGGTCAAATAGAGTAAAGAACCAATCATCCCTCTATAAAGTGTTTGTTCAACGGGTTTCCTATCTTCATCCTTGTCTAGCTTTAGTGTTGTACACATGGGGGTTCTATAAATTTTGGATTCTACAAAATCATATTTCTTGAGTAGGTCTCTAGTGTATTTAGCTTGATTAATAAAGATCCCTCCTCGAGTTTGCATGATTTGTAAACCAAGAAAATAATTGAGTTCACCCATTAAACTCATTTCAAACTCACTTTGCATGCATGTGCAAAATTCTTCACAAAGTTTATCATTTGTAGAACCAAAAATGATATCATCAACATAAATTTGAACCAAGAGCAAGTCTTTGCCTTTTGATTTGGTAAACAATGTAGTATCAATTTTTCCTCTACAAAAATCATTATCCATCAAGAATTTGCTAAGCCTTTCATACCAAGCTCTAGGAGCTTGTTTTAATCCATATAAGGCTTTAGTGAGTTTGAATACATGATCCCTCAATTTATAGTCTTCAAAACCGGGGGGTTGTTCAACATAGACTTCTTCTTTTAGTAAACCATTCAAGAAGGCACTCTTAACATCCATTTGATATAATTTGAAATCTTTGTAAGATGCAAAAGCTAGAAGTAGTCTTATTGCCTCAAGTCTAGCTACCGGTGCAAAAGTCTCATCAAAATCAATTCCTTCTTGTTGATTGAACCCTTTTGCAACTAGTCTAGCTTTATTCCTTGTAATTGTTCCCGATTCATCCATCTTGTTTCTAAACACCCATTTAGTACCTATAACGGGATGATCATGAGGTCTAGGTACCAAATTCCAAACTTCATTTCTTTCAAATTGATTCAACTCTTCTTGCATTGCTAGGATCCAATGATCATCCTCTAGTGCTTCCTCTATCGTTTTAGGCTCAATTTGAGATAGGAAGGCTAGATTTGCACAAGTATTCAATGAAGATCTAGTTTGGATTCCTCTTGATGGTTCACCAATTATTAATTCCTTTGGGTGCGAAGATGCATACTTCCAATCCTTTGGCAACTCATGATGTTGATCACTAGGTATAATCTCAAGAGATTCCTCAAATCTAACATTCAATTCTTCAACATCATTTTGGGTTTCATCCAATAAGTCTTTTGATTTGTCATTTTGGATTTCCTCATCTTTACCATTATCAATTCTATTAGGAACTAAAATCATTTCATCAAATGTCACATGCATTGATTCTTCAACCACCAAAGTCCTTTTATTGAATACTCTATAACTCTTACTTCTTCCCGAATACCCAAGAAAGACTCCTTCATCGGATCTAGCATCAAATTTTCCAAGAGTATCCTTGCCATTGTTCAAGATAAAACATTTACACCCAAAAGCTCTAAAGTACCCAATATTTGGAATTCTTCCTTTCCAAAGCTCATAGGGGGTTTTCTTCAAGATGGGTCTCAAGGTTACTCTATTTATCACATGACAAGAGGTGTTGATTGCTTCGGCCCAAAAATACTTGGGAAGATTATTTTCACATAATAAAGTTCTAGCCATGTCTTGTAGGGTTCTATTCTTCCTTTCAACAACACCATTTTGTTGAGGGGTTCTAGGTGAAGAGAAGTTATGGGAAATCCCGTTGTCATTACAAAACTTTTCTAGAAGGGAGTTCTTGAATTCTCCTCCATTATCACTTCTAATGCATGTAATGAGAATACCTTTCTCATTTTGGACTCTTCTACAAAAGTTGGTGAATTCCTCAAAGACTTCATCTTTGTGTGCAAGGAAAATCACCCATGTGAATCTAGTGTAGTCATCTACTAACACAAATCCATATGAGCTACCACCTAAGCTAGTTGGTTTAGTAGGCCCAAAAAGGTCCATATGAATCAGTTCTAGTGCTCTTATGGTAGAAACTACATCTTTAGACTTGAAAGAGGATTTTACTTGTTTTCCTCTTTGACATGCATCACAAATCTTGTCTTTCTCAAATTTGATCTTGGGAAGTCCAAGAACAAGGTCTTTTCGAGAAAGTTTGGATATTAAATCCATGTGAGCATGCCCAAGCCTTCTATGCCATAACCAAGAATTTTCATTTAAAGCACTAAGACATAGATCATCATGGCAAACAAGATCATTAAGATAAAATGTGTATACATTACCATCACGATGTCCTACTAGCAAGATTTTATCACTATGAGCATTTTTAACATAGCATTTTGAATCTTCAAAAATAACTTTGTTACCTCTATCACATAGTTGACTAATGCTAAGCAAGTTATGCTTCAAACCTTCAACTAAGAGAACATTTTCAATAATAATGGAAGAGGTTTTACCAATATTGCCAATGCCAATAATTTTTCCTTTTCCATTATCGCCAAAAGTCACCATTCCTCCATCTTTAGGTTGAAGGGTTGAGAACATGCTCCTTTCACCCGTCATATGTCTTGAGCATCCACTATCAAGGTACCATCTTTTAGCCTTTGAGTTGGTCTTGATCTTGGATCTCATGCAATCCTACAAATAGGAGATCAAACCTTGATTTTTGGTACCCAAATCTTTTTGGGTCCATTTGCATTAGTACTATGCATAAGAGAAGAAGAATATCTAGGTGACCAGATTTTCTTAGCATTAGCATTCTTCATGAGATAGCAACTAGGTGCAATGTGACCTACTTTGCAACAATAATGACATGTAGGTCCTTGTGTTACCTTAGGAGGATGAGAAGAAGCTTTAATAAAGTTAGTCTTCTTTTGGTTGTTCACCTTCCTAGGGTTGTAGCCAATTCCTTCCTTGTTCAAGGAGTTCCTTTGGCTATCAAGGATCTCATCTAGTTTATCTCTACTCTTCACAAATTTGGCTATAGTGATTTTTAGGTCATTAACCTCTAGAGTGAGATCTCTCTTGGATTTCCTCAAGAAGATAAGTTCTCTTTGCATATCATAATTTGTATTTTTCAATATGGTGAGCTCATATTGAGTGTCCTTGAGTTCATCCTCAAGTGTGTCATTTGTGTCACAAGACTTGTTCTCTAGCATGCATTTATTTTCTTTTTCTAAAGTTTCAATCTTATGCATGGCATCTACTTTTTCTTCTTCTACTTTCTTCAAGTCCTTACAATTAGCATAGTATTTCTTTTTCAGGAATTTGAAATCATTTGCTAAAGCATGATAAGCATCAAAGAGTTCTTCAAATGTAAGCTCATCCTCTACCTCATTTTGTTCTTCTTCCTCATCTCCATGTGCCATTAAGCATATGTTGGCTACCTCTTGTTCTTCATCATCGGATGAAGTCTCCACATCGCTTTCTCCCCAAGTAGCCACCATTGCCTTCCTACTATTGAACTCCTTCCTTGAAGGCTTCTTGAGTTGAGGACATTCAAGCATGATGTGTCCGGGCTTCCTACACTCATAACATATTATTTCATTTGAGTTAGAAGAAGTAGGATTATACCTTTCACCTTTGAAGAATTTCTTCTTGAAGAATTTCTTTCCTCCTTGGCGTTTGAAAATCTTTTGTATTCTCCTTGATATCATTGCCAACTCCTCATCGTCGTCTCCATCGCTTGAATCGGATGAGTCTTTGCTAGATGATTTGAAGGCAACCGTTTTCTTCTTTTTGTCTCCCTCTTCGTTGCTCCTCTTCAAATTCATCTCATAGGTCATGAGGGAACCCATGAGCTCATCTAGTGACAATTTGGATAGATCCTTGGCTTCTTCTATCGCTGTCACTTTGGGATCCCACGACTTAGGTAGACACCAAAGGATCTTTCTCACAATCTCATCATTAGCATAAGTTCTTCCAAGAGATTCAAGCATATTTAATATGTTATTAAAACGTGTAAACATCTCACTAATAGTCTCATCATTCTTCATGCAAAATAATTCATACTCATGTACTAGCATACTTATCTTTGACTCTTTAACCCGGCTAGTTCCCTCATATGTAACCTCAAGCTTATCCCATATCTCCTTTGCTGATTTGCATGTGGAGACTCTATTGAATTCACTAGGGCTAAGGGCACAAAATAGAAAGCTTTTGGCCTTGGCATTAATTTGAAGGTTTTTGAGGTCAATTGGGGTGTAGTCACTCTTTGTCTTTGGGACATCTTTCCCATCAACAGTTTTGGTCGGGACATAAGGTCCATCCTCAATTACTAACCATGCCTCATAGTCCATGGATTGAACAAAGATTTCCATCTTTGTTTTCCAATAATTGTAGTTAGAACCATTGAAGTAGGGTGGCCTATTGGTAGCTTGTCCCTCTATGTTTTCCATGTCTAGAAAGGATCCTCTAAGGGTTGTTACACCACTAAATTAGAGAGCTAGCTCTGATACCAATTGATGGTCCAAGAGGGGGGTGAATTGGACTCTTTTCGAAAAACTAGATTGATGGAAAATTCAGATAGAAGGGGATCTAACAGCTAGAATGCTTGTAAACAAAATGAAACTTAACTATAATAGCATGCAAGCATTAACTGAAAGAAGAGTAAGAGAGATGACACCGATTTATAGTGGTTCGACCCAACTCTTGGTCTACGTCCACTTCTCTCAAGGCTCCCCTTGAGGTTCCACTACTTGCAAATCCCTTACAAGCTTTTCCTCCAAGCTTTCTGGTGCTTGGTGACCTTACAATCACAGCCACTTGCTGTTTGAACAACTCTCAAGATACTTCTTCACACTTGAAGAAGGTTTACAAAGGTTTTAGCTCAAGGAGAATAAGTAGAAATCTTTCCTAGAACCTGCTCAAATGATCTCAATAATAATGAAAAAAGTTGTGGCAAGTTTACATGAAGAGACTACTTATAGATGGGCTTCAACCAGCTCAACAAGAAGCCCCAACGGCTCCCTGCAACTCTCCAACGGCTAGTTTTTTACTCTGCGCGCTCCTAGCGGTCGATCCGTCCATCGTCCGTCACGTATAAAAAACTCAGCCTCTTTGGTCGACGGTCGATCCACGCATCGTCCGTCGCTTTCACGGTCGACCGTGACATCGACCGTCACATCGTCCGTGAGCCTCTGTTGAGAAGATCGCTTCCCAGGGTCGATGCTCCGATCGACCGTCGCTCCTTGAGTTTTCTTCATGTATGCGCCACGGTCGACCGCCACATCGACCGTCGCATCGACCGTCCGTCTCTGTGAAGAAAAATGCTTCTCAGGGTCGATGCATCAATCGACCGACGCATCTTCACATTCTTCATTAATGCGCCACGGTCGACCGCCACATCGACCGTCGCATCGTCCGTGAGCCTCTGTCAAGAAAAACGCTTCCGACAGTCGATGCACCGATCGACCGTCGCGTCAATACGCACATGGCCAAGTGTGAAGCATTCATCACGGTCGATCCATGGATCGACCGTCCCATTCCCACGGTCGATCCTTGCATCGACCGTGAGTACAAAATAGCTTGAATATTGAATTTAATATCTCCAATTAAAGGGGTAATAATATTATACATATATTTTATCATTTAATATATATTGGCATCATCAAAACAAGGTTTGGATCAACAATGATCATCATTCATAAGGCGGTTCGTCCGTCTATAAAATGGACGCAAACCCCTTCTTGAATCTCTTTTGAAATCCGTCGTTCCTGAGCTCAAATCTGGCTAGATTTGGAAGAGGTTGAGGGCGATCTTTGGCTTGGCAGGTTGGATTGAAGCTGCTCTAGTCGAGGTAGGGATCCTACCTACTTTGTTTTCCAATTTTTGTGAGTTTTAGCTTGTTTGTGTTTGATTTGAGTAGATCTCTTTGCATCACCATTGGTTTTTGGTATAAGTACTAGTTTTGGACTCGTGGTCCTTCGTACTATCAAATTCCAAGGTTTATGTGGGATTTGGTAGAGTTTTTCGACGGTATTTCTCACCGGCCGATCGCCAGAGAACCCAAAAGGATCAATCATTCTTGAGGAATGACCGATCACTCTGGGTTGGTCATGCTTAGCCCGAGGAGGATCGATCATCTGGTAGAGATGATCGATCATCTCCATTGGCTGGCATGGGTGAGATCCTTGTCACGAGGATGATCAATCCTTTTGGAGGAAGGATCGATCACCTTGGGCTTGACAGGGACGAAACCTTCCCACCACTAGGAAGATCGATCATCTCCCTTGGACATGATCGATCCTCTTGGTCGCAGGGGGTATTTTCGTCGGATTTTTCCAGCAGGGTTGTGTATGCCGGGCTTTCTTTACTGCTTTATAACTTGTAGATATCCTTGAGCATGTTAGCCCCATAATGAGGGGTAGTGGTGAACCGGGAGAGTAACGACTCCCGGGATGTGTAGATAGCCTGTTGTACTATGAGTCTTGTTTGTCAGGGTTGCTTCCCGTAGCATGTTGTCTCTTTGTCGACTGGCTGCAGTTGGTGGGGTTACCACTACAGCAGTCCCTTGGCATGTTTTACCTGTTCACCACCCGGGGCCGGCAGGGTGTCGAGCTCAGACGTTGTTTATTTAATCACCATATATGTTGCATGCTTATATGCTTTCCTGCGTGTGTTCATAACATTCATCTGGTTGTGCATTAGCTGCATAAGGTTAGGACGTGGGCGATCTATGGTTTTGCCGTCCCGAGGCTTGGAAGCTCGAATTTAGTCTTAGGACCGGGGCTGGGTAGCTTGGTCCAGGTTTGAATGGTGTGTTCAGTTGATTTCGATGATAGGCCAAGATGACTTGAACACATGTTGATCGATAATTTAGAGGTCGTGTCGGCCTCGAGCCTGGTTCTGGGGTGTAGTCGGTGTCGTCATCTCATCCTTGGGCAGAGCGTGTGTGATGAGTGCATGAAAGTGCACTCTGAATAGCCTTATGACCATCTCAATTGTTAGATTATTATCCTTAATCATTATCTTTATTACTATTTTTATATCTATATGTTGCTTCACATAGTTGTTTGGAAAATGTAGGAAAAAGGAGCAAAGAAGCTGAAAAGATTACATGGATCAACTTGAAAGATTACACTGTACCTGTTCATGAAGAACCAGATGATGTGCCATATATGGTTGGAAAGCTCTTGAAGTCTAGTTTCTGGAGAATTTTACGGTTCATGATTCCGAGTTTCCTAGAGGAAGTTATGACAATTTTAGTACCAGTGGCGCAGTCTGGATGGTAAAATAGTAAATACTCAGGGAGTCAGATCGATCGCACACCTGAAGAGGGATCGATCAAACTCGAGAATTAAATCCTGACAGAACGTATACTTTTCGGATGATCACAGAAGGATCAATCCTCCTTTCACTCGAGAATTTGGAGGAGTAGGATCGATCCTCTTTCTATGGAAGGATCGATCCAACTGAGACGGATCCATCCAACCATCCCTCCAACTGAGAAGGATCGATCCGACACCTATAGTGGGATCGATCCTACTCAAGTGACCCAGGCTACGAAAAATAGAGAAGAAGACGATCGATCCAACACCTATAGTGGGATCGATCCGCGTCGGGCGCAGCCACAATCTAGGAAGAAAAGATCGACCTTCTTTCCATTGAAGATCGATCTCTTTACGGACGACCTGAAAACAAACGGACCAGATCTGATCCAATAGTTGAAATAAAACCTAGAGTTTCATACACTTATTTAAGGAGGTTGTCCAACACTTAGGGGGGGCTTTTTGGCAGCGTTTGAAGGCAAGGAGACTGGTTCCAGGCTTGGTTTTCTTTTCCTCATCTCATTTCTTCATTAGTTTTGTTGCCCTCTTGATGAACATAAGTGGCTAGTTCTTCTCTAAGGTACCGATGTAGCCTAACTGAATCATTCTATGTTATTGGATCATGATTATTTAATCAGTTTATTTTCCTTGTTTCATTCATTATTATAACTGAGATCTTAAATACCTTTATCTAGCCAATAGAAGTATTATGGATTGTTTTATGTGAGATTAGGCGAGCGTTCATTCCCTAATCTTGCAGGATCTATGAATGAATGAGATTTAGTCGAAACCGGGTTCAGGCTAAGACACTTCTTGGTTCATAATTGTTCTTCAGAGCTTAATGGATTCTTGGTTAACACTTAGTTATGGGTTCATTAGCTAGGGTTAATTGGGGGTACTTGGTGAAGACCGCGATCGAACGGATCATCATACCGGAAGAACGAATCCTTGGAATTAAACTGAGATCTTGATTGATTCAATGCATAGAATGAGGATGTTATGGTGAAATCGGAACCTTAGTATTCATCCATCATATTCCCATCGTTTTCTTATTTCGTTATTAGATCATTTATTTTCGATACTTCATATTTCTTATTTTCCCTTCCTTCTTTTCTTTCTTTTCTGTTCTTTAGCGTTTCTTTCTAATAATCTTTACAAATCTCTGTGGGTACGATACTCGTCTTGCTACTATACTGATTGCACCGATTCGTATACTTGCGAGATATAAAATTTATTCATCAGTGTGCATGCCCAGCAGTGTCTTCTTCCTGCTGTACTAGGTGTTTTCGGGATGGGCCCAGTTTATTAGGGTGACTATGGTTGGATACCTAAAAACACCATTGGGATTATGGGACCCATGTGTACACCTAGACATTCCTAGAGGGTGGCACTGTTGCACTTCCATCTTCCTTCTATGAGTCGTAGTGCAGTTTCCCCGCTGAGCTTAATTGCTCACTCCTACCGGGGTTACATTTTGCAGGTGCATGCGTTAGCCCCTCTACGGTGGCCCCTACCGGGTAGTTGGTTGGCGGTGCGGTGGCGTCTGACGGAGTTTGAGGAGTGGTGATCTTTTTGTTTCTTGAACCCTTGTATAGTTAGCCTCCTACGGGAGTTTATAAATGTTTATAACCGATTTCCCCTCTTTGAGGTTTTTCTTGACTTGTACTTTGGAATTGTAATTTTTGAGTTTGAGGATTTTGTAGTTTCTAGAATTGTTAATTGAGGGTGTTCAATGAATTTCTTAGGGAGACCAATAGGTTAGAGGGAACCCTCGCCATTATTTTCCACAGTTGGTTAGTTTTCGGTTCGAGTCCCCGGCCCGGTTGGGCTTTCGCGGTTCAAGGCGCGACAATGTCCACGATGCCCTGCGTCTGGAGGTCGCCATTCTTGGTCTTCCCCTGGGCGCGTCTGGCGAAGTAGGGGAAATCCATCAGATTTTGGCGCACCTTCTTACCCCGATCGACAAGCTCCCCACCTATCGGAAGGTCAAGGAAGGCGGCAACCTCCTTAGTTGTCAATGCCCTGACGTTGCCGCTAAGGTTAAACTGCAGGCCCCCTTCGTGGTTTCGCATCATCTCTTCAAGCAGTCGTTTGTCCTGCTTGACTTCTGGAAGCTCGAGGAAGTGGCCGAGCAGGGTCTTGCAGATGATCTCGAACTGTTCATCGGCAGCTGATGAGTGAATGAAATTGCACTCTGAGCATGACTAAGAGCAGCTTATTTGCTGAGTTTTCATGATTTATATAGATGATTTCGTCCGTATACGTTGCTTCACAAAGTTATTTGTATTATACAGGAAATTGAAGCAAAGATGGGTCTTTAATGCGGAAACTGTACCTTCTCGGAACGAACCAGATGATGTGCTATACATGGTTCCAAAGCTCTGGAAGTGTAGTTTCCGGGAGTATTTACGGTTCATGATTTGGAGTTTGATATAGGAAGATATGCTTTTTTTTAGTACGAGAGGTGCAGGAGCAAGCAGCTACGGAAGATAAAGATCGATCTATTTTTGTGCTCAGACACTGACAGAGAGTTGACAGAGGACCAATAATAAAAAGATCGATCTGATCCTTAAAATATCGATCTGAATGTGAGGACCTGTCCCTCTACCCTTGTGGCTCATTGTAGACCGCAAGGGCAATCTTCTTCCCGCGAGCTCTGCTTCCCCTATTTTTCCGGCGAGCTTCTTCTTCTCCGTTCTCCCTCCTCCGGCCACCGTTTTGGGCGTTCCAAGGCTCGTTCGATCCGTGGCGACTTGAGAAACATCCCAGGTGTGGTTTGAAGCCTTGTTGGTGACTGGTTTGCGGGGAATCAGCCGAGGAGTGCGTTTCTTGTAGGGTTCTACCTACCTGAGTTAGTTTAGGGGTTTTCTTTAGATCTAGCCGTTAGATCTTGATGTTCTTTGTGTTGTTGGCTTTCTCTTGCTTAGTATAATTTCTGGTGTAAGTTTCAACAGCTTTTTTTTCAGATTTTAGTAGGATTTAAGCATGTTTAATCTCGGATTTTCTGGTTTCTGCTGTTCTTGGAGAACAGCCGGTTTGTGGCGAGTTTTTCGATCAGTACGTGCATGTTCTTGGGTTAGGATGAACCTAATAGTTGTAGATCTTTTAATCTACTCTCAAACCCAACTAATTTCATAATTTTCTGATTTTCCTATGATTTTTTATGAATTTCGTACGGGTGGGCTGTGTTGCAGCAAGCAATGGTAAGTTAGTTTGATTAGCGTTTTCGATTAGTGTTTTCCCGTTAATCTAGCCGTTGGATGTTTCCGGATTTTGGATATGTTGATCTACTTGAGTTTACGTTGGATCTCGAATCCGACGTCGTTTAGACGTCAGATCGACGGGGTCAATTAGGCTCTAAGTAGAGGATTTCGGTGATTTAAATAATATTATATGTTCGACACATATAATATTCTATTTTTACTGTTCATCAAGGTTTTCGTGGTTGCTTCCCGTTGCAGGAGTCCGCGGTTGACGGTCGTGGTACCGTCGTAATGCCGGGACCCGCTGCGGATCGGCTGGCAGCGGTTGGTAGTACCGCTGCAGCGATCCGGTTGGACTTGTATGTTGCCTTATCATACTGATGCATGCCTAATCTCTTATTTTGTGTATGTTCATAGCATGCATTTCTATTGTGTATTAGTTGCATGGTTAGGCGTGGGTGATCTGTATGTCGCCGTCCCGAGGTTGGAAGCTCGGACTTAGCCCAAGGATCAGGGTTGGGTAGTTTGGACCCGGTTCGAATTGTGGTGTCCAGTCAAACTTGATGATAGGCCAGATGGCTGGCTAACCTGTTGCTTAGTGATTGTAGAGATCATGTCGGATGCTGAAATGTAGCTGGTGTTCCACTAGGTTGACTCTTGAGTAGAAGAGTTGCCTACTCAGCGGTGCCATTTCCCGCCTACAATGTCTTGTTCCTGCTTGTGAGTCAGTAGTATTGTTTCCTGCTACTGAGTGTGACCTAATATGTGACCAGCTCGACTGGATGACCATGATCGTGGGCCTAAGGGACACACAGTGGGGTTATGGGACCCCTGTATACACCCAGGTCTTACTTGAGGGCGACACTGTTGCGTTTCCTTCTTCCTTCTGTGTGTCGTAGTGTAGAACCCTACTGAGCTTTATGCTCACTCCTACCCGGGCTGTATTTTGCAGGTGCAGGCGTCAGTTCTTCTTCTGTGGCCCCTACCGGGGAGTTGGTTGGCGGTGCGGCGGCGCCAGGCGAAGTCTGAGAGGTCGTGATGTTTTACTGCTTTTATCCTATGTTAGATAGCCTCCTACGGGAGTAATGTTGTATTTGGATCTTTCCCTCTCTGAGGATATGTATATTAATTTCACTTGGGTTTTGTAATCTGAGGTTCGAGGCTTGTAATTTAATTGTCTTTTTAAATTGAGGGTGTTTTGATGAATTGCTAGGGAGACCAATAGGTTAGAGGGAACCCTCGTTAATATTTTCCGCGATTGTTAGGTTTCGGTTCGCATTGCCCAACCCGGTTGGGCTTTCGCGGGTCGGGGGGCGACAACTTGGTATCAGAGTATAAGTTGTAGATCCCAGGGTTAGGATCAAGATTCGGTTGAGATTGAGCGTGGAATGGGTTAGTTCTATGTCTAGAACATCCGTGCATGCTCCCTTTGATGTGTTATGCTTTCCCGCTTTCTGTTTGTATTGCCTTGTTTTGCGGCTTCTGACGAGTGAACGCTCGTTTGTCGTTGGTGATTGCGCAGATGGTGGGAGCTCGAGACCGGCCTTTGGTTATCGATCGGGGTGGGGCACGACCTGGCCGGCCCGCCTGACCGAGCATGGAGGTTCCCGCTAGGGCGGTACGAGCTCGACGGGCTGTGTGAGGACCCCTATACATATTGAGGACTTAGATGCAAATATCACTTTTGGAAGGGGTTTTTAGCAAATATCATGGTTGTATGTGCTTATGGTAATATGGTTATGTTTGGTACGCCAGCTATTCTGTATTGTTCGGATTGTTGAACGTTTATTAATGTCTTGTATAAGAGTGTACTGCGTGAATAGGTTGGGGTGATTGAGGAAGTCACCAACCCGAGGTTTCGAGTAACTCGGCCCTAGATGAGTCTAGGCCGGGGTCGGGTCTAGGAATTCGCGATCGAGGCTACGGGTGGACGTGGTCCCCGTGATCGATCGGGGTTTTAGTAGAATGTTTATGAAATCCAAATTGGATAAGAGAATTAATTGCTATTGTTCGAGAATCGATTGATTCTCTGGAACCTTAGTCTTAGTGGCTATTGGGAGGTAGCCTAATGTCTGCTGGTCGACGCCAGTCTAGCTGTGCTCACAGTTGGCAGTGTAGTGTCCCGGACTGTGGTGGAGAGCGAGCTGTGCCCACGGTTGGCAGGGTAGTCGCCCGGACCGTGATGGAGAGCGATGGGTCGATTGCGAGCTTGGGCTTAGGTTGTGACTTCCCTTGAGCTAAGACTTAGGCGCCAGATTACATTGCTTATTTATGTTGGTTATTGGTTAGTTTTCTTGTATGGCATTCGTTAGTCTCCTACTGGGCTTTTTGCTCACCCCTACTTTTGCAGGTTCATCAGGTGATGACGCCGAGTTTGAGATCGTGGGAGGATTCGACATAAAATTTAGTTAATTTATTTTATTTCATTCGTTTGAGAGATTGTATTGATGTTGGGATCATTGAGACTAACTATTAATTTGATTCATGTATTCAGAATAAGGATATTGTAATTAATCTTTTGGATTATGTATTGGATTACTGGAATTCATGTTATGGAGCCTGACAGTTTGGAATAGTATAGTGCATCATAGCTTGATTATCTGTCAGGATGAACGTAGTGAATTTATTATGATGCTTAGATTGTGATGTTTGAGAGCAGGTTGATTTTGTTGTGTTAGTGTAGAACAGGTTTTCCTCGAGTCCCGTGGTCGGGGTGGGTATATCCCGGGGCGGGGCGTGACAGGCTGAGCCATCGCCATCGACAATTTCAGTCGCACGGGAGAAGACCCTTCTCGCCGACGAGAGGGTTCTCGCTCCAGTCGACGGGCGGGCTGTGACGGCAGTCATGATGGACTTCCAGCGGCTGAACCCGCCTAGGTTCAGCGATGAGACTGGAGATTCGACCACAGCAGACGCCTGGCTCCGAGGAGTCACGCGCGTTCTTGATGCTCTCTTCGTTGAGGATGACCGGATCCGGGTCACCCTCGCGGCGTTCCAGCTCGATGGAGACGCCCTTGACTGGTGGTGCACCGCCCAACACACCAGTAACGGAGAGGAGCCGACGTGGGAGGAGTTCAGGGCGTTGTTCTTGGACGCATACTTCCCAGAGAGTATGCGTGACGCCCTGTCTCGTGAGTACCAGTCCCTTTTGCAGGGTACTCCCTCTGTGCAGTAGTATGCCACCCGGTTCACACACTTGGTCCGTTTCACGGGGGTAGTGGCAGCAGATCCAATGGCCAGGGCACGACAGTTTGAATGGGGTCTTCGTCCAGAGATCAGGCGCCAGACATGTCCCTACCACTTTCAGACGCACGCAGCAGTCCTGAACTGCGCCTTAGTAGTGGAGGCGCAGTTGCGGGAAGAGAGGTGCCGGGCAGTTCCACCGGCATCCTCTACCAGCGCACCACAGAGGCCCCAGTTCAGAGGGGGATTCGGCAGAGGCCATCAGCGGCGTCAACGACCTTTCCAGTAGCAGTCGCAGCGCCCGCAGCAATTCTAGCCACAGCTACCGAGTCCACCAGGCCAGTTTCTCCTGACGGCCGGGTCGTTTGGGCAGGCTCCGTCAGGGGGGCGGCCACGTGTTTCCAGTGCGGGCAGCTGGGGCACTACCGTAGAGACTGTCCTTTGCGAGGAGCGCGGGGCGCTATGCCGTAGGGCAGTAGAGGCGGAGGGTCCGATGCCTGATAGGGGAGCGGTGGTGGGCGCGGGTCAGGGGCTGGACCGAGTCGCTCTAGAGGTGGAGGCGGCCAGTGGGGGCGTGTGTTTGCTCTTCCGGAGCGCGAGCAGCCGGACACCGTTCAGCTGTACCAGTCGCCACAGTAGTACCAGCAAACAGCGGCAGAGCCATCCGTGCTCAGAGGTATCTTTCAGCTTTCTAGTTCTTTAGTAGATGTGCTGATAGACTCCGGGGCGTCTCATTCCTATGTGGCTAGCATGTGTGTGGCATCGCTAGGATTGGAGACGAGTTGGCTAGATGTGGCACAGTCTGTAGACTCACCGATCGGCGGCACAGTCAGGGTGGACCGGGTCTGCCGATCTTGTTCTTTGGAGGTTGGAGGCCTCCACGTCTGTTTAGACCTGCGGGTGCTAAACATGATGGGTTTCGATGTGATACTCGGTATGGACTGGTTGGCAGCATACCGAGCTATCATCGATTGTGGTCGTCGGCGGGTGGTCGCTTGGACACCCGACGGGACACAGTTTGTGTTGTTGGGGGATCGGTTCTCAGCCGATTCCTTTGCTTGTGGTGTAGGGAGGCGTGGCAGCGAGCTCTCAGCCTTGTTGGCTAGCCTGTCCCTGTTTGGTTCTGAGGGAGTGCAGCAGAGCAGTTTTCCTAGGATCGTGTGTGACTACACCGACGTGTTTCCCGTGGTGTTGCCAGGGCTTCCACCGCCGAGAGAGGTCGATTTTGAGATCGACCTAGTACCAGGTACCACACCGATCTCTCTCCCAACTTTCAAAATGGCACCAGCAGAGCAGAGTGAGTTGAGGACCCAGCTAGGCGAGCTTACCAGCAGAGGCTTCATCCGTCCCAGCATGTCTTCATGGGGTCGGCAGTGTTGTTCGGAAAGAAGAAGGATGGTACCCTTCGACTTTGCATAGACTACAGGCGGCTCAACAGGGTGACGGTGAAGAACAGGTATCCGATGCCGAGGATCGACGACTTGTTTGACCAGCCGCGAGGATCTTCAGTGTTCTCGAAGATCGACCTCCGCACCGGCTACCACCAGTTGAGGGTTTGGGATTGCGACATCCCAATGACGGCTTTTCGGACTCGGTACGGCTTGTACGCGTTTGTGGTGATGCCGTTTGGGCTGACAAACGCACTTGCAGCGTTCATGGATCTCATACAGAGGATCTTCCGGCCTTTCCTAGACGAGTTCGTGGTGGTGTTCGTCGACGACATTCTCATCTATTCCCGGTCAGAGGCGGAGCACGAGCGACAATTGGCGACAGTGTTGCAGCTACTTCGGGAGCATCGGCTTTATGCCAAGGCTTCCAAGTGTGAGTTCTGGCTTGCACAGATGGGATTTCTTGGACACGTGGTGTCGGCAGCAGGGATCTCAATTGACCCGGCCAAGGTTGAGGTAGTAGTGCAGTGGCAGAGACCGAGGACAGTGTTCGAGGTCCGCAGTTTCCTTGGCCTGGTGGGTTGCTACAGACGGTTCGTGCGGGACTTCTCCACAGTCAAGGGACCGTTGACCAGCCTGACACAGAAGGCCATCCCGTTCGTGTGGGATGATGCTTGTGAGCGAGCATTCATGGAGCTGAGGATGAGGTTGACCAGTGCGCCGGTGCTGATCGTCCCCGAGCGAGGTTTTGGTTACAGTGTCTACTGCGACGCCAGCGGTAAGGGTTTGGGGTGTGTCCTCATGCAGGAGGGCCACGTAGTTTCCTATGATTCTCGTCAGCTGAAGAACCATGAGAAGAACTACCCGACTCATGACTTGGAGCTAGTAGCGGTGGTCTTCGCCTTGAAGACTTGGCGTCACTACCTCTATGGCGAGAAGTTCTCTGTCTTCTCAGACCATAAGAGGTTGAGGCACGTTTTCACCCAACGTGACCTCAACCTAAGGCAGCGACGCTAGATGGAGCTACTGGAGGACTACGACTTTGAGTTGCATTACCATCATGGTAAGGCAAACGTCGTAGCAGACGCGCTGAGCAGGCAGGTGAGAGACACCAGAGCAGCAGTTGCAGGGTTGTCAGCGCGACAGTGGCAGGCTCTAGAGACAGCGGGTCAGTTGGGGCTCGAGTTTCAGGATCAGGGATCCAGCAGCTTATTACGCAGTGCAGAGTATGCTAACAGTCCTAGCCAGAGTGTTAGAGGCACAACACAGTGACCCAGAGCTCGAGGAGTTACGCACATCGGAGGGCGCAGACTGGGACGAGACAGTATCGTCAGACGGAGGGCTACGGTTCAGAGGCAGAGTAGCGGTTCTAGCAGATCCAGTTCTACGAGACGACGTCCTACAAGAGTTCCACCACTCTCATTTTGCAGTTCATCCCGGGGGCACCAAGATGTACCAGGAACTGCGACGGCAGTTCTGGTGGTGCGGGATGAAGAGGGCAGTGATGGAGTTCGTATCGCGCTGCCTTACCTGTCAAAAGTCAAGGCAGAGCACCAGCGGACTCCGGGGTTACTTCAGCCGCTTCCACTAGCTGAGTGGAAGTCGGAGCACATCACGATGGACTTCGTGACCGGGCTACCGAGATCTCCTAGGGGGAATGACGCGATTTGGGTCATCGTTAATCGATTGACCAAATCGGCGCACTTCCTGAATATGCGGACTACAGACTCGACGGACAGGTTGGGCAGCTTGTACGTCAGAGAGGTGGTCAGACTGCACGGAGTTCCAGTTTCTATAGTGTCAGACCGTGACCCCAGGTTCACCAGCAAGTTATGGCGAGGCTCTCAGGAGGCAGTTGGCACACTCATGACTTTCAGTACGGCTTTTCATCTGCAGACAGACGGGCAGTCAGAGCGGACGATCCTGATCTTGGAGGACATGCTGAGAGCATGTTTCCTCGACGCCGGAGGCAGCTGGGAGGAGCACGTTCCCTTGGTGGAGTTCACCTACAACAACAGCTACGAGTCCAGTCTTGGAGTAGCACCTTTCGAGCCGTTGTACGGTAGGCCGTGTCCTTCCCCAGTGTGCTGGATAGAGGTTGGAGAGGCTTCACTCACCGGTTCAGACCTCATCAGGCGGTCGTTAGAGAGGTTAGTACAGATCAGGCAGAGACTTCTGACGGCTCAGAGCCGGCAGAAGAGTTATGCAGATGAGAGGCGATGACCGTTAGAGTTTGCATTCGGCGACCGAGTGTTCTTACGAGCATCACCGTACAGAGGTTCTGTCAGGTTTGGCAGAGGTGGCAAGTTGGCACCGAGGTTTGTCGGGCCGTTTGAGATCCTAGAGAGGGTCAGCGAGGTAGCTTACCGCCTGGATCTTCCTAAGCACATGTCTGCTGTGCACCCGACTTTCCACATGTCGATGCTGAGGAAGTATCACCCAGACCCGTCTCATGTCATCAGAGTGGATGACATTGAGCTTGAGGCAGACGCGAGCTTCGTTGAGCAGCCGATTCGGGTACTTGATCGAAGGGATCAGGTGTTTTGGGGCAAGACTATTCCCTTAATCAAGGTACTGTGGAGGCATAGAGGCACAGAGGCACTTGGGAGCACGAGGCGCGCATGCGGCAGGAGTTTCCGCAGTTGTTTTCTTCACGAAGAACCTCTTGTCCTGTCTTCTAATGTAGCTGTTTTGTTGTTTCCAAGCCCTACCCTTATCGAATCTCAAAACGAGATTTCCTTTAAGGTTAATAGGATGTGAGAACCTGCCCCTCTACCCCTGTGGCTCGTTGTAGACCGCAAGGGTAATTTGGTAAATTACGTCTTGTTGGTTTGTTTCACACCCGAGTGTGCACACACTGGCCTTGTTTGTGTTAGTGTTTGATTAGAATGGTTAGGTGGACCCGGGATTGGAAGATCCGAACTTGGGCTTGTGTTTTAGCCCAAGTTTGTGTTTCTGGGCAAGAAGATCGATCTTTCTTGCTAAGGAGATCGATCTTCCTTGCTAAGGAGATCAATCCTTCTGTGCCAGAAAGTCATGGCGGTGATCTTGAGAGGACGGCCGTCGTTGGCCGTCGCTCTCCCCTGTCAGAGAGGGAGAGGACTTTCTCTCCACTCCTCCCCCTTTTCCTCTCCTTCCTCGGCTTTCCCCCTTCCTTTTCTTCCCCTTCTTCATCCTCTCCTTCTCCTTCTTCTTCCTTCTTCCCGCGAGCTCTGCTTCCCCTGTTTTTCCGGCGAGCTTCTTCTTCTCCGTTCTCCCTCCTCCGGCCACCGTTTTGGGCGTTCCAAGGCTCGTTGGATCTGTGGCGACTTGAGGAAGATCCCTGGTGTGGTTTGAAGCCTTGTTGGTGACTTGTTTGCGGGGAATCAGCTGAGGAGTGCTTTTCCGGTAGGGTTCTACCTACCTGAGTTAGTTTAGGGGTTTTCTTTAGATCTAGCCGTTAGATCTTGCTGTTCTTTGTGTTGTTGGCTTCCTCTTGCTTAGTATAATTTTTGGTTTAATTTTCATAAGCTCTGGTTGAGATTTTGGTAGATTTAAGCATCTTTAATCTCGGATTTTCCGGTTTCTGCTGTTCTTCAAGAACATCCGGTTTGCGGCGAGTTTTCTGATCAAAACGTGCATGTGCTTGGGTTATGATGAACATAAGAGTTGTAAATCTTTGAAT
Organism: Narthecium ossifragum; assembly: GCA_963920575.1. Classification (NCBI taxonomy): domain Eukaryota; kingdom Viridiplantae; phylum Streptophyta; class Magnoliopsida; order Dioscoreales; family Nartheciaceae; genus Narthecium; species Narthecium ossifragum. Next base: position 14,209,688 of record OY986973.1, read on the forward strand.
CTATTCTCAAACCCAACCAATTTCATAATTTTCTGAGTTTCCTATGCGTTGTTATGAATTTCGTACGGTGGGTTGCGTTGCAGCAAGCAATGGTAAGTTAGTTTGATTAGCGGTTTTGATTAGTGTTTTCCCATTAATCTAGCCGTTGGAGGTTTCCGGCTTTTGGATATCTTGATCCCAGTATATTAATCAACTGGTGTCTAAGTTGGATCACGAATCCGACGTCGTGTGGACGTCGGATCGACGGGGTCAATTAGGCTCTAAGTAGAGGATTTTGGTGATTTAAATAATATTATATGTTCGAAACATATAATATTACATTTTTACTGTTCATCAAGGTTTTCGTGGTTGCTTTTCGTTGTAGGAGTACGCGGTTGACGGTCGTGGTACCATCGTAATGCCGGGACCCGCTGCGGATCGGCTGCCAGCGGTTGGTAATACCACTGCAGCGATCCGGTTGGACTTGTATGATGCCTTATCATACTGATGCATGCCTATTCTCTTATTTTGTATATGTTCATAGCATGCATTCTCTGTTGTGCATTAGTTGCATGGTTAGGGCGTGGGTGATCTGTGGGTCGCCGTCCCAAGGCTGGAACCTCGGACTTAGCCCTAGGACCGGGGTTGGGTATTTTGGACCCGGTTCGAATTGTGCTGTCCAGTCAAACTTGATGATAGGCCTAGATGGCTGGCTCACCTGTTGCTTGGTGATTGTAGAGGTCGTGTCGGCCTCAAGTCGGATGCTGAGGTGTAGCCGGTGTTACATTGTGTTGACTCTTGAATTGTGAGGACCTGTCCCTCTACCCCTGTGGCTCGTTGTAGACCGCAAGGGCAATTTGGTAAATTGCGCCTTGTTGATTGATTTCACACCCGCGTGTGCACACACTGGCCTTGGTTGTGTTGGTGTTTGTTAGAATGGCTAGGTGAACTCGAGATCGGAAGATCTGAGCTTGGGATTGTGTTTTAGCCCAAGTTTGCCTTTCTGGGCGAAGGAGATCGATCTGGATTGCTAATGAGATCGATCTGGCCTTGCTAGCCAGATCGATCTGACATGCTTTGGAGATCGATAGCTTAGTGCAGAAGGTTTTGGGGCTGTTTCCGGCTCGGGAGCGATCGATCGCTCGTAGGAGCGATCGATCGGACTCGTGATCAAACAGTCGGTGGCTTTTCTTTTCTCTTTCGCGATGACGGCAGCCGACCGTCGTTTTCCCCTGTCAGGGGAGGGAGGACTTTCCCTCCCCTCCCCCAGCCTTTCCTCCGGCTTTCCCGGCTTTCCCCCGAGCTTTCCCTTCTTCTTCTTCCCTTCTCTTCTCTTCTCTTCTTCTTCTTCCTTTCTCTTCTTTCCCGCGGTGCTCTGTTTCTTCTCTTCTTCCGCCGGCGAGCTCTTCTCTTCCGTTCTCCCTCCTCCGACCACCGTTTTTGGAGTTCCAAAGCTTGTTAGATTCGTGGAGACGAGAGGAAGGTAGCTGAGGTGGTTTGGAGTCGTGTTGGTGACTGGTTTGCGAGGGATCAACCAAGGAATGCGCAGTTGGGTAGGTTCTTCTACCTACATGTGTTCTTTAGTGGGTTTCGCGTGATCCAGCCGTTGGATCTGTTGATCTTCTTGTTCTTAGATGTATGTTGCCTAGTAGAATAACTGATTTGAGTTTCATGTTAATCGGTTGAGATTTGAGTAGGTTTTATGCATGATTAAACTCGGTTTCTCTGTTTTTCTGCTGTTCTTGAGAAACAGCCGGCTTACGGCGAGTTTTCCGGCCGGTACGTACGTGATCTTGGCTTTTGATAAACATAAGAGATGTAGATCTCTTCGTTAGCTTTTCATTCCATCTTGTTTCGTATTTTTTTGATTTTTCTACGAATTTTGGTGATTTTTCTCGTGTTCTGAGACAAGGCTGATCTGAAGCTGGTATGAGCTTTGGATCGATCCAAATTGTTCCGGATCGATCCCAAGCTGGCTGATGGCGTTTTATGGGTTGGTATGAAGCTTTGGATCGATCCAAATTGTCCCGGATCGATCCCAAGTTGGCTGATGGTGTTTTTATGGAGTTTAATTAGCTATTTTGATTAATGTTTTCCCGTCGATCCAACCGTTGGATGTTTATGAATTTTGGATATGTTGATCCATCCTTGTAGCTCTACTGGTGGCTAAGTTGGATCTTGAATCCGACGTCGTTTGGATGTCGGATCGACCAGATCAAATAGCCTCTAGTAGAGAACTTTTGGTGTTTTAAATATAATATTATATGTCGAATTATAATATTATATTTCTACTGTTCATCAGCGGTTTTCGGGGTTGTTTCCCGTTGCAGGAGTTCGCGGTTGACGGTCGTGGTACCGTCGTAATGCCGGGACCCGCTGCGGATCGGCTGGCAGCGGTTGGTGGTACCGCTGCAGCGATCCAGTAGACTTATATGATGTTTGCCATACTGTTGCATGCCTATCTCCTGTTTGTGTATGTCATAGCATGCATTGTTGATTGTGCATTAGTTGCATTGGTTAGGGCGTGGGTGATCTTTGGGTCGCCGTCCCGAGGCTGGAAGCTCGGACTTAGCCCTAGGACCGGGGTTGGGTAGTTTGGACCCGATTTGAATTGTGGTGTCGAGTCAAACTTAATGATAGGCTTAGAGGACTGGTACACCTGATGCTTGATGTTTGTAGAGGTCGTGTCGGCCTCAAGTCAGGTGTTGAGGATGCCACCGGTGACGGGTCTTATTCTTTGGGCAGTGTCCATTCCTGCCAGTAGGGGCATCAGTGTGGGCCCATGGCGAGTTGGGTGACCACAGCTGGAACCCTGCGACACTAGGCGTATCCAGGATGGGGCTAGTCCGTTGGGGTGACCATGGTTGGATATGCCTAGAGATCACCGGTGAATGGTAATGTGACCATTGTAGCTCACTCGAGTCTGGCTTGAGGGTGACACTGTTGTGTTTCCCCCTTCCTTCTGTGAGACGTAGTGTAGATCCCTACTGAGCTTAGTGCTCACACCTACCCGGGCTGCGTTTTGCAGGTGCAGGCGTCAGTTCTTCCTCTGTGGCCCCTACCGGGCAGTTGGACGGCGGTGCGGCGGCGCCTGGTGGCTTTTGAGAGGTGGCGATATTTACTGTTTTACCCTTATGTTAGATAGTCTCCTACGGGAGTAATATTGTATTTGAACTCCCCCTCTCCGAGGTTTTGTATATTAACACTTTGAGTTTTAAATCTGAGGTTCGAGGTTTTGCCATTTGATGTTGTATCTTTATTTGGGGGTGCTTTTGGTGAATTGTTAGGGAGACCAATAGGTTAGAGGGAACCCTCGCCAGCTTTTCTTCCGCGTTTGTTAGGTTCCGGTTCGCGTCGCCCGGCCCGGTTGGGCTTTCGCGGGTCGGGGCGCGACATGAATAGAGGAGTTGCCTACTCAGTGGTCTCATTTCCCGCCTACAGTGTCGTGTTCCTGCTTGTGAGTTAGAAGTGTTGTTTCCTGCTACTGAGTGTGACCTGACATGTGACCAGCTCAGCTGGAAGACCATGATTGTGTGCCTCAGGGACACGCGGTGGGGTTATGGGACCCCTGTATACACCCAGGTCTTACTTGAGGGCGACACTATTGTGTTTCCCTCTTCCTTCTGTGTGTCGTACTGTAGAACCCTACTGAGCTTTATGCTCACTCCTACTCGGGCTGCGGTTTGCAGGTGCAGGCGTCAGTTCTTCTTCTGTGGCCCCTACCGGGCAGTTGGTCGGCGCAAGGCGGAGTCTGAGAGGTGGTGATCTTTTACTGCTTTTATCCTATGTTAGATAGCCTCCTACGGGAGTAATGTTGTATTTGGATCATCCCCTCTTCGATGAAATATATATTAATTTCACTTGGGTTTTGTAATCTGAGGTTCGAGGCTTGTAATTTAATTATGTCTTTTTAGATTGAGGGTGTTTTGATGAATTGCTAGGAAGACCAATAGGTTAGAGGGAACCCTCGCCAATATTTTCTGCGGTTGTTAGGTTTCGGTTCGCGTTGCCTGGCCCGGTTGGGCTTTCGCGGGTCGGGGCGTGACACTGAACCTGGGCGATCTGGAAGTGACCAAGTCTACGGTGAAAGAAGATCGATCAATCCTTTCCCAAAAAAGATCGATCTTAGTCGGGGCGACCAAGGTTACGGAAGATGAGGAAAAATACAGTTTCATCGACTGGTAGGACAATATTCGGAAAATATTCCCTGAATCTCTAAATATTCTGCAATTTGAATACATGATAGAAGGCTCAGAGATGTACAAATTTTATGTTGGATATTTTGTGAGATTCTAGATAGTATGATAGCAGATTTGATGAATAGATGAAGTTACACAAGCTGGAAAACTGTTATGTTGAAGCTGAGAAGAATATTCGTCACATATTCCATGTAACTCTGAATATTATGAAATCTTCGGTATCTGACATAAGACTTCCTAATCTACAACGTTCGTGTTGAGCAAGTTTGCAAATTCCAACTGGATTGGACCCAGTTTCGACCGGAATTGGCAGCCATGATTAATTCAGGAAATCCGAGTTGCACAAGCAGTCCAACTCAACTAAAACCCTAATTTCGGGAGTTCCACTATATATATGGTTATTTAATCCGAAATTTGGCCTCTCTCAAGGGGGTTTTTTACAGAGCTTTTGAGAGGAGAAAACAAGGAAGAAGATGAAGAAATCTCCATCCATGGCCGAGTAATCCGCGGGCATGATGGACGGATGACCTAGCGATGATTAGGGTTTCTTCTTCATCATGGTTCATAGTTTTAATCTATATTATTAAACTCTTTTCTATGTATTGAATCTTCAAAGATTATTTTCAAATTATAGATTTCTATGTGGATGATTAGTACTCTGAATCCAGTCATGCTTCTTTCATGATCTTATTATCCCATAGTTTTTTCTATTATTTACCTACTTTATCTCATGAATTCTTTGCTGTGCATTGCCGATTGTGAGAGTTGGTATTGTGCATTCTTAGAGATCTGGTAAGATATGGTTAGGGCTTTGTCCCGAGGAACTTTTGCTATACGTTGCCTGTTGTGATAGCCGGTATCATATATTCTTAGGTTTTGATAGGATGAAGTTAGAACTATAACAAGAAAGAGTCAATCGTAGTAAGAGACATTTATATATTTTGTTAGGTTTATAGTTCAATATCTTCCGGTTAAGGTAATTGGGATGTGAATCCCTTAACTGAGTATTGAATGAACCGTTGGTAGAAGAAGAACCTAAGTCCGAGCAAAGGGATTCCTGACGCCTAGCCTTCTTAAAACCTTGATATCTCTAGTTAATTTACATTATCATTAATCTTGATATAATTTAGTTTAGTTAGCTCTTAAGCTCTTAATTATTTGCAATATATTGTTATTTGTGTTTCTGGATCTTTCCTGCTTGTCTCTCTGTGGGTTCGATCTCTATTATGTTGTACTGCACAGCGATCGCTGTGCGAGACACATTTGAGCGATATCAAAATTTAGCGCCGTTGCTGGGGAGACAGTTCAGAAAAGCGCCAGAATCATCAGATCACGGTGATTGAATACATCGAAGGCGGTAACTTTGTTCCCTTTTCTTTGGATCTTTATTTCTCTTTCCTTAGTTTTCTTTATTTTCTTTTTAGTTTTATTTTGATTTTTAGTTATATTTTGAGTTGCTGAAAAAAAAACAGAAAAAAAGCGGTTGGAAAATGTATTATATCAAGACTATTTGAGGTCATGTTTTTTGAAGTCGAGAGATGGAATGTCTCAAACAACCGTTCGTAAGAAAAGTATATACAAAATGAGGGAGGTGCATAGAATGAGTCATGTTTCTGTCAATGAGTATCTTTCTAATTAAATGATTAATGCATTGAAAAGAAAGATTTCATCCGTTGCACAAAAGGATGATGAGACATTATATGATGCATGGTAGTGATTTAACAGTTTAATAGTTTCATGCTCCCACCATGGTTATGCTAGTTGGTGTTTAGTTAGCTATTTTCATTATGTGTTCGACTTGTACACAGACAGTTCCGGGACACTGGGATGATTATCATGGTCATTTTAATGCAAAATTCTACAAGCATCCCAATGTCGCCTTAACGTCCAACAACTATCTACAACACAATGAGCCTTTCTACTCTTATCCTAGTGCTTATGATGATTATGTACATGATACTTATGTTGCTACTTCCCAGGATGTGCATGTTGATGAGACTAACACGTATGATGCATGTGTCGATGACTTTAGTGCTTGTGATGCACACATCCATGATTATAATGCTTATGGTGCACATGCTCAAGATGTTCATGTTGATGATGCATATGCTCATGACTGTAGTGCTAGTGTGCATGTTCAAAATTCTAGTCCTATTGATGCACAAGCTTATGTGTGTGATGCATACACACATGATTTTAGCGCTCCTACGCATGTTCATGATACTAACATTCACTATGCTTATGCTCATGATTCGAATGTTAGTAACACACATGTTCATGCCTCTGATGCTAGCGATGCACATGTTTCTCCTCAACTTTCTGTGGCAGAGATTTTGGACTTACTTAAGAATGCTAAAATCAAGCGTAATTTTGACTCTTTCATTGTGCAGTTACTTATGAGGGACGAAGAGAAGGTACACCAACTATGCGAGGTAATCATATCTTTCAGCGTGCACAAACTCGGAGTGACACATTAGTTGGAAGAAAACGAAGTACTCCAGTACGGGCCGGTCAACAGCGAGGAAGATCCGGATGACTACCAAGACCACCACGACCATGTATTCATTGAACCTCCATGGGCTGAACTTCAAGTCATTGCGTCTAAGCCGCGAGGTATATTTCCTGTGTTTATTTCATCTCCTTGGACAGTTAAGAAGAACATGACTTTGATAGATACTTTTATACTTCGACGGATTTATTTCAGATTTTGTGATCTTAACATCCTTGACCACGAGCATGATGACATTATTGATAGATCATTGGATGAGTCACTGACACTTGAGCACAATGATGACACATATTTCTATTTGAGAGATCCAGCTATCTTGTTTATTGAAGTTAGAATGCAAAAGCTAGTTCTCCTACTTGTAATATGCCACTTGGATTCACATGGTGAATTACCCTTGGTGATACACCTAAGGTTAACCCTTTAGGTCATGGCACTTACTGATTTTGCATATCATCGTGCTAGGGCACGGTCGCCAAGGGCGCAGTTAAAAATCCCTGTCTTATATATAGTAGTTTAGTTTGTTCAATTTGCTTTCTTATATGCTTGAGAATGTTGGAGTTATTTTTATGTTGTGTGCTTGTATGTTTGCTTTTGTTTTCTGTTTGTTTTGCTTTTCTTTTTAGGTGCTCGAGCAGTCCCTGCTTTCCCTTGGAGATTTTTGCCAGCGATCATTGTGATGGAGATTTCGGCTCCCATGAGGAGCCTTGAGGAGATATTTGCTTACTCTATCAGGTGCCCTCGCTCCTATATCGATTTATAATTCTTATCTATTCTATTTCAAACTTAAACTTGCACCATGTTTTATTCTCTTGCCATGATTAGCACACATTAAAGACAATGTGAATTTCAGGTTGGGGGGTGTAGACATGCATGACCTTATGCATGCTACTTTGTGGATTTAATTGTGTTGAATTGAGCATGTTAATATAAATTATACATGAGCTGAAATTTTTATGCTTATTATACATGTTGGTTGCATTGATTGGCCTATACATTGATTGCATGCGTGATAACCTGAAAATAGAACATCATATGATTCACACACGAACACTTTATGTGCAGTGGCAATTATACTCACCAGAGGAATGAGCATGCTATTGTTAACCTGGACCATGATTTCATCTTTAGCTAGCATGTTGAGCATTGCATGTAAAAAAAAATCTGGAGCTTGATCAAGTTGTGCCTAAACGACTATTAGGTAATCTACTGAGTAACCGAGTGTTCTTGCCTCATGAAGCGAGGAGTTCGCGTAAAAAGGTAGAACCACTGATAGCGAAAAAAAATTATTAAATGTTTTGCTAAGTAACCGTGTCTCTGCGCCTCAAGAAGCGGAGAGTGCTCGTGTAAAATGGCAAAGTGTTTGATAGTTGAAGAAAAAAAAAAAGACAGAAAGATCATGTTGTACTTAGGGGGTGTTTGGTTGCTTGCATCAGCTGATGCAGTACATCAGTTGATGCAGTGCATCAACTGATGCAGCATCAGCTGATACAACTGTTTATGTGTTGTTTGTGTTTGGTTGCTTGTATCAATTGATACAGTATTAGCTCATTTTCTGTTTGGTTGGTATGTATTGTATCAGCTGATGAAGGTGAAGGTGATCGAGCATTGGCGGCACCACGACGTGAAGAAAGACGCCGCCGCCGGGGAAGAACTGAAGGCATGGGAAGAAAGGATCTGGGCTTCCTCGCTGGTTCTGGTTGGCAGGAAGGAGAGAGGCGACGGGCGTCGACGGGCGACGACGGATGGTGACGGGGAATGGGGGGGAAGTAGAGAGGCGACGGGCTGCCTTCTCGCCGGATCTGGCCTCCGACAGAGAGGGAAGGGAGAGAGAGGAAGGAGAGCTCGGCAACGGAGGTCGACGGGGAAAGGGGGGGATCCTTCTCACCGAATCTGGTCTCCGAGGGAGAGGGAAGGGAGAGAGAGGAAGGAGAGCTCGACGACGGGCAGCGACAGGGGGCGACGGGGAAAGGGGGGGAAGGAGAGAGGCGACAGGCGGCGACAGGGGGCGACGAGGAATGGAGAGAGAGGCGACAGGGAAAGGGGAGAGAGGTGACGGGTGGCGACGGGGAAAGGAGAGAGAGGCAATGGGGAAAGGGGAGAGAGGCGACGGGGGGCGACGGGGAAAGGAGAGAGAGGCGATGTGTCACGCCCCGACCCAGAAAACCCATCCGGATCAAGGCGTGAGAAACCTAAACCTGTTAAATCATCAATGGGCGTGGAAAATTTTGACAGAATCTCCTCTATAATTCTTACACAATGAACCTGTACAATTTCTCATATTTCACTGTAAATTCAAATACAGAATCATAAGGGCATAATTTATAGATTCACAACTAATATCATTATTAGAACCCCATTTAAACATTCAAATAAACGTCATTGTCATTAATATCAAAATTAAAGTTATACAATTTGTCCTCAAATAAAAAGCATAAGTCTCCAAGATTTAACTACATCAAATAAATATGAAATACTGAATTTAGCCCTCTAATCTGTCAACAACCTCAAAGTCCACCCGAAGTAGAAGCGCCTCCAAGAGCGATCGCCTGTAGCTACTGAAGTGGAAGGAGCGGCGCCTGCACCAGCAAAACGCATCCCGGGTAGGGTGAGCATAAAGCCCAGTAGGGTTCTACTCTACGTCACTCTCAAGGAAAGGGGTAAACTATAACTGTATCTACCTTCGTCAAGGCTAGGTATGCCAAGAGGCTAAACCCTAGCCTCGTCGATTCCCCGAGGGCTCCTGTCCAGGTCCCACCCTCACCCAACAACGAGGGGAAAACAGCACGACTGCGGGCTCCTGTTCAGGTTCCACCCTGCCCAGTTTCAATACCACCATCCCTCGTGGGGACAAAAGTCAGAGACATCGACATCCATATCTAGCACTTGAGCGAAAGTAGACACGACCTCTATTCCTCAACATCATAATTCAAATTAGTATATAACCTCAATCAACACAAGATCATAACCACACAATCTTGCCCTAGTCCTCCTACCCATACCTCGGTCCTAGAGCTAGATTCGAGCTACCCGAGCCCTCGGATCGGCGATCGAGCCCATCGCCCGCACCTAGCCTTAATGTTTCTAATGCATACAACATGCATGAGCATATTCAAGCACCTAGGCCTAGGTGTCTCTACATGTCAATTCATCGATCACATGTCCATAATATATAGCACAGCTATAGGATAGATTTAGCATTCAAAATTTACCAACAACCAAGCACAACATTCATATATCCCGATCATGCATAATCATTCACTACATACAGAGGGCACACCTTCGGCCCAATTAGATCTACACATTTTCACAAATAAAATAGAAACGGGCACACCGCCGGCTCTAGGCATAAACAGGCTTTACGGTATGATAATTGGGCAAATAAGAAGAGCTTGCAACAGTTGATGAAAGTGAGGAATAATTGGCACTAATGATAACAAGTAATAGGCACAAGGACCATAGCAACATCCAACTTAAACAATTTTAAGGTCTACACTACGATCATACAACTACACCACACTAATTGAACCGAAGTAAAGGAGGTTCCAAGCAGATGTCGACATGAGACCAGATAGAAGGGAAGATCAGCAGGGGATTATAGAGACATCAGTTGGGCAGCTAAACACTGCTCTAGACCATCAGAGGAAGGCTAAAACTCAATCAAATTGGTAGAACAACAACAAAGCACCCTAGCTTTGCCAAGTTCACAGCAGCACAGAGGCAAAGCCACAATCGCCTTGCTTGCCTCCCCCGAGCCAACCAGTTCCTACTGGGGACGAAGGCCAGCACACATTGGGTGCCCTACTACAACCAGTACGACCCAGCTAACACCCCAGGCATACCAGGGACAGGGGGATCCAAGAGAAATCCAGGGGAAACAGAGAGAAATCTCGGCAACCACCCAACGAATAAGCAGTGAAGTCACCCAACACCAGAAGGATTGAACACAGGCAGGGAGGAAGAGATTTGAGGAGGAGAATGGAGGAAGGAAGGGGCAGTCCACCCCAAAACAGGGGAAGGAAGAGGCCAGCCGGAGTAAATGCCGGAGCTAACACCAGGGCCAGAGAGAAATCAGGGAGGAGTTTGGAGGTATCTCAAGCACCCGGCGGTCTAGAACAGGGGAATGACAGTGGCAATCCACAACCCAGCAAACAATTGCGGGAATCCAAACACACATCACCCGCTCGAGGAGGACATCAGACAGGGGATTGGAGAGGAACCTCAAACCGCCGACAGCCAAGAACAGAAGACGGAATCCACGAACTCCAAGGGAGAGGAAAAAGATGATGACCATCCCGACGGGATAGCACAGGGAAGGGGAGGAGACCAAAATTCAAACCACGACCGCAAGACAGCGGAAGAAGAAGAGGAACAGGGCCAGAACAGAGCATTCCAGCACCCAAGAATCAAGACCCGACCTCAACTCCGGAACAAAGGAAATGGGAAACCCAAACGCAGCCAAGAAACCCATCAAACCAGCCAATAAATCCAACAAAAAACCTAAAGATCCAAACAATGGCAGCGAATAGGAGAGAAAAACTCCGACGGAAATCCACGAAATCCACACACAACAACAAATCCTAAGCTAGCATGCATCCAACCATATCCTAGAGGCCAAATCCAAGATTTGGGTAGGAATTCCCTACCTCTCGGCGTCGAAGTCGCGTCCTCCACCTTCTTCTCCGGCCGTGGTTGCCATCCCCGAGCTCGCCGCCAGTCGCACGTCGCCGCCACCTCTTTCCGCAGGCCGTGGATCGCCTCCAGTCGTGGTCGGAGAGCTCGCCTAGCCCTCCGCCGTCGCCGTGGACGCCGCCTCTCACTCCTTGGTCGGCCGCCGCTGCCCTCTCCCCAGGCGTCGCGAGGAGAGCCGTCGCGTTGTGACCCAGGCAGCCCTCGCGGAAGGGGGAAAGAAAACTAGGGCTAGGTTTTAACTAACGGGCTACTTAAGTCCAAGGACATTCGATTATCATTATCTTGGCCACTCAGATCTAGATCTACTTGATCAAACCCCGATCCTTAGATCCAGATCACTCCTATGAGTCTACTCAAGCACATACATCATTATAAGGCCGTGTGTGCATTACGCGCTTATGAAACCACCCGACAATGTGCAATTTGACCAAATTGCCCCTGGGGTCGCAAAGAGGTCATGCGATCAGCCGATCGCGCTTGACGCGGAAACAAACCAAGAAAGAGATCGGCCCTCAACCGACGCGGTCGAGCCGGGTCAGAGGAGTGGGTCCTCACACGACGGGTGGCGACGGGGAAAGGGGGGGAAGGAGAGAGGCGACGGGGAAAGGGGAGAGAGGTGACGGGCGGTGACGGGGAAAGGAGAGAGAGGCGACGGGCGGCAACGAGGAAAGGAGAGAGAGGCGACGGGGAAAGGGGAGAGGGGCGATGGGTGGCAACGGGGAAAGGGGGGAAGGAGAAAGGCGACGAGGAAAGGGGAGAGAGGCGACGGGCGGCGACGGGGAAAGGGGGGGATGGAGAGAGGCGACGGGGAAAGGGGGGAAGGAGAGAGAGGCGACGGGAAAGGGGAGCTCGGCGACAGGGAAAGGGGGGAAGGTGAGAGAGGGATGGGGAAAGTGGGGAGGGGAGGGAGAGAAGGGTGATGCATCACGTGATGTCACCTGATGTCACGTGATGCATTAGCTGATGCTGCATCAGAATAAACAACTATTTTGGCTGCATCAGCTGATGCAGCATCGGAGACTCTTTGTATCAGCTGATCATGCATCAGTTGATGCATTTGACCAACCAAACACTGGTTTGGACCAAAATGCTGCATCAATTGATGCATGTATCAGCTGATACATGCAACCAAATAGCCCCTTAAAGTGCGAGGGTTGAATGATTTGTCAGGATGATAGTAGTGTGTTTGGACTTTTGGTCGGTAGAAGTTGCCTCTGTACGTAACATTTATTTGTTACATCACATGTGTTCTTCTGGATGGTGATTAGCATATTTGAAGTATAGAAGTTAATTTCATATGTTGGTAGCATGTGTATGAGTATAAGAAGTTTACGTGCTCTGTACTATACATAACACTATTGACTTGATAAGGTAAAATTTTGGTCATGCATATCTACAACCTTAGATTGTTGGTATGCTTAATTATATTTTATGCACTTTGAATTGCTAGAGATTAGCAATAAGCTGATTGGGGGGTGTGATGAGTGCATGAAATTACACTCTGAACATGACTAAGAGCAGCATATTTGCCGAGTTTTCATGATTTATATAAATGATTTTGTCCATATATGTTGCTTCACAAAGTTATTTGTATTATGCAAAAAATTGAAGCAAAGATGGGTCTTTAACGCCGAAACTGTACCTTCTCGGAACCAACCAGATGATATGTCATACATGGTTGGAAAGCTCTGGAAGTCTAGTTTCCTAGAGTTTTTACAGTTTGTGATTTGGAGTTTCCTAGATGACGATATGTCTTTTTTTAGTACGAGAGGTGCAGGAGCAAGCAGCTACGGAAGATGAAGATCGATCTAATCTAAAATAAGATCGATCTATTTTTGTGCTCAGACGCTTATAGAGAATTGACAGAGGAACAATTATAAAAAGATCGATCTGAACCTAGGCGATCTGGAAGTGACCCAGTCTACGGAGAAAGAAGATCGATCCTTTCCCAAAGAAGATCGATCTTAGTCAGGGCGACCCAGGTTACGGAAAATGAGGAAAAATATAGTTTCGTCGACTGGTAGGACAATATTTGGAAACTATTCCCTGGATCTTAAAATATTCTGCAATTTGAATACATGATAGAAGGCTCATACATCTACAACTTTTCTGTTTGACATTTTGTGAGATTCTGGATGGTATGATAGCATATTTGAACAATAGATGAAGTTACACAAGCTGGAAAACTGTTCAGTCGAAGCTGAGAAGAATATTCGTCACATATTCAACATAACTCCAAATATTATGAAATCTTCGTTATCTGACAGAAGACTTCCTAATCTACAACGTTCATGTTGAGTAAGTTTCCAAATTCCGGCTGGATTGGACCCAGTTGCGACCGGAATAGGCTGACAGGATTAATTCAGGAAATCCGAGTTGCACCAGAAGTCCAACTCAACTAAAACCCTAATTTTGGGAGTTCCCCTATATATATGGTTATTTAATCCGAAATTTGGCCTCTCCCATGGGGGTTTTCTACAGAGCTTTTGAGAGGAGAAAACAAGGAAGAAGATGAAGAAATTCTATCCATGCCCGAGTAATCCGCGGGCATGGCGGACGGATGACCTAGCGAGGATTAGGGTTTCTTCTTCATCATGGTTCATAATTTTAGTCTTTATTGTTAAACTCTTTTCTATGTATTGAATCTTCAAAGATTATTTTTCGATTATAGATTTCTATGTTGATTAATATTATGAATCCAGTCATGCTTCTTTCATGATCTTATAATCCCATAGTTTTATCTATTATTTACCTACTTTATCTCGTGAATTCTTTCCTATGTATTGCTGATTGTGAGAGTTAGTATTGTGTATTCTTAGAGATCTGGTAAGATAGGGTTAGGGCTTTGTCTCGAGGAACTTTTGCTATACATTGCCTGTAGTGACAGCCGGTATTATATATTCTTAGATTTTGGTAGAATGAAGTTAGAATTATAACAAGGAAGAGTCAATCATAGGAACAAACATTTATATATTTTGTTTAGTTTATAGTTCCATATCTTCCGGTTAAGGTGATTGGGATGTGAATCCCTTAACTGAGTATTGAATGAACCATTGGTGGAAGAAGAACTTAAGTCCGAGCGAAGGGATTCCTGACGCCTAGCCTTCTTAAAACCTTGATATCTCTAGTTAATCTTACATTATCATTAATCTTTTGATCTAATTTAATTTAGTTAGCTCTTAAGCTCTTAATTGTTTTCAATATATTGTTATTTGTGTTTCTGGATCTTTTATGCTTGTCTCTCCACTACAACAAAATCGGGATTTCGCGACAAAAACTTTCATGACAATAAGTCTTATATTTGCCACTATATACTTGTCGTGACAAATATATTTCATCACCAGGTTTGTTACAATAAGTCCGTCGCAATAAGTTTATTACGATAAATGTAGCAATTTATTACAATAGGTGCATACAAGTTACGACAAACAAAAATTCGTCGCCATAACACTAGTACCGGTGACAAAATATTTTGTCACCACAAATAAAAGACTTCGTGGCCATATGTATGTTTTTGTCACAATAGACATGTTCGACATGGGGGATATTGCGACAAAAATATTTTATCACTATAATTTTTAACAAAAATTTTGTCACAATATATTTGTCGCAATAAACAAATTTATTCCGACAAATGATTTCGTCACAATCTAGTATAAAAATAGCGACAACATATTTTGTTGCAATAAATGTGACTATTGTGACAATAACTTGGTTGTAATAAACTTATTTGACTTATAATGACAAAATAATTTGTCACAATAGATACAATATTATGACAACTATTTTGTCACCATAAATGTATTTATACCTGTAAATAATTAAAAATCAGCTTTAATAAATTGGGCAAAAATCACCAATTTTAAAACATTAGCTATCAATTAATTTGACAAAATGACAATCAAAGTATTCAAAATCAGCCAGTGAACAATAATAACTACTACAATTACTAACCACAAATAGATGATGTCAATTATCTAACTAATATGACAAGTAAAACTGAGTTTTCAACTAAGTAGTTCAATTGCTTCTAAAATAAGTATTTTTCCTGCAAGTCTCAGAGCTGCTTGTCCGGTAAGAGTCGCCAGCAAAAGAAACAATAATTGTTTGTCCAAGTTGCTGACTTCAATTGTGTACATGTCAATCTACAAAAGAAACACACATCAACAAAGAATGAGAATAAATCATGCTGATTCCAACAACTAAAAAATTTCAAATCAAGCAAGCCTTGTATGGCCCTATCTAAGGACATACTTGCAGAAATATGCAGGCCAAGCAAAAAGGTTTCATAGGTTTAAACTTCTTCATGTACAATTTCTTGCCTCTCACCAATTCATCCAAGGACATACTTGCAACAAGAAGGGCAGAAGATTTCTACACTGGCTTGTAAGAATGAGAGTTTCCTCTCTCAGACCTACAGAGTACAGACCATCTTTTACTATTCAAATATAAAGCCAAAAACAAGGAAACACACATGAGCAAACAGTATAAGTACAAGATATACTTATCTCCAACATATACCAAGGAAATGCACATGAGCAAAGAGTGCTTGCCTTCACTTTGACGCCGATGTACTTTTCAACTCTTCCTTCAGGATCTGGGTCATGAGGTCCATCATCATCATGATCATCATCGCCATGTTCACCGTCCTTCACAAAGTAATCAAATTCACAACACGAGTAGATTATAAGCGTATTCTTTAGCATTAACCGATTGTTAGTCAGGGCAATAATTAAAAGATTAACAAACGGATGATTGGCAATTCAGTCCAAGCTTCTTAGATCAAGCATACTGTAGAATAACTTTAGGAAGTCCAAGTTTCTAAACCACATGCATAACAAAGTAAGGTAAATAAAGCCTTGCTTTGTTTCATTTTGCAGTTTTAGAGAATTGAATTTAAGCAAGTAATGGAAGATATTGAGCAGTAAAAATAAAACCTTTTTCTTCATCATAACTAAGTATCCATGGCCACCTTGGACAAGCTCAGAAAATACTTCTCGAAAATGCCTAGCAACACCTTTGAATGTCCGCTCAATTGATTCATCCTTTCTTTGATCCAAAACTGAAATCAGTTCCCTAATTTTCTGCAAGATTCCAACAGTGCAAATCTCATAGCTCATGCAACAAAGCCAGCTTATAAGTATTCCTAGAAATCTACTAAGATGCATGTGCCGGAGAAAGGCGAGATGAAACTAAAGAAGGCCATTTATTGGTGCAGCTTTCAAACAATGATGCAGAAAAAGCAAGAGATCCATGCAAATGCTTAGATGCCCAAGTTCCCTAGTTGAAGGCTCAACCCCATCAACCAATAGACAATGGCCATAGGAAGACCTAGTAAATTGCTCAACTAGTTTATGCCTGTGCAACTTGGAAGCTAAGCTCATAGCTATGAAGCTAAGCTAGAACTTTGAAGGGCAAAAATGAGGGGGGAAGAAGCCAATAACTCTTGCTTGAGATGGTCAGAGTCATGGTTCAAGCCTCTCTCTACAAATTAAAGGAGGACGGAAATGAGTCATTTTTTGCTTTAGTACAAGCTAAAGACCTTCATGAAGTTAGATCTAGTTCTGTCACATACACTCAAAGAGCTCTCAGGTTGGAAGGGCCGCCGGAGCTCCGCTGAACTTGGGCTTAACCGCCGGATAGCCACCACGGCGAAGAGCAGGGCTTGCTTCTTGCGGGCTCTAGCACCAGACCCCGAGGAAGATCAACGGCCACAACCAGAGGAAGGCCGGCCGGCTCTTTGCCGGAATCCATGGCAGGAGGGAAAGCAAGCTTCCCCCCGACATGGGAAAACGCCCAAACAGGGCTCGAAGAGATGCCCCGGACCACGGGGGTCCTTCTCCGGCGCTGCAGTCGCCGAGGGAGGTCCCCGACGTGGTCCACGACATCTTCCCCCGCGACCCATCGCCGGTAACCGCGAAGCCCCTAAAATACTCACCGGAAAAACCCACAAAAAGAAGAGATCAGAGAGGAAAAGAAGAGATCGGAGAGGAAAAGAAGAGAGGAGCTCACCTGAGCCAAGAAGGAGACGAAATCCGACGGACACCTCGCCGGATCTATCATTTTTCCGGCGATCTCCACCTCTCCTCCTGGTTTTCTTCCTCCTTTCTTCCTTTCCTTCTCCAGCGCCGGCGATCCCTCTTCCTCCTCCCACTCCCTCTCCCTTCTCCCTTCTCCCGATCTCTCTCTCTGGATCTCTCTCTCTCGGGTCCGGCTGGGTGAGGTGAGATGAGGATGAGAGAGAGAAAAATATCAGGGAGAAGAGAAGGTCGGTGGAGTGGATGGGAAGTTTTTCAGAAAACCCCCTACAAAACTCCAAATTACACGAAAACCCCTCTAATTCAGATAAAAAGCCCGAAAAGTTTACACTTAGGCCCTTACATTTAAAATAAGATATAAGATACTATATTATTGTGACGAATATCTTTGTCACTGAATATTTACATATAAGTTTACTGTGACAATATTGTTTTGACAAAATAATTTTTGTCACTATATAATTATTCACATCTTATTGTGACAATCTATTATGACATTGGCATAGTTTGTCACAATTATTGACTTATTATAACAAACTATTGTGATGAAATTACAAGTAGTTGCAATTACATCATTGGGCATGTATTATTGTGACAAAACTGATATTAGTTGCAATATGTGTCTTTTTTGCGACAAATTCGTATTTATCGCAATCGATTTCATCACTATATATCATATTTGTTGTAGTGCTCTGTGGGTTCAACCTCTCTTATGTTGTTCTGCACCACGACTACGATGCGAGACAGATTTGAGCGATATCACCAGCGTAATCGCTTGATGTTTCCTTTATCTTCGCTCCGTAGCACCACCTAGTGAATGGTACACGCCATAACCTTGGTCCGTCTTCCTTTGAGAGTTTTAAGCGACCAAATGTTAGCAATGTGTGACAAAATAGACTACGCTGATAAAGGTAAATACGTGTGCAAATGGATATCATACGCGTATAGATGTCAAATAAACGCGTTGAGGTGTATAAATACACACGCGTCGTAATATACACCATGACGCGTAGGTAGCCATCAAGAGAACAAATACGCATATATGCCATACGTGTAACAAAGACTCAAAGACTTGTAATAGGGGTAATGAATGGGGGAATTTGGGAGAGCATATAGGAGGGGGAGGACGGGATGAGAGGATAAGGCAACCATGGCCTTTTCCACTATAATAATAAGAGGATTTGGGTTGATTCCACATGTACTGTATCTGAGGGGTTGGCCTGTAGCTTCTCGGCCATGGCCTTTTCCACGGCCTTCCCAAGGCAACCATGGCCTTTTCCACGGCCTTCCCAAGAACCTCGGCGAAGGCGTTCTCCATACTCTCACTACTTCGGACAGTGGGAGAACGGAAAGAGAGGAGAAGAAGAGCATGGGCAAAGAAAAGAGAGAAGGAGAAGAGCACGGAAAAGAAGAGCAAGGGAAAGGAAAAGAAGAAGAAACCGATCGGCGGTGGTCTATTAGGTGAAAAAAGAAGAAGAACATTGAACGGCGATTGAACGGCGAATTTATGCTAAAACACCCATGCGAAAAGGGATTTGGCGCGCAACACGCCGGTTCGAGATGCGACATCGGACCGTCGCATTGAAGAGCACGAGACGTGACGTCGAACCTATCATAAACGGCCACCTAGCCCTTCACGACCCATCGCATTGAATGTGACGGTTTGTTTTTTTTATTTAACTAATTCATTAACCGACACGTGTGAGTACATTTTTTTTTTAATTTCTTTTAGTCTTTGCACTACCCAGTAGAAACGTGCCACGTCAAAAGTATGTTATGATGCTTACGTACACAGCATGAATATTTGTACGCATGTGTGTTCAGATTTATGTGTAGATGGACACGTGTGTGAACTAGTAATACACGCGAAAAGCATGTAAACATTGTACATGTTCATAAATTTTGTATACGTGCGTAGCCTATAAATACTTGTGAAAAGAAGTTCAGACATACTTGTGAAAAGAAGTTCAGACACGTATGTAGAATTTTATACACACACATCTTATAATTATACCCACGCTTCTATAACTTACCCCTCGGCCTCCGGTGGGAGTCCGTTAATCGTCATCTCTTCCAATAATTGAGCTAATTTTTCGTCTCCGCTTGGACATAGTTTGAGAGGTGTGTTCAGATCAGTGCCACCCAGTATACAGGGAATAGTTGCAGGCTCTAACAACGAGTGTTCAGATCAATGTCTAGGAACGTCCGTTGAAGTGGCAATGCAGCGGAACGCTTCTTATTACCTTGCATGTGTGGAGAGCTCTCTCCGGTGAATTATTTTGACAAAGGTAGAGAAGTGGAGACAGTGGAAAGGGATGAGAGATGAAAGAATAAGGGAGAAGAGTGGATAGAGAGAAGAGTGGAGGTGTGAGGACCTGTCCCTCTACTCCTAGGTCGACCGTCTAGGTCGGGCCAGTGGCTCGTTGTGGACCGCAAGGGTAATTTGATAAATTGCGCCTTGTCGATTTGTTTTACACCCGCGTTGTGCACACAAGGCCTTGGACTGATATGTGTGTTTGATTAGATCCTTGTAGGCGTTCTCGATTGAGAGATCGGAGCTCGATTGGGGAAGATCGAATCGAACGGTCGAGATGAGATCTCGTAGCTTGCTGAGTCACCCTGACCCAGTCACCGTCCCTGTAGCAGGTCGGTTCACGACCCCCTATAAAATACCCCCTCTCCTCCTCCTTTCTTTTCTTTTCCTTCCCCTGTTTCCGACGACCCTTCTTCTCCTTTCTTCTCCTTCTTTCCTCCCGTCATGAGTGAGACCTTGAGAGAGAGAGAGAGAGAGAGCTCCAGCAACTTCTCCGACGAGCTTGGAGGTGCTCCACGACGAGGAGGAAGCCATCTTTCCAGTGGTTTAGCGGCTGGTTTAGCGTAGAACGATAGGTTTCTACACTTTAGCCTTGTTTACGTGTTCTAGGATGGTTAGATATTTGATTTTCTTGTTTCTTTGTACTAGATGATTTATTTTAGCTTGGTTAAGATTTGATTTATGTTTGGTTGGATTTTGGTTTGATTTAAGTTGGATTTAAGCAAGTTTTCCTTCAGAAAATTCCGGATTTCTGTTCTTCCTAGAAACTGCATGTTCGAGCCCATTTTCATGGCACATACATGCATGACCTCAGTTGGTTTTAAACATGAATGTTGTCGATCTCTGAGTCTACTTTCAAACCCAATTGATTTCACATTTTTACGATTTTTCTATGACTTTTGGTGAAGTTTATTCCAAACTATGTCAGAACAGAGTTTTCCTGAATAGTACCTCGCGGTCGATTCACGGATCAACCGCTAGACTCACCGCGGCTGATAAGAATGCATAATGTCATATTTTTATCCCACAATGCCTATCCTTCTGTAGTTATTTGGTACCTAAATATACTCATTACTCTTATATTTTGGTTTAGGATGCAATTGGAGACCTTGAGTGCGAAGCGAAGCCAAATGGACAATTCTAGATAGTTTTGATAACAATTCATAATCTGAGCATAATTTTCCCATTCAAGCTCTGATTGAGATTATTCAAGATACCATAGAACAGGAAGACAAATCTCTACAACTTTCATGTTTTGAGTTTTAAGAGATTCCGGTTTATTGCATCAAGGAAATCGAAGCGAGAAGGTACAAAGAAGATTGTAAACAAGATGGGTCAGCTTCAATGATTAAGCTGTACCTACTCAGGAAGAACCAGATGAAGTTCCATATTTTATTGAAAATCTTTGGAAGTCTAGTTTCTGGACAATTTTACGGTTCGTCATTTGGAGCTTCCTAGAGAAAGTTACAGTGCTTTTACTACAACCAGTGTAGGGCAGAATAGCAGAAGAAATATGCAGAAAATACAAGATCGATCTTCTTTCCATCAAAGATCGATCCTTTATGCATCCAGAGATGAAAAAGACCCACGGTCGACCGTCACATCGACCGCCGTATCGACCGTCAGCCTCTGTCAAAAATATACCTTCTCAGGGTCGATGCGAGGATCGCCCGCGAGCATAAGCATCAAATCTTGAATAAAGAGATCGATCTTCTTTACGTCAGAGATCAATCTTAGTCGGGGCGCAGCCACAATTTGGGAAGAAAAGATCGACCTTCTACTACATAAAGATCTAATCCGAGGATGGGAAACTTATGGGCTATAAATAGGATTCTTTTTAGGGATTGAGGGGGCGAATTCTAGAGGATTTTTGCTGCTACTTTCTATTTCTTTGATATTTCTAGGGTTCTTCTTTCTTCTTTAAAGGATTGGATTGTTCATGATAGCCTTGCGTGGCTAAACCTTAATTCTTGGTTGAGGAAACTGAAACCTCAGAATCCATGAAATGTGAGATCTAATCTATTTTTATTGTTCAATTTATGCTTTGGGTATTTATTGTTTTTCTATGATTATATTCATGGTTGTCGTGTCTAATTTCTAGGAGGCCTACTAGTTTATTATTCATTACAATCTACTGCTAGGTTGGATATCAAATCTGTAATTATTTGATCCCTCTAATCTGCGAAGCAACTAGGGTTTAATGATTTACTGTGTTTCAGAGATTGTTAGATCTTAGGAAGTATGTTCGACTAAATTAAATACAACCTCTTGTGCTTGTGTTATTTAGCTTCATCGATCTCCCTATTCTTTATGTTGCTACTAGATTAAATCTACAGCGCTTGTCTTAGGTTGTTTAGTAGTTAGAGTTGATTGGATCGCTTGTTTCTAATTAACTATGATTGAAGAGAGATTCAAATTTAATTCGAATGGTGAATATTGAAGGTGTGAATTGATATATACTTGCATCAATGATCAGTTATAAAGATTCCGATGGTGGATGTTGACTTAGACCAAGGTTTGTTCTCTTGATTAATTACGATTATTCAATTTAGATTATTTCTTATTTATTTTCATTTTACTCAAAACCCCCCATCTTTGTTCACATAACACAAAACTTAGGCTAGATACTCCTCGTGGGATCGACTCGTACTCGCACTACTACATTTATTTTTAAAGAGTATTGGTTTTATTTTTGGTTGCTTGCGACAGCACATCAGCGGCCGTGAGCCTTAAAATCACCAGAATAACACATCACGATCGACAGTCAACCTTCACTACTCCACGGTCGACTGTGACATCGACCGCCAGCCTTGAATAGGGTTTTTTCGTTGTTCTTTGATCGGATTTCTTTCATGATAGATAGCCAATGATGTTAGGGATAATGCATGCTATTATCAGTGGATTTTTGTCGGGGTTGCTTCCCGTTGTGGGTTTTCTCTGCGAACTGGCTGACAGCTGGTGGTGTTACCGCTGCAGCAGTTCCTTGGATTATTTACTTGTTCACCACCCCGGGCTAGCTGCGTGCCGAGTCCAGACCTTGTTTTATTATCATCACATATGTTGCATGTTTATCTGTTTCCCCTGCGTGTGTACATGGCATGCAGTTTTTATTGTACATTATATGCACAAGGATAGGGCGTGGGCGATGGGTTGCTCGCCGATCCGAGGCTTTCGAGTAGCTCGGATTTAGCTCCAGGACCATGACGGGTAGCTTGGTCCAGGATGGATTGTAGTATTCAGTCGATATCAATGATATGCTTAGATGATTTGAATATATGTTGATCGATGATTTAGAGGTCGTGTCGGCCTCGAGTCGGGTTCTAAGGTATAGCCGGTGTCCGGTTATAATGACTCTTGGGTAGAGGATGTGCCTACTCAACGGTGTCATTTCCTGTCAGCAGTGCCGGTTTCCTGCTTGTGACTCAGCAGTGTTGGTTTCCTGCTTACTGAGTGTGACCCGTCGTGTGACCAGGTCGGCTGGAAAATCATGATTGTGGACCTCAGGGACACGCGGTAGGATTATGGGACCCATGTGTACACCAAGACCTTACTTGAGGGCGACACTGTTGTGTTCTCTCCTTTCTGTGTGTCGTCGTGTAAAATTCTACTGAGCTTAGTGCTTACTCCTAACCAGGCTGCGTTTTGCAGGTGTAGGCGTTAGCACTTCTTTCGGTGGCCCTTACTGGGCAGGTGTTTGGTGGCGCGGCAGCGTCTGGCGGTGCTTGAGGAGCGGTGATCATCATCTATACCAGTGGCGGAACCAGGATGAGATTTAAGGGTGGGCGAAATCTAAAGCAAAAGGATCAATTTTTTTTTCTTTTAAGTAATGCAAAAAATACCTTAGAATTACAATATCAAACATTAAAACAATATAAATATTAAAATATACGTTCGGTACTATGTGCTGCGATTGAGAGGTGGAAGTTGGATCCTACGTTTTTGCATTTTTTGAAAACATTGTAAAATGACGTCGTTCTCAATAGTTTCAAAAATTTCCCGCTCGATGTATGCAATCATTCATTCAGTCATCTCATATCTTATTACGTAAATCAGACTTGACAATTCATCGAAGAGAAGACTCTCTCAACGGTTGAAGTCGCAACTGGTAAAACCAATGCCAACTCAATAAGAAGATAAACCAATGAAAATAGAGTATTTTTTCTAGTCTCAACCATCTTTACAGCAAGACTTCAAATATCTTGAAGTCCAGAAAAATCATCATTTCTTCTGACATCTCTAACACGAAAATGGTGCATATAAGTAATATTTTGCCCTCCACGCCTCGAACGATTGCTAGTTGGTATAATATCTTTCATATTTGGTACAGTAATAAAATTATCGACACAAAAACTTTTGACTTCTTCTAAAAATTCATTCCATTTTGTCCGCTTAGTGGTTTTTTTTATCACAAACCTATCCATTATCTAAATAAAACAAAACAAAAATATAAATATAAATACGACAATTAGAAATCAAACTAAAAATTATCAAATAATTAACTAAATCCTAACAAATAAATAATTAACTAAATCAAAATAATAAATTATAAACCCTAACATTAACAAATAATTAACTAAATCAAATATTTTTTTTTTGAAAAAAAACATACATGCTCTGTTTTTTCTCTGTTTTGAATGCTATGTTTCTTCTCAGGGGCTGGGTCTTGAATGGGTGCCGGCCGGCCAGGCCTTGCCGGGTGGGGGTGGGTGCCGGAGAGGGGGGAGGGCCGGAGTTGGGTGGCTGGTTGGGTGCTGATTCTGCTGGGAGGGGGCGGGTGCCAGAGACGGGGGAGGGCTGGAGAGCCGGAGCCGGAGCCGGAGAGGGGGTACTGGGGAGGGCCGAAGAGCCGGAGAGGGGGGAGGGCCAATGGGTCGCGCCCATAAGCCCATTCAAAAAGGAAGGAGAGGAGGCGAAGGGGCGTGGAGGAGCCGAGGATGTGAAGGGTCAGGGGTTGGGGTGGGGGTTCCGGCGTCGCCAGGGGGGTGGCCGCCCCCCTGGTTCCGCCACTGATCTATACCCTTTCTGTTTAGATCACTTCTACGGGAGTGTGATGGATATGAATGTACCCTTTGAGGTTTTGAAATCTTATTATATTATATCTTTTGAGGATGTTAACTATTGTTAATTTCGGGTACTTGCAAAATATTTAGGGAAACCAATAAGCTAGAGAGAACCCTCGCCAAAATTATTCCGCATTTTGTTAGGTTCAGGTTCGCGTCGCCCAGCCCGGTTGAACCTTCGTGGGTCGGGGCGCGACAGGAGAAGGTAGTGGAAAGGGAGAAGAGAAGATGACGGGAGGAGCCATACCTTGCTGGAGGGAGGAAGAGGCTTTGGCAAGACACATCTCGTCACGACGGGAGGTTTTTTTTTATTTTAACCAAAAACAGAAGATGCATTAAATGCGGTTATGATGAGGAGAAACATGATGCATGTTGGCATGACCATCCATGGTATAGGAGAGGATGGGTATAATCGAAATTTATATGATTTGGGGTCCTCTGTTGAAAAACATTAGCAGGGGGTTTCAATCGGTCAAACGTGAACATCTCCAATTTGGCAAATTCTTCCAAACCCACGTGTTAGAGCAGGAAATTGGCGAAGGGAAAAAAGAAGGTTAAAATGATCTAACATTCAAGAATCAGGGGATTGCAGTTGAGTTCTACTCCTTCTAAACGAACAGAGGTGTTGAAGCTTGTTGAGATTGGATGGTGAAATGGAGATGAAGTGGAAAATGGAAAATGGGAAGTGGAAGATGGAAAATAGGATTTTATGGTAAATCTACTCCTATGAGTGATAGATCTACTCCTCGAAATTAAGAATTAGGGTAGCACTACTCCTAGGAAAGTATGGTAATACTACTCCTATGGAAGAAATTATTGTAGCACTACTCCTACAAATGAAGGACTAGTTGCAAGAATTAAAAGGAATAAAAGCTTCATTAGGATAAATAGGGCTACATTGATAAATATAAAAAGCTACATAGAAAAGCTGGTTTGCTTTGATGGTCGGAGCTCTTTTTTCTTCATCTTCTTGGCCTTTTATAGACCTTCTGGTAACCACCTTGAAACTAGCCGAACTGCTTCATGCAACTGTCAGAAACTGATTATGTTTTCTTGGGGTAAACAACAAAACTGCCATTAAGTAGAGCTTCTTGTCTTCCACTACGATTTGGCTGATGATAACGTTGGAATTTGATAAAACTCTGAACATGAAAATTGTAGGTCTTCGAATTCTCTTTCCATCGGTCCAAAACCCAACTCATTTGGACATCGTATGAGAAAGTTATCGCCAAAATGGTCGAAATACATCGATGTCTTATTAAAATAATCAGCCAAAACATGGTCGATGGGTTTTGGCCGATGGAGAAATGGACGATGACAATGGCCATCTTTTGGGCGATGACATTTGGATTATCGGTCATTATTTTCCATTTTGCCACTGGCACTTCGACTGCTGGTTTGACATAGTAAACAATGGAATCTGAAGATCTCTTCAACAACAAAGTTGTAGATCTTTTCGTCCTCTTTCCAATGGTTAAAGAATCGCTCACTTTGGATACTTGATGTAAACGTTATGGCCAAAATGCTTTAGTTGTGTCAATATTGAAGTATATTTTGACCGATTGGCAATATTTACGAAATTGCTATTAACCTTATTAATCTCCCAAATGGTTATATTTATGGCTAACATCACGTAAGGTCGATGATTTGGCATAGCTGGTGGCTTTGTCAAATCAGCAGTCACGTAAGGTTGTTTGAAAACAACCCTACCCCAGGGGGATGTGTAAAAATCAGTATTCTAATCGAATACAAGCAATCGAATGAAAAGATTGCCCAGGCATTTTTTGCATATTAGTACAATATGTAAACAATTACCTCACATTTGAGAAATTACATTCATGTACCTTCATTATTAGCTTTCTTCCAAAAACCACCTTGACTAAAAATACCATTAGTCTCTTTCAATTATTTGAATTTTATTTCTTTTAATATATACTTTTAACTATAGAATTGACCAACATACCCTTATATTAAATATTGTTTTATGTTTTCTTGGGGTAAACAACAAAAGACATAAAATAAAACTTATTAAATAATATTTATAACGAGTTTTTTAATAACCAATGAAAAGGGCATTTGGACATATATAATAGGTTAATAACGGTATTCTTTTTTTTATATAGTGGATTGTTTTGCCTAGTCGTGCCATGGTTTTTCTCGTGAGTATTTTCCACGTCAGAAAACCCATGCTCCTTTTCTTTTGCTTGCTCGATTGTATATATATACTCGTAAATATCCGTGCCTACGACACGGATATTATATTTTTTTTATAAGTTGGTTAATGTCTGAGTAGTTATTCGAGAGTGAAGATTTACGATATCCATTTATTAGAGGCGTAGATCTTTTTATTCGAGAATTACAAAACCCAATAGTGTCTTAGCCATTGAATCCTTACTCAAATAATGCTAAAAAAAATAGCTCCAATCCTTACTCAAATAATGCTAAAAAAAGATAGCTCCGGGTTTTGTATTGGCTCATGTCTGAGCCGTTGGATCATAAAGATCAACGGTCCATGTAAGAGAAGGCTTAGGGTTACAAATCCAAGCCTAACCTCTTTCATCCAGCCAACACACCCGCCCCATCCTCACGATCTCTCTCTCGGCCTTTTTCAACAGACGTCAGTCACAACGCCACGACCCTTTCTCCTCATCTCCTTCCCCCCTTTCTCTTCTTTCCAACCATACCAAGCTTGATGCTGGCCGACCTCACGACGTCACCCCTTTTCACCACTAAAAAAGCATTGGTTCATTCAATCATTCAAAAGCTAAAGTGGCAAGATGATATGAACACTTATAATTAGAAACGAAACAAAAAAAACCAGTCAAAAGAGCATTGAAATATTTCATTTTTCATAAAATCAACCAAGAAACCCACTTTAACCCTACTTATACCCAAGAAAACGATTAGAATCAAAAATTGAAGAAATGCAACCAATCAACCAAGCCAATCTATCAAAACATCCAACCAAATCATCCCAAAAACAAATCTTTATCAAGAATTCCATCAACCCTCCACCAAAAAATCCCAAGAAACCCAAAAAAAAATGGACCAAAGACCCAGACGAACACTACCTCGTTGGAATCAGTCGCCGGCTTCTCAGCTGGTCGCAGAGCACCGTCTGGGCGAGGTCGGCGTGACCTCACGACGTCACCTCTATTTCTCTCGGAGCCTGCGACGACGCCGACCAAGGTCGCACCCCGACGTCAAGCTCCTCCGCCTCGATGCCGAGCGCCAGCGCCCATCTTCACTGGCCCGATCACGCCCTCGAAGCTTGCCACAACGCCGAGCGCCCGTCTCCGCCAGGCGAATGGCTCTCGGGTCACGGCCTCGGAGCTTGCCATAGATGTCGAGCACCCGTCTCCGCCAAACAATGGAGAGATGCCGATGGGAGTAAGACCGGGGCGAGGCTGATGTCAGAGAATGGCATTCGCTGAGGAGATGGGAAGCGACGGCGGCGGCGACCTGCTTGGCGAGAGGACGACGGCCGGGTTGAGGAGCTCGACACGATCGGCGTAGACGGCCGGGTTGTGCCTCCTCCTCCTTTCTCTCTCTTCTTGAACGGCAACATGCTTGGCGAGAGGACGATAGATATCGGGGGTTGGGCCGCCATCGGCGAAGACGGGCGGGTTGAGGAATGAGAGGCAGCGACCACTCGCCGCCGAAGGGAGGAAAAGGCCAAGGTGGAGCGTGCGACTCGACACGGCACGGAGCTCGAGGACCGCCTGGTTGGGTATTTGTTCGTGGATCTTGTCGACGGCGGGTTGGGCGAGGTCGGCGACGTTCGTGGATCTTGTGGCTGACGATGGGTTGGGCGACGTCGGCATGGGGAGAGGAGAGGGGATAGGTGAGGGGAACAGAGAGGGAGAGAGGAGAGGGGATGGATGAGAGGAACACTACCTCGGGCGTCGCCGGCTTCTCAGCTGGTCGCAGAGCACCGTCTGGGTGAGGTTGGCTGCGTTGGGCGTCGGGAGTGGCCGATGGCGTCGGGCGTCGGGCGTAGCTTGGTCGGCGACGGCGTGGGGCGATGGTCAGGCCGTTCGGGTTGGGTGAGGTAGGCGACGGTGCGACTGATGGCGGGTTGGGCGAGGTCGGCGTAGGGAGAGGAGAGGGGATGGGTGAGGGGAACAGAGAGGGAGAGAGTGGGATGGGGATGGGGAACAGGGCGTGGGGAGGGGATGGGTGAGGGGTAGAGGGAGAGGGGACGGGGGAGAGGGATGGTGGCGGACGGCGGGTTGGGCGAGGTTGGGCGACGTCGGCGTGGGGAGAGGAGAGGGATGGCACAACGTCAGGTGTGGGCGATGGCGTCGAGTGTGGCTTAGTCGGCGACGGCGTGGGGTGATGATCACGCCGTTCAGGTTGGGCGAGGTCGGCGACGGCGCGGCTGACGGCGGGTTGAGCGAGGTCGGGCGAGGTCGGCGTAGGGAGAGGAGAGGGGATGGGTGAGGGGAACAGAGAGGGAGAGAGTGGGATGGGGATGGGGAATAGGGCGTGGGGAGGGGATGGGTGAGGGGTAGAGGGAGAGGGGATGAAGGAGAGGGATGGTGGCTGACGGCGGGTTGGGTGAGGTCGAGCGACGTCGGCGTGGGGAGAGGAGAGGGATGGCACCGTCTGGGTGAGGTCGGCGTGACTGATGGCGTCGGGCGTCGAGCGTGGCCGATGGTGTCGGGCGTCGGGTGGTCGGCGACAACGTGGGCCGATGGTCACACCATTCGGGTTGGGTGAGGTCGGCGACGGCGCGACTGACGGCGGGTTAGGCGAGGTTGGTGTGGGGAGAGGAGAGGGGATGGGTGAGGGGAACAGAGAAGGAGAGAGAGGGATGGGGATGTGGAACTGGGTGAGGGGTAGAAGGAGAGGGGACGGGGGAGATGGATGGGATATGAGTCCCATCCCCTCTCTCTCTCTCTCTCACAGCTGAATTGTGTGGGCGGGAAATTTGAGCGTGGATGAAATCTTGAGATGGAATCTTGAGGTTTTAGATGGAATCTAGACCGTTTGATGTGTTTGGGGGTGAATCTGGACCGCTCTTTATGTCTTATAATTAAGACATTTCAAAAACCACTCTTCCTTATATAATACTAGTGGGGGCCCCTGGCATTTGGCAGGGTAACCACCTAACAACTTTTCCATTAACCATTATATAAGGATGATTAGGGAATATCTATATGTAAATCTAGGAATATATATAAAACTAACTTAGGGAAAATAAACATGTAAACAAACTAATATAAGAGAAACGGTTGTAACCATTATTGCTTCTTATAAGGTTGATAATAATAGATATGTTTTCGCACTTTTCGGTTACATCTTGGGATCTAGATAATTTCAGTGCAAAATGGAAAATTCTACAATTGTTTGGTATCGTCTACAATTTCAACGGTATGTCAAAACAAATCATACTATACTCCGATTTCATCATTGTAAGGTTAAGCCAAAATAAGTCATGCATCATCCACGATACAATTTAGAAAGCCACACTACTAGGACAAAGACCATGTGCATAAAAATGGCCTGCATAGGACAATATAAAACAGCTATTATAGGACGAAACTCAAAGCCTTTATATAAACCGAACATTCAACACTAAACTAATTTTCCTCATTTTTCTTTTTTCATTCCACTAATGATCCAACACCTGCAAGTGAAACTTCTCTCTGATTAGGATCATAACAACTTGATAAACTCAGTTGAATTGTAAACTATAGAGCATCACTGTATCAGAAAGATAAAATAGACATCTCCTGTTGATACGTACATTTTCAAAATCGGTCAGTCTTAAACATCACAATCCGTACCAGACTAGAGACTATTTAAGACCAATAAGACATTCTCCATATCCACACTCACAAAGAAGTTGCTAGTGAGGATCAAGTGATATCCAAAAACAGTTCTTTTCCATGTTTAACTGCACAAAAGTTGCGATAAACACCTGAGATCTGAGATTTCTTTCCTTTCAATGAGCTCGATGCAACTGTAGATTTTTCCTTTCTTGTTTGTAAAGAAAAATATAACTGGTGATAACCATGATTTTACACAAAACAAGAGTAATCATTTGCACTGCTAAGCAAATGAAGTTTTCTAGTCAATCATACAAGTGAAAATGATTCCCATATACACCGCTAAAACACCTGAGCTTTGTATTAGGAGGTAAGTCTGCATATGATACTTATGAACCTGAAGTTCTCCTGAGCATCAGCAAAAAGCTCTAAAAGGAGAATGAGCACAAAAATAACTTTGTCCTTGACCTTAATCGAATAGCTAAAAAAGCAAAAACTCATTCCAGTCTTCACAGAGGTCTCGACCAACACTGGCATCCCTTTCCTAGAAACTGCATTTGTCTGATGTAACTTTAATCCAAGTCATATTGCATGGTGATCCTCTCCATGGTATTCTGGCTTATTGCATTTCTTGAATGCAATTCTTTCAAGACCTCCCCAGCCAACTCAATTTCATCCTCATGAGCAATGCCTTCTACTAATATCGTATATGTCATCTCGTTAGGTACATATCCCTTGCCAATCATTGATTCAAAAATATCAAAGGATAAGTCAGTCCTTTGGGATTTGCATAAACCTAGTATAAGTGCATTGTAGTTGTCGATATCCGGCTTACAATCATTTTCTTCCAGAACTTCAAAGATCTGAATTGCCTCATCCAACATGCCTTCCATACAAAGACCTCTGATCAAGGACGAATACGTATATGAATCAGGTGTGAAGCCATTTCCTGTCATCTCATTCAGAAGTTGGAATGCTGCTTCTGTGTTCCCCTTTTTACATAAGCATGAAATAACATTCTTGTAGAACTCAGGCATGGAAGAGTCCTGCTTCTTTTCCAGGCTTTGGAATATTGCAAAGGCCTCTTTCACCATACCTTCCCCACAAAGCATGGCAATGGCATTATAAGTTCCTTCATTAGGAATACAATGCCGATATACCATCATGTCAAGGCACTTCACTACCATGCCCAGTTTCCCCTCCTTGCAGTACCATGCAATTATCGGGTTGTAGCTCGCCGCAACAGGCTTGAGCTTATTCCTTACTATCTCCTCAAGGATTTCAAGAGCTTCTTCTGTCCGACCATGATGAGCAAGCGAACCTATTAGTATGTTATAAGTAATAATACTCGGAGCACAACCATTGTTACCCATCTCAGCCAGAAGCTCTTCCGCCTGATCCCAACTACCATCATAGCACACACTCCTCAACAGAATGTTGTAACTCACCACATTGGGACTGAAACCTTTCGATGGCAAGCTCCTAAAGTACTTCATGGCCTCCACCAACCTGCCCTCCTTGCAAAATCCAGTAAGCAAAACATTGTAACTGACCAAATTAGGCCTCCCACCCTTAGCCATTATCTCATCCAACAGCTTCACTGCCTCATCCACTCCCCGCTCCTTGTACGCTGCTTCTAGCAAGAAAGAATACGTAAACACGTTTGGGATCAAGCCCTTCTGCACCAATCTCTCCAACAGCTGCAAGCTCTGCTGCAGATTCCCATGAATGCAAAGTCCCCTAACAAGTGAATTATAAGTGACGGTGGTCGGTGGGAATCCATACTCATCCATTTTATCAACCAACTGCATTGCATAGCCAACGTTCCCCCTCTTGCACAACTGATTGACCAAATAAGTGTAGGCAGAAGGTACAGGAGTGTTCCCAGAACCAACTATCAATTCCATGACTCTAGTGGCTTTACGAATCTTGTTGGCCTTGCATAAATCATACAACAGCTGGGTTGCCTGTGAAGTATCAGGCTTATGGCCTCTGCCAATCATGTACTCCAAGTAAAGAAATGCATCATGGAGCCGAAGCTCTTTGGTCCTGAGGTCATTCTTCCCATTTCTCCAGTTAGGTAGGTTGAAAGATGTCTCCTTTGCAGGAATGGTGATGTGGGTTGATGCTAAAGCCCTGGAAAAACCCTTGTTGAGGGAGTGGGTGTGGAGATTTGGGAGCTGGGAAGCAAGGCACTTGCCTCTGGTGGTGAGTGAGGTGTTAGTGTTTGGGAGGGGTGTGATGGAGTGAAGTAGGGATGACATGAGCTTGTTTGCAACTCTACCAATAGCCCTACCAACTAGATTAAAGAGATACTTGCACAAACAATCAAGAACATTTGGATATATAGCATGAAAACTTCTGGGTTTTCTAGTGAAAAGATGTTTCAAGGAAATAGAGAAAGAAGTATATCTCTGGGAGATGAAAAGGGTTGGAGGATGAGGAGAAGAGCTTTATCTCTGGGAGATGAAAAGGGTTGGAGGATGAGGAGAAGAGCTTAAAGGTTACATACAGTGTTTCTTTTCTGATGCCATGTTTGCTTCCGAGCTTTTCTTAGGGAAAATAGAAGGTGGAGCAGAGCACCCTCATCCACAACCCTACGTCACCACACAATCTTTCATAAGATAGGGTTAAAGACACCTGGCTTATCTCAAGGGTGATATGTAGACTCCTCTTTCTGATGGGTGCACTTCGGTTGTGTCAAGGGAGATGGTGACGAGGGAGTATAGGAAGGAAAAGTTACAAGCCCCTTTTAATATCTGAGATGGCTATACATTCAATAGTTAATTATTAATATCACCAGTTTAATAAAAATTATCATAAAAAACTTCATTAACTTAGTTTTTAAGGAGAAAACCCCATTTGTTGATCATCCTAATTAGTTATTAATGTTAGATGACAAAAATACCCTTACATCATCTATCAAAAGATTGATTGATTAGATCCGACGATTGAGGTTCACCGGACCTTGTTTGCCGGCGAGGAAAGATCTTCGGAGTAGGAGACTGGTTCATTTACGTTCGTGGAGGTCTCAGGAATTGATCAACCGGGTCCGATCGTGGAATAGGGCTCCGAGATGGCTGGATCCGAAGGAGGCCGCACGGTGGTTTTTGGGTGGAGTTGATCGGCGCCGGAGGAGGCGTCTGCGAGGGTGGAGAAGGTCGAAAGTGTGTAGAGGAGAAGATTTAGGTGAGCTTAGAGGTGGTTTGGAGGTGTTAATGTGGTTGGAGTGGCGGTGACGGACGGTGGTCGGCGGTGGGTTGATGCCGACGTCAGAGAGGAGAGCAATAGAGGTGGTTGAGTTTGAGAATGGAGTGGGGGAGATGATATGAGTAGTTTTCGAATGATTTTAGGGTTTTCGGTGGCGAGAGAGGTGCGGACGGCGAGATGGTTGGAGCGGCTCGGGGTTGAACTGATCAACGTCGCAAACAAGCTGGGACGATGAAATCCCAGCTTGCGGGTGAGCCGAGCCGAGCCGGCCTAGGAAGAGAGAGAAATCAAGGGAAAAATTAGGAATATTAGAAAACAAAATCCGAAAAATAGGAATACAACAGTGGAAAATTAGAAAAAAGTAAGAAAAGTTTGGGAATAAAATATGATTTTTGAAAGATGAAAATGAATTCAGAAAGATGAAAATGAATTAAGAAAGATGAAAATGAATTCAGAAAGATGAAAATGAATTAAGAAAGATGAAAATGAATTCAGAAAGATGAAAATGAATTAAGAAAGATGAAAATGAATTCAGAAAGATGAAAATAAATTTTGAAAGATGAAAATGAATTCAGAAAGATGAAAATGATTTCAGAAAGATGAAAATGATTTGTGAAAGATGAAAATGATTTTTGAAAGATGAAAATGAATTTAAAAAGATGAAAATGAATTCAGAAAGATAAAAATGAATTCAAAACCATGAAAATGATTTCAGAAAGATGA
Source organism: Narthecium ossifragum (assembly GCA_963920575.1). Taxonomy (NCBI): domain Eukaryota; kingdom Viridiplantae; phylum Streptophyta; class Magnoliopsida; order Dioscoreales; family Nartheciaceae; genus Narthecium; species Narthecium ossifragum. The sequence goes on from OY986973.1 coordinate 14,244,183, forward strand.
AAATGAATTTTGAAAGATGAAAATGAGTTTTGAAAGATGAAAATGTATTTAAAAAGATGAGAATGAATTCAGAAAGATGAAAATGAATTTAGAAAAATTAAAATGAATTCAGAAAGATGAAAATGATTTCAGAAATATGAAAATGATTTCAAAAAGATGAAAATGATTTGTTAAAGATGAAAATGAATTCAGAAAGATGAAAATGAATTCAGAAAGATGAAAATGATTTCAGAAAGATGAAAATGATTTCAGAAAGATGAAAATGCTTTTAAAAAGATGAAAATGAATTTTGAAAGATGAAAATGAATTTAGGAAGATGAAAATGAATTCAGAAAGATGAAAATGAATTCACAAAGATGAAAATGACTTCAGAAAGATGAAAATGATTTCAGAAAGATGAAGATGATTTCAGAAAAATGAAAATGAATTCATAAAGATGAAAATGATTTCAGAAAGATGAAAATGATCTAAAAAAGATAAACATGATTTTTAAAAGATGAAAATGCATTTAAAAATATGAAAATGAATTCAGAAAGATGAAAATGAATTTAGTAAGATGAAAATGAATTTAAAAAGATGAAAATGAATTGAGAAAGATGAAAATGAATTTAAAAAAATAAAAATGATTTCATAAAGATGAAGATGAATTTTCAAAGATGAAAATATTGTTTAAAAGATGAAAATGCATTTTTGTCAATTTTAGATGATCAATTTTCTATGTTTTATGTATAATTTTGATGCGTAAATTGTATTTTGATCAAAAACTTTCATCGCTCTGGCTTTTTGACTGATTGGATTGAGTTGTGACTGAGCTTAATGAGCTGGATCAAGGCTTGGATCCCCAGACTGGGATCCGACTACAGCGGACGACTGCCTTAGGGGAGTCACGCGCGCCCTACATGCTCTTTTCGTCGAGGATGACCGGTTTCGGGTCACCCCCGCGGCGTTTTAGTTCAACAGGGACGCTCTTGAGAGGTGGTGCACCGCCCAGCACACCAGTGACGGAGAAGGGCCGCTGTGGGAGGAGTTCAGGGTGATGTTCTTGGACGTTCACTTCTCGGAGAGTCCACGTGAGGCCCTGACCCGCGAGTACCAGTTCCTTTTGGAGGGTACTGATACGAGCGGTCTACTCGCAATCCTCTCGTATCGAGTCTCTACTGCTCCAATTGATTGGAATTGAGTCTGATCAGGCTTGATGGGCTTAATCTGGCTAGCTGGATCAAGTCGGGCTTGAGCTGGTTCGGATTTGGCTCAGGGAATTGGATCATGCTTGACTGGATTGGGCTGGATTGGAATAAGTGGCTGAGTCAAGTTGACTGAGCTGAGTCTGATTCAAGTTGGCTGAACCGGAGTGGATCCAAGGGCTGAGGTTCGTCGGAGTAGAGCGCCGGCGTAGGGGCTTCGACGGCGGTCGGGATCTTGGCAGGAAAGGTCATCGGACGGTGGGGAAGAGATCCACCAGAGCAGATTGGTCGGATGGATGCCTGATCGGCCGGATCTGGAGGAGACGGCCGTGAGGTTTGGGTCTGCCAGCGTCGGGGACGATGGGGAGCTCGGCGGGAAGTCGGGAACGGTCAGGGAAGGTCGGGATCTGGTCTACGAAGGCCTAGGAAGGGTTTTAGGATGGTTTAGGGGTGAGATCGGGGTCGGACAGGGTTTGACGGCGATGGGGACGAAGGTCGGGTTGCCGTGGAACTCATAGGAGACGGTGAAGGGTGACGGGAATGAAATGGGCGGGGTTGTTGGGCTTAGGGGAAGACGTTGGAGGTCTTGGATGGCGACAGGGGCGACCGGAGAGGGTACGGGGAAGGATGCTGGTAGTGAAGCTAGGGTTGCAGCATGGGAGAGAGAAGAGAGGAGGAAGGTCGAAAACCTAAAAGAAAAATAAAAGAGAAAACATAAAACTAAAAACTGAAACTTAAAAACAGGTTACCTTGGTAGGTTGCCTCCCACCCAGCATTTTATTTAACGTCTAGGCAAGACGTATTGCAAAGCCTAAAGTTCAACTAGGTTTGTATGGCTGTTATGTTTCAAGGGGTGCCAAGACCTCCTTTGCTCTCTCATAACTGTGCAAGTCATCCTTCACCATCATCAAATTCACTTCCAATGTAGTTTTCACTTGCTCCTGCCTGAAATTAGAGAACGCAAACGAATCTACAACATCTATTATAAACAATCAAAAGAGTTTGAAAGACAGGACATAGACTAAAACACTTTAAATTCAACAGTTTCATCTAAAACTGTCATGCTAAGGTTACCATCCTTCACATTAATCATAGTCTCAGTTGTAGCCATGAATGGACGTCCCAGCAAAATAAGTAAATTTCTATCATTCAACGGTGCATCATCCATATCCAATATCATAAAATCAGCAGGAATAATTAACTTATCAACTTGTACTAAAATGTCTTCTACAATGCCTAATGGATACTTAATTGAACGATCTGCAAGTTGTAGAGATATCGTAGTAGGTTTTAATTCACCCACACGTAACTGAAGGAAAATAGAATAAGACAACGAATTAACACTAGCTCCTAAATCAATCATTGCTTTCCCTGTTTTTGTATCACCAACAGTAATATTAATGTTAAAACTCCCTGGATCCTTATGCTTGGGTGGAAGCTTCCTTTGTAGCACCACGCTTACTCTCTCTGAAACCATCACCTTTTCATGAGATTCATACTTACACTTATAAGTGCTTAGTCCCTTGAAGAACTTTGGAAAGGCTGGCATGTTCCTAATCACATCATGTAATGGTAAGTTCACATTAACCTTAGATAGAATATCATAAATTTCAGAATATGACTTATCAATTTCAGAATATGACTTATCAATTATGACTTATCAATTTTGAACCTCAGGATCTGAAACTCCTCTCTTTTCTTTCTCAGAAGCAGATGTGGCTAGTGGTGGCCTTTTCGAGGGCTCCTCCCTCTCGACTTCCTCAAGTTTATCATTACTACACTCATCAGTAACTTCAGCATTAATCTTATTATCAATTATCTTACCTGAACGAAGAACAGTAACTGCGTTGGCTTGCTCAGGTTGGCCTGGAAATTTGCCTGGAACATGGGCTCGAACAACATCTGCAAGCTGTCCTACTTGAACTTCCAACTTCCCAATCGTAGCTGACATATTCATTAGTGTTGTTTCATGTTGAACTATTGCCCAATCTTGTCATTCCATCTTTGAGCCTATTTTTTGCATAAAAGCTAACCTAGTCATTTCCAAAGGCAACTTAATAGGTGGGTTAGACTGATTAGCAGAAGGCATACTAGCATTAGCAGTATTTTTCCATAAGAAATTCGGATGCTCCCTCCAACCAGGATTGTAAGAATTTGCATAAGGGTCAAATCTAGGTCTCGTGTTATAAGCATTCATCAAAAAAGCTTGTTCTTGCACATATTCAAGAAATTCCATATCAGAAGTACATGAATCAAACCTATGACCAACAATATTGCAAATTGAACAAACCTTAACCAGTTTTGCTTGTGTGGACATCATCATATCTATCTTCTTATTGATGGCAGCAATCTGCCTTGCCATGTCGTCATTCTGGTTCAGCACATAGATACCTCTCGCCTTATTCCTCGTGTCTATCTGCTGCGAGTTGGATCCTAGCATCTCATAAATTTCATATGCCGGTGGTGGTGTCTTTTGAACATCGCTCCACCTGCAGTATTATCTGCCATAGTCTGACAAGAAAGATTTAGTCCCTCATAAAAATATTGCATCTGATTTTCTAAAGAGTAATTATGATGAGGATATTACATCAAAAGCATTTTAAATCTATCCCATGTTTCATAGAATGGTTCTCCATCAGCTTACTGAAAATTTGGAATTTGCCTCCTCAAGTTGGTAGTCATGACATGGGAATAAAATTTGCTAACAAATTTGTTATAAATTGAATTCCAATCAGTGACGGATCCAGGAGGTAATGCAATCAGCCATCTCTTAGCTTTATCCTTCAGGGTATAAGTAAAATATCGCATCCTCAGTTTATCTTCAGTAATACCACCTAGAGGAAAAGTCTGAACAGTAGGATAATAATCTTTCACAAAAGTCAATGCATCTTCAAACGATAAACCATGAAATTCAAGAAGCATAGAAAAATATAGATTTTTAAATTCATAATTCCTAACCTCTGCAGGTAACGCGATGCATGAAGGTGAGGTAGAAATAGTAGGCCTCGTGTACTCCTCCAAAGGAAGTGCATTGCTATGAAGCTCCATCTCCTCTTGTTCCTCCTCTTGAACTCTTAGATCTGATGTAGACAGGCGGTCTTTGTTAGATCTCTACTTACGCCCAATTTGATCTACGTTATCGTTCAAGGGTAACGACTTTTCTTTCCGTGATCGGCGGCCTTGCATTCACTACTAATAAACTCTAATCAAATCCTCGGCAACGGCGCCAAAAACTTAATGAATAAATTTTATATCTCGCAAGTATACGAATTGGTGTGGTCAGTATAGTAGCAAAACGAGTATCGTATCCACAGAGATTTGTAAAGATTATTAGAGTAAACCCTAATGAACAGAGAAGAAAGAAAATAAGGAAGGTAAAGTAAGAAATATGAAGTATTGAAAGTAGAAGATCTAATAACGAAATAAGAAAACTATGAAAATCTTATGGATGAAGACTAAGGTTCTGATTTCTCCATAACATCATCATTCTATGCATTGAATCAATTAAGATCTTAATTTAACTCTAAGGGTTCGTTCTTTCGGTATGATGATCCGTTCGGCCGCGGTCTTCACCAAGTACCCTCAATTAACCCTAGCTAATGAACCCATAACTAAGTGTTAATCAAGAATCCATCAAGCTATGAAGAACAATTATGAACCAAGAATTGTCTTAGCTTCATCCCAGCTTTGACATAAACTCATTCATTCATGGATCCTGCAAGATTGGGGAATAAACCCTCGTCCAATCTCACACCAATCAATCTATAATACTTCTATTGGACAGATATAAGTATTTAAGATTTCAGTTATAATAATGAATGAAACAAGGAAAATAAACTGATTAAATAAGTATGATTCAATAACATAGAATGATTCTGTTAGGGTACATCGGTACCTTAGGAAAGAAACTAGCCGCTCATGTTCATCATGTAGATGACAGAAGTGTTCAAGGAAAAATAAAAAAAGAAAGAGGAAGAAAACAAAACCCTAACGTGGCTTCCTCTCCTCCGGATGCTCTAGAAAAGTCTTCCTTGAAGTCCCCTTTGAATAGCCCCAAGTTGCCTATTTATAGCCTCCAAAAGTGTGCAACTCGGATTAGATCTGCACCCTTGATTTTGCCCAGCCGCCATATAATGAGCGATCATCATAGGGTAAGATGATCAATTATTTCATGCTGTAGAAGTGTCACACTCCGAAGATGATCGATCATTTAAAGGGAATGATCGATCATTTGCATCGTCGATTTTCTCAATTTTCTCAGGTGCGTAGATGATTGATCATTTCAAGGGTGATGATCGATCTTTTAAAACATGGCTCTCTGTCATCTCTGGCTGCATAACATGATCAATCATTATAAGGGAGATGATCAATCCTTTGAAGTATAACGCTCTGTCACATAAATGATCGATCCTTTTAGGGAAAGATGATCCATCATTTGTCCTGCGCATTTTCTCTTTTGCCATTCAGACCGCGCCATTGATACTAAAATTGTCGTAACGTCATTTAGGAAACTTGGAATCATGAACAGTAAAATTCTCCCACAACTAGACTTCAAGAGATTTCTTACCATATATGACACATCAACTGGGTCTTCATGAGCAGGTATAGGTTGATCTTCGAAGTTGACCAATGTAATCTTTTCGGCTTCTTTGCTCCTTTTAATACCAATTTCCTTGATTTTTCAAACAATCTTTGTGAAGAAACATACAAGTATAAAAATAGTACTAAAGAGGTTGATGAAGGCTGAATAATTTAACAATTAAGATGGTTGTAATACTGTTCAGAGTGCACTTTCATGCACTCATCAGTCGGTATTGACTGGTTAGCAGCATACCGAGCCGTCATTGACTGTGATCGCCGGAGGGTCGTCGCTTGGACACCCGACGGGCCACGGTTTGTGTTGTTGGGAGATCGGTTCTCAGCCGATTCCTTTGCTAGTGGTGTGGGAAGGCGTGGCGGCGACCTTTCAGCCTTGCTGGCCAGCATGTCTCTGTTTACTTTCAAGGGAGTGCAGTAGAGCAGTTTTCCCAGGATCATGTGGGACTTTGTAGATGTGTTCCTCGAGGTGTTACTAGGGCTTCCACCGTTCAGAGAGGTCGATTTTGAGATCGACCTAGTACCAGGTACCACACCGATCTCTCTCCCAGCTTTCAGGATAGCACCAACAGAGCAGAGCGAGTTGAGGACCCAGTTGGACGAGCTGACCAGCAGAGGCTTCATCCGTCCCAACATGTCTCCCTGGGGGCGCCAATGTTATTCGCAAAGAAGAAGGATGGTACTCTTCGACTTTGCATAGAGTACATGTCACACCCCGACCCAGAAAACCCATCCGAGCCGAGGCGTGAGGGGAAATCTACACTATTCATCTCTAGCTGGCGCGATACAATGCGAAATTACAGATAAACTTAAACAAATGTAATCCAGAGGTGAAACAGAAATTCAATTTACATAACATCAGTTGTACTATTCAATATTTGATACAAATCTTCCAATGATAGAATATTATACAATAATCCCAACAGTCCTCAACTATGTACAATTTACAAAGCTGCCAAAGTACAACAATCGATCCTCCAGCAACCTCAAGCACCTCTGGATGTAGTAGCGCCACCAAAGCTGATCCGCCGGCTCTACTGAAGAAGAACTGGCGCCTGCACCTGCAAACGCAGCCCGGGTAGGAGTGAGCGATAAGTTCAGTAGGGTTCTACTTTACGGCACACTGAAGGGAGGAAAACAACAACAGTGTTGTCTCCCAGCCTAAGTCTAACGGATGCCACGGGTCCCATAACCCAGTTGATGTCCCAAGGGCTCCTGTCATGAAACCTCTCTCCTGAACAAGTTACCAGGAGTCCAAGGAACAGTAACATGAAAGATCACCCTTACCCAAGCTGGAATACCAAGCCTTGGGGAACCACGTCGGGAACACACCAACATCCATCCTTAGCACTTGGCTTTGGAAGACAACACGACCTCTAAACCTCAAACATTGATTCAAGTCAACTATCGCAATCCGCAATCACAAGAGATTCGATGATACAAGATCACACCCTACTCCTGACTACCCAGCCACGGCCCTAAGGCTAGATCCGAGATAACCGAGAGCCTCGGATCGGCGATCAACCCATCTCCCGCCTAACCTCAGATGCCTCTAATGCAATCAAGATGCATGCAATGCTCAGGCACAGATAACAATATATAGGCATGCAACAAGATGTCATTAATCATACAGGGCTAGGCATAGCTTACAACTAGCCAACGGATAAGCATAGCAAAGGCCTCAAAATACAGAATATCTATGCTAACCAAACAAACATCTGAGCAAAGCATTACACAGATATACAATAGTCTTCAGTGCCCTCTTGCACCTGACAGACTAAGGTTCCACAGTTACCCCGCAGGTAACTGGCCACATTTATACAATAGCTCTCGGCACACGCCGGCAAGAGGCTAAGCTTTCACAATTCCTCATTAGCTAGCATTCATAGCTAGCTAATGGGTAAGCAACAATATAGCATTTAACTACCATTCAACTAAGTATTAAATGCAATAAAAAACCATAGATTTGCCCAAAACGGGAAATACTCGAATCGATCCTCAAACTCGATAGAAATCCTTTGAAAAGTCTACAAAATCCACTTATAAACTTCTCAACATGTTTAAAGATCAATCACGATTGAAAGCCATCCAAGAAAAGCCATAAAACCATGTTCAAGGGCCCACGGTCGATGTCACGGTTGATCCGGCGATCGACCGTGAGGCCACGGACGATGTCACGGTCGATTCGGCGATCGACCGTGAGACCAAGGCGAAGAAAACCAAAGGGGCGACGGTCGATCCACTCATCGACCCTGGGAAGCCCAAAACCAAATAGCGCCTGACGGTCGATCCGACGGTCGACCGTCACGTAAATCGGAAAAAGGGAGAATCCCGCGGTCGATCCATGCATCGACCGTGGGAGGTCAAAATCCCGACAGAGCCTGACGGACGATGCGACGGTAGATCCGACGGTCGACCGTCAGGCCCAGAAAGAGCAAATCAATACTTGACGGTCGATGCACCGATCGACCGTCGAGCCTTAGGCACAGTTCATCAGAACAGTGTCGGAAATCAAATTCTTTGGATTTCAAGGATCAAATCTTGTTGGAAAACCTTGAAACTTTGCAAGCATGCATAATCAACGGTGGGGAAACCAATGGTGAGAAGAAATCACATTTTTGACGGATAAATCCAATTTAGGTTAAAATGGCCGAAAACCGATAAACGGCGATAATACAAGATTCAGCCGATGAAATGCGGAAATCACGATGTAGGAATACTTCAAAGCATCTATAACACATGCACAACCAATTACACAACATTCTAATAAGTACTCCTACAGCAAAAAGGCATTAAACCTATCCTAGGAGAACCCGATCCTAAGATCGAGGTAGAAACACCTACTTGAAGAGATAGGGCAGCTCCTCCACGCATCCCCCAACTCCGTTCGCCGAAAACCGCTCCTCGAAAGCCACGCCTCCGATGCCCTAGCACCCAGCCGCAGGAGAGAGAGAGAAGAGAGAACGCATGAGAAGAAGAAAAGAAAAGAAAGAGAAAGAAGGAGCTTAAATAGAAAACTGGAATCCATCACAGCTGTCCGATTCGATCTCTCCTGATCGAGCTCCGATCTTTCGATCGGACGCGCCCTAAAGGTTCTAATCAAACACATACATCAATCAAAGGCCATGTGTGCAACGCGGGTGTGAAACTGACCACCAGGGAGCATATTTACCAAAATGCCACTGGGGTCAAAAACAGCGATGCGATCAACCGATCGCATCCCAAGGCCAACCGAGCCAAACCACAAACCCAGACCCTAGACCTAACGCGGTCGGACCAGGTTGGAGGTACGGGTCCTCACAGTACAGGCAGCTCAACAGGGTGACAGTGAGGAACAGGTATCTGATGCCGCGGATCGACGACTTGGTCAACCAGTTGCGAGGATCTTCATCCTTTTCGAAGTTCGACCTCCGCACAGGCTACCACCATCTGAGAGTTCGGGATTGCGACATCCCGAAGACGGTTTTTCAGACTCGGTACGGCCTGTACGAGTTCTTGGTGATGCAGTTTGGGCTGATGAACGCACCAGCAACGTTCATGGATCAGATGCAGAGGATCTTCCGGCCGTTCCTAGACCAATTCGTGGTGGTGTTCATTGACGACATTCTAATCTACTCTTGGTCAGAGGAGGAGCACAGGCGACACTTAGCGACAGTGTTGCAGCTAGTTCGGGAGCATCAGCTTTAGTCCAAGGCTTCGAAGTGCGAGTTCTGGCTTGCACATGTGGGATTCCTTGGACATGTGGTGTCGGCAGCAGGAATCTCAGTTGACCCCACCAAAATCTAGGCAGTGGTACAGTGGCAAAGACCAAGGACATTGTTTGAGGTTCGATGTTTTCTAGGCTTGGTAGGATACTACAGGCGGTTCGTGCGGGACGTTTACATAGTTGCCGATCCGATGACCAGACTGACACAGAAGGCCGTCCCATTTATATGGGATGATGCTTATGAGCGAGCCTTTGTGGAACTGAGGACGAAGTTGACCAGTGCGCCGGTGCTGATCGTCCCCGAGCGAGGCGTGGTTTACAGTGTCTACTATGACGCCAGCGGTGAGGGTTTGGGGTGTGTCCTTAAACAGGAGGGGCAAGTAGTTGCCTATGGTTCTCGTCAGCTGAAGAACCATGAGAGGACCCATGATTTAGAGCTAACAGCGGTGGTTTTTGCCTTGAAGACCTGGCATTACCTCTATGGTGAGAAGTCCTCTGCCTTCTCGGACCATAAGAGTTTGAGGCACATTTTCACCCAACGTGATCTCAACCTGAGACAACGATGCTGGATGGAGCTACTGGAGGACTACGACTTCGAATTGCATTACCATCCTGGTAAGGCAAACGTCATAGCGGACGCGCTGAGCAGACAGGTGAGAGGGCTCAGCGCGGTAGTGGCAGTCATTGGAGACAGTGGGCTAGTTAGGGCTCGAGTTCAAGGATCAGGGTTACAGTAGCTTCCTCTACATAGTGCAGAGTATGCCAGCTATTCTAGCCAGAGTGATGGAGGCGCAGTGCAGGCATGCAGAGCTCGAGGAGTTACGGACATCGGTAGGTACAGAGGGTGCAGACGGGGATTGTATAGTATCGTCGGATAGAGGGCTACGATTCAGAGGTAGAGTTTTGGTTCCTGCGGATCCAGTTCTGCGAGAGGATGTCCTACAAGAGTTTCATCATTCTCATTTTGCACTTCATCCCGGGGGCACCAAGATGTACCAGGACATGCGGTGGCAGTGCTAGTGGTGTAGGATGAAGAGGGCAGTGATAGAGTTCGTAACGCGCTGCCTTACGTGTCAGAGGGTCAAGCCAGAGCACCAGTGAACTCCAAGGTTACTTCAGCCGATTTCACTGGTAGAGTGGAATTGAGAGCACATCACGATGGGCTTCGTGACTGGGTGATGTGCTGTCGCAGGCACTCAAAAATAAATCCAATACTCTTCAAAACAAATGTAGTAGTGTGAGTACGAGTCGATCCCACGAAGAGTGTTTAGCCTAATTTTGTGCTAAGTGAACAAAGATAGGGGGGTTTTAAACGTGAGGAAAACAGTAAAGAAATAATCTAAATAAAAGAAACAAATTGAATCAAGAGAACAAACCTTGGTCTGAGTCAACATCCACCATCGGAATCCAACAACTGATCATAGATGCAAGTATTAATCAATTTATACCATGAATATTCACCGTCCGAATTAAATTCAAATCTCTCCTCGATCATAGTTAATTAGAAACAAGCGATCTAATCAGCCCTAACTACTAGACAACCTAAGACAAGCGCTGTAGATTTAATCTAGTAGCAGCGTTAAGAATAGGGAGATCGATGAAGCTAAACAACACAAGCACAAGCGGTTGCATTTAATCTAGTTGAATATTCTTCCTAAGATCTAACAAGATCTGATCAGCAGTAAATTATTAGATCCTAGTTGCTTCGCAGATTAGAGGGATCAAACAATTCCGGATTTGATATCAAACCTAGCAGTAGATCACCATGAATAATAAACTAGTAGCGCTCCTAGCAATTAGACAAGACAATCATGAAGATAAACACAGAAGAACATTCAATACTCATCTATAAACTGAACAATAAAAATAAATTAGATCTCACAGTCTCATTGATTCCGAGGTTTCAGTCTCCTCGACCAAGGATCAAGATTTAGCCACGCAGGGCCATCGAGAACAATCCTCAAAAGATTCCAATAAACAAGATAAAACCTAGAAAAAATATAAAGGAGGAGAAAGAGCAGCCAAAAGTGTCCAAGAATGTCGCGCCCCGACCCGCGGAGCGCAACCGGGCCGGGGACGCGAGAGGGAAAAGGATCTCCCTCCCAGGGAGATCGCTCTCGCTCGGGCGGGCTGGGCCACCCCGACCAAGATCGATCTCATCCCATGAGATCGATCATGATGCTGGGTCTCGCCGGCGGCCGGACGACGAGGAACACCGCCGGAAACCGCCACCATACCTCACCAAACTAGGTGGGCTGGTAGATCTCGATTTCACGAAGCTACTCAAGGCTTCCAGACAAAAAAACAACATCTATACAAGGAGATCTAAGGAAAACAAATCCGGATCTCAAAACCCCAAAGGCAACCGGAGTTTAGAAGAAGAACCCTACCTCCTCAGAGCAGCTTCGATCCACAAGACCAAGCCAAGGATCTTCCTCGCCTTGCCACGAACCCAACGAGCCTTCAAGCTCCCGGAAAGGTGGCCGGAGGAGGAAGAACGGAGGAGAGAAAGGGGCGGTCGGAACAGGGGAAGAAGCAGAGTATCCGCGGGGAAGAAGAAGAAGAGAGGAAGAAAGGAAGGGGGAAGAGGGCGGGTAAGGCCGGGGGAAAGTCGGCAAAGGCGGGGAAAAGCTGGGGGAGGGGAGGGAAAGTCTTCCCTCCCCTGACAGGGGAAGCGACGGCCACCGTGGTGGCCGTCCTTCGAAAGCCACCGACAGAGACTTCCAGGCATAGGGAGATCGATCTTCATGGACATGGAGATCGATCTTCCTCGCCCAGAACGACGACCACCTAGGCACAGAGAGATCGATCTTCATGCCATGGAGATCGATCTCCCTTGCCCAAAACGGCAACCTTGGGCCGAGAAAACGGGCCCAAGCCCAGAACTACCGAACCAGGTTCCACCTAACCTTTCTAACAAACACAAGCACCAAACAAGGTCTGTGTGTGCACACCCAGTGTGAAACGACCGCCAAGGCGCAATTTCCCAAATTGCCCTTGGGGTAAACAACAAGCCACGAGGATAGAGGGACTGGTCCTCACATCCTAAAACCCTTAAAAGAAATCTCGTCCTCGAGATTCGATTAAGGTAGGGCTCATAAACGAAAACAACGCCTAGCAGGATACTACAAAGCGGTAAAAGTACCTCTGGAGACGGGTGGTGCTACGGTCATCGGAGACGGCTGCTGAGACAGGTACTCCTGATAGGACGGCTGCACCTCGTCTGCGTAGGGGCGGTCAGGTAGGGCGAACACCTGACCTCCGCTGTGGCCTGGCCCGGCTCCACCTCTCTGGCCCTGCCCAGCCCGGGACCCTCCGTCTCGACCTCCTGATGGCGCCGCACCCCGTGCGTTCCATCGCGGACAGTCCCTGCGGAAGTGTCCTGGCTGCCGGCAGTGAAAACACAGCGTCGGCCCATGCTCGGACTGCTGACCTCGGCCTCCCTCCCAGGGAGCCTGCTGAGTGGATCCCGCTGTCAGAAGGAGTTGGTCACCCTGGAACGCGGCGAACAACGTCCTGATCTCCTCTCCAAGTGGTATCTGTCCAAGGTACGTCTCTCCGACAGCCACTGCTCAGGGGTGGGCAACTCCGACATTCCCTGACACAGGGTGGACAAGACGATACCAAAAGGACACCACTTCTCTGAGAGCTCTGGCACACCGTGCCGTCACCAGCACAAACAAAGGAACACGAGTCCCACTCGTCACAAGCTGCAAAACAAAGCAGCACAACAGAAAGCGGAAGAAGAAACAATCACATCAGCGGAAAAGAAAACAAGCAAACAGGGATGTTCTAATCCTAGAACTACCCAAACCCATGCACGTCTCCGCAGAGACCCGATCCAACACCCTGGGATCTACAACCTATGCTCTGATACCAAGCTGTCGCGCCCCGACCCGCGGAGCGCAACCGGGCCGGGGACGCGAGGGGGAAAAGGACCTACCACAATAGCCTCAACTGGCGGAAACAGTTGAGACCAAGGCCCAGCTGGCGGAAACAGCTGGACAGCACAGAGAAAGAGCGGAAGCAAGCTACTAACAACAACTATTAATATTTATTACAAAAATGGTAATAAAAGAGTTAACAGGTTTAGTACACAAGCTACAAGGGATCACAGTCCCTAACGAGAAGCCACACCACCCACCGGGGTCTTCGCGAACGCGCACACGAAACCATCCTGACCCTCAGACATGGTCAGGATCCGGCCCGCTGCCACGAGACTGCCGAGGGGGTAACACTGGGACAGAGCGGCCACCTGCACCTGCAACACAGACAGTCCAGGTAGGAATGAGCAACAGCTCAGCAGGGTCCTACTCTACAACTCCCACACACACAAGGGTAAAGCAACCGGACACACTCTGATGCCAAGTACCGAGGCTTGCCAAGGATCCCACAATCCCATCAATAACCCGAAGGGTTCCTGTCCTAGGTGCGTATCTCCGATAACGCCACTGCTCAGGGGTGGGCAACTCCAACATTCCCTGACACAGGGTGGACACGACGCACCCAGTAGGACCCCCTTCTCCAAGCGGGATCTCCGCACTTGGCGGAACAACCGAAGTTAAGACTACCATCACTCGGTACTCCAAGCAGCAGAGTCAACACCCACCCAACCTACCCTAGCATGTCTAATGCACAGAAGAACAGGGCAGGATAAGCATGATAAAGCTGTAAACAAACAGCACATCAAGGGCACACCTTCGGCCCATTTATACTAAACACTCCCGAGGGTCATGACTCCCTCGGTTCACCACAAAGCGGAAAGGGCATACCGTCAGCCCATTTATTCTACACACCCCGAGAGGCATCACTCTCTCGGTTCAACCACAAAGCGATAAGCATTCATGCATGATCCATAACAGGACAAGCCCAGAGGGCAAAACCGTAAAAACCACTTGCATGCGAAGCCCCGCGAGCAAAACATCACTTAAAGCAAGTAAAAACCCTCTCTGCACCGAAGGAGATCGATCTCCTATAGCATGGAGATCGATCTCCTATAGCATGGAGATCGATCTTCCTCGAGGCTAGAAGCACCCGTCCTGGTCACCCCCAACAAGATCGATCTCCACCCATATGAAGATCGATCTCGTAGGTGACGTCAGATGCAAACCGCACAGGCACCAGCCGCCAAGAGATCGATCTCCCTCCCAGGGAGATCGCTCTCGCTCGGGCGGGCTGGGCCACCCCGACCAAGATCGATCTCATCCCATGAGATCGATCATGATGCTGGGTCTCGCCGGCGGCCGGACGGCGAGGAACACCGCCGGAAACCGCCACCATACCTCACCAAACTAGATGGGCTGGTAGATCTCGATTTCACGAAGCTACTCAAGGCTTCCAGACAAAAAAACAACATCTATACAAGGAGATCTAAGGAAAACAAATCCGGATCTCAAAACCCCAAAGGCAACCGGAGTTTAGAAGAAGAACCCTACCTCCTCAGAGCAGCTTCGATCCACAAGACCAAGCCAAGGATCTTCCTCGCCTTGCCACGAACCCAACGAGCCTTCAAGCTCCCGGAAAGGTGGCCGGAGGAGGAAGAACGGAGGAGAGAAAGGGGCGGTCGGAACAGGGGAAGAAGCAGAGTATCCGCGGGGAAGAAGAAGAAGAGAGGAAGAAAGGAAGGGGGAAGAGGGCGGGTAAGGCCGGGGGAAAGCCGGCAAAGGCGGGGAAAAGCTGGGGGAGGGGAGGGAAAGTCTTCCCTCCCCTGACAGGGGAAGCGACGGCCACCGCGGTGGCCGTCCTTCGAAAGCCACCGACAGAGACTTCCAGGCATAGGGAGATCGATCTTCATGGACATGGAGATCGATCTTCCTCGCCCAGAATGGCGACCACCTAGGCACAGAGAGATCGATCTTCATACCATGGAGATCGATCTCCCTTGCCCAAAACGGCAACCTTGGGCCGAGAAAACGGGCCCAAGCCCAGAACTACCGAACCAGGTTCCACCTAACCTTTCTAACAAACACAAGCACCAAACAAGGTCTGTGTGTGCACACCCAGTGTGAAACGACCGCCAAGGCGCAATTTCCCAAATTGCCCTTGGGGTAAACAACAAGCCACGAGGATAGAGGGACGGGTCCTCACAAAGAATCCCCCCTCAAACCCTAGAAAGAGTCGTATTTATAGCCTTCAAGTGTCTCCATCAACGGATTAGATCAAAACCGTTGATTTAATTCACTGGGAAAGTCCGATCGATCCTTCTCGGGGTGCTGGATCGATCAGTCTCATTAGAATCTTCAATTTGTAGTTACGCCCGAGTCCGATCGATCGAACTATAGGCGCTGGATCGATCGGATGCGTAAAAATCCATCATCTATGGCTTATTTTTGAGTCCGATCGATCGAACTTTAGATGTCCGATCGATTTGGCTCATTAAAATCTGCAATTTCTGACATTTTCCGAGTTCGATCGATCCTACTCTAGGAGTCGGATCGATCTGGCTCAGTAGGAGGGATGGTTCGATCGATCGGACCATGTTCAGCCAAAAAATACATGTTCTGTCACGATTCTGCATGGTCCGATCGATCCTACCTGGGGTGTCGGATCGCTCCAACTTTCCAGCATATTACTGTTCTGCCATCCAGACTGCGCCATCGGTACTAAAATTGTCGTAACTTCCTCTAGGAAACTCGGAATCACGAACCGTAAAATTCTCCAGAATCTAGACTTCAAGAGCTTTCCAACCATATATGGTATACCATCTGGTTCTTCATGAGCAGGTACAGATTAATCTTTAAAGTTGATCCATGCACTCTTTTTAGCTTCTTTTCGACTTAAGGACTTCAATTGCATCCTAAATCAAAATATAAGAATAATGAGTGTATTTAGGAACTAAATAAGCACAGGAGACTAAGTATTAAGGGATAAAAATATAACATTATGCATCATCATCAAATTCCCCCACACTTAGCTTTTGCTCGTCCTCGGGGCAAAACTAAAATTCACTGTACTCAAGATATCAAGGTTGCAACACCATCAACAAAGAACAATCAAGCTCTTCACAACTCATAACATATCATGAACAAACATTTTGAAACAACTTAAAAATCAATCAATAAGCATTTTCACTTGAATATGGAGCAAAATAAATAAGTAGACCCTCACGGAAATTAACACTCAACTCTCATGTGTTTGAAGGGTATGCATTTCACTCAAATTCATTCCAATGAAAATGATCTACCATAAGCTTGCATATCTTCTCATTCTCCACCACTAGAATCACATGCATAACACGAATCATAAGGACTTCAAAAGGTTGTAATGGGGTCTAGGATTAAGGTGGGAAATATTTGGGAATGTAGCTTAAAAGCCAATGGAACTAATGGAGCAAAAATGCATCAATAAGACATATACAACCAATCACTCCATTCAACCACTTTCTTCAACTTGACTTAAAAGTACTCAAACAATGTAACATTACCACATTGGCAAAGAGATTGTTCAAAGAAATACTTTTTAACTGAAATAGGGAACAATCTTTTGCGAAAACTTCCACCTTTCTAGATATCATAGAGAACTATTGGGAGGATTGATGAGAATGCATAATGTTATATTTTTATCCCTTAATACTTAGTCTCCTGTGCTTAATTAGTTCCTAAATACACTCATTATTCTTATATTTTGATTTAGGATGCAATTGAAGTCCTTAAGTCGAAAAGAAGCTGAAAAGAGTGCATGGATCAACTTTAAAGATTTGTCTGTACCTGTTCATGAAGAACCAGAGGATGTGCCATACATGGTTGGAAAGCTCTTGAAGTCTACATTCTGGAGAATTTTACGGTTCATGATTCCGAGTTTCCTAGAGGAAGTTACGGCAATTTCAGTACCGATGCGCAGTCTGAATGGCAGAAAGGAAAATAAGCTGGAAGTCCGAGCGAAGGTCCGATCGATCGGACCTTGCAAAAACGTGACAGAACATGTGTTTTTCAGCCACAATGCATCCGATCGATCCCTCCATCGCTCCTATGGGTCCGATCGATCCGACACCAATAGTCCGATCGATCGGACTCGGAAAAAGTCAAAAACAGCAGATTTTTACTCAACCAATCGATCCAGCACTTAAAGTTCCATCGATCGGACTTGGGAATTAAAGGGTGACAGAACGTATGCTTTTTAGAGGAACATAGTTCGATCGATCGGACCATCGATCGAACTCGGGAAGAGCCAGAGACGAAGGATTTTTACGAAATCGATCGATCCGACTCCCTTAGTCCGATCGATCGGGCTCGGGCGTGAATAGAAGTTGAAGATTTTAATGAGACCGATCGATCCAGCATCCAAGGTCCGATCGATCGGACTTTCCCAGTAACAAAAATCAACGATTGTGATCTAATCCGAGGGTGGATACACTTGAGGCTATAAATAGGACTCTTTCTAGGGTTTGAAGGGGATTTTCTTGGACACTTTTGGCTACTCTTTCTCCTCTTTTATATTTTTTCTAGGTTTTTTTTTGCTTTATGAAATCTTTTGGAGGATTGTTCTTGATGGCCCTGCGTGGCTAAATCTTGATCCTTGGTCGAGGAGACTGGAACCTCGGAATCAATGAAACTGTGAGATCTAATTTATTTTTATTGTTCAGTTTATACATGAGTATTGGATGTTCTTCTGAGATTAAATTTTCATGATTACCCTGTCTAATTGCTAAGAGGCTACTAGTTTATTATTCATGGTGATCTACCGCTAGGTTTGATATCAAATCCGGAATTGTTTGATCCCTCTAATCTGCGAAGCAACTAGGATCTAATAATTTACTGCTGATCAGATCTTGTTAGATCTTAGGAAGAATATTCAACTAGATTAAATGCAACCGCTTGTGCTTGTGTTGTTTAGTTTCATCGATCTCCCTATTCTTAACGCTGCTACTAGATTAAATCTACAGCGCTTGTCTTAGGTTGTCTAGTAGTTAGGGTTGATTAGATCGCTTGTTTCTAATTAACTATGATCGAGGAGAGCTTCGAATTGAATTCGGACGGTGAATATTCATGGTATAAATTGATTGATACTTGCATCTATGATCAGTTATTGGATTCCGATGGTGGATGTTGACTCAGACCAAGGTTTGTTCTCTTGATTTAACTCGTTTCTTCGCTTTAGATTATTTCTTTACTGTTTTCCTCACGTTTAAAACCCCCCATCTTTATTCACTGAGCACAAAACTAGGCTAAACACTTTTCGTGGGATCGACTCGTACTCGCACTACTACATTCATTTTAACGGGTATTGGTTTTATTTTTGAGTGCCTGCGACAGCACATCAAATTTTGGCGCCGTTGCCGGGGAGTGATTCTAGTTGATTTTTGTGTTTATTGTGATCCTTATTTTCATAAAAAAAAAAGAGTTATTCGAATTTTCTTGATTTCTTTTTCTCGTTTTGCCGGAATCCTCTTGATTGTTTATGAGTATAGCTCGATCTTTTAATCAAGGTGATTTACAGTACAACCCAGAGATAGAAAGAACTCTGCACAGGTTAAGGAGAGAAGCTCGGATAAATCCTGAGGAGGACGATTTGGCTCTTGACCACGTATTTATCAGTGATTCTGAATTAGAGGAGAAAGTCATGGCCGGAAATCGGACTTTGAAAGAGCTTGCAGCTCCAGATTTGAATCAACAACCCTTATGCATTACATTTCCTACTTTGGATGTTGCTACTACTTTTGAATTAAAATCTGGACTAATACACCTCTTACCCACTTTTCATGGACTTTCAGGTGAGGATCCTCACAAGCATTTAAAGGAGTTTCATGTTGTGTGCACAAGTATGAAACCCATGGGGGTGACTGAAGGTCAAATCAAATTGAGAGCCTTTCCATTTTCTTTGAAGGAGTCGGCTAAAGATTGGCTTTATTATTTACCATCTGGGAGTATTACCACATGGAACGAGATGAAGAGGTTGTTTTTAGAGAAGTATTTTCCAGCCTCAAGAGCGGCCAACATTAGGAAAGAGTTCTGTGGTGTAAGGCAACATAATGGAGAATCTCTACATGAATATTGGGAACGTTTTAAGAAATTATGTGCAAGCTGTCCCCATCATCAAATTAGTGAGCAATTACTTATTCAATATTTTTATGAGGGCTTACTAATCAATGACAGGAGTATGATTGATGCAGCTAGTGGAGGAGCTTTGGTGGATAAAACTCCTGAAGCCGCGAGGAACTTGATTGCAAATATGGCAGCTAATTCTCAACAATTTAATACTAGACTTGATTCTTATTCAAAAAATGTTAATGAGGTAAATGTTTCATCTCTTGAACAACAGATTGCGAGTCTAACTTCTCTTGTTCGTCAAATGGCTGTAGGTAACATGCAAACAGCGAAGGTTTGTAGAATTTGCTCGGTGGCGGGACATCCAACCGATATGTGCCCAACTCTTCAAGAGGAGCCCATTGAACAAGTAAATGCAGCTGGGAGTTTTCCAGGACCACCGCAAGGGAAGTATGATCCCTATTCAAACACGTATAATCTGGGATGGAGGGATCACCCCAATCTCAACTATGGGAATCCACAAGTGAATCAGCCTACAACTCAATTTCGCCCAACTGGACAGCAATATCAACAATATAGACCGCCATACCCCCCGAGACCACAACAAAATCCAACTCCAAATTCTGGTATGTCTTTAGAAGATATTGTTAATTCCCTTGCTACTAGTGCTATGCAACTTCAACAGGATACAAAACAATTTAAACAAGATACAAAACAATTTCAATAAGATGCAAAGGCCAGTATCCAAGGTTTGGAACATCAAATGGGCCAGATGGCGTCAGCAATTAGCAAGCTAGAGACGCAGAATTCGGGAAAATTACCTTCTCAAACGGTAATAAATCCAAGAGAGAATGCAAGTGCAATCATTTTGAGAAGTGGTAAAGAACTTGAGACTCCAATAAAGGAAATTCCTACATCGTCTGTGCAAGGAAAAGAGCAAGACATCGTCGCGGACAAAGTCTTTCCTGATGACGACGACGTACCTAAACGTAAGTTTCCACCTCTTTCTGATTATAAACCTGTACCTCCTTTTCCTCAGGCTTTGACAGAATCAAGAAAATATGAGAAGAATTCAGATCTATATGAGACTTTTCCCCGATGCGAGGTAAATATTCCACTCTTAGATGCTCTTAAACAAGTACCTCGTTATGCTAAATTCTTGAAAGAATTGTGCACAATTAAGAGGAAGCAGAAACTTAAAGGATGTGAGAAGGTGAAAGTAGGGGAAAATGTTTCTGCAATTCTTCAAAGAAAAATTCCTACGAAGTGTAGGGATCCAGGTATGTTTACTATCCCATGTACAATTGGTAACACCAAATTTGAGAAAGCCATGTTAGATTTGGGAGCTTCTATCAATGTCATGCCATATTCTATATATTCTTCTTTAAAACTTGGGCCTTTGAATGAAACTGGTGTTGTGATTCAATTGGCTGACAGATCTAACGCCTATCCTAAAGGTGTAGTTGAAGATATTCTTGTGCAGGTCAATGATTTAGTTTTCCCTGCTGATTTTTATGTGCTTGATATGGAGAATGGTGATCATAGTACTCCTATTTTGTTGGGAAGACCTTTCTTGAAGACATCCAAGACTAAGATAGATGTCCATAGTGGCACACTTACCATGGAATTTGATGGTGAAACTGTTAAGTTTAATATTTATGATGCCATGAAATATCCTGCTGATGATTGTTCAGTGTATTCAATTGATGTGATTGATTATTTATCACAGGAAGTTTTTGAACTTAGTGATAAAGATGAATTGGAAGTGGCTATTAGCAAATCTCTTGAGGAAGAAAATGAGGAGCTATCTTTGAGTACTAATTTGCAGGAAACTGTTGCAACACTGAATGATTTTTCGATAATTCAACAATCAGGTACCGATTCTTCTAGTTCATTACCTGTATCTAATGAGAAATCATTACCTTCTGAATTGCAAGCACCTATTCCAGATCTGAAACCTCTTCCTAATCATCTTAAATATGCTTTTCTTGGAGATGAAGGAGTATTACCAGTGATTATCTCCAATAACCTTAGTGGACCACAGGAAGAAAAACTTGTGCAGGTTCTTAAGGAGCATAAGACAGCTATTGGTTGGACAATTGCATACATCAAGGGAATCAGTCCAAGTACATGTATGCATCGTATCTTGCTTGAAGAGGGAGCGAAACCTTCCCGCCAACCACAAAGAAGGTTAAATCCGCCCATGATGGATGTTGTAAAGAAGGAGATCCTCAAACTGCTTGAAGTTGGAGTGATCTATCCTATTTCGGATAGCACTTGGGTTAGTCCAGTTCAAGTTGTTCCTAAAAAGACAGGAATAACCGTGGTGAGAAATCACAAAGATGAGTTAGTTCCCACCCGTGCAAAATGGGTGGAGGGTTTGTATTGATTATAGAAAATTAAATGCTATAACCCGCAATGACCACTTTCCTTTACCTTTTATTGATTAGATGCTTGAAAGGTTAGCTGGTCATTCTTATTATTGTTTTCTTGATGGTTATTCAGGTTACTTTCAGATTGCAATTGCCCCTGAAGATCAGGAAAAGACGACGTTCACATGCCCATTTGGAACTTTTGCATATCGTCGCATGCCTTTTGGTCTTTGCAACGCCCCAGCTACTTTCCAAAGGTGTATGGTTAGTATATTCTCAGATTATATTGAACAGATCATAGAGGTTTTTATTGATGATTTCACAGTTTATGGAAACTCTTTTAATAATTGTTTACATAACCTTACACTTGTTCTTCAAAGATGCATAGAAACTAGCCTTGTGTTAAATTCTGAGAAATGTCATTTCATGGTTGAACAAGGTATAGTTTTGGGTCATGTTGTTTCATCTGAAGGAATTGAGGTTGATAAAGCTAAAGTTGATGTCATTCAATCTTTACCTTATCCCACTAGTGTGCGGGAAGTTCGTTCTTTTCATGGACATGCAGGTTTTTACCGAAGATTCATCAAGGACTTCTCCAAAATAGCATTACCGTTGTGCACGTTGTTACAAAAGGACATGGCTTTTGAGTTCGATGAAGCATGCAAAAAGGCATTTGATAAGCTGAAGGAATTGTTGACTTCTACTCCAATTATTCAACCCCCAGACTGGAGCGTTCCTTTCGAGATAATGTGTGATGCAAGTGATTATGCAGTGGGCGCAGTTTTGGGTCAAAAGATTGGAAGAGCTTCTCATGCAATTTACTATGCTTCCAAGACTTTGGATGATGCCCAGAGAAATTATTCTACAACTGAAAAAGAACTTTTAGCTGTAGTGTTTGCTTTAGAAAAATTTCGTTCTTATTTACTTGGTACTAAAGTCATTGTTTATTCTGATCATGCAGCCCTTCGTTATTTAATGACGAAGAAGGAGGCAAAGCCGAGATTAATCCGATGGATACTTCTCTTGAGTGAATTTGATTTGGAGATAAAAGACAAAAGAGGAACAGAAAATCGAGTTGCAGATCATCTGAGTCGGTTAGTTCATGTGGGGGATAAACTTCGTCTACAGGAAACATTCCCTGATGAACAATTGTTTTCTGCAACTGTGACATTACCTTGGTATGCAAATATTGTGAATTATTTGGTTACTAATATGTTACATTCTGAATTGTCTAAGGCTCAAAGAGATAAGATTAAAAGTGATGCTAAATATTATGTGTGGGATGACCCATATTTATGGAAGCATTGTGCAGATCAAGTAATAAGAAGGTGCGTTCCTGAAAGTGAAATTATTTCTATACTCACTTTTTGTCATTCTTATGCTTGTGGAGGTCACTTTGGAGTTAAGAGAACGGCCAGAAAAGTGTTAGAATGTGGTTTCTATTGGCCTTCTTTATTTCGAGATTCATACTCTCTTTGTAAGTCATGCGAGAATTGTCAAAAGACAGGTAATATATCCCAAAGGAATGAGATGCCACAAACCCCCATATTATTTTGCGAAATTTTTGATGTTTGGGGCATCGACTTCATGGGTCCGTTCCCTATATCTTTTGGTTATATTTATATTCTACTTGCTGTGGATTATGTTTCAAAATGGGTAGAAGCTAAAGCTACTAGGACTGATGATTCTAAAGTTGTTGCAGATTTTATCAAGTCTAACATATTATCCAGGTTTGGAATTCCAAGAGCTTTCATAAGTGATCGAGGCACTCACTTTTGCAATCGAACTGTTGAGGCGTTACTAAGGAAGTACCATGTGACCGATAAGGTGTCAACCGCCTATCATCCGCAAACGAGTGGACAAGCGGAAGTGTCAAATCGAGAGATCAAGTCCATCATTGAAAAGTTGGTAAATCCAAATAGAAAAGATTGGAGTTTGCGTTTGGATGATGCGTTGTGGGCATATAGGACTGCATATAAGACACCCATAGGTATGTCACCTTATCGCTTGATATTTGGGAAACCATGTCACCTTCCAGTTGAGTTAGAACATAAAGCTTATTGGGCTATCAAGAGCTTTAATATGAACATGGATGAGAGTGGAGAACACAGGAAGTTGCAACTGCAAGAATTAGAGGAAATTCGCAATGATGCCTATGAGAGCGCTAGGATTTACAAGGAAAAGACAAAAGCTTTTCATGATAAGATGATCTCTAGAAAGGAGTTTAAAGTTGGTCAAAAAGTTCTCCTTTACCAATCACGCTTACGTTTGTTTCCAGGTAAGTTGCGTTCTCGTTGGATTAGACCTTTTATTGTTACTAATGTTTTTTCTCATGGTGCAGTTGAAATTCAAAGTTTAGCCACTTCCAAAATGTTTACGGTGAATGGCCATCGACTTAAACCTTTATATGAAGGCGTTCTAACAGAAAAATTGGACCTTGAGGAGCCAACTTATATTGATTGAAGAAGCAAGCATGAAGTCGAGCCAATGACAATAAACAAAGGCGCTGCTTGGGAGGCAACCCAAGGGGAGTTCGTTCCTTTCTCTTTTTATTTTCGCATTTGCATTTTAGTTATTTTTGCTTTTCTTTGCATTCCACCTTCCATTGGGGACAATGTCAGTTTCAAGTGTGGGGGAGGAGATCTAGGTTGCATTTGCCATGAGCAAGAATTAGTTAAGCTTGACATTTTCATAACATGATTGAATGAGTAATTTTGCGACTTAGAATTAATTAGTTGAGTTATTTTCCTTGAGTTGGTAGTGACTGAATGAGTACACAAAAGCTGGTGAGATTTTGAGCCTTTAGACTGACACATTCATATCAGTCTCACTAATTTCTTTCATGAGAGATATTCTTCCATGGATTTGTTTTTCTAGAACTTGCTTTGATTTTATTCGAGGTCACATTGACACATGCAGACATGAACATGATTAAGGCCATTTTTGTTATAAGTTACTTAAGCCAAATAGCCTACCTTGTGATTAATTTTTCCTTTTGCTAAACACCTTTGAGCTTTATTGACTTTATTGTTAACCCACATTACAAGCTTTAAACCTGAAAAAAAAAATATATTTCCGTTACCCAAGCCATGAAACTAGTGGAGCATTGATCATTATTATGACATGTATGGGTGCAAAAGTTCAAGTGTGGGGGTGTTTGGATTTGTGGTTTGGCTATATTTGAAAAAAAAAGAAAAAAAAAATAAAAGAAAGTGAAGGAGGAAATTGTTTCTCATGTTACAAAATGTGTGTATGAATCCTCCTAATACTCTAAGAAAGGGGTATGTTTATGTATGATCTCTACAAAGGTAGAAGTTTTTGCAAAAGATTGTTCACTATTTCAGTTAAAAAGTATTCCTTTGAACAATCTCTTTGCCAATGTGGTAATGTTTTATGGGCTGAGTATGTTAAAACTAAGTTGAAGAAAGTTGTTGAATGGAGTGATTGGTTGTACATGTCTTATTGATGCATTTTTGCTCCATTAGTTCCATTGGCTTTTGAGCTACATTCCTAAATATTTCCCACCTTAATCCTGGACCCCATTACAACCTTTTGAAGTCCTTATGATTTGTGTTATGCATGTGATTCTAGTGGCGGAGAATGAGAAGATATGCAAGCCTATGGTAGATCATTTTCATTGGAATGAATTTGAGTGAAATACATACCCTTCAAACACATGAGAGTTGAGTGTTAATTTCCGTGAGGGTCTACTTATTTAGTATGCTTCATCTTCAAGTGAAAATGCTTATTGATTGACTTTTAAGTTGTCTAAAAATATTTGTTCATGATATGTTATGAGTTGTGAAGAGCTTGATTGTTCTTTGTTGATGGTGTTGCAACCTTGATATCTTGAGTAGAGTGAATTTTAGTTTTACCCGAGGACGAGCAAAAGCTAAGTGTGGGGGAATTTGATGAGAATGCATAATGTTATATTTTTATCCCTTAATACTTAGTCTCCTGTGCTTAATTAGTTCCTAAATATAATCATTATTCTTATATTTTGATTTAGGATGCAATTGAAGTCCTTAAGTCGAAAAGAAGCTGAAAAGAGTGCATGGATCAACTTTAAAGATTTATCTGTACCTTCTCATGAAGAACCAGAGGATGTGCCATACATGGTTGGAAAGCTCTTGAAGTCTAGATTCTGGAGAATTTTACGGTTTGTGATTCCGAGTTTCCTAGAGGAAGTTACGGCAATTTCAGTACCGATGCGCAGTCTGAATGGCAGAAAGGAAAATAAGCTGGAAGTCCGAGCGAAGGTCCGATCGATCGGACCTTGCAAAAACGTGACAGAACATGTGTTTTTCAGCCACAATGCATCCGATCGATCCCTCCATCGCTCCTATGGGTCCGATCGATCCGACACCAATAGTCCGATCGATCGGACTCGGAAAAAGTCAAAAACAGCAGATTTTTACTCAACCAATCGATCCAGCACTTAAAGTTCCATCGATCGGACTTGGGAATTAAAGGGTGACAGAACGTATGCTTTTTAGAGGAACATAGTTCGATCGATCGGACCATCGATCGAACTCGGGAAGAGCCAGAGACGAAGGATTTTTACGAAATCGATCGATCCGACTCCCTTAGTCCGATCGATCGGGCTCGGGCGTGAATAGAAGTTGAAGATTTTAATGAGACCGATCGATCCAGCATCCAAGGTCCGATCGATCGGACTTTCCCAGTAACAAAAAATCAACGATTGTGATCTAATTCGAGGGTGGATACACTTGAGGCTATAAATAGGACTCTTTCTAGGGTTTGAAGGGGATTTTCTTGGACACTTTTGGCTACTCTTTCTCCTCTTTTATATTTTTTCTAGGTTTTCTTTTGCTTTATGAAATCTTTTGGAGGATTGTTCTTGATGGCCCTGCGTGGCTAAATCTTGATCCTTGGTCGAGGAGACTGAAACCTCGGAATCAATGAAACTGTGAGATCTAATTTATTTTTATTGTTCAGTTTATACATGAGTATTGGATGTTCTTCTGAGATTAAATTTTCATGATTACCCTGTCTAATTGCTAGGAGGCCTACTAGTTTATTATTCATGGTGATCTACCGCTAGGTTTGATATCAAATCCGGAATTGTTTGATCCCTCTAATCTGCGAAGCAACTAGGATCTAATAATTTACTGCTGATCAGATCTTGTTAGATCTTAGGAAGAATATTCAACTAGATTAAATGCAACCGCTTGTGCTTGTATTGTTTAGCTTCATCGATCTCCCTATTCTTAACGCTGCTACTAGATTAAATCTACAGCGCTTGTCTTAGGTTGTCTAGTAGTTAGGGTTGATTAGATCGCTTGTTTCTAATTAACTATGATCGAGGAGAGCTTCGAATTGAATTCGGACGGTGAATATTCATGGTATAAATTGATTGATACTTGCATCTATGATCAGTTATTGGATTCCGATGGTGGATGTTGACTCAGACCAAGGTTTGTTCTCTTGATTTAACTCGTTTCTTCGCTTTAGATTATTTCTTTACTGTTTTCCTCACGTTTAAAACCCCCCATCTTTATTCACTGAGCACAAAACTAGGCTAAACACTCTTCGTGGGATCGACTCATACTCGCACTACTACATTCATTTTAACGGGTATTGGTTTTATTTTTGAGTGCCTGCGACAGCACATCAAGGATTCATAAACACATTTTGTAACATGAAAAACAATTTCCTCCTTCACTTTCTTTTCTTCTTCTTCTTTTTTTTTTTTCAAATATAGCCATACCACAAATCCAAACACCCCCACACTTGAACTTTTGCACCCATACATGTCATAATGATGATCAATGCTCCACTAGTCCTATGACTTGGGTATTGGCATTATTTTTCAAGTTTAAGGTTTGTAATGTGGGTTAACAATGAAGTCAATAAAGCTCAAAGGTGTTTAGCAAAAGGAAAAATTAATTGCAAGGTAGGCTATTTGGCTTATGTAGCTTAAAACAAAGATGGCCTTAATCATGTTCATGTCTGCATGTGTCAATGTAACCTCGAATAGAATCAAAGCAAGTTCTAGAGAAACAAATCATGGAAGAATACCTCTCATGAAAGAAAATCGTGAGACTGATATGAATGTGTCAGTCTAAAGGCTCAAAATCTCACCAGTTTTTGTCTACTAATTTAGTCACTACCATCTCAAGCAAAATAACTCAATTAATTAATTCGAAGTCGCAAAATCATTCATTCAATCATGTTATGAATATGTCAAGCTTAACTAATTCTCGCTTGTGGCAAATGCAACCTAGATCTCCTCCCCCACACTTAACACTGACATTGTCCCCAATGTAAGGTGGAATGCAAAGAAAAGCAAAAATGACTAAAAAGAGAAAGGAACGAACTCCCCTTGGGTTGCCTTCCAAGCAGCGCTTTTGTTTATTGTCATTGGCTCGAATTCACGTGATGAGAATGTATAATGTTATATTTTTATCCCTTAATACATAGTCTCCTATGCTTATTTAGTTCCTAAATACACTCATTATTCTTATATTTTGATTTAGGATGCAATTGAAGTCCTTAAGTCGAAAAGAAGCTGAAAAGAGTGCATGGATCAACTTTAAAGATTTATCTGTACCTGGTCATGAAGAACCAGAGGATGTACCATAGATGGTTGGAAAGCTCTTGAAGTCTAGATTCTGGAGAATTTTACGGTTTGTGATTCCGAGTTTCCTAGAGGAAGTTACGGCAATTTTAGTACCGATGGCGCAGTCTGGATGGCAGAACATTAATATGCTGGAAAGTTGGAGCGATCCGCCGATCGATCGGACCTTGCAAAAACGTGACAGAACATGTAGTTTTTGGCTGAACATGGTCCGATCGATCGAACCATCCCTCCTACTGAGCCAGATCGATCCGACTCCTAGAGTTGGATCTATCGGACTCAAAAATAGCCAGAAGGTGGATTTTTATGCATCCAATCGATCCAGCACCTAAAGTTCGATCGATCGGACTTGGGAATTAAAGTTGACAGAACGTATGCTTTCTAAAGGAGCACAGTTTGATCGATCCATCCATCGATCGGACTCGGGCGTGAATACAAGTTGAAGAGTTTAATGAGACCGATTGATCCAGCACCCCGAGAAGGATCGATCGAACTTTCCCAGTGAATTAAATCAACGATTGTGATCTGATCCGTGGTTGGATACACTTGAGGCTATAAATAGGACTCTTTCTAGGGTTTGAGGGGGGATTCTTGGACACTTTTGGCTGCTCTTTCTCCTCCTTTATATTTTTTCTAGGTTTTATCTTGTTTATTGGAATCTTTTGAGGATTGTTCTCGATGGCCCTGCGTGGCTAAATCTTGATCCTTGGTCGAGGAGACTGAAACCTCGGAATCAATAAAACTGTGAGATCTAATTTATTTTTATTGTTCAGTTTATAGATGAGTATTGAATGTTCTTCTGTGTTTATCTTCATGATTGTCGTGTCTAATTGCTAGGAGCGCTACTAGTTTATTATTCATTGCGATCTACTGCTAGGTTGGATATCAAATCCGGAATTGTTTAATCCCTCTAATCTGCGAAGCAACTAGGATCTAATAATTTACTGCTGATCAGATCTTGTTAGATCTTAGGAAGAATATTCAACTTGATTAAATGCAACCGCTTGTGCTTGTGTTGTTTAGCTTCATCGATCTCCCTATTCTTAACGCTGCTACTAGATTAAATCTACAACGCTTGTCTTAGGTTGTCTAGTAGTTAGGGTTGATTAGATCGCTTGTTTCTAATTAACTATGATCGAGGAGAGATTCGAATTTAATTCGGACGGTGAATATTCATGGTATGAATTGATTGATACTTGCATCTATGATCAGTTGTTGGATTCCGATGGTGGATGTTGACTCAGACCAAGGTTTGTCCTCTTGATTCAACTTGTTTATTTGTTTTAGATTATTTCTTTATTGTTTTTCCTCACGTTTAAAACCCCCCTATCTTTGTTCACTTAGCACAAAACTAGGCTAAACACTCTTCGTGGGATCGACTCGTACTCGCACTACTACATTTGTTTTGAAGAGTATTGGATTTATTTTTGAGTGCCTGCGACAGCACATCATCACGCTTCTTCCTTGAATACTATGGGAGTCACCAAACTTTGACTTTCATGATCACCGTGGCTGGGCGAATTCTTCAGGTATGATAGGGAATGCTCGATCACCTAAAAACAAAAGCAAAACAAAGCAAAACAAAAGCAAACATGCATGCACACAACCTAAAAATAATTCAAGCACTCTCAAGCACACAAGAAAGTAAATAAAGCAAACTAAACTACTATATACAATAGAAAAAGTTTTAATCGTGCCCTTGGTGGCCGTTCTCTAGCACGATGGTATGCAAAATCACTGGGTGCTATAATATAGATATTTAACCTCAATAGTGCTAGCAAGGTTAATTTAACATATGAACTCAAGTGGCATATTTCAAAACTGAGATTTAGCTTTTCCATACTAACACCAGTAAACAACATAGCTAGATCTCTCAAACCGAAATGCATGTCATCATGGTGATCAGGAAGAAAGGAGTCAACATTCTGCTCAACTATAATCGAATCATCCATTGAACTATTAATAATGTCGTCGTTCGCATTGTCAAAGATGTCAAGATTACATGATCGAAAATAAATCCGTCGAGATATGAAAATATCTACTAAGGTCATCTCCTTTTTAACCACTAATGAAGAAGAAATAGTCACAGGAAAAATACCTCGCGGCGTAACAGGAATGCTTTCAACTTCAGCTAGAGGAGGTTCTTCGAATAAGTGCCCCTTGTGTTCTCGGCGGTCGACCAAATCTTTCTCGCGGTCGACTGGACATGGTTGGACAACTTCTTCATCTGCCTTCTGTAGAATCTCCTCCGAAGCATCTCCAACCTCAGCAGTCAGTGAAATATCATCATTAATTTTATGAACCGACAAAGAATCACAAGTATTATGACATATATCATTATCATCAGAAACAAAGGCATCACAAGTATTATCATTACAAACATGAGGTATAGAATCATATCTATTAACTTCTTCATCAAAAGAGTGACTCACATTAACTTGGTCAATTATTAGTGGCTCTTGTTGCATTTGTGACTGAGCAATGAAGAGGTTCTCAGTTTTGTCAAGTTCCCTAGAAAATCTTTCCTCCCAAGAATTACGCATTTCTCTTAAGGAATTAGTATTTTCTCTTATGGAATTAGTATTTTCTTCCATTACCTTCAGCATCGCCAACATTTCTGCTTGAAACTGCGGACTAGGGTAGGTATGACCTCTAAAATCCGAGTTATAAGAATATGAATATGAATCATAGGCCGGGTTTTGGAAACCATGAAACTGCCAACTAGGGTCGGTATGATCTCTAAAATCCGAATTATAAGAATATGAATATGAATCATAGGCCGGGTTTGAGAAACCATACATCATTATTGTAAACGGGTTCATAACCAAAAGACAAATCATCATTCCATATGTCACCCGGTGGCATATTATAATTGGCCATACATTCAAACCATAGAAACTAAAAAAAAAAAAAATTTTTTAATGAAAGTAAAGATCACTATAAGCACAAAAATCAACTAGAATCACTCCCCGGCAACGGCACCAAAATTTGATGTGCTGTCGCAGGCACTCAAAAATAAATCCAATACTCTTCAAAACAAATGTAGTAGTGCAAGTACGAGTCGATCACACGAAGAGTGTTTAGCCTAATTTTGTGCTAAGTGAACAAAGATAGGGGAGTTTTAAACGTGAGGAAAACAGTAAAGAAATAATCTAAATAAAAGAAACAAATTGAATCAAGAGAACAAACCTTGGTCTGAGTCAACATCCACCATCGGAATCCTACAGCTGATCATAGATGCAAGTATTAATCAATTTATACCATGAATATTCGCCGTCCGAATTAAATTCGAATCTCTCCTCGATCATAGTTAATTAGAAACAAGCGATCTAATCAGCCCTAACTACTAGACAACCTAAGACAAGCGCTGTAGATTTAATCTAGTAGCAGCGTTAAGAATAGGGAGATCGATGAATATTCTTCCTAAGATCGAACAAGATCTGATCAGCAGTAAATTATTAGATCCTAGTTGCTTCGCAGATTAGAGGGATCAAACAATTCCGGATTTGATATCAAACCTAGCAGTAGATCACCATGAATAATAAACTAGTAGCGCTCCTAGCAATTAGACAAGACAATCATGAAGATAAACACAGAAGAACATTCAATACTCATCTATAAACTGAACAATAAAAATAAATTAGATCTCACAGTTTCATTGATTCCGAGGTTTCAGTCTCCTCGACCAAGGATCAAGATTTAGCCACGCAGGGCCATCGAAAACAATCCTCAAAAGATTCCAATAAACAAGATAAAACCTAGAAAAAATATAAAGGAGGAGAAAGAGCAGCCAAAAGTGTCCAAGAATCCCCCCTCAAACCCTAGAAAGAGTCGTATTTATAGCCTTCAAGTGTCTCCATCAACGGATTAGATCAAAACCGTTGATTTAATTCACTGGGAAAGTCCGATCGATCCTTCTCGGGGTGCTGGATCGATCAGTCTCATTAGAATCTTCAATTTGTAGTTACGCCCGAGTCCGATCGATCGAACTATAGGCGCTGGATCAATCGGATGCGTAAAAATGCATCTTCTCTGGCTTATTTTTGAGTCCGATCGATCGAACTTTAGATGTCCGATCGATTTGGCTCATTAAAATCTGCAATTTCTGATCGATCGAACTCTAGGAGTCGGATCGATCTGGCTCAGTAGGAGGGATGGTTCGATCGATCGGACCATGTTCAGCCAAAAAATACATGTTCTATCACGATTCTGCATGGTCCGATCGATCCTACCTGGGGTGTCGGATCGCTCCAACTTTCCAGCATATTACTGTTCTGCCATCCAGACTGCGCCATCGGTACTAAAATTGTCGTAACTTCCTCTACGAAACTCGGAATCACGAACCGTAAAATTCTCCAGAATCTAAACTTCAAGAGCTTTCCAACCATATATGGCACATCATCTGGTTCTTCATGAACAGGTACAGATTAATCTTTAAAGTTGATCCATGCACTCTTTTTAGCTTCTTTTCGACTTAAGGACTTCCATTGCATCCTAAATCAAAATATAAGAATAATGAGTGTATTTAGGAACTAAATAAGCACAGGAGACTAAGTATTAAGGGATAAAAATGTAACATTATGCATCATCATCACTGGGCTACCGAGATCTCCTAGAGGGAATGTCGTAATTTAGGTCATCGTTGGTCGATTGACCAAATCGACGCACTTCCTGCCTATGAGGACAACAGACTTGACAGACAGGTTGGGTAGTTTAAACGTCTGGGAGGTGGTCAGACTACACTGAGTTACAGTGTCTATAGTGCAAGACCGTAACCCCAGGTTCACCAGCTGGTTCTGGTAAGGGTTTCAGGAGGCAATTGCCACACTCCTGACTTTCAGCACGACATTTCATCCACAGACAGACGGGCAGTCATAGTGGACTATCCAAATCTTAGAGGACATGCTGAGAGCATGTGTCGTCGATGTCGGAGGTAGCTAAGAGGAGCATGTTCCCTTGGTGGAGTTCGCCTACAACAACAGCTACCAGTCTAGTCTTGGAGTAGCACCTTTCGAGGCATTGTACGATAGTCTGTGTCGTTCCCCAGTGTGCTGGACAGAGATTGGAGAGGTGTCACTCACCGGTCCAGACATCGTTAGGAGGTTGTCAGAGAGACTAGTGCAGATCAGGCAGAGACTTATGACAACTTAGAGCCAGCAGCAGAGTTATGCAGATCAGAGGCGATACCCGCTAGAGTTTGCAGTCGCCGACAGAATGTTCCTGCGAGCATCACTGTACAGAGGGTCAGTCAGGTTTGGTAGCGGTGGCAAGTTGGCGCCGAGGTTCATCGGGCCATTTGAGATCCTAGGGAGGATTGGCGAGGTAGCCTACCACTTGGACCTTCCTCAGCACATGTCAGCTGTGCATCCGGCATTCCATGTGTCGATATTGAGGAAGATTCACCCAGACCCATCTCATGTCATCCGGGTGGATGACATCGAGCTTGAGGCAGACACGATGTTCGTTGAGCAGCCAGTTCAGGTACATAATTGGAGGGATCAGGTCTTGCGGGGTAAGATGATTCCCTTAGTCAGGGTACTGTGGAGGCACAGAGGCATCGAGGAGATGACTTGGGAGCATGAGGCGCGCATGCGGCTGGAGTATCCGCACTTGTTTCCTTCCCGAGGTAGGTTTTGTCCTGTCTTCTAGTGTAGCTGCTTTGTTGTTTCTCATGAGTCACTAATTATTCATAATTAAACCTCTTAAATTACCTTTGTTAGAATAATTATTCATAATTACCTTTGTTTATTATTGTTTAATTTAAGGTTTAAGTATGATTTGAGAAGAAATGCCAGAAATTCGGCCAAAAATCACTAAGTTCTGCTAAAAGACTGCTTCGTCCACTGTTTGGAAATAAATCACCAGAAATTCCATAGAACTTCGAATATTCTGACATTCTGGGATATGAAAGAAGACTTTAAGTTCTACAACTTTTATGTTGAATACTTTATGAAATTCTCTACAGATTGGCGCCCGTTTTTAAGAAAAGTTGGATCTATAAAAGCTGAAATTTGAGAATGGATGAAATTAATTAATGACGTGGCAGTGGAGAACCAGTCAAACCGAGTTGAGCGATGGATCGGTTGTGAGTCTGATGGATCTCTTTGATGACGTCATTAGTATGGAATGTAGGGAAATTAGAGTTTAACCTCAGTTATGACTCTAATTCTGGGATTAAGGTTTTCTAATATATAAAAGGGTTATTCCTGCCAAAAATTATGATCTTTTGGACCACTTTTGGAGGAGAAGGCTAGGGTTTTGAAGACAAAGATCTTTTCACCGGGATCGACGGCTTCCTTCCCAATACCTATGGATCTTTTCCAGAATATGAGTAACTAATTCTTAAACTTAGAGATATCATGAAACCCTAGTATAACTTTGGATTTTCTTTGGTTTAATTCTTGTAAACTTCTTCTCAACATGGTCTCATAAATATGGTTTTAATGAGTAGAGATTTGAGGGAACAGAGTTCCCTTGAAGTATTTTCAATCGTTTAAGCTTTCTGTGATTGTTTATACAGATTTATGAGATGGTTTTCATGTGATTTATGGTTTGGTTTTGAGATAAGCTGTGCTATGTTAGGATAGGTTGTGCCAAGGTCATTAGGAGTAGTATAAGTTAAAGTAATAGTAGGATCGAAGACAACCTATGCCAAGAAAGATAGGCTATGCCGTTAGGAACATAAAATCTTATTTTAGGGATTCATGTGAGCTTGTGGCCATATGATCTATAATGTTGAGAGAATGGAACAAGAGGATAACTAGAGAAGCTTCAAGGTGAAGCTAGGGTGGATTGAGTAATCCCTGGGTAATTCATAACTTGGTTCAAATCTAGATCACTTTATTTGCTTTTTTAGATAATTTAAGATAATTCAACCCACCGTTCGATTACTCCGCTCAGGAATCAGTTTTGAGGATTGATTACTCCGCTTAGGGATCCATGTGGATCGACTCCGAACTTCACCACTAGTCTACCCTGTAGGATAGTGATAGAATAAGGATTATATTTTGTTTGAAGTTTGTTGCGCTTTAACGATACGTTTGCAACACATCAATTTGTGGCGCCGTTGCCGGGGATTTCGACGGTTAACTAATTGATTTTCTCTTAACTCGCTTTCTTTGCTTAGTTAGGTTTTTATCTTTCTTATTTTTCCCTTTCTTTATTTTACACTTTTTAGGAATTTTCAGACAATTTTCTGGAGTTTTTGAAGCATTGGATGGGATTTTGTTTTTGAAGAAAAACAATTCGCCAGCCGCCTGGAGCGACCAGTCGGACTTGAATCTGATCGGTCAGTACTGTGCGGCAGACAGGTAAGTATTTTTGTTTCAAAACTTTTCATTTGAATTGTTGTTTTTTGGGTTTTATCCTCTCCTCCGAATATTCTGTTCTATTTTTCTCTTTTTGTGTTTGATCTTGCATGCAAGGCAGACGATCCCTAAATACCGCGCTAGAACCTTTGGATGTAGAAATAGAGAATACACTCCGAAAAGGTCTGCTTTAGGTCAAAACTCTTTGAGTAATTATCATGAAGCTTCTCAGTAAATTGCAATCGATTCACGAGACCTTTGTCATCATGGCTGAAAACGAGAGACCTGTCATCAACCCTAATGCTAATTTTGGAAGCGGAGGTAAAAATAATAACAATGGGGGGGTACAACGTGTTCATTTGAGAAATCAATTCTTGTCTACTGCCTATACTTACACTTCTTCCATTGATCCTCCTGCAATCACAGCCTTACACGATGAGATTAGTCCCCAAACTATTCAAATGTTACCCCACTTTCATAGTTTAAGTAATGAGGACCTGATGAGTGCATGAAAGTGCACTCTGAACAACCTTATAACCACCTCAATTGTTAGATTATTATCCTTAATCAACATCTTTACTACTATTTTTATATCTATATGTTGCTTCACATAGTTGTTTGGAAAATGCAGGATAAAATTGGAGCTAAAAGAAGCTGAAAAGAGTATATGGATCAACTTCAAAAATTAAACTGTACCTGTTCATGAAGAACAAGATGATGTGTCATATATTGTTGGAAGGCTCTTGAAGTCTAGTTTCTGGAGAATTTTACGGTTCGTGATTCCGAGTTTCCTAGAGGAAGTTACGGCAATTTTAGAATGAATGACGCAGTTTGGATGGCAAAATAGTAAATACGCTGGAAAATCTGATCGATCCGACACCCATTGTCCGATCGATCCGACTGTGCAGAAACGTGACAGAACGCATATTTTTCAGCTGCACACAGTCCGATCGATCACTCCATCCATCCTACTGAGCCCGATCGATCCGACTCGGGCGTAGCCAGAAATTGAAGATTTTGACGAGTCGGATCGATCCTACACCTAGAGAAGGATCGATCCTACTTTCCCAGTGAAGAAAATCAACGGTTTAGATCTAATCCGATGATGGAGATACTTTGGGGCTATAAATAGGAAACTTAGGGTTAATCAAAGGGGAGTTCTTGGACATTTTTGGAGGCTCTTTTCTGGACGTTTTCCAAAGGAAGAAGATGAAGGAATCTCCATCCATGGCCGAGTAATCCACGGGCATGGCGGACGGATGATCTAGCGAGGACTAGGGCTTCTTCTCCAACAGTGGTTCATTGTTTTAATCTTTATTGTTAAACTCTTTTCTATGTATTGGATCTTCAAAGATTATTTTCAGATTATAGATTTCTTTGTGGATGATTAATATTATAAATCCAGTCATGCTTCTTTCATGATCTTATAATCCCATAGTTATCTCTTTTGATTCTCCTACCGAGTCTCATGAGACCTTTGCTATGCATTACCCGTAGTGACAGCTGATATTGTGTATTCTTTGGGATCTGGTAAGACAAGGTTGGTGCTCTATCCCGTGAAATCTTTGCTATGCATTGCCGATTGTGAGAGTTGGTATTGTGTATTCTTGGAAATCCGGTTAGATAGAGTTAGGGCTTTGTCCCGATGGACTTTTGTTGCGCGTTGCCTGTAGTGACAGCCGGTATTGTGTATTCTAAGGTTTGGATTGGATGAAGTTAGAACTACAATAAGGAAGAATCAATCGTAGGAAGAGATATTTATATATTTTGTTAGGTTTATAGTTCCATATCTCCGGGTTAAGGTGATTAGGATGTGAATTCCTTGACTGAGTATCATATGAACCATTGAGAAGAGAAGAACCTAAATCCGAGTGAAGTGATTCCTGAAGCCTAGCCTCATTCAAATCTTGATTTCTTTCGTTAATTTTATCTTATCATTACATCTTCGATCTATTTTCTTAACTTTTATCGTTCTTGATTGTTTTCGATACATTGCTATCTGTGTTTCTGGATCTTTCCTGCTTGTCTCTCTGTGGGTTCGACCTCTCTTATGTTGTACTGCATCGCGACCGCTGTGCATGACACATTTGAGTGACATAAAAAATTGGCGCCGTTGCCGGGGAGACGGTTCAGAAAAGCGCCAGAATCATCATATCACGATGTTTGAAGACATCGAAGGCAGTAACTTTGTTCCCTTTTCTTTGGATTTTTATTTCTTTTTCCTTAGTTTTCTTTATTTTCTTTTTAGTTTTATTTTGAATTTTCGTTTTATTTTTACTTGCTGAAAAAAAACTGACCAAAAAAAAAAGAAAAGAAAAGAAAAGAAGAGAAAGGATTGAAAATGAATTATATCAAGACTATTTGAGATCATGTTCTTTGAAGTCGAGAGAGGGAATGTCTCAAACAACAGTTCGTAAGAAAAGTATATACGAATTGAGTTTGGAGAATAGAATGAGTCATGTTTCTATCAATGAGTATCTTCGTACTTATATGATTAATGTATTGAAAAGAAAGATTTCATCCTTTGCACAAAAGAATGATGAGACATTATGTGATGCATGGCAACGATTTAAAAGTTTAATACTTTCATGCCCTCAACATGGTTATCCTAATTAGCGTTTAGTTAGCTATTTTTATTATAGATTAACTGAGCATGAACGTCAAATTCTTGAAACAAGATGCAAGGGTGAGTTTTTGCAGATTGATCCAGATGAAGCTATGAAGCACTTGAATGAGCTTGTTGAGACGACTCATACACAGACGGTTCCGGGGCGTTGGGATGATTATCATGGTCATATCGATGCCAAATCCTACAAGCATCCCAATGTCTCCTTAACGTCCAACAGCTATCTGCAACACAATGAGTTTTTCTCATCTTATCCTAGTGCTTATGATGATTATGTGCATAATACTTATGTTGCTACTTCCCATGACGTGCATGTTGATGAGCCTAACACGTATGATGCATGTGGCGATGACTTTAGTGCTTGTGATGCATACATCCATGATTTTAATGCTTATGGTGCACATGCTCAAGATGTTCATGTTGATGATGCATATGCTCATGACTGTAGTGCTAGTGTGTATGTTCAAAATTCTAGTCCTATTGATGCACAAGCTATTGATTCTAATGTGTGTGATGCATATGCACATGATGTTAGCGCTCATACCCATGTTCATGATACTAACATTCACTATGCCTATGCTCATGATTCCAATGTTAGTAATGCACATGTTCTTGCCTCTGATGCTGAAGATGCACATGTTTCTGCTCAATTTTCTATGCCAGAGATTTTGGACTTAATTAAGGAGGCTAAAACCAAGCCTAATTTTGAGTCTTTCATTCTGCAGTTACTTATGAAGGACGAGGAGAAGGCACACCAACTATGCGAAGTAATCACATCTTTTAGCGTGCACGAACTCGGATGGACACATCAGTTGGAAGAAGACGAAGTACTCCAGTACGGGCCGGTCAGCAGTGAGGAAGATCTGGATGACTACCAAGACCACCACGACCATGTATTCGTTGAACCTCCATCGGCTGAACTTCAAGTTATTACTTCTAAGCCACGAGGTATATTTCCTGTGTTTATTTCATCTCCTTGGATAGTTAGGAAGAACATGACCTTAATAGATACTTTTAGACTTCGACGGATTTATATCATATTTTGTGATCTTAGCATCCTAGATCACGAGCATGATGACATGATTGATAGGTCATTGGATGAGTCACTAAAACTTGAGCACAATAATGAAACATATTTCTATTTGAGAGATCCAGCTATCTTGTTTACTGGTGTTAGACTGCAAAAGCTAGTTCTCCTACTTGTAATATGGCACTTGGATTCACATGGTAAATTACTCTTGGTGATACTACTAGGGTTAACCCTTCAGATGATGGCACTTACTGATTTTGCATATCATCGTGCTAGGGCACGACCGCCAAGGGCGCGGTTAAAAATCCTTGTCTTGTATATAGTAGTTTAGTTGCTCGATTTGCTTTCTTGTATGCTTGAGAATGCTGAGTTATTTTTATGTTGTATGCTTGCATGTTTGCTTTTGTTTTCGGTTGTTTTGCTTTTGTTTTTAGGTACTCGAGCAGTCCCTGCCTTCCATTGGAGATTTTGGCCAGCCACTGTTTGCTCGAGCAGTCCCTGCCTTCCATTGGAGATTTTGCTCGAGCAGTCCCTGCCTTCCATTGTTTCCATTGTTGCTTTCATATGGATTGACATAGACATTGATTGCATGCGTGACAACCTGAAGGTAGAACAATATGTGATTCACACACGAACACTTTATGTGCAGTGGCGATTATACTCACCAGAGGAATGAGAATGCTATTGTTAATCTAGACCATGATTTCAGCATTAGCTAGTGTTGAGTATTGCATGGAGAAAAAAAAAAGAAGAAAAAGTTCTGGAGCTTGATAAAGCTGTGCCTAAACAACTATTAAGTGATCTACTGAGTAACCGGGTGTTCTTGCCTTAGGAAGCGGGGAGCTCGCGTAAAAAGGTAGAACCACTTCTAGCTATAAAATTAAAAAAAAAACTATTAAGTGTTTTTCTAAGTAACCGGGTCTCTGCGCCTCAAGAAGCAGAGAGTGCTCGCGTAAAAAGGAAAAGTGTCTGATAGTTGAAAAGAAAAAGAGCAAGAAAGAGCATGTTGTACTTAAAGTGCGAGGGTTGGATGATTGGTCATGAAGATAGTAGTGTGTTTGGACTAATGGTGGATAGAAGTTGCTTCTGTATGTAACATTTATTTGTCACGTCACATGTGTTCTTCTCGATGGTGATTAGCATGTTTGATATCTAGAAGTTGATTTCATGTGTTGTTAGTATGTGTATGAGTATAAGACGTTTTCATACTCTGTACAGTATGAAACACTATTGACTTGATAAGGTAGAATTTTTATCATGCATGTCTACATCCTTGAACCGTTGGTGTGCTTAATTATATTTTATGCGCTTTGAATTGCTAGAGACTAGCAATAAGCTAGTTGGGGGGGTGTGATGAGTGCATGAAAGTGCACTCTGAACAACCTTATAACCACCTCAATTGCTAAATTATTATCCTTAATCAACATCTTTACTACTATTTTTATATCTATATGTTGCTTCACATAGTTGTTTGGAAAATGCAGGAAATTGGAGCTAAAAGAAGCTGAAAAGAGTATATGGATGAACTTAAAAAATTAAACTGTACCTGCTTATGAAGAACCAGATGATGTGCCATATTTGGCTGGCAAGCTCTTGAAGTCTAGCTTCTGGAGAATTTTACGGTTCGTGATTCCGAGTTTCCTAGATGAAGTTACGGTAATTTTAGAATGAATGGCGCCGTCTGGATGGCAAAACAGTAAATACGCTGGAAAGTCCGATCGATCCGACACCCATTTCAGATTGATCCGACTGTGCAGAAACCTGACAGAACGCATATTTTTCAGCTGTACACAGTCCGATCGATCCCTCCATCCATCCTACTAAGTCCGATCGATCCGACACCCATAGTCCGATCGATCCGACTGGGCGTAGCCAGAAATTGAAGATTTTGATGACTCGGATCGATCCTACACCTAGAGAGGGATCGATCCTACTTTCCCAGTGAAGAAAATCAACGGTTTAGATCTAATCCAAGGATGGAGAGACTTTGGGGCTATAAATAGGAAACTTAGGGTTAATCAAAGGGGAGTTCTTGGACGTTTTTGGAGGCTCTTTTCTAGACGTTTTCCAAAGGAAAAAGATGAAGGAATCTCCATTCATGGCCGAGTAATTCACGGGCATGACGGACGGATGATCTAGCGAGGACTAGGGCTTCTTCTCCAACAGTGGTTCATAGTTTTAATCTTT
The DNA here is from genome assembly GCA_963920575.1 of Narthecium ossifragum. Taxonomy (NCBI): domain Eukaryota; kingdom Viridiplantae; phylum Streptophyta; class Magnoliopsida; order Dioscoreales; family Nartheciaceae; genus Narthecium; species Narthecium ossifragum. The sequence continues at coordinate 14,285,775 of OY986973.1, forward strand.
ATTGTTAAACTCTTTTCTATGTATTGGATCTTCAAAGATTATTTTCAGATTATAGATTTCTATGTGGATGATTAATATTAGGGTTAATAACACTTTACTCCCTTCTAGTTTCACAATATGTCAATTTACTCACTATAGTTTAAAACGTGACAAAACGCACCCTTAAGTTTTCAATGTGATCGTTTTACACCCAAAGCTCAAACGACGTTAACCTGGCTTACGGCAAACCGAGTAAATAGGTCACGTGCAACGCACGTGACCCCCTTTTACCGGTAGTCGCCGGATTAGAGTCAGGATTGGTAAAAACCGACGCCGGAGAAGAGACCGGCCGACACCGACCACACATGCTCGCCAGGGTGGGGGGATCCAGATCCACTCAGAGGAAGAGGTTTAAAAGCCTGAGGGCATCGCCACCGCTCTCGACGGACGTCTTCACCGACCCCTCCGAGTTCATCGACGGCGACCCCAGCCGCCGCCGCCGCTTCCTCTCCGTCTCAGCCGCTGGCGGCGATTTTGGCGTCAGGCTGAGGTCCAGATCGCACCGCTCCTCCGTAGTGGCGGTGCTCCGCCGCTGCTTCGTAGAGCCCGCACGCCTCGTAGAGCAGCGACTGGAACAGAGCTGCATCCACAACCCAAAGGTAAGCAAATAAAATCGATAAGAATGGGCACAAATCGATACCGATTATAGGCTTTTGGACATTATAGTACTGGGGCAGTGGAGAGGAGGGACGGCGGAGATTATATATAGGAAGGACTTGGCCGAAACCAATTCTCGCGTTAGATTGTATATATGGCTTGACTTTGGTCGTCGTCGGTTGTATGGAAGACGAAATCATGAATCACGGAGAGAGAACTGGTATGAGGTCGGTGCGGCATAATTAAGATGCCATTTCTGACCACTTTAAACTCGATCGGCACCAAATGCATGATATCATCGTGGGACTCCATAAAATCACCATTTCCAGCAACGGAAGCACAAAGAAGAAGGATATCACATTGAACACTGCCCATATTATGTACGAAAAGGTATCTAAAAGGAACCATGGATGTGAACAAACACCATCTCGTTGAAAGGTCTCCTGCATAAACCGTTTCTTGACACATTCCATTAGACAAATGCTCTGTTTTTCTCCCCCAAAAAGTGCTCTGTTTTTCACTCTTTTCTGGGTTGTAAATATTTCTCATAATATATAGTGTGAATCAAACTCATGTCTGTACTGAAATTGGATACTGTACTGATGTCAATTCTTCCCCTTCAAATCAGATAGTTACAAATATGAAAGAAACCAATAATTTCTTTCAAAATGGTCTATTTGTTCCTCTGCTAAAGGTGTTGCGCAGAAATGTATGCATTGGTGTTTGAACAAAAGAAATTTCTCTATCCCATTTCGAGGACTCAAGGAAATCCATCAGGTAGTAGCACAATCCGTTCTAGGTATAATAATGTGTTGAGCTACTTCATCAACGAGTCTGCGTGCAAGGCATGCAAATGTTTGTACAACAATATTTTTTTTCTTTTTTGGATTAGATGAGTGGAATCTGTCTTCCTAAAACCATTTAGGATACCATAAATGGCATTTGAGCGGAGCGGACGCCGAGGTCCGCCCGCACGCCTCGTAGAGCAGCGACTGGAACAGAGCTGCATCCACAACCCAAAGGTAAGCAAATAAAATCGATAAGAATGGGCACAAATCGATACCGATTGTAGGCTTTTGGACATTATAGTACCGGGGCGGTGGAGAGGAGGGACGGCGGAGATGAAGGACATGAGGCCGACGTGGCCGACGTGGCCGAAGAACTTGGCGACGAAGACGGTGGCGTGGCCCTGCGCCTCAGCCCCTTCAATCCACTGCAAGCACGGCCGCAGCATGCACCCCTCGCTGCACCCCTTCCGGAGAACCCTGCACCCGTTGCAGCTCATTCTCGGTAACCGGGCAAAACCGGTAACAGGTTCAGCCACTCAACGGTAACCGGGCAAAACCGGTATTTATTCGGTTTGCTGTCAGCCAGGTTAACGCCATTTGAGCTTTGGGTGTAAAATGATCACATTGAAAACTTAAGGGTGCGTTTTATCACGTTTTAAACTATATGGGGTAAATTGACATATTGTGAAACTAGAAGGGAGTAAAGTGTTATTAACCCTTAATATTATGAATCCAATCATGCTTCTTTCATGATCTTATAATCCCATAGTTATCTCTTTTGATTCTCCTACCGAGTCTCACGAGACCTTTGCTATGCATTGCCCGTAGTGACAGCTGGTATTGTGTATTCTTAGGGATCTGGTAAAATAAGGTTGGGGCTCTATCTCGTGAAATCTTTGCTATGCATTGCCGATTGTGAGAGTTGGTATTGTGTATTCTTAGAGATCCGGTTAGATAGAGTTAGGGCTTTGTCCCGATGGACTTTTGCTGCGCGTTGCCTGTAGTGACAGCCGGTATCGTGTATTCTTAGGTTTGGATTGGATGAAGTTAGAATTACAATAAGGAAGAATCAATCGTAGGAAGAGACATTTATATATTTTGTTAGGTTTATAGTTCCATATCTCCTGGTTAAGGTGATTGGGATGTGAATCCCTTGACTGAGTATTATATGAACCATTGAGAAGAGAAGAACCTAAATCCGAGTGAAGTGATTCCTGAAGCCTAGCCTCAGTCAAATCTTGATTTCTTTCGTTAATTTTATCTTATCATTACATCTTCGATCTATTTTCTTAATTTTTATTGCTCTTGATTGTTTTCGATACATTGTTATCTGTGTTTCTGGATCTTTCCTGCTTGTCTCTCTATGGGTTCGACCTCTCTTATGCTGTACTGCACCGCAACCGCTGTGCGTGACACATTTGAGCGCCATCAGAACCCATATGAGCACATTCACAATTTTATCGATACCATCACTACACTAAAAATGGAGAACTTTAATAATGATGCCTTTAAGTTAGGGGTGGCAATTTGGGTTCACTGGTCGGGCTCGGGTCGGGTCAAGCACCGATATCTCGAACCAAAGGCCAAACCCAAACTCGACCCGTTTAAAAAACGAGTCGGGTTTATCAACCCGAACTCGACCCATTTATAAACGGGTCAAGCTGACGCGACCCGTTTAACCCATTTATTAAATGGGTAAGGTCGGGTCGGCCTGTTTAACAACAATCAAGCACCAAATTATCAATTAATTAATAAAATTTGTAAGCAATAAAATTACAACTTATTTCAATTACATCCAAACCATCCAACCTAAACAATAAACTTATAACTTGTTTTAATTTTCCTTGATGAGATGAGATCACATTCAAATTAGCCCTAAAAGTCTAAGTGACATTAAAATTAAACGGGTTAAACGTGTTGACCCGCCTAACCCACGGGTCGACCTGACCCGACCCATTTATTCACGGGTCGTAAACGGGTCGACCCGTTTATTACCCGAGCTCGATAACACCAAACCCAAACGTGTTTATTTCGTGTCTGGTCGGGTCGGGTTCGCGGGTCATGACACGAATTACCACCCCTACTTTAAGTTAAAACTTTTCCCGTTCTCTTTGAAAGATAAAGCTAAACACTGGCTTCAATATTTACCTTCACGCTCAATGACAACTTGGGACAAACTTGAAGTTGCATTTTTAAGAAAATTCTTTCCCGTAATTAAAACTGAGAAATTTCGGACTGAAATCCTTACCTTTGTTCAATATGAAGATGTGTGTTTTCATGATGCCTGAGATAGATTTAAAGACCATTTAAAAAAATGTCCCCATCATGATATTGATAAGTGGGAATTAACTCATAAGTTTTATAGAGGCCTTAATGAAAGATGTAAAACTAGGGTTGAAGCTTGTTGTGGGGGTATTTCTTTAGACAAAGATGACGATGAGTTATGGAACCTTTATGAACAAATATTCATCGATTCCCAACAACGATATGCAAACCCTAGGAGTCGGCCTACACCTAAGGGGACCTTTGAACTTTCTGGATTTGATGCCCTTACGGAACAAATAGCCCTCCTTAATAAATGATTTGATAAATTGGAAATGAGACAAGCACCTGACCCTGCGTTGTTCCAAAATCAACCTCAAACTTGTGCCTTATGCTCTAGCCTTACACCACATTCTCCACTGTCCCTTGGCTCCTTCCTTCCCTGAATTCGTTCAAGAATAAGCAAATGCGGCATATGGTTTCACTAAACCTGAGAATAATTCGTATTCAAACACGTATAATCCAGGTTGGCGGAATGATCCCAACTTTAATTGGAGACCACTTCAGCTGTCTGATACTTTCCAAGGGCAGAGTATTTCCTCCAGTATCCCCATGAATAAGCACCCATCTATACCTCCTGCAAATCCAAACCCAGGGTACTCTGCACCATATCAATAAACTGCACCTCAACCTCCTCCACAAGCAGCCTTTGAGCCGGCTTTGGACACAATCATAAGTACACTTGCCAGCATCAATGCTAGTGTGAATGCTAGTGTAAATAACATCAATGCTAACATGGATAAAATTGGAAGAACTATAGCTTCACATTCACAATCTATATCCAAAATAGAAACACACCTAGGGCAACTGGCTAACACTATGTCAAAGAGAGAAGAAGGTAACATACCGAGTCAACCTATGACCAATCCTAGGGCCCTCCACCACATTGATAACCACTTGTTTGTAACGCCCCCCGCCGTTCAGGGCCACCCAGGGCCCCACCCGACACAATCTTGTCCGCTTTTGGAGCATTGTAGAAATCTGGAAAACTTCTCAGTGGGTCACCCATCCCGGGACCGCTCCAAGACAAGCATGCTTAACCTTTGAGTTTTCTGACGGATCACTGCCATCACGGCTTTAAAACGCGTTGTGTCTTATAAGGGTTATTAATATACTTGTTATATATGTGGGGTTGCATACCCGGTTTTTTCATTCAGCCACATGCCCTCCAAGTGAACACCGACACCTAGGTACCCCGGGTCCCGGGTCTAACAACCCAACCCCCTTAGAGACCCTGCGTCCTCGCTGGCACAATCCGGCTAACAGACCTACAGTCTGCTCTGATACTATCTCTAACGGCCCTCGCTGTCCGGGGCCGCCCAGGGCCTGCGGGCTACATCCAGGATCCACCCGAGTGCCCCACCCAACACAATATTGTCCGCTTTTGACTCACCATAGAAATCTGGGAAAACTTTCCAGTGGGTCACCCATCCCGGGACCGCTCCAAGGCAAGCACGCTTAACCTTTAAGTTTTCTAGCGGATCACTACCATCACGGCTTTAAAATGCATTGTGTCGTATAAGGGTTACTAATATACTTGTTATATACGTGGGGTTGTATACCCGGTTATCTGGTTCGGCCATATGCCCTCCAAGTGAACACTGACACCTAGGTACCCCGGGTCTGACAACACTTGTTTGGAGGTAAGTATTAATCGGTCTGCATTATCAAATGCTTAAAATATAGTGGGATAGAGTATGGTTAAACAATTATGTGGAGGAAATTATCCTTGTGGGTGTGATCAAATCCGTCAATCTGACAGATCTATGCTATAACTGACCTTTTCGGGAAGTCTACCGAAAGACGTAAAATTACGTGCTTGCTTGGGAGGCAACCCAGTAGTTTTAGATTTTTCCTTAGTTTTTAGGATTTTCCTTAATTACTAGGATTTTACCATGAATTGTTTTCCATTTTTTCATTTTTTCAGAATTTCCTTATTTTTCCTCTCAGTTTTTCCCTCTCCTTCTCGTCGTGGCTTACCAGCGAGCCACGAACTCATCATCCCGGCTCCATAGGCTCGTCCCTGAGCCGTTAACCTTCGTCGCTTTTCGCAACCTCTTCAGCCATCCTCATCCCTCCAAAACACCACCAAAACCTCCGCCAACCTTTCACCTCTTTATTCCCGTCCTCTTCTTCCCTTGAAACCTTCTCCCCTGACGCCGGTGAGCCCCTTGGCCATCGTCAACAGCTTCATCCACGGCTGCCCATTGCCCCTAAACACCTCCAGATCCTTCCTCCGACCACCACGAAGCTTTATCCACTATCAAAACTCTTGCTTGCCGACTGGATCATCGGCTTCAAACTTCAACAAAACCACCTCTCCGACTACCTTCAATCCACAGTCAAGATGCTCACTTCATCAATCAAGCACCATAGGACAGTTCGCCACACTTCCACGATCCTTCCTCACCCGTTGCCAACCTTTATTGGAGCTCCGATCATCGGAATCCAATTCTGGCAATCATCTTCCTCCAAGCCGTTCGCCTCCGATTTGTCACCTAGAGACCTATATTCTTCGATTAGAGCTCACCGGAGAGCTCCTCAAGCATCTACGTTTGTCTTGTACCCTTCATGTCCTCCATTGCCGTCGTTACACCGTTGATCCATCGCCGATGATGTGAGGACCCGTTCCTCCAACCTGGTCCGACCGCGTTGGGTCGAGGATATGGTTTTGTGGTTTGGCTCGGTTTGTCTTGGTTTGCGATCGGTTGATCGCATCGCTTCTTTTGGACCCCAGGGGCAATTTGGTAAAATTGTGCCCTGGTGGTCAGTTTCACACTTGCATAGTACACACACATCCTTGATTGATGTACGTGATTGAATAGATCCAGTAGGAGCGTTCGCGGTTGTCAGATCCGGACAAGATTATGAAGAGATCACAATTTGGGGTCAAATCGGATTCAGTTCCATTAGTTGACTCGGCTAGACCAGCTCAGCCACTTAAGTGACTTAGCTTTCTCTCTCTCCTATTTTCCTCTTCTGTCTCTCCCTCTCTCTCTTTTCCCTTCGTTTTCTTTTCCTTCTTTTCCTCTTCCTTCCCTGCCTTTTCTCCCCCGCGCTGACTTCTTCTTTCTCCAGCCATCTTCCCCGGCGACCTGGAGGTGGCAGCGAGGGCCCCTCCTCCTTCTGCTTCCTTCCCTTTCTCTCTCCCGCGGCAACCCTCTTCCTTCTCCGGCGACGGCTGCGGTTGTGGGAGGACTCTGGCGGCTCTTCGGCGAGTTGGAGATGGCGGCGGCGACATAGGACGGCGGATTACGGCGGATTAGCAAGGATTGAAGCTTGGATTTGCGTTTTAAGGTAGGGTTTCTACCTAATCTTTGGGTTAAACTAGATCTAGGATTTGGTTTGATGGTTTGTTGATTTCTTTGTGCTAATTAGTCCCTATAAGCATGCTTTGCAACTGATTGAAGCTTCATGCGATTTGATTTGGGTTTTATCCGGATTTTAACATGTTTTTCCCGGATTTCTTTGAGTGCTCTGTTCTTCGATGAACAGTCCATTTCCAGCTCGATTTCTGTGCTATGTGAGCATGATCTCGGTAAACTTTCTAGACGAAAGTTGTAAATCATCGAATCTGCGTTCAATTTCCGTGGATTTCATAATTTTCAGAGTTTCCTATGATTTATTATGATTTGTTCCCTGATCTGCAATGAAACTAAATCTTTGATAAAGTTTGGGTTTTTGGCCGAATTTCTGGGTTTTATCTTGGTTTCTTCGCTTGATATTTTCATGGTAGGTTAATAAGAATACTAGACAACATGTATGTTAATCATAGTGGGATTTTGATGGATTTGTGCATGCTTAGTTCTATGTCATGTTTATGGAGGTTCTCTCCTTTCATGCAAATTGACATATCTTATGTGATGAATACCAGTATGCTAGTAGGCGACCTTCAGATGGATTTCCTGTGAATTTAACATGGATTTCTCAAGAGAATAGGCTTGGGTTTTCTATTTACAAAAATTCTATTTTAGATGACTTTCCTCGATTCCTCTTATCAATATTATGTTAGCATTTCGTAGTATCTTATCTATATGTATTATAGATATGTAGACCCTATGTGTGGCCCAGCCCAGCCCTTGGGATGTTTAGTTATTGTGTATTATAACCATTGGGTGTTGGTTCCTCGGGGTTGTATCTCCGTTGTAGGAATTTTTGGAGACGGTTGTTTAAGCAGTCGTAATGCCAAAATTCCGATTGAATGTGTTGTTGCTTGTTTACGGCATGTGAGCTCCATTATAATATTATATTCTTATAGTTTAGACCTTTTATCTGCTTTATGCTTGTCTACCCCTTTGCGAGCCGTAGGCTATGCCTAGACCTGTATATTGCTTGACATATTGTTGCATGTATGAACTGCTCTTGATGTGTGTGTGAGCATTGCATGCATTTTCTTGCATTAGAGACATTCAGGTTTGGTGGTAGGCGATGGATTTGATCACCGATTCGGGGATCTCGGGTAGCCCGGATGTCGCGACCCGACCCGCGAAAGCCCAACCGGGCTGGGCAACGCGAACCGGAACCTAACGAAACACGGAAAAATTGGCGAGGGTTCCCTCTAACCTATTGGTCTCCCTAAACAGTTCACCAAAAACACCCTCAATTAAAAGACAATAATTTAAACAACCTCGAACCCAAGATTAGAAATCCAAAACGAGTTTAATATACATATCCTCGGAGAGGGGAAGATCCGAATACAACATTTACTCCCGTCGGATGCTAACCAACAAGGGTTTAAAGCTGTAAAAGATCGCCACCTCTCAAACTCCGCATGGCGCCGCCGCACTGCCGACTAATTGCCCGGTAGGGGCCACCGAAGAGGAGCTAATGCCTGCACCTGCAAAACGCAGCCCGGGTAGGAGTGAGCAACTAAGCTCAGCAGGGAAACTACACTACGACACACAGAAGGAAGAGGGAAACGCAACAGTGTCGTCCTCAAGTAAGACCTGGGAGTATACAGAGGCCCCATAACCCCACCGCGTGTCCCAGAGGCCCACGATCATGGTCTTCCAGAAGAACTGGTCACATAATGGGTCGCACTCAGTAAGCAGTAAAACAACACTGCTAGCTCACAAGCAGGGAATGGCACTGCAAGGCGGGAAATGGCACCGCTGAGTAGGCAACCCCTCTACTCAAGAGTCAACACAGTGGGACATCGGCTACACCTCAGCATCCGACTCGAGGCCGACATGACCTCTACAATCACCAAGCAACAAGTGTACCAGTCTGTTCGTGAATAAAACGTCGATCTCGTTGGGACGAGATTTCTATTTTATTTTTGAGCAAATCATTTTTTATTTCATTCAAGGAAATTGTGGACACCACGCCCCTGGATCGCCAAGTCGGCAAATCCATCATTTACGTCCCTGAAGGGAACACCTCCGATTCTAGATCCAATAAAATAAGCTTCTTACATTAAAAATAAAATAATGTCTGGGTCCGCCACCTTCATCGCCAGGATTTTGAGGTGATTGAAGTTGTTGTTTAAGTTTTTTTATTTTTTTGTTGCCGGAGCTTTGAGACTACCGGAGTTGGGGATGACGTTATCCGAGTGTAGATCTTCAGATGTCTTCTAGGCTTTGCCGCAGGATCCTCTAGGCTGCTGGAGTCCGGAGGATGTCGTCCGAGCGCCGAAGAAGGTGCCGTCCGAGCGTCGAAACCTTGACGAAGCCGACTGGAACAGAAGAAGCCGCTGAAGAAGATCCCGCCATACTTTGGAGCCGCGAGCGAACAGCGACAGACGGTTAGTGACGAACCTCGCTGGGTGTTGATGCCGCTTCAAGCTTTAAGCTACGCACGGCGGTGGGCGACGAATCCTGTAGGGATGCGTTGGATGCTCTTCAAGTGTGAAGAGATATCTTGAGAGATAGTCAACAACAAGTAGCTGTGAGTGTAAGGTCACCAAGCACCGGGAAGCTTGGAGAAAAAGCTTGTAAGGGATTTGCAAGTAGTGGAATGTCAAGGGGAGCCTTGAGAGAAGTGTAGACCAAGAGTTGGGTCGAACCACTATAAAATCGGTGCCATCTCTCTAACCCTCTTAACTGTATTCTTACATGCCTCTTTGCTTTAGTGTCATCTCATCTACAAGCATTTAAAGTGTTGTTTTCTCTCTTACCTGGTTTTTCCATTAAACTAGATTTTCGAAAAGAGTCCAATTCACCCCCCTCTTGGACCTTCAATTGGTATTAGAGCTAGGTCTCTAATTTAGTGGTGTAACAACCCTTAGAGGATCCTATCTAGAGATGGAAAATATAGAGGGACAAGCTACAAATAGGCCACCCTACTTCAATGGTTCAAACTATAATTACTGGAAAACAAAAATGGAAATTTTTGTTCAATCAATCGACTATGAGGCATGGTTAGTAATAGAGGATGGACCTTATGTCCCTACTAAAATTGTTGATGGGAAAGATGTCCCAAAGACAAAGAGTGACTACACCCCAATTGACCTCAAGAACCTTCAAATTAATGCCAAGGCCAAAAGCTTTCTATTTTGTTCCCTTAGCCCTAGTGAATTCAATAGGGTCTCTACATGCAAATCAGCAAAAGAGATATGGGACAGACTTGAGGTTACTTACGAGGGAACAAGTCGTGTTAAAGAGTCAAAAATCAGTATGCTTGTACATGAGTATGAACTCTTTTGCATGAAGAATGATGAAACTATTAGTGAGATGTTTACACGTTTTACTAACATATTAAATATGCTTGAATCTCTTGGAAGAATTTATGCTAACGATGAGGTTGTGAGGAAGATTCTTAGGTGTTTACCTAAGTCATGGGATCCCAAAATGACAGCGATAGAAGAAGCCAAGGATCTATCCAAATTGTCACTAGATGAACTCATGGGTTCCCCCATGACCTATGAGATGAACTTGAAGAGAAGCAATGAAGAAGGAGATAAAAAGAAGAAGAAGGTTGCCTTCAAGTCATCTGACAAAGACTCATCCGATTCAAGTGAAGGAGATGACGATGAGGAGTTGGCGATGATATCAAGAAGAATACAAAAGATCTTCAAGCGCCAAGGGGGAAAGAAATTCTTCAAGAAACAATTCGTCAATGGTGAAAAGTATAATCCTACTTCTTCTAACTCAAATGAAATCATATGTTATGAGTGTAGGAAGCCCGGACACATCAAGTTTGATTGTCCTCAACTCAAAAGGTCCTCCAAGAAGGAGTTCAAGAAAAAGAAAGCAATGATGGCTACTTGGGGAGAAAGTGATGTGGAGACTTCATCCGATGAAGAAGAACAAGAGGTAGCCAACATATGCTTAATGGCACATGGAGATAAGGGAGAAGAAGAAAATGAGGTAGAGGATGAGCTTGCATTTGAAGAACTCTTTGATGCTTATCATGCTTTAGCTAATGATTTCAAATTTCTGAAAAAGAAATACTATGCTACTTGTAAGGACTTGAAGAAAGTAGAAGAAGAAAAAGTAGATACCATGCATAGGATTGGAACTTTAGAAAAAGATAACAAATGCATGCTAAAGAACAAGTCTTGTGACACAAATGACACACTTAAGGATGAACTCAAGGACACTCAATATGAGCTCACCATATTGAAGAATACAAACTATGATATGCAAAGAGAACTTATCTTCTTGAGGAAATTCAAGAGAGATCTCACTCTTGAGGTAAATGACTTAAAAATCAGTATAGCAAAATTTGTGAAGAGTAGAGACAAGTTAGATGAAATTCTTGATAACCAAAGGAACTCCTTAAATAAGGAAGGAGTTGGCTACAACCCTAGGAAGGTGAACAACCAAAAGAAGACTAACTTTGTTAAAGCTTCTTCTCATCCTCCTAAGGTAACACAAGCACCTATATGTCATTATTGTTGCAAAGTAGGTCACATTGCACCTAGTTGCTATTTAATGAGGAATGATAATGCTAAGAAAATCTGGGCACCTATACATTCATCTTCTTCTCGTATGCATAGTACTAATGCAAATGGACCCAAAAAGATTTGGGTACCAAAAATCAATGTTTGATATCCTATTTGTAGGCATGCATGAGATCCAAGATCAAGACCAACACAAAGGCTAAAAGATGGTACCTTGATAGTGGATGCTCAAGACATATGACGGATGAAAGGAGCATGTTCTCAACCTTTCAATCTAAAGATGGAGGAATGGTGACTTTTGGAGATAATGGAAAAGGAAAAATTATTGGCATTGGCAATATTGGTAAAACCTCTTCCATTATTATTGAAAATGTTCTCTTAGTTGAAGGTTTGAAACATAACTTGCTTAGCATTAGTCAATTATGTGATAGAGGTAACAAAGTTATTTTTGAAGATTCAAAATGCTATGTTAAGAATGCTCTTAGTGATAAAATCTTGCTAGTAGGTCATCGTGATGGTAATGTATACACATTCTATCTTGATGATCTTGTTTGCCATAATGATGTATGCTTTACTGTCTTAAATGAAAATTCTTGGTTATGGCATAGAAGGCTTGGACATGCACACATGGATTTAATATCCAAACTTTCTCGAAAAGACCTTGTTCTTGGACTTCCCAAGATCAAATTTGAGAAAGATAAGATTTGAGATGCATGTAAAAAAGGAAAACAAGTAAAATCCTCTTTCAAGCCTAAAGATGTAGTTTCCACCACAAGAGCATTAGAACTCATTCACATGGACCTTTTTGGACCAACCAAACTTACAAGCTTAGGTTGTAGTTCATATGGATTTGTTTTAGTAGATGACTATACTAGATACACTTGGGTGATTTTCCTTGCACACAAAGATGAAGTCCTTGAGGAATTCACCAACTTTTGTAGAAGAGTCCAAAATGAGAAAGGTATTCTCATTACATGCATTAGAAGTGATAATAGAGGAGAATTCAAGAATTCCCATCTAGAAAAGTTTTGTAATGACAACGGGATTTTCCATAACTTCTCTTCACCTAGAACCCCTCAACAAAATGGTGTTGTTGAAAGGAAAAATAGAACCCTACAAGACATGGCTAAAACTTTATTATGTGAAAATAATCTTCCTAAGTATTTTTGGGCCGAAGCAATTAATACTTCTTGCCATGTGATAAATAGAGTAAGCTTGAGACCCATTTTGAAGAAAACCCCTTATGAGCTTTAGAAAGGAAGAATTCCAAATATTGGGTACTTTAGAGCTTTTGGTTGCAAATGTTTTATCTTGAACAATCGCAAGGATAGTCTTGGAAAATTTGATGCTAGATCCGATGAAGGAGTCTTTCTTGGATATTTGGGAAGAAGCAAAAGTTATAGAATCTTCAATAAAAGGACCTTGGTGGTTGAAGAATCAATGCATGTTACATTTGATGAAATGATTTTAATTCCTAGTAGAATTGATAATGGTAAAGATGAGGAAATCCCAAATGACAAATCAAAAGACTTATTGGATGAAACCTAAAATGATGTTGAAGAATTGAATGTTAGACTTGAGGAATCCCTTGAGATTATACCTAGTGATCAACATCATGATTTGCCAAAAGATTGGAAGTATGCATCTTCGCACCCAAAGGAATTGATAATTGGTGAACCATCAAGAGGAATCCAAACTAGATCTTCTTAAATACATGTGCAAATCTAGCCTTCCTATCTCAAATTGAGCCTAAAATGATTGAGGAAGCACTAGAGGATGATCATTGGATCTTAGCAATGCAAGAAGAGTTGAATCAATTTGAAAGAAATGAAGTTTGGAATTTGGTACCTAGACCTTATGAACATCCCGTTATTGGTACTAAATGGGTTTTTAGAAACAAAATGGATGAATCGGGAACAATTACAAAGAATAAAGCTAGACTAGTTGCAAAAGGTTTCAATCAACAAGAAGGAATTGATTTTGATGAGACTTTTGCACCGGTAGTTAGACTTGAGGCAATAAGACTACTTTTAGCTTTTGCATCTTACAAAGATTTCAAATTATATCAAATGGATGTTAAGAGTGCCTTCTTGAATGGTTTACTAAAAGAAGAAGTCTATGTTAAACAACCCCCCGGTTTTGAAGACTATAAATTGAGAGATCATGTATTCAAACTCACTAAAGCCTTATATGGATTAAAACAAGCTCCTAGATCTTGGTATGAAAGGCTTAACAAATTCTTGATGGATAATGATTTTTGTAGAGGAAAAATTGATACTACATTGTTTACCAAATCAAAAGGCAAAGATTTGCTCTTGGTTCAAATTTATGTTGATGACATTATTTTTGGTTCTACAAATGATAAACTTTGTGAAGAATTTGCCACATGTATGCAAAGTGAGTTTGAGATGAGTTTAATGGATGAACTCAATTATTTTCTTGGTTTACAAATCATGCAAACTCGAGGAGGGATCTTTATTAATCAAGCCAAATACACTAGAGACTTACTCAAGAAATATGATTTTGTAGAATCCAAAATTTATAGAACCCCCATGTGTACAACACTCAAATTAGACAAGGATTAAGATGGGAAACCCGTTGAACAAACATTTTATAGAGGGATGATTGGTTCTTTACTCTATTTGACCGCTAGTAGAACGGACATCATGTTTTGTGTTTGCCTTTGTGCTAGATATTAATCTTGTCCGAAGGAATCTCATTTAGTTGCGGTTAAGAGGATCTTTAGATATCTAATAGGAATCCAAAATTATGGTTTGTGGTATCCTAGAAGATCATCTTTTGATCTAATTGGCTACTCCGATGCGGATTTTGCCGGATGTAGACTTGATAGAAAAAGCACAAGTGGTACATGTCACTTTCTTGGTCATGCACTTGTTTCTTGGTTCTCCAAGAAGCAAAATTCAGTTGCTTTATCCACCGCCGAAGCGGAATACATTGCGACGGGTAGTTCTTGTGCACAATTACTTTGGATGAAAATGCAATTGGAAGATTACAACCTACATATAGGCAAAATGCCCATTAGATGTGACAACACTAGTGCCATAAATTTATCTAAAAATCCCATCCTACATTCTAGAACCAAGGATATAAAAATTAGACATCATTTCCTTCGTGATCATGCACAAAAAGGAGATATTACACTTGAATTTGTTAGCACCGAATATCAAATTGCGGATATTCTAACCAAACCCTTGAGTGAAGACAGAATTCTCTATCTATTAAGGGAGCTTGGGATGTCCAATGGATGTCCAAAATAAAGGAGCTAAAAGGAAAAGGTATGGTCACCTCTTTATCTGTTTTTCATACCATATTCAACTTGAATGCTAAATTTTGGTAAATTAAGTTAATATCATGATTAATGAGTGATTTTTGTCTCATAATATTTAGTTACACGTGCATGCAAAGATATGTAATGTTTTGATTTAAAAATGATTTTAAATTGAATTTCAAAAATCACTTTCTGGAACTGACGGTCGATCCAGACTTCTTGACGGTCGACCGTGCGTACATTCGCACTGGACGGTCGACCGCCAACTTCCTCGGATCGACCGTGGGATTTCATTTTTAAACCCATTGTGTTCCACGGTCGACCGCCAACTCTTTGGATCGACCATGGGCTTGGCTTTTTACACAAATGTGCGCGACGGCGATTGCCTTTTTACACAAAATGCTCGCGACGGTCGACCGCCAACTTCTTACGGTCGACCGCCACGGACCGTGTGACAACTTAAGTAGGGGTTTTTTCGTCATTTCCTCTCCAATCTCCCCTTATAACTCTCGATCAACCCTTCATTCTTCTCCTGGTTCGACCGTGCCCTAACTTCTCCAAGCGACCGTGCTCCTCCTCTCTCTCTCAAACCGATCTCCTCTTCCCCACTCAAAACCCTAACCAGCTGGTGCACAATGCCTCGTACCAAGAATGCCGGTCCTCCTCCACCCGAGGAACCCGGTCAAGCCGGGAAAAGGAAGACGACAGCAGCAAAGAAGCCACCCGAGTCAAAGAAAGCCAAAGGTGTGCAAGGCGGTTCTTCATCCAATCCTCCACCTACCCCTTCCTACGATGACTACTTCTTCCTAGATAAGGATAGGTATAAATCCTGGCCTGAATTTAAGGATAAATTCGTTGTCTTCGGTAGAGCTTTACAATTGCCCATAAACAAGAAACATGTACTTGAACATTTCTTCACTGATATGGGTTGGAACAAATACTTAGAGATGCCTCAGTACATCTATCCCGAAATGGTTAGATATTGTTATTGCAATATGACTGAGGATATAGATGATGAAGGTTGTGTAGCTATTAGTAGCTATGTCTATGGTAATGAAATTAAAATTACCATAGAATGGTTGAATGAGTTATTAGATGCACCTAATCAAGGAGAGTGCATATACTTTATTTCTTATGAGGATCTCAATAGAGTTGATAAGGATAAACAAGGGAGAAAGGCAATCCTTAAGGTTCTACTAGTTGAGAAAAACCCTATAGAGCTAAATAGCCTACACCAACAATTTAGAGAGCTTGCCCACTTCCTAGGAACAAACCTATTTCCTAAGCTTGGCCATCATGATCACTTGAAACCCATCCACGCTTATGTTCTCTCTTGCATGGTTAGGAAGAAGTCCCTTAACCTAGGTTATCTCCTTATCAAGGAGATGCTTAATCTAAATGCTAGGCAATCACTTCCTTTTGGGGGGCTACTAACAAAACTTTTCCAAGCCCTCACCCTAAACCTAGCCGATGATGAACGGAAACCCCTTTCTCAACCCTTCAACAAGTCCACCTACAAGAGGATGAAGGCCGCCAAACGAGCCTTAGGCCTCAGTTGGCCTGATGTCAGTGGAGATGAAGAAGATGAGCCTCAAGAAGAGCATGAAGAAGAAAATTTAGGGGGAGAACCTCTACTTGAAGGACATCAAGGAGAATCCTCTAGTAACCGAGTTCGTCGCAACATGGCACAAAGGCTTGATGAGCTTGAAGCTAGATTGGGAAGAATGGAACTAAGTCTAGGAGACATCAAGACTTCCCAAGCAACAATCACCGGATATCAAGCCAAGATGTCTAAGCAACTTGAAGAGATTTTCGCCTACATCAAGAATGAATTCCCACCTGACACTCCTTCAGTTGATTGATCCTAATTCCCCATCCTTCTTACTTCTTTTTGATAATGCCAAAGGGGGAGAAAAAGTGTGATGAATGAATGTGAACAAAGCCCTACATTTTTACATTTCATATCTCTTGTATGTTGGAAAACCTTGTTTTGAAATGAAAGTTTTTGTAAGTCCAAAGTTGTCCAAATGATTTTGAATGGAAGTATTGTATGAAAATGTTGGAATCTTTTGAATGAAATGCAGATGTGTTTGGATATTGCTATGATGTATTAATACAATGTTATAATTCAATATGCAATCACTTCATGAAAGCTTAAATGTTGTTATTGAAAAGAAGTGAACATGCTAAAATCCAAACTATTATGTCAACATATCTTGAATGGAACTTTTAATATCAGTTTAAAGATATATGACTTATGTGCATCTTGAAAATTAACTTTAGAACACATTTTTTGAAAGAAAATGATGCATTGGTTAAGGGGGACTCAAAATATTTTATCATCACATTTAAAAGGATTGTCATCATCAAAAAGGGGGAGATTGTTGATCCTAACCTTGTTTTGATGATGTCAATATACATTAAATGATAAAATATATGTTTAATATTTATTACCCCTTTAATTGGAAATCTTAAATTCAATATTTAAGTTATTTTTGTAATGACGGTCGATGCAAGGATCGACTGTGGGAATGTGACCGTCGATCCATGGATCGACCGTGTTGAATGCAAATATGCGTCATTGGCTCACGGTCAATCAGTGCATCGACCGTGGGAAGCGTTTTTCTTCACAGAGCCTCACGGACGATGCGACGGTCGATGCGGCGGTCGACCGTGGCGCATTAATGAAGAAAGTGAAGAAGCGACGGTCGATCGGTGCATCGACCGTGGGAAGCGTTTTTCTTGACAGAGCCTAACGGATGATGCGACGGTCGATGCGGCGGTCGACCGTGGCGCACTTATGAAGAAAAGTCAAGGAGCGACGGTCGATCGGTGCATCGACAGTGGGAAGCGATTTTCTTAATAGAGGCTTACGGACGATGTGATGGTCGATGTCACGGTCGACCGTGAGAGTGACGGACGATGCGTGGATCGACCGTCGAGCAAAAAGGCTGAGTTTTTTATACGTGAAAGACGATGCATGGATCGACCGCCAGCAACGTGCAGAGTAAAAAACTAGCCGTTGGAGAGTTGCAGAGAGCCGTTGGAGCTCCTTGTTGAGCTGGTTGAAGCCCATGTATAAGTAGTTCCTTCATGTAAACTTGCTATAACTTTTATCGTTATTATTGAGATCATCTGAACAAGTGTTAGAGAAGCTTTCTACTTATTGTCTTTGTGCTACAACCTTTGTAAGCCTTCTTAAAGTGTGAAGAGGTATCTTGAGAGATAGTCAACAACAAGTGGTTGTGAGTGTAAGGTCACCAAGCACCGGAAAGCTTGGAGGAAAAGCTTGTAAGGGATTTGCAAGTAGTGGAACCTCAAGGAGAGCCTTGAGAGAAGTAGACGTAGATCAAGAGTTGGGTCGAACCACTATAAAATCGGTGCCATCTCTCTAACCCTCTTAACTGTATTCTTGCATGCCTCTTTGCTTTAGTTTCATCTCATCTACAAGCATTTAAAGTGTTGTTTTCTTTCTTACCTGGTTCTTCCATTAAACTAGATTTTCGAAATGAGTCCAATTCACCCCCCACTTGGACCTTCAAAGGGCTCACCTTTGCCAGGTCTGATTTTCGTATCTCCCATCTTTTCTACGCCGATGACTGTTTGGTTATTTCTAAGGCCAAGTGCTTGGAAGCTCGGAAGCTCAAGCAAACTCTTCTGGCCTTCAAGGAGCTATCCGGTCTGGAGATGAATGTCCTTAAGTCCAGTGTCAGATTCTCGCCGAGTACATCGGATGATCGCAGGAAAAATGATCTCGGACCCAGGGAGGCTCGTACTTCTCAAATAAGTTTTGCAAGCTATTCCTGGGTTTGTTATGGCTACCACCCATCTGTCGGCTGCAATTATCTAGAAGCTATCTCGGATTTGTAGGGACTTCCTCTGGAATAGTCGGCGGTCCGGTGTTAGCACAGTGGCTTGGAAAGAAGTGTGTATGCCTAAGGAAGCAGGGGGTTTAGGCGTCAAAGAATTTGGTGTGTGGCAGCTAGCTTTGAAAATGAAGAGGGTTGCTTCTTTTCTAAATGATGATCAGAACATCTGGAAACTTCTTGCTAAGGCCAAGTATCATTGGGTGGATTCTCTTCCTACAGCTAGAGGACTGTCGGTATCGGTGTCGTCGCACTGGAGGTACATTTGTTTGGCTGCAGATGAAGTGAGGAAAGGATTATGTTGGGAAATTGGCATGCATAGCAGTGTCAATGTGATGTTTGATGCATGGATCGGCGAGGACCCTTTGTGTCGATGGCCCACTTATTTCGATGTCTCTACTGGACTTGAGAACAAGGTAGTTGGGGACTTTCAAGTGGGGACTGGTTGGCAGGTGAGTGAGCTGAGGAAGGTCTTTCACCCATCATTGTGTGGCAGGATTTTCCAGATTGGCATAAGCAATAATGGTGGTGCGGCCCGTTGGATTTTCAATGGTCCGAGCAAGGTCTCGACAGCATCGGCTTACCTGTTCACTCTTCGAGAAAGGTTTCCTTTGCAGGTTTTAAAGGCTGGAGACCCAACATGGTCCAACATCTGGCGGCTTAGAGTTGGACCTCTTATCCAACATTTTGTGTGGCGAATTCTAAAAGGAAGGTTGCCGGTCAGGGAGGTTCTTTGGAGGTTTTGTATGGCGACTGATCGTGATTGCCCCAGGTGCAGGGAAGGCCCCGACACTATTGAGCATGCCCTCTTTAGTTGTCCCTTTGTGCTAAATGTTTTTCAGCGGATTGCATTGAAGGATGGCTTGGTGTTGCCTAGATGGGATCCTGAGGTGTTGTTGGAGCTCCTTGTTAGTTCTTCTGGAGTAGATGATGTGGGCAAACTGAGACCTTACCTGGCCTATGGCATTTGGAGCATTTGGAAGGATCGCAAAAACATCATATTCAATTTGGAGGGCAGTTCAGCAGAGGATTTGGCTTGCAGAGTCTCCAGGCTGGTTAAGGAGCAGTTGCGATTGAGCTCCAAGACTGGTGCTAACTGCGATGCCTCTAGGTCTTGTCATGGACTTCAGGTTCTACAGACGGATGCATCCTTCGAGCCCAACTCCTTCTCTGCAGCTATTGGCATGGTATGCTCTTCTCGCTCTGGTTCCTTAGACTGGGCGTTGGGTTGGCCGGTTGGTGTGGGTTCGGCTTTACATGGTGAGATGGTCGCGGTGGCTTTAGCTATTAGAGAGGCACAGTCGAGGGGTATTACTAAGCTTATGGTGGAATCTGATTCTTTGGAGACTGTTCAGATCCTCAATGGTGCCAGACTTTGGCCGAAGGAGCTAGAGGGCTTGGCGAGGAATATATGGTTTGAAGTGTTAGCTTTTGAGTCCGTATCCTTTTTGCATATTCCTAGGCTTAGGAATTGTGTAGCAGATAGCATTGCTCGCTACTGTCGTAGTCTCCAAACGAGTTTTGTTTGGTCGAGGGTTGATGGGCCTGCGGCTCTAGATTGTATTCAGTAGTGGGATGTAGTTCTTAGCCTTTTGGCTCATCTAATCAAAAAAAAAAAGCCTTAGCTAAAATTGATGTCAACAGATGCCCCCTCGAGACCTGTATGTGAAATTTATGTGATTTGAACATGCAAGGCTCGAAGTATTTATAGTTGGTCTTGTTGATATAGGTGTTGTAATTTTTTGTCTGCATGTAAAAATTGACATTATGCATACAACCCAAGAATTAAACCTCATGTTATGGAGGTTGATATGAGGTGTTTTATGAATTTATCAGGTCACATGGTCTTGAATCATCTGATGGTTAATACATGTCGGAATATGTACAGCATGACACATATGTGTAGCCGGATCCGACGATTCAATTTTAACCGCCAGGTTTGCATGCCTTCGTGGAAGATAAATAATTCATTTTCCCCAAAATTTTGTTTGGATGAAATATGGATCACTTTGTGTATGGGTGATCTTGTTTTCAATCCCGCTAGGATCAGGATCCTTTGATAACCAACTGTCTGATGCCTTAGATAAGGTCTTAGTTTAAGTTGGATAATGTCAAAACAGGATTTGGTATGATCATATCTTGAGTGAGATCCGGGTATAGGGACCTATAGAGGTATGAAATGGGTCATTCTTCAAAACTAGCTTGGCTACTCCCCTAGTCAATTGGCAACTTTGGAACTTTGAATCAGAGTTCATATAGAACTTTGAATCAGAGTTCATATAGGACTCTTGAATTATGTCAAAAGAATGAAATTATGATATGATTTGACAAAGGTGCATGTTTTAGAAATTTATTTTATGAATTATTCTGAGATTTGTATGTCATATAAGGATAGTAATTTTTTGCTATGCATGATATTATTTCTATACTTTAACACTTTTTATCATGATTTGAGGATAGCTTTACATATCCTAATTGACATGTTCACTTCCACATGTTAAAGAGTTCAGATTAGATTCTAAACATGATACTATAATAGATTTACAGTATTATATCATGTCACAGAAAATATGTGAACACATGCAGTTATCTGAATATATATATATATATAAAAGTGGATTTTCAAGTTAGTAACCGGGCAGTGTGCCTAACCAGCGTGGTGTTCGCGTAAAACAGTTGAAATTCCTGCAGAAAGCAAAAAAAGGGTTTCATACTTAGTAACTGGTTGATGAGTGCATGAAACTGCACTCTGAACAACCATATAACCATCTAAATTGCTATATCTTCACCCTTAATTTACTTCATTTGCACTATTTTTATAATATATGTTACTTCACATAGTTGTTTGGAAAATGCAGGAAATTGGAGCTGAAAGAAGCTGAAAAGATTATATGGGTCAACTTCAAGAATTAAACTGTATCTTTCCAAGAAGAACAAGATTATGTGCCATATACCATTGGAAAGTTCTTGAAGTCTACTTTCTGGAGAATTTTACGGTTCATGATTCCGAGTTACGTAGAGGACGTTACAATATTTTTCGTACCAGTGCGAAGTGCTGAATGAATAGTGACGGTCGACCGTCAGATCTCACGGTTGACCGTCGCGCTCAAAATTCCTCATGGTCGACCGTCAAATCCTCATGGTCGACCATGGAGCTCGAAAATCCTCACGATCGACCGTAAGATGCTCACGGTCGACCGTGGCATCGACCGTCAGCCTCTGTCAAGGAAAATACTTCGCAGGGTCGATGCGAAGATCGACCGCAGCTTGTCAAAATAAATTGTGCACCTCACGGTTGACCGTCAGGGTCTCACGGTCGACTGCCAAATCAACCAGGGGCGTATAACGGGTTTAAACTTAACCCGAGTTTGCTAATCCTTGGACCCTATAAATAGGAAAGTTCGGGTTACTCAAAGGGGACTTCTTGGACGTTTTTGGAGGCTCTTTTCTGTACGTTTTCCAAAGGAAGAAGATGAAGGAATCTCCATCCATGGCCGAGTAATCCGCGGGCATGGTGGACGGATGATCTAGCGAGGACTAGGGCTTCTTCTCCAACAATGGTTCATAGTTTTTAATCTTCATTGTTAAACTCTTTTCTATGTATTGGATCTTCAAATTTTATTTTCAGATTATAGATTTCTATGTGGATGATTAATATTATGAATCCAGTCATGCTTCTTTCATGATCTTATAATCCCATAGTCTTCTCTTTTGATTCTCCTATCGAGCCTTGCGAGACCTTTGCTATGCATTGCCCGTAGTGACAACTGGTATTGTGTATTCTTAGAGATCTGGTAAGACAAGGTTAGGGCTTTATCCCGAGGAATCTTTGCTATGCATTGCCGATTGTGAGAGTTGGTATTGTATATTCTTAGAGATCCGGTTAGATAGAGTTAGGGCTTTGTCCCGATGAACTTTTGCTACACGTTGCCTGTAGTGACAGCCGGTATCGTGTATTCTTAGGTTTGGTTGGATAAAGTTAGAACTATAAAAGGAAGAACTAATCGTAGGAGGAGACATTTAGATATTTTGTTAGGTTTATAATTCCATATCTTCCGGTTAAGGTGATTGGGATGTGAATCCGTTAACTGAGTATCATATGAACAGTTGAGAAGAGAAGAACCTAAATCCGAGTGAATTGATTCCTAAAGCCTAGCCTCATTCAAATCCTGATTTCTTTCATTAACTTTATCTCATCATTACATCTACGATCTACTTTCTTAACTTTAACGTTCTTGTTTGTCTTCAATTCATTGTTATTCGCGTTTCTGGATCTTTCCTGTTTGTCTCTCTGTGGGTTTGACCTCTCTAATGCTGTACTGCACCGCGACCGCTGTGCGTGACACATTTGAGCGACTTCAAAAATTGGCGCCGTTGCCGGGGAGATGTTTCAGAAAAGCGCCAGAATTAGATTACAGTGATTGTAGACATCGAAAGCGGTAACTTCGTTCATTTTCTTTAGTCTTTACTTCTTTATTTCGGCTTTGATTTTTCTTCTCTATTAGGATTGTTTTCTTTTATTCGGTTTTAGTTAGTAAGTTTAGTTTCAATTATTGTTTTTGCTTATTTTCTTTAGTTGGTTTGCATCTTTTGGATTGCGTGTTTGTTGGTGAATGCCTCGATATAGAGACGAAATAGGCAGATTTGCTAGACGCCCCGAGGGTGATTCTGAAACTTCTGATAGTGAGACATATATCGCTGATCTCCTTGACGCACAGTCACAAATTTCACTTCATACTTTTATTATAGCTGAGCACGAGGAACAACAAGCTTCTAGGAGTTTGCAAGAATACTGGCATCCAACACGCACTGCTACACCTTCATGCATCATGTTTCCACCTAATGCAGCACATGTTGACTTTAAACCTGGCATGATTCAGTTGCTTCCTACCTTTCATGGGTTAGAAAATGAAAATCCATATGTGCACATTAGGGAGTTTGAGGAAGTAGTAGCGACCTTCCATGGCCAACCAGGTGCACTAGATATGATCCGACTTAAATTCTTTCCCTTCTCACTGAAGGATAGAGTGAAGAGTTGGTTATATTCCTTGAGGCCACGATCTATAGGATCTTGGGCTGAAATGACACATATATTTTTCAACAAGTATTTCCCACAGCATAAGACCAATGCACTTAAGAAACAGATTTCTACCTTCGTACAGAAGCATAGCGAGACTCTGTATCAGGCGTGGGAACGATTTAAAGACATGTTGAATTTATGTCCTCATCATGGATATGAAAGTTGGCGTCTTGTTAGTTATTTCTATGATGGTTTAACTGTTAGAGAACGCCAATTTGTTGAGATGATGTGTAATGGTGAATTTTTGCAAACAGATCCTGACGCAACTATCGAGTATTTGACAAAGCTTACTGAGAAAGCTCATACATGGACTGGGCCGAGCGCAATAGATAATACCAGCAGAGCCAGACCACCATCGCAACAATAAGGTGGAGGAGTATATCAGCTACGCGAGGAAGACGCACTCAAGGCTAAAGTGGAGAGTCTAACAAGGGAGCTGGAGCTATTAAAGACCAAAGATATGATGGCTGCCCGAACCTCTTCATACAATGAACCTACAAGGCCGGCTGGGCCATGTGCGATCTGTCAAGGCATGGACCACCAGATTGATGATTGCCCCACCTATGCTGAGATGAGAGGTGTGTATGACGAGCCTTGCAACGCTGTAGGCGGATTCAGGAGGCCGTACACTCCCTATTCAGAGACGTATAATCCAGGATGGCGAGAGCATCCGAACTTCAGCTGGAAGTTGAACGCTCCACAAAGCAACGAGCAACATCAACCGCCACCTAATAAGCCTTTTTCTAACCCTCCTTATAATACATCTGGTTTTCCTAGGCCTACATTTAATGACAGTTTACAGGAACTGAAATCTATGATTGTGCAGGAATCTAAGGAAAGAAAGGAGGATATTCAAGAGATCAAGAGCCAGATCACGTCTGTGAGTATGTGCGCCACATAGCAGTCCACATGTCAGAGGGGTGATCAGATGGCGTGATGCTTCAGCTTCCATCACTTCAGGTCATGATTCCAAGATCACAGGCATGAGTCCAGTACAGCTCTTAGGAGCCGATGATCACAGCGTTGACTTCCAGCACAGCATTTCGCGGTACAGATGGACAGACCGTCAGAGAGGACCATTCAGATCCATGGTGACGTGCTTAGAGCACGTATTGATGATGCAGATGTCAGACGACGGGAGCACATCCTCATGGCGGAGTTTGCCTACTTCAGCAGTTGACGGCTCAGCACCGGCGTTGCACCTTTTTGGGCAGATGAGATCAGAGGCTGAGAGGCAGATCGGTACCGTTGGTGATGATCAGATAGAGGCATGGCAGTGCAGAGAGCTTGACATGGGAGCAGGGGGATCGCGTGTGCAAGGAGTTCCCCGACTGTTTGACGAAGCAGGTAGTTCCCTTTGTGTGGGGGTTTGTGCCACTAGGACTAGTTGGTTCTTCTTTTCCGGCCCTACCCTTGAATTTCGGGACGAAATTTCTTTAAGGGTAATAGGTTGTGAGGACCTGTACCTCCAACCTGGTCCGATCGCGTTAGGTCAAGTGTCTGGGTTTGTGGTTTGGCTCTTTTGGCCTTGGGATGCGATCGGTTGATCGCATCGCTGTTTTTGACCCCAGTGGCATTTTGGTAAATATGCTCCCTGGTGGTCAGTTTCACACCCGCGTTGCACACATGGCCTTTGATTGATGTATGTGTTTGATTAGAACCTTTAAGGCGCGTCCGATCGAAAGATCGGAACTCGATCGGGAGAGATCGAATCGGATGGCTGTGATGGATTCCAGCTTTCTATTTAAGGTCCTTCTTTCTCTTTCTTTTCTTCTTCTCCTGCGTTCTCTCTTCTCTCTCCCTCTCCTGCGGCTGGGTGCTAGGGCATCGGAGGCGTGGCTTTCGAGGAGCGGTTTCCGGCGAACGGAGTTGGGGGATGCGTGGAGGAGCTACCCTATCTCTTCAAGTAGGTGTTTCTACCTCGATCTTAGGATCGGGTTCTCCTAGGATAGGTTTATTGCCTTTTTGCTGTATAAATACTTGCTAGAATGTTGTGTAGTTCATTGTGCATGTGTTATAGATGGTTTGAAGAATTCCTAACTCGCGATTTCCGTATTCTAACGGTTGATTTCCGTATTATCGCCGTTTTGTCGATTTTCGCCCATTTGGACCTAGATAGGAGATTTAACCGTCAAAAATGTGATTTCTTTATACCATTGGACTCCCCATCATCTTTTACACATGTTTGCAAAGTTTCAAGGATTTCCAACAAGATTTGATGCTTGAAATCCAAAGAATTGGATTTCCGACACTGTTCTGATGAACTGTGCCTAAGGCTCGACGGTCGATCGGTGCATCGACTGTCAAGTATTGATTTGCTCTTTCTGGGCCTGACGGTCGACCGTCGGATCGACCATCGCATCGTCCGTCAGGCTCTGTCGGGATTTTGACCTCCCACGGTCGATGCATGGATCGAGCGCGGGATTCTCCCTTTTTCCGATTTACCAGACGGTCGACCGTTGGATCGACCGTCGCATCGACTGTCAGGCGATATTTGATTTTGGGCTTCCCAGGGTCGATGAGTGGATTGACCGTCGCCCCTTTGGTTTTCTTCGCCTTTGTCTCACGGTCGATCGCCGGATCGACCGTGACATCGTCCGTGGCCTCACGGTCGATCTCCGGATCGACCGTGACATCGACCGTGGGCCCTTGAACATGGTTTTATGGCTTTTCTTGGATGGCTTTCAATCGTGATTGATCTTTAAACATATTGGGAAGTTTATAAGTGGATTTTGTAGAGTTTTCAAAGGATTTCTATCGAGTTTGAGGATCGATTCGAGCATTTCCCGTTTTGGGCAAATCTATGGTTTTTGATTGCATTTAATACTTAGCTGAATGGTGGTTAACTGCTATATTGTTGCTTAGCCATTAGCTAGCTATGAATGCTAGCTAATGAGGAATTGTGAAACCTTAGCCTCTTGCCGGCGTGTGCCGAGGGCTATTGTATAAATGTGGCCAGTTACCTGCGGGGTAACTGTGGAACCTTAGTCTGTCAGGTGCAAGAGAGCACTGAAGACTATTGTATATCTGTGTGTAATGCTTGGCTCTGTATGTTTGTTTGGTTAGCATAGATATTCTGTATTTTGAGGCCTTTGCTATGCTTACCCGTTGGCTAGCTGTAAGCTATGCCTAGCCCTGTATGATTAATGACATCTTGTTGCATGCCTATATATCTTGTTATCTGTGCCTGAGCATTGCATGCATCTTGATTGCATTAGAGGCATCTGAGGTTAGGCGGGCGATGGTTTGGATCACCGATCCGAGGCTCTCGGGTAGCTCGGATCTAGCCTTAGGACCGCGGCTGGGTAGTCAGGCTTAGGGTGTGATTGTTTGATCAGAATCTCATGTTATTGAGGATACACGCTAGTTGACTCTGATGAATGTTTGAGGTTTAGAGGTCGTGTTGGTCTCCCAAGGCCAAGTGCTAAGGATGGTTGCTGGTGCCCCTGACATGGTCCCCAGGCAGTGGCTTCCTGCTGGGTAAGGGTGATCCTACTAGTTCTGGTTCTCTGTTTCCTCCCAGCATGTTTGGAGAATGTGTCCCAGCATGGTCGGTTGAGAAGAGTAGGATCCTTGGGGTAGTCGGCAGGGGTTGTGGAACCCCGTGGCATTCCTTAGACTTGTGCAGGGAGACAACACTGTTGTTGTTTTCCTCCCTTTAGTGTGCCGTAGAGTAGAACCCTACTGAGCTTATCGCTCAATCCTACCCGAGCTGCGTTTGCAGGTGCAGGCGCCAGTTCTTCTTTAGAAGAGCTGGCGTGATCAGCTTTTGCCGGTGCGACTACATCCAGAGGTGTTTGAGGTTGCTGGAGGACGACTGTTGTACTTTTGGCAGATTTTGTAAATTATGTACCTTTCGAGGACTGTTGGGATTATTGTATAATATTATTTGATTGGAAGATTTGTATCAAATGTTGATTAGTACAATTGATGTTATGTAATTTGAATATCTGTTTACCTCTGGATTATAAATTGTTTAAGTTTTTCTATAATTCCGCATTGTATCGCGCCAGCCGGAGATGAATAGTGTAGGTTTCCCCTCACGCCTCGGCTCGGATGGGTTTTCTGGGTCGGGGTGTGACAATTCAGATGGCCCTACACCAGGTGACTTTCAGGTACGTGTCCCTTTCCCTCAGGCATTGAAATCCACTAAATTTACTATGGAGCCCAACAGCGAGATTTTGGAGCATCTTTGGCAGGTTAAGGTAAACCTTCCTCTTTTGCATGTTATTAAGCAAATACCTACATATGCTAAAGTGATTAAAGATTTATGCACTATGAAGAGACGACATCATGTAAAGAAAACTGCATTTTTAACAGAGCAGGTTAGTGCACTGCTTCAGCATAGGATTCCTCCTAAATATAAGGATCCTGGCTGTCCTACTGTGTCTTGTTTCATTGGAGTGCATGAAGTAGGCCAAGCTTTATTAGATCATGGTGCAAGTGTCAATTTAATGCCATATTCTGTTTACTTGCAACTTGGTTTAGGACAGATTAAGTCGACATCTGTGGTTTTGCAATTGGCAGATAGATCCACGAAGACTCCACGAGGAGTAGTAGAGGATGTGCTTGTTCAAATAGATAAATTTTATTATCCTGTTGATTTCTTAGTCTTGGATACTCAGGCTATAGTTACTGCTGATTCTAGGATTCCCATTATCTTAGGTAGACCGTTTCTTGCTACTGCTAATGCTATAATTAATTACAGGAATGGCTTAATGAAATTAACTTTTGGGAATATGACTTTAGAAATTAATGTTTTTAATGTTGCTAAGCAACCTGATGAGGATGATGAATGCCAGCAGACTTACCAGATTGATTTGCTCACTGAAGAGGAGTTTGCTACCACTGAAATTAATTCTCTTGAATTAGATTTGGATGAAAATGTTGATGTTGATGGTATGTGCAAAAATTTAGAACATTGTTCTTTTGCAGGTCCATGGAATCCAAAGTTTGAAGAACTGCCAGAAAGAGGACAGCCACCAACGCCATCAGCAATAGAGCTGCCCAAGCTGGACCTAAAGCCGCTACCTCAAGGTTTAAAGCACGCCTATCTTGGTCCAGGTGATACATACCCAGTTATTATTTCTTCAGCATTAACAGCAGATCAAGGTGAGCAATTACTTAGCGTTTTAAATGAGCATAAATCAGCTATTGGATGGAGTATAGCATATCTGAAAGGTATTAGTCCGTTGATTTGTTCCCATATGATTAATCTTGAACAGGGGGCTGTACCTCGTAGGGATCCTCAGCGTAGGTTGAACCCTACGATGAAAGAGGTAGTAAAAACCGAAGTGTTGAAATTATTAGATGCAGGGATCATCTACCCCATTGCTGATAGCAAATGAGTGAGCCCTACATAGGTTGTGCCTAAAAAATCTGGTATCACCGTTGTTAAAAATGAAAGTGGAGACTTTGTCCCCACTAGATTGGTGATAGGATGGCGTATGTGTATAGATTATAGAAAATTGAATGCAGCCACCCGTAAGGATCACTTTCCATTACCGTTCTTAGACCAGATTTTAGAGAGAGTAGCTGGACATCCTTTTTATTGTTTTCTTGATGGTTATTCTGGATACTATCAGATTGAGATTGCTTTAGAAGATCAGAAAAAAACTACTTTTACATGTCCTTTTGGTACTTATGCTTTCCGTAGAATGCCATTTGGATTGTGTAATGCTCCTGCTACTTTTCAACGATGTATGATGAGTATGTTTGCTGATAAGATCGAGGAATTTATGGAAGTGTATATGGATGACTTGACTGTATTTGGTAATACTTTTGATGCATGCTTGCATAACTTAAAGAGAGTCTTGGTCAGGTGTGAAGAGAAGCAACTTGTGCTTAATTGGGAAAAGTGTCACTTCATGGTGCCCTCAGGCATTGTGTTGGGCCACATAGTCTCTTCTAGAGGCATTGAAGTGGATCGATCAAAAATCGATCTCATCTCAAATCTTCCTGTGCCAAAGACTGTTAAAGATGTTAGATCCTTTCTAGGGCATGCTGGTTTTTACAGGAGATTCATTCAAACTTTTTCTGCCATTGCTCGTCCTTTATGTAATCTTTTGATAAAGGATACCCCTTTTGAGTGGACTATTGATTGCCAGAAGGCTTTTCAAGCCTTGATTGATAAATTGACTTCCACACCTATTGTGCAACCACCCGATTGGAGCCTTCTTTTTGAATTGATGTGTGATGCAAGTGATTTTGCTGTAGGAGCTGTCTTAGGGCAGCGAAAAGATGGTAAACCTCATGTTATTCATTATGCTAGCCGAACCTTGAATAATGCACAGATGAATTAATCTACCACCGAGAAAGAACTGTTAGCTATAGTCTTTACATTAGACAAGTTTCGTGCTTATTTGATTGGTTCTCCCATTACTATTTTCACTGCTCATGCCGCTCTTAAGTACCTTCTCACCAAGAAGGATGCTAAAGCGTGCCTAATTCATTGGATATTAATCTTACAGGAATTGATATCTCTATAAAACATAAAAAGGGCGTGGAGAACATTGTCGCTGATCATCTATCAAGGTTAATGGTGGAAGTAGCGGAAAATGAGCCACCAATCATGGATGACTTCCCTGATGAGCAACTCTTTTCAGTTGCATGACTGCCCTGGTATGCGCATATTGTTAATTACTTAGCAACAGGTGAGATCCCTTCCTTTTGGAGTGCGCAGGATAAGCGTAGGTTCTTTGTTGAGGTAAAGAAATTTTATTGGGATGATCCTTATCTGTTTAAGTATTGTCCTGACCAGATTAAGCGCCGTTGTGTCCCTGATTATGAAATCGAAAGCATCATTACATTCTGTCACTCTCATGCATGTGGAGGCCATTTTTCGATTAAAAAGACTGCTGCTAAAATTCTTCAATGTTGTTTTTACTGGGCTACTATGTTTCGTGATATTAATATTTTCTGCAAATCCTGTGATAGATGCCTAACATTAGGAGCTTTATCTAGGAGACATATGATGCCTTTGAACCCAATTCAAGCTGTAGAGATTTTTGATTGTTGGGGTATAGACTTTCTGGGACCCTTTCCTTCTTCTTTTGGCTATTTATATATATTGTTGGCTATGGAGTACGTGTCTAAGTGGGTGGAGGCTATTGCATGTAGGAATGATGATCATTCCACTGTCATCAAGTTTCTTAAAGAGCATGTTTTGTCTAGATTTGGTACTCCTAGGGTCATTATTAGTGACCAAGGATCCCATTTTTGTAACCGCTCTTTTGAGGCTTTGATGCGCAGGTATGGAGTTACACATAAGATTTCCACTGCTTATCATCCACATACGAATGGCCAAGCTGAATTAGCCAATAGAGAGATAAAGCAAATCCTGGAGAAGACAGTGAGCCCCAACCGAAAGGACTGGTCCTTGAGGCTATCAGATGCGCTGTGGGCATATCGCACTGCCTACAAGACTACCCTGGGGATGTCACCATTTCGCCTAGTTTATGGAAAACCGTGTCATCTTCCAGTCGAATTAGAACATAAGGCCTATTGGGCTATTAAGTCACTAAATTTTACTTTGGATGCTGCAGGTCAGGAACGGAAACTCCAGCTGTCCGAGCTAGAGGAACTCAGGAATGATGCTTATGAGATGTCTAGGATCTTCAAGGCAAAGACAAAGGCCTAGCATGACAAGAAGATCTTGCGGAAGACGTTTCAAGTAGGACAGCAAGCTTATCTGTATGACGCACGACTACATCTTCATCCTGGGAAGCTGAGATCACGCTGGACAGGCCCCTTCACCATTAGCAGAATATTTGAGAATGAGGCTGTGGAAGTTGAAGACCCAAAGGATGGGAGGCTGTTTACGGTAAATGGACAGCGCTTGAAACAGATTCCAGAGAAAGCGGACCCTGAGGAGCACACCGTTTCTCTCGTAGACCCTGTCTACGAGGGATGATCTTTCTCCTATCTATCATTTCCCTTTTTGATTAGGTTAGGTTGTTTTAGTTTGTTTGCTTTCATTCTCAGTTGCTTTTGTTTGCTATGTTATGTTTTTAGGATGCTAGGACTTCCGTCTTCCTTGCTTGAGAAAGTCGACCACCATGACGAGCCCTGTGCAAGATTTCAGATATTCTGTCAGGTGTCCTCACTCCTATTTCGATATCCTATTCTTATTTATGCTATATATGAAAATTCAGCCAACACCCTTCTGCTTATTTACATGATTAGCACACATTGAGGACAATGTGAATTTCAGGTTGGGGGGTGTAGGCATACATGATCTCATGCATGCTACCTTATTGAGTTTAATAGTGTTGAATTGAGTATGTTACTAGAAATTATACATGAGCTGAAATTTTTATGCTTATTATACATGTTACTTTCATATGGATTGGCCCATACATTGATTGCATGCGTGATAACCTGAAGGTAGAACATTATGTAATTCACACACAAACACTTTATGTGCAGTGGCGATTATACTCACCAGAGGAATGAGCATGCTATTGTTAATCTAGACCATGATTTCAGCATTAGCTAGTGTTGAGTATTGCATGGAGAAAAAAAAAGAAGAAAAAGTTTTGGAGCTTGATAAAGCTGTGCCTAAACAACTATTAGGTGATCTACTGAGTAACCGGGTGTTCTTGCCTCAGGAAGCGGGGAGCTCGAGTAAAAAGGTAGAACCACTGAAAAGAAAAAAAAACTATTAAGTGTTTTGCTAAGTAACCGGGTCTCTGCGCCTCAAGAAGCGGAGAGTGCTCGCGTAAAAAGGCAAAGTGTCTGATAGTTGAGAAAAAAAGAAAAAAAAAAAGAAATACCATGCTGTACTTAAAGTGCGAGGGTTGGATGATTGGTCATGAAGATAGTAGTGTGTTTGGACTAATGGTGGGTAGAAGTTGCTTTTGTACGTAACATTTATTTGTCACGTCACATGTGTTCTTCTGGATGGTGATTAGCATGTTTGATGTGTAGAAGTTGATTTCATGTGTTGGTAGTATGTGTATGAGTATAAGAAGTTTTCATGCTCTGTACTGTATAAAACACTATTGACTTGATAAGGTAGAATTTTTATCATGCATGTCTACATCCTTGAACCGTTGGT
The DNA here is from genome assembly GCA_963920575.1 of Narthecium ossifragum. NCBI lineage: Eukaryota > Viridiplantae > Streptophyta > Magnoliopsida > Dioscoreales > Nartheciaceae > Narthecium > Narthecium ossifragum. Next base: position 14,318,657 of record OY986973.1, read on the forward strand.
GTGCTTAATTATATTTTATGCGCTTTGAATTGCTAGAGACTAGCAATAAGCTGGTTGGGTGGTGTGATGAGTGCATGAAAGTGCACTCAGAACAACCATATAACCATCTAAATTGCTATATCTTCACCCTTAATTTACTTCTTTAGCACTATTTTTATAGTATATGTTGCTTCACATAGTTGCTTGGAAAATGCAGGAAATTGGAGCTGAAAGAAGCTGAAAAGATTTTATGGGTCAACTTCAAGAATTAAACTGTATCTTTCCAAGAAGAACCAGATTATGTGCCATATACCATTGGAAATCTCTTGAAGTCTACTTTCTGGAGAATTTTACGGTTCATGATTCCGAATTACGTAGAGGAAGTTACAACATTTTTCATACCAGTGCGCAGTGCTGAATGAATAGTGACGGTCGACCGTCAGATCTCACGGTCGACCGTCGCGCTCAAAATTCCTCACGGTCGACCGTCAAATCCTCACGATCGACCGTGGAACTCGAAAATCCTCACGTTCGACAGTAAGATGCTCACGGTCGACCGTGGCATCGACCGTCAGCCTCTGTCAAGGAAAATACTTCGCAGGGTCGATGCGAAGATCGACCGCAGCTTGTAAAAATAAATTGTACACCTCACGGTCGACCGTCAGGGTCTCACGGTCGACCGCCTGATCAGCCAAGGGCGTATAACGGGTTTAAACTTAACCCGAGTTTGCTAATCCTTGGACCCTATGAATAGGAAAGTTAGGGTTACTCAAAGGAGACTTCTTGGATGTTTTTGGAGGCTCTGTTCTGGACATTTTCCAAAGGAAGAAGATGAAGGAATCTCCATCCATGGCCGAGTAATCCGCGGGCATGGTGGACGGATGATCCGGTTAGATAGAGTTAGGGCTTTGTCCCGATGAACTTTTGCTACGCGTTGCCTGTAGTGACAGCCGGTGTATTCTTAGGTTTAGTTGGATGAAGTTAGAACTATAAAAGGAAGAACTATTCATAGGAGGAGACATTTAGATATTTTGTTAGGTTTATAGTTCCATATCATCCGGTTAAGGTGATTGGGATGTGAATCCCTTAACTGAGTATCATATGAACCATTGAGAAGAGAAGAACCTAAATCCGAGTGAAGTGATTCCTAAAGCCTAGCCTCATTCAAATCCTGATTTCTTTCGTTAACTTTATCTCATCATTACATCTACGATCTACTTTCTTAACTTTAACGATCTTGTTTGTCTTCAATTCATTGTTATTCGCGTTTCTGGATCTTTCCTGTTTGTCTCTCTGTGGGTTCGACCTCTCTTATGCTGTACTGCACCGCGACCACTGTGCGTGAGACATTTGAGCGACATCACTGGTCAAGGTACCTAGCAAGGTGTGTTGTTCGTGTAAAACAGTTGAAATTCCTGCAGAAAAAAAAAGAAAAAGTAAAATGAATAAAAGTAGAGATTGCTATGTGATAAGTGGAAAATTTGTGCTTAAATTGGATTGTGATCTTGAATAGTTGAAGTGTTGAGATATTATTGATACTCTGAAGCATGTGGAACCCCATTCACACACAGGAGTGTTAAAGTTATTTTTAATCATGATCAAATATGTTGAAGTAATGAAAATATATTATGACATGTTTTAATTCACTATATTTTTATGTGACTGAGTTGAAAGGTTTATTCATGGATAATATTTCTATTTCATACATTGGAGTTGATGAATATTTTGATTGATTTTTCATTGTATATTAAAGCACATGTATAGATGTTTGTGGGTGTCATCCATGAAAACCCTTGAGAAACTATAACTCCTCCACTGAGGTAACTGATGAGTGCATGAAAGTGCACTCAGAACAGTCTTATAACCATCTTAATTATTCAATTCTTCAGCCTTAATCAACCTCTTTATTACTATTTTTACACTTATATGCGCTTCACATAGTTGTTTGGAAATTGCAGGAAATTGGAGCAAAAAAAAGCTGAAAAGATAAATTGGTACAGTTGATGGTCGACCGTCAGGTCTTTTGGTCGATCGCCAGATCTGCCGCGAGCGTATAACAAATTCGGATCTAACCCGAGTTTAATCCTATAAATAGGATACTTAGGGTTATCTAAAGGGAGATTATTGAGGACTTACAGGTGACTTTTCTGGAGCAACTGGAGGAGAGGAAGCCGCGTTAGGGTTTTGTTTTCTTCGTCTTTATTTATTTATTTTTCCTTGAACACTTCTGTTATCTTCACTCTGCTCGAAATGCTCCCATGTCGATGCCATGTCCTCAGGATCAAGGTCTTCTTCCTTGAGAGTGAAGCATCCTTGATACATCTCTACCGGACCGGAGTTCTCTGCTGCGTCGATGTAGTTGGAGTGGACCATGAGCGGCTGTCGATCTGCATGCACTGTTTCCAAATTATTCTTATTCCGTAATATGAGTAATAGATGTAGTGATGATGGGACGCATTCGTTAGCATGGAGCCAGTCGCGTCCGAGCAGAGCGTTGTAGCTCTCCTTGGTATCGACTACAAAGAAAGCAGTGGTCGACACTGCTCCTCCGACCATGACCTTTATGGGTAGAATCCCAGTGGCCATGGTCGATCGGCCTATAAAGCCATGAATCGCTGTTTCCGTGGGAAACAAATCAGAGAATGTCTTCCCCAGACGTGCCAACATCGCCTCGAGAAGTAGGCTTATGACTGAGCCATTTTCAATTAAGACTCGAGGCAACACGATGCCATCGAGTCTGGCTCGAACATAGAGAGCCTTTAGATTCTCCCTGTCTGTTTCCTTAGGTTTCTTGAGTAAGAAATCAAAAGGATTTTATGCGAGCTGCGTACCGGCTTTGGGAGCAGCGGAGTCGTCACCTCCTAGGTCGACGTTGGTGAGTCTTTCATCTGGGACATCGTCGGATACCATTAGCAGTCCCACGGACTAGGTATCTTCGACGTCCCCTTCCAAGAGGTCAATTTGTACCCGCTTATTTGAAAACACTGCTGGCATGGTGATGGTCATGTTACAGTCGGTGATTTGGCAGTTGACCTCACCGATGCGGACGGAGCTGTGTCTCGGATGGATCTGCTCTCGCGACATGTCACGGAAGTCTGAACGCGATGAAGACCCGCGTCACTGAACTCCAACTCCCAATCCTTCTCCAAGGGGTGTTCGCGTAAAACAATTGAAATTCCTGCAGAAAAAAAAACAAAAGAAAAATGAAAAAAACAGAGATTGTTATGTGATAAGTGGAAAATATGTGCTTGAATATGATTGTGATCTTGAATAGTTGAAGTGTTTAGATATAATTGACACTCTGAAGCATGTGGAACCCTAGTCACACACAGGAGTGTTAAAGTTGCTTTTAGTCATGATTAAATATGTTAAAGTGTTGAAAATATGTTATGACATGTTTTTATTTACTATATTTTTATGTTACTATGAGTTGAAAGGTTTATTCATGGATATTATTTCTATTTCATGCATTAGAGTTGATGACTATTATAATTGATTTCAAATGATATATTCAAGGGAATGTATAGATGTTTGTGGGTGTCATCCCTGAAAACCCTCAGGAGACTATAACTCCTCCACTGGGGTAGGTAACCCAGGGGTTTAAAAGCTTGTTGCACATGCTAAGTGCAATCGTGAGACCTACGAAAGTGGCTAGTTAGATTTACTGCTTTCTTTTTATCTTTTCTTCGCTCGAGGACTAGCAAAGTGTAAGTTGGGGGATGTGATGAGTCACTAAATATTCATAATTAAACCCATTAAATTACCTTTGTTAGGCCTGGAGTAGTTGTATGTAAGAGTTTGTTAATTGATTTCAGGTTTAATCATGCTTTGAGAAGAAATGCAAGAAATTCGGCTAAAATTGATGGTCCAAGATGGGGGGTGAATTGGACTCTTTTGCGGAAATACAATAGATGAAAACCAAGTTAAAATGATAGAAGACTAGTATGCTTGTTTAGATATGAAAACTATAAGTAAAGCTTGCAATGAAGGATGAGAGAAAGAGTTAGGAGACTTGCACCAGATTTTATAGTGGTTCGGCAAACCTTGCCTACGTCCACTCTCTGAAGGCTCTCCTTGAGGTTCCACTACTTGTAATCTTCCCTTACAAGTTTTCCCACCAAGCTTACGGGTGCTTGGCAACCTTACAAATCCTCCAACAACTGCTGGAGCTCCCCCTCAAGCTTACGGGTGCTTGAGAACCTTACAAATCACTCCAAGCTCTCTCTTGGATATTTCTCTCAAAGTCTACTTCACACTTGAAGTAGTTTTACAAAGGTTAAAGCTCTCAAAAGAAGATTAAAACTTGTTACAATGTAAACTAATATCTCCCTTAGTCTTACCCCAAGTTTACTGCATCTTCTCATATGTACTTGAGCTTTAGGGCCTCAAAAAATAGCTTCACGGGCTATTTTCGGTTTCTGCAACGGCTCTTTAACGGCTAGTTTTTGGGCTCACGGTCGATCCATGCATCGTCCGTCACGCCTCACGGTCGACCGTCGCATCGTCCATCACATCCATGCATCATCCGTAAACTCCCCGGATGCATCCATGCATCATCCGTCAACCCAATAATAGCTCAAATATGAAAGTTAAAGCTTGTTATCAACAGATATTTTATCACATATATATTTTAACATTTAAGAATATATTGGCATCATCAAAACATAATCAAAACGTCATTAGGGCTAACAATCTCCCCCTTTTTGATGATGACAATATATTTATATGTGATGATAAAATATCTATTGCTCCCCCTAAATCTATGCATCCATTTCTTTGATAAAAGATGTTCTAAGATGAATACTAAGGATGCACACCATTCGTATGATATAGAAAAGTTCTATCCATGATATTATGATAAGATAATTTATCTTTTAGTATAATTTCTTCTTTAACTAATATCATGATTGGTAGCAATAGATCAGATCACAACTTTTTCTCCCCCTATGGCATCATCAAAAAGTGAGGATGGGGCGAGAAAAATAAGTTGATCACTAATGGAGGCTTGATATCAAATCAATGAAAATATTCATGATACTAAAAGAAGTAGGGGATATATATATATATATTAAACAAAAATGTTTAAATCCATTTAAATAAAGTACTCCCCAAACATAAGTTCTTTTATCTCTCCCAAATACAAATTACTTAAAAACAAATTTTTTTTTTAAAAGGAGATCCGACGAAAAATTTAAAGCGAATGTGACACAACCAGTGGCGGTCGACCTTCAAAGGTTCACGGTCGACCGTCGAGTATGATTTGAATGAAACATTGCGTACTCACGGTCGATCCATGTGAACTCACGGTCGACCGTCACTTCCAGAAAATGAATTTTGAAATTTCATTTAAAATGCCTTTTGAATCAAAATCTCATGAAAATTTGCATACACATGTAATTTAATATTTTGAGTTGTACCAAGTCATTTTTCCAGGAATTCATGTATTTAATCAAAAATACGGCACATGAGTGTATGTATGAGAAAATGAGCATTAAGAACTCACATACCACTTTTCCATTTCATGAAAACACTTGAATAATTTGAGGCTTATGGTGCATACAAGTCACAATATCTCATAAAAGATGATTAAAGTTCATTTCAATTCAGTAAGCATTATAATGTAAAATATGACCATATGACCTCTTTTAAAATCAATTAAGATACAAGATTTTAACCAAGAAGAATTCTTTTCAACGATTCATTTCAAATAAAAAGAAAGAAAGCTTCATAAGGATTAGGAAATTTTTAAACTCCTAAAAAGAAAATCATAGAATCAAATTTACTATCACTATTTGAAATATCAAATGAAGATGGAGGAACAAGACTTCATACCATTGGAGGGATCATTTATCATTTGATGACTATTTTGCATGCCTCCTTTTCTTGGAAACATTTTCTTGTCCTCACCATATGCCTTGAGCATCCACCATCAAGATATCACCGTTTTCTTTTCAATTTGTCTTGACAATTGGATCTCAAGCTCCCTAACACAAATCATGTCTTGATTTTTGGTACCCAAATCTTTTTGGGTCCATTATCGTTAGTTCTTGACATGTACATATAAGATGAATGCTTTGGAATCCAGAGGTTGTTAGCACTAGCATTCTTCATTAAACAACAATTAGGAGCTATATGTCCCTTTTTACAACAATAGTGACAAGTCGGTATATTTGCAAATTTAGGAGGATGAGATGATGCTTTAACAAAGCTTGTCTTTTTAAGATTACTCATCTTCCTAGGATTATAGCCAATTCCATTTTTGTTCAATGAGCTACGTTGGCTATCAATGATCTCATTAAGTGTGATCTTACTCTTCATAAACTTAGAAAGCGTAATTTTCAAATCAGTATTTTCAAGGGTGAGATCCCTTTTTGATTCTCTCAAAATGATGATTTCCTTTTGTAAGCTACTTGAGTTATTTGGTAAAATATTATGCTCACATTTGCAATCCTCAAGTTCTTTTCTAAGAGAGTCATCATCATCACTAGATGTCTTACTCATCATGCATTTGTTTTCATTTTTCAATAAGTCAATCTTATGCATGGCATCTAGCTTTTCTTGTCCTAACTTCTTCAATTCCTTACATGAAGTATAATATTTCTTTTTAAGGGACTTGAAATCTTTAGCTAAGGAATGATAAGCTTCAAAAAGTTCATCAAAAGCTAACTCATCATTTACCTCATGATCTTCTTCCTCGTCCCTGATGGCCATTAAACAAATATTTGCCTTTTCTTGCTCTTTTTCATTGGAGGAAGAATCCTTATCGCTTTCACTCCAAGTTGCCACCAAGCCTTTCTTTTTCTTGAAATTTTTCTTTGTTGGCTTCTTGAGTCGAGGGCAATCGGGCTTGTAGTGTCCGGGTTTTCTACACTCATAACATATAATGTTATTTGAATTAGATGAGGTAGAATTTGATTTTTCACCTTCGGAGGTTTTCTTCTTGAAATTCTTCTTTCCTCCTTGGCGATTGAGCATCCTTTTGATTTGTCTTGTAATTAATGCCAATTCCTCATCGCTCGAATCCGATTCTTCATCACTTGAACTTGATGAATCTTGGTATGATGACTTGAATGCAACCGATTTGTCTTTCTTCTCTCCTTTATTGTTGCTCTTATTCAAGTTCATCTCATAGGTCATGAGTGAACCCATGAGCTCATCAAGTGATAGCTTAGAGAGGTCTTTGGCTTCTTCAATCGCTGTCACCTTTGGATCCCATGCTTTAGGTAAACACCTAAGTATCTTTTTCACAATTTCATCATTAGCATAAGATTTTCCAAGAGATTGAAGCATATTTAAAATATTATTGAAACGTGTAAACATTTCACTAATGGACTCATTATCCTTCATGCTAAATAATTCATAATCATGAACAAGCATACTTATCCTAGGTTCCTTAATTCGATTGGTTCCCTCATATGTAATTTCATTTTTCTCCCATATTTCCTTAGCTGATTTACAACTTGAAATTCTACTAAATTCATTAGGGCTCAATGCATAAATAAGAAAGCATTTGGCTTTAGCATTGATTTCCAATTTCTTTAAGTCGGATGGAGTGAACTCACTCTTATGTTTGGGTACTTCTTTTCCTTCATGCATTTTACTAGGAATAAATGGTCCATCCTCAATAGTAAGCCAAGCTTCATAGTCTAAGGATTGGATAAAAATTTCCATCCTAGTCTTCCAATAATTGTAATTTTCTCCATCAAAGTAGGGAGGCCTATTGGTAGATTGTCCTTGTATGTTTTCCATCTATACCTAGGATCCTCTAAGGTCGTTAAACCTCGAATATAGAGACGAGGCTCTGATACCAATTGATGGTCCAAGAGGGGGGGGGTGAATTGGACTCTTTTGCGGAAATACAATAGATGAAAACCAAGTTAAAATGATAGAAGACTAGTATGCTTGTTTAGATATGAAAACTATAAGTAAAGCATGCAATGAAGGATGAGAGAAAGAGTTAGGAGACTTGCACGAGATTTTATAGTGGTTCGGCAAACCTTGCCTACGTCCATTCTCTAAAGGCTCTCCTTGAGGTTCCACTACTTGTAATCTTCCCTTACAAGTATTCCCACCAAGCTTCCGGGTGCTTGGCAACCTTACAAATCCTCCAACAACTGCTGGAGCTCCCCCTCAAGCATACGGGTGCTTGAGAACCTTACAAATCACTCCAAGCTCTCTCTTGGATATTTCTCTCAAAGTCTACTTCACACTTGAAGTAGTTTTACAAAGGTTAAAGCTCTCAAAAGAAGATTAAAACTTGTTACAATGTAAACTAATATCTCCCTTAGTCTTACCCCAAGTTTGCTGCATCTTCTCATATATACTTGAGCTTTAGGGCCTCAAAAAATAGCTTCCAACGGCTATTTTCGGTTTCTGCAACGGCTCTTTAATGGCTAGTTTTTGGGCTCACGATCGATCCATGCATCGTCCGTCACGCCTCACGTTCGACCGTCGCATCGTCCGTCACATCATCCGTCAGGCTCTGTCAAGAAAAAAGCTTCCCACGGTCGATGCACCGATCGACCGTCACACCTTATATTTCTTCAAAACAGCCTCACGGTCGATTTACGGACCGACCGTCACACCTCACGGTCGATCCACGGATCGACCGTCGCATCTCACGGATGCATCCGCGCATCATCCGTGAGCTCCACGGATGCATCCGCGCATCATCCGTGAGCTCCACGGATGCATCCATGCATCATCCGTCAACCCAATAATAGCTCAAATATGAAAGTTAAAGCTTGTTATCAACATATATTTTATCACATTTATATTTTAACATTTAAGAACATATTGGCATCATCAAAACATAATCAAAACGTCATTAGGGCTAACAATTTGATATCACGTGTCGGTTCAGGATCCACAGGCTAACCAGCCATACCAAAACTCCAGAGTGATAGTAGGAGGACCCATATTGCCTTTACCATAGAGCTGCGGTCAACCCGACGAATCGAGCGCCAGCACCACTGGCAGCGCAGACACGCTGCCCGGGTCGGGTCCGTTAGGAGCCCACCCTGCACTCGAGCCACCCAAGCCCTCCGCACAGGGCCAACCACGGTGACCCCAGGGGGTGACGCTGGCCCTGGGCCTGCAGCCTGGCCCGCAACCTGGGCACCCAGCCCATCTGGCCCGCAACCAAGGCCTGCAGCGCCCAGTCACCAACCAACAATCTCCCCCCCAGCGACACCACCGGGTTTGAACCCGCAATCTCGCTCTGATACCACGTGTCGGTTCAGGATCCATAGGCTAACCAGCCATACCAAAACTCCGGAGTGATAGTAGGAGGACCCATATTGCCTTTACCATAGAGCTGCGGTCAACCCGACGAATCGACCGCCAGCACCACTGGCAGCGCAGACACGCTGCCCGGGTCGGGTCCGTTAGGAGCCCACCCTGCACTCGAGCCACCCAGGCCCTCCGCACAGGGCCAACCACAGTGACCCCAGGGGGTGACGCTGGCCCTGGGCCTGCAGCCTGGCCCACAACCTGGGCACCCAGCCCATCTGGCCCGCAACCAAGGCCTGCAGCGCCCAGTCACCAACCAACAAAAATGACTAAATAAACTGCTTCGTCGACCATCAGTAATATATTCGCCAACTATTTTACAAAGGTCTAAATGTTCTGAAACTTTGAGATATTGTCTAAGACTCAGAGATCTACAACTTTCATGTTGGACACTTGGCGAGATTCCATATAGATTACTACCAGTTTTGAAGACTATGAAGATATACAGCTGTTGAAAACTAGTCCATCGATGCTCAGGAGAATATTCGCCAAATATTCCAGATAAGTCTAAATAATGTCAAATCTTCTGGACATGACAGAAGGCTTTCCTAGTCTACATCTTTCAAGTTGACCACATTTCCAAATTCTGGACGGGTTGAACCCAGTCACGACCGCAAGAGGCTGTTAGAATTAAACTAGGAAATCCGAGTTGCACTAGAGGTCCAACTCAACTTAGCCATAACCCTAATTCCGGGAATACACCTATAAGAAGGTGTTGGCTGGCCGAAAATAAGCATCTTTTTTGACAATCTTTGGAGGAGGAGGAAGAAGGAGGAGAGGATGTGGATGGTGACAGCTTCATATTCCAACCCGATGGCTTTCATCCAAAAGATGAGTTGCTAGTTATTATACTTAGGATTATTCATGAAACCCTAGCATAGTTTTCTATCTTCTTTGGTTTGAATCTTGTATTCTTCTCAAGACATGATCCTATGAATTTGCTTTTTATTGTTAATAGAGTTGAGGGAACAGAGTTCCTTGACGTATTTTCAGTCCTACATGATTTCGGTGATTGATTGTAGAGATTTATAGGATGGTTTTCATGTGATTTATGGTTTGCTAGTGAGATAGGCTATGCTAAGCTAGGATAGGTTGTGCCAAGGTCATTAGGAGTAGTATAACTTAAAGTAATCGTAGGACCGAAGACAATTTATGCCAAGAAAGATAGGCTATGCCGTTAGAAACATAAATCTTATTTTAGGGATACATGTGAGCTTGTAGCCATATGATCCATAATATTGAGAGAAGAGAACAAGGGGATAACTAGAGAAGATTGAAGGCGAAACTAGGGCGGATTGAGTAATTCCTAAGTAACTACTCCATTGATTCAAATTGATCAACCTTTTATCTCTTTTATTTATTAGTTAGATAACTCTATTCTATCTTTGATTCTTTTCCTTAGTTTTAGGGTTTTGAGAATTGATTTTGATTTCCAACGTTTTCCCTGTGGATCGACTCCCGACTTCACCGCTATTTCTACCTAGTAGTGTAGTGATTGAATAAGGATTATAAATTTAATATTTGATTGAGTTTACAACGTTTTAACGACGACGTTTGTGAGCGATCAGTGCCTTGTCTTGGTTATGCGCAGGGCTCGACTTTGCTCGCTGGTGAGAGTTAGCTTCTGCTCACCCATCATTTGTCCGATGAAGCCGCGGAATGCGCGACAAGAATCAATCATGTGGCTATCCGAGAGATGCTACTTGCACTTGCCGCTGTACGCTTCCTCGGAGAAGTACGGGGCGAGGAGCCACTTAGCCATCACGAACAACTCGTTGGCTACCTGCCAGTAGCGTGCGCTGCGGGATGCGACCTACACTGCCTCTAATTGTGAAGTCAGGTCAGATATCTCGATAACATTTGTTTCAATATACGATGCGCTGGAAGGATGACTATCGACTTTAGCTTTAGGGGGTGGGCGGCGAACTTCAGTTTGCCGGCTTCGATCCTATCTTCGATTGTATTGCGGAAGACTACACAAATTTTGGTGGAATGTGTCAACACACCATGCCATTTGCAGAACTCCTTCCCCCTCAATTTCTCAGGGTCTTTGATTTGATGTTGGAGTTTGATGCGTTTGTTAGCCACCAGCCAATTGACGATTTTGTCGGCCTCGACTATGTCGAAGGAGTACTTGCGCGTTTCTCCTTGCATGGACTTAGGAGCCTCGATGTTGAGTCGAGTTAAAGTCTCACACGTCAATGGGTTTGCCTTTTCGAACTCGGCATGGTCAACCTCTAGGCCATCAAGCTCCTGGTGACTGGTGTCGTGTGAGCCTCTCCTCCGAGATGATTCTTCTCGGATCATTTGCTCATACCTCGAGGCCCTCTCAGACAAATTGAAGAGGTCATTAAACACCATTCCTTCGAACTTCTGCTGAAGCTCCAAGTCGAGTCCGTCCTGGGCCAAATTGACGGTCTTGCAGCTGATCTTGGCTCGGCGGAAATGGGAGATGAATTGCTCTGTCGTCTCCCATGGCTTTTGTCGGATCCGAGCGAGATCCACCATGGAGATCCCTGGGTCAGTCTTTGAGAAATAAGCCTGGAACTGGCTCTATAAATCATCCCAGGTGAAAATAGACCCGTTGAGGGAAGATTAATGTACTAGGTGAAAGCTGACCCGATGAGGGATGTATGGAAGATCCAGAGTTTGATGAAATAATTATCACCATACTCGCGGCATTGGTGAGTGAATCTTGCCAAATGTTCTAGATCCAACATGTCGTTGTCCCATGAGAAGAAGGTGAACTCCGGCATCCTGAAGTTGTGCTGGTAGGGGTGTTCCCTATCTATGTATTCCGGGTATGGCTTTCGGAATATCGGTCGATAAACTCGAGGGATCTAGGGTCCATACATTTGCTCAACTACATGAGTGACGTACTCCGCCTCGAGTCGCGGGGGTTCGAGCCCGGGTCTTTTCCAGTTGTGTCGAGGTGGTCTCGGCTGCGGCCCCCTCCCATCCTCGTTGCTCCCATTATGATATTTGGGTGGCTCGGGTTGTTCTCGAGTGTAATGAGGTTCTGGTTGAACAAGGGATGGCATTTGTTGCCCCCCGGACTAGAAGAAAAAGGATGTTTAGTGAAAACACTTTGTGTCACTGCAAACATGGTTCTCGTCACTGAAGATTCTTTAGTGACGACAGTAGTGACAACAATTGTTGTAGCTTGTGTAGTCGTTGCTAATACGTTAGCGACGACAAATGTATCTTGTCACTGATAACTATTTTTTTTAGCGATGACAAATGTAGCTTGTGTATATACACTTGTCACTATAACTCGTTCTAAATCGGATGGGGTGTGAATTAGTGATAATATTAGTGACAAAATTCTTGTCACTAACTAATTCTTTCTGTGACAATATTTTTCTCTCATAACTGGTAAGGATTTAGTGACAAATATATATTAGATTTGTTGACACTAATTCACGTCACTAATTTTAGTATGTGACAACAAGTGTTGTAACTAATAATATTATCGGTGACAATATTAATTGTTTTCATAAAAGATATTGAGGAAGTTTTCGTCGCCAACATCCAACCACTGTGGGAGATGTACTTTGACGGAGCTTGCAGGCACTCGGGAGTGGGGGCAGGGATAATCTTCGTCACTCCAACACAAGCCTTACTCCCATATTCATTCGTGCTCACTTCGGCGTCATCCAACAACATGGCGGAGTACGAAGCCCTCATCATCGGATTGGAGATTGCACTGGAAATAGGGATGGATCCACTCACCGCCTATGGGGATTCCTAACTCATAGTAAATCAGTTTCTCGGCACATATGCAATCAAGAAAGAAGAATTAATTCCTTATTTCATCAGGGCAAAAGAGCTCATCAATCATTTCAAAGAATTAAAGATCCAACATGTCCCACGATCCCAGAACCAAAAAGCGGATGCACTAGCCAGTTTAGCTGCTGCCATGGTTCTCTCGCCCACAGAAACATTGGAAGTAAGAGTTGAGGAGAGACGAGTCCTCACTCTCCTGCTTGATGAAATTCCAAGTAGATACATGCCGGTGTTCATGAACGTCGCCTCTGCGTCAGATATACAAATGCAAGACTGGAGAACCCCCTTCCTCGACTACCTAAAATCCGGGATACTTCCTGTGAACCCCCAAGAAAGATTGAGGATAAGAAGAAGGGTCACAAAATACACCTACATGGACAACGTGTTATACCGAAGGTCCTATGATGGACGCCTCCTAGGATGCCTCTCCGATGAAGAAGCGGCGTCAACCCTTCAAGAAGTACACTCAGATGTATGCGGAGCACATCAATCAGGTCCCAAATTATATCACCAGTTGAAACATTTGGGGTACTACTGGCCTTCAATGGTGCGCGACGCCATTGAGTATGCTAAAAAGTGTCACGTTTGCGAAACTCACGCGAACATCAAACATCAGCCCCCAGAGCCGCTCCATCCTATGAGCATCTCATGGCCCTTCGAAGCATGGGGTTTGGATATCGTGGGTCCCATTCAACCATCTTCCTCAAAAGGTCACTCCTACATTCTGGCGGCGACACTACTTCTCCAAATGGGCAGAAGCCATTTCCTTAAAAAATACAAGGGGGGAGACAATAGTACAATTTATCAAAACACATTGGTTACCGATTTGGGATCCCTACGAAGCTCATATCGGATAACGGCACGCCTTTCAAAAATAGAGACATGGAGAGGTTTTGTGCCAAGCACAAAATTAAACACCACTTCTCGTCGGCATATAACGCAGCGGCTAATGGACAAGCGGAGGCCTTTAACAAAATCCTCTGCAAGCTCCTTGATATCGCTCAAATGTGTTTCGCACAGCGGTCACGGTGCAGTACAACATAAGAGAAGTCGAACCCACAGAGAGACAAGCAGAAACGATTCGAAAACACAAATAACAATATATTGATAACAATCAAGAGCTTAAGAGCTAACTAAACTAAATTAGATCAAAAGATTAATGCAAGATTAACTAAAGATATCAAGGTTTTAATAAGGCTATGCATAAGGAATCACTTCACTCGAATTTAGGTTCTTCTCTTCTCAATGGTTCATATAATACTCAGTTAAGGGATTCACATTGATGTGCTGTCGCAGGCACTCAAAAATAAATCCAATACTCTTCAAAACAAATGTAGTAGTGCGAGTACGAGTCGATCCCACGAAGAGTGTTTAGTCTAGTTTTGTGCTTAGTGAACAAAGATAGGGGGGTTTTAAACGTGAGGAAAAACAATAAAGAAATAATCTAAATAAAAGAAACAAGTTGAATCAAGAGAACAAACATTGGTCTGAGTCAACATCCACCATCGGAATCCAACAACTGATCATAGATGCAAGTATTAATCAATTTATACTATGAATATTCACCGTCCGAATTAAATTCGAATCTCTCCTCGATCATAGTTAATTAGAAACAAGCGATCTAATCAACCCTAACTACTAGACAACCTAAGACAAGCGCTGTAGATTTAATCTAGTAGCAGCGTTAAGAATAGGGAGATCGATGAAGCTAAACAACACAAGTACAAGCGGTTGCATTTAATCTAGTTGAATATTCTTCCTAAGATCTAACAAGATCTGATCAGCAGTAAATTATTAGATCCTAGTTGCTTCGCAGATTAGAAGGATCAAACAATTCCGGATTTGATATCAAACCTAGCAGTAGATCACCAGGAATAATAAACTAGTAGCGCTCCCAGCAATTAGACAAGACAATCATGAAGATAAACACAGAAGAACATTCAATACTCATCTATAAACTGAACAATAAAAATAAATTAGATCTCACAGTCTCATTGATTCTGAGGTTTCAGTCTCCTCGACCAAGGATCAAGATTTAGCCACGCAGGGCCATCGAGAACAATCCTCAAAAGATTCCAATAAACAAGATAAAACCTAGAAAAAATATAAAGAAGGAGAAAGAGCAGCCAAAAGTGTCCAAGAATCCCCCCTCAAACCCTAGAAAGAGTCCTATTTATAGCATCAAGTGTATCCAACCTCGGATTAGATCACAATCGTTGATCTTCTTCACTGGGGAAAGTCCGATCGATCCAACTCGGAGTGTTGGATCGATCAGTCTCATTAAACTCTTCAACTTGTAGTCACGCCCGAGTCCGATCGATGGATGGATCGATCGAACTGTGCTCCTTTAGAAAGCATACATTCTGTCAACTTTAATTCCCAAGTCCGATCGATCGAACTTTAGGTGCTGGATCGATCGGATGCATAAAAATCCACCTTCTCTGGCTATTTTTGAGTCCGATAGATCCAACTCTAGGAGTCGGATCGATCTGGCTCAGTAGAAGGGATGGTTCGATCGATCGGACCATGTTCAGCCAAAAACTACATGTTCTGTCACGTTTTTGCAAGGTCCGATCGATCGGCGGATCGCTCCAACTTTCCAGCATATTACTGTTCTGCCATCCAGACTGCGCCATCGGTACTAAAATTGCCGTAACTTACTTTAGGAAACTCGGAATCACGAACCGTAAAATTCTCCAGAATCTAGATTTCAAGAGCTTTCCAACCATATATGGCACATCCTCTGGTTCTTCATGAGCAGGTACAGATAAATCTTTAAAGTTAATCCATGCACTCTTTTCAGCTTCTTTTCGACTTAAGGACTTCAATTGCATCCTAAATAAAAATATAAGAATAATGAGTGTATTTAGGAACTAAATAAGCATAGGAGACTAAGTATTAAGGGATAAAAATATAACATTATGCATTCTCATCACACATCCCAATCACCTTAACCGGAAGATATGGAACTATAAACTTAACAAAATATATGATTGTCTCTTCCTATGACTGATTCTTCCTTTTATAACTATAACTTCATCCTGCCAAAACCTAAGAATATACGATACTGGTTGTAATTACAGGCAACATATAGAAAAAGTTCATCGGGACAAAGCCCTAACTCTATCTTACCAGATCTCTAAGAATACACAATACCAACTCTCACAATCGGCAATGCATAGCAAAGATTTCATGAGTTAAAGTAGGTAAACAATAGATATAATCCTTGAAGATTCAATACATAGAAAATAGTTTAACAATAAAGATTAAAACTATGAATCATGATGAAGAAGAAACCCTAATCCTCGCTAGGTTATCCGTCCGCCATGCCCGCGGATTACTCAGCCATGGATGGAGATTTCTTCATCTTCTACCTTCAGAAAAGGTCAGAAAAAGTCCTTCAAAAACGTCCAAGAAGCCTCCTTATATATGGGTATGAAACCCTAACTTTTATTTCAGCCTTTGGATTAAATCTGATAACTCGTATTCAGGTCCGCCTGACAAGGGATTGATCTTCTTCTTCTCTATTTCTCCGTAGCCTAGGTTGCCCCACGTAGGATCAATCTTCTTGAAGAGTAAGATCGATCTTCTTATAATTGGTTCTCTGTCAACTCTCCGTAGCCCAAAATGATTGATCTTTGGAAGGGCAATGATTGATCCTTTGAAAGTATGCACTCTATCAGGATTAAATGCTTTTAGAAGGTCAATCTCTTCCTTTCATGAAGATCGATCCTTTGAGCATCAAATCAATCTTCATCTTCCGTAACTGCTTTGTCTGCACCTCTTGTACTCAAAATAGCATATCTTCCTCTAGGAAACTCCAAATCACGAACCGTAAAAACTCTCGGAAACTAGACTTTCAGAGATTTCAAACCATATATAGTACATCAGCTGGTTCATTCCGAGAAGGTACAGTTTTGGCGTTAAAGACCCATCATTGCTTCAATTTCCTGCATAATATAAATAACTTTGTGAAGCAACATATATGGACGAAATCATCTATATTAATCAAGAAAGCTCAGCAAATAAGCTGCTCTTAGTCATGTTCAGAGTGCAATTTCATGCATTCATCACACCCCCCAACCAGCTTATTGCTAGTCTCTAGCAATTCAAAGCGCATAAAATATAATTAATCACACTAACAGTTCAAGGATGTAGATATGCATGATAAAAATTCTGCTTTATCAAGTCAATAGTGTTCTATACAATACAGAGCATGAAAACTTCTTATACTCATACACATACTACCAATACATGAAATTAACTTCTATATTTCGAACATGCTAATCACCAGCCAGACGGACACCTGTGATGTGACAAATAAAAGTTACATACAAAGGCAACTTCTACCCACCATTAGTCCAAACACACCACTATCTCCGGAACCAATCATCCAACCCTCACACTTTAAGTACAACATGCTCTTTCTTTCTCTTTTTCTTTTTCTTTTCAACTATCAGACACTTTCCCTTTTCACGTGAGCACTCTCCGCTTCTTGAGGCGTAGAGACCCGGTTACTTAGCAAAACACTTAATAGTTTCTTTTTTGGCTATTAGTGGTTCTACGTTTTTACGCGAGCTCCCCTCTTCCTGAGGTAAGAACACCAGGTTACTTAGTAGATCACTTAATAGTCGTTTAGACACAGCTTGATCAAGCTCCAGAACTTTTTGTTTTTTTTTCTCTGCATGCAATACTCAACACTAGCCAAAGTTGAAATCATGGTCTAGATTAACAATAACATGCTCATTCCTCTGGTGAGTATAATTGCCACTGCACATAAAGTGTTCGTGTGTGAATCACATGATGTTCTACCTTTAGGTCATCACACATGCAATCAATGTATAAGCCAATCCATATGAAAGCAACATGTATAATAAGCATAAAAAATTCAGCTCATGCATAATTTCTAGTAACATGCTCAATTCAACACTATTAAACCCATAAAGTAGCATGCATAAGGTCATGCATGCCTAAACCCCCCAACTTGAAATTCACATTGTCCTCAATGTGTGCTAAGTATGGCAATAGAATAAAATAGGGTGTGGGTTTCAATTTTGAATAGAATAGATAAGAATTATAAATTAATATAGAAGCGATGCCACCTGATAGAATAAGCGAATATCTCCCCACGGCTCCTCATGGTGGCCGAAATCTCCATCCCAATGATGGCTGGCCAAAATCTCCAAGGGAAAGCAGGGACTGCTCGAGCACCTAAGAACAAAAGCAAAACAACCCGAAAACAAAAGCAAACATGCAAGCACACAACATAAAAATAACTCTAGCATTCTCAAGCATACAAGAAAGCAAATCGAGCAAACTAAACTACTATATAAGACAAGGATTTTTAACCGCGCCCTTGGCGGGAGTGCCCTGGCACGATGATATGCAAAATCAGTATGTGCCATGACCAGAAGGGTTACCTTTAGTAGTATCACCAAGGGTAATTCACCATGTGAATCCAAGTGGCATATAAGAAGTAGGAGAACTAGCTTTTGCATTCTAACTCCAACAAATAAGATAGCTGGATCTCTCAAATAGAATTATGTGTCATCATTGTGCTCAAGAGCCAGTGACTCATCGAATGACCCATCAATAGTGTCATCATGCTTGTGGTCGAGGATGTTAAGATCACAAAATCTAAAATAAATCCGTCGAAGTCTAAAAATTTCTATCAAGGTCATGTTCTTCCTAACTATCCAAGGAGATGAAATAAATACAGGAAATATATCTCGTGGCTTAGAAGCAATGACTTGAAGTTCAGCCGATGGAGGTTCAACGAATACATTGTCATGGTAGTCTTGGTAGTCGTCTGGATCTTCCTCGCTGTTGACCGGCCCGTACTGGAGTATTTCGTCTTCTTCCAAGTGATGCGTCCATCTGAGTTCGTGCACGCAGAAAGATGTGATTAACTCACATAGTTGGCGTGCCTTCTCCTAGTCCCTCCTAAGTAACTGCACAATGAAAGAGTCAAAATTAGGCTTGGTTTTAACCTCCTTAAATAAGTCCAAAATCTCTGCCATAGAAAGTTGAGGAGAAACATGTGCATCGCCAGCATTAGAGGAATGAATATGTGCATTACAAACATTGAAATCATGAGCATATGCATAGTGAATGTTAGTATCATGAACATGCATTTGAGTGCTAAAATCATGTGCATATGCATCACACACATTAGAATCAATTGCTTGTGCATCAATAGGACTAGAATTTTGAACATGCACACTAGCACTACAGTCATGAGCATATGCATCATCAACATGAACATCTTGAGCATGTGCACCATAAGCATTAAAATCATGGATGTATGCATCTCAAGCACTAAAGTCATTGACACATGCATCATACGTGTTAGGCTCATCAACATGCACATCATGGGAAGTAGCAACATAAGTATCAAGCACATAATCATCATAAGCACTAGGATAAGAGTAGAAATGCTCATTGTGTTGAAGATAGTTGTTGGATGTTAAGGCGACATTCGGATGCTTGTAGGATTTGGCATCGATATCACCATGATAATCATCCCAACGCCCCGGAACCGTCTGTGTATAAGTCGTCTCCACAAGCTCATTCAAGTGCTTTATAGCTTCGTCTGGATCAATCTTCAGAAACTCACCCTTGCATCTTGTTTCAAGAATTTGACGTCCATGCTCAGTTAATCCATAATAAAAATAGCTAACTAAACGCCAACTAGCATAACCATGCTGAGGGCATGAAACTATTAAACTGTTAAATCGCTGCCATGCATCACATAATATCTCATCATCCTTTTATGCAAAGGATGAAATCTTTCTTTTCAATGCGTTAATCATATAATTAGGAAGATACTCATTGACCGAAACATGACTCATTCTATGCTCCTCCCTCAATTCATGTATACTTTTCTTACGAACTGTTATTCGAGACAGTCCATTTCTCGACTTCATAGAAGATGACCTCAAATAGTCTTGATATAATTCATTTTACATCATCTTTTTGTTCAGTAAGTAAAAATAAAACTAAAAATCGAAGTAAAACTAGAAAGAAAATAAAGAAAACTAAGGAAAAAAAATAAAAATCCAAAGAAAAGGGAACAAAGTTACCGCCTTCGATGTCCCCAATCATCGTGATATGATGATCCTGACGGTTTTCTGAACCGTCTCCCCGGCAACGGCGCCAATTTTTTTTATCGCTTAAATGTGTCTCGTACAGCGGTCGCGGTGCAGTACAGTATAAGGTAGGTCGAACCCATAGAGAGACAAGTAGAAAGGATCCAAAAACACAAATAACAATATATTGAAAACAATCAAGAGCTTAAGAGCTGACTAAACTAAATTAGATCACAAGATTAATGTAAGATTAACTAAAGATATCAATATTTTAATAAGGCTAGGCATAAGGAATCACTTCACTTGGATTTAGGTTCTTCTATTCTCAATGGTTCATATAATACTCAGTTAAGGGATGCACATCCCAATCACCTTAACCGGAAGATATGCAACTATAAACTTTACAAAATATATGAATATCTCTTCCTACGACTAATTCTTCCTTTTATAACTCTAAGTTCATCCTACGAAAACCTAAGAATATACGATACCCGCTATCACTACAGACAACGTATAGTAAAAGTTCATCGGGACAAAGCCCTAACTCTATCTTACCATATCTTTAAGAATACACAATACCAACTCTCACAATCGGTAATGCATAACAAAGATTTCACGAGATAAAGTAGGTAAACAATAGATATAATCTGATAAGTGCATGAAAGTGCACTTTGAATAGCCTTATAACTAGTTTAATTACTGGATATTTCATCCTTAATTAGCCTTTTTAGTACTATTTTTATACTTATATGTTGCTTCACAAAGTTATTTGGAATATGCAGGAAAGTGGAGCTAAAGAAGCAAAGATATGTCATATTCAACATCAAATCTGTACCTACTCAGAACGAACCAGATAATCTTCTATACATTGTTGGAAAGCTCTTGAAGTCTATTTTCTAGAGAATTTTACGATTCGTAATTTGGAGTTTCCTAGAGGAAGATATGCCATTGTTAGTACGAGAGGTGCAAGAGCAAACAGCTATAGAAGAAGCAGATCGATCTGATACAAAGACGATCGATCGCTTTTTGTGCTCAGACACTGACAGAGAGTTGACAGAGGACCAATTATAAAATGATCGATCTGATCCTTAAAAGATCGATCGGAACCTTAAAAAATCTTGAAGTGACCCAGTCTACGGAGAAAGAAGATCGATCCTTTCCCAAAGAAGATCGATCTTAGTCGGGACGAACCAGGTTACGAAATTTGAGAAAAGAAAGAAGATCGATCTCTATCCTGAAGAAGATTGATCTCTTGTCGGACGACTTGAAAACGAATGGACCAGATTTAATCCAAAGGCTGAAGTAAAGTTAGGGTTTCTTACCCATATTTAAGGAAGTCATCCAAGACATACGGGGGGGGGGGGGGGGGGTCGGCCAGCACTATTGGAGGAGTTTTGGAAGCCGGAAAGAGGGGAGAAGACCGGACGAAGATCTAGGGTTTTTCTTTCTTATCTTTCTTATGAATATCTTGGTTGTTTTTATGAACATGAGTGGCTAATCCCTTTGCTAAGGAACCGATATAACCCTAACTGAATCATTCTATGTTATTGGATCATGATTATTTAATCAGTTTATTTTCCTTGTTTCATTCATTATTATAACTTAGATCTTAAATACCTTTATCTGGTCAATAGACGTATTATAGATTGTTTTATGTGGGATTGGGCGAGGGTTCATTCCCTAATCTTGCAGGATCTTTGAATGAATGAGGTTATGTCAAGGCCGGGTTCAAGCTAAGACAACTCTTGGTTCATAATTGTTCTTCAGAGGTTAATGGATTCTTGATTAACACTTAGTTATGGATTCATTAGCTAGGGTTAATTGAGGGTACTTGGTGAAGACCGCGATCGAACGGATCATCATACCGGAAGAACGAGCCGTTGGAATTAAATTGAGATTTTGTTGATTCAATGCATAGAATGAGGATGTTATGGTGAAATCAAATCCTTAGTATTCATCCATCATATTTCCATCGTTTTCTTATTTCGTTATTAGATCTTCTATTTTCAATACTTCATATTTCTTCCTTTACCTTGCTTATTTTTTTTCGTCTATATCCTTTAGCGTTTTACTCTAATAATCTCTACAAATCTCTGTGGGTACAATACTCGTCTTGTTGCTATACTGATCACTCCGATTCGTATACTTGTGAGATATAAAATTTATTCATCATAATGCTTGAAGATTCAATACATAGAAAAGTGTTTAACAATAAAGATTAAAACTATGAACCATGATGAAGAAGAAACCCTAATCCTCGCTAGGTTATCCGTCCGCCATGCCCGCGGATTACTTGGCCATGGATGGAGATTTCTTCATCTTCTACCTTCAGAAAAGGTCAAAAAAAGTCCTTCAAAAACGTCCAAGAAGCCCCCTTATATATGGGTATGAAACCCTAGCTTTTATTTCAGCCTTTGGATTAAATCTGGTAACTCGTATTCAGGTCCGCCCGACAAAGGATCGATCTTCTTCTTCTCTATTTCTCCGTACCCTGGGTCGCCCCGCGTAGGATCAATCTTCTGAACTCTGCATCTGCCCTAGGTACCTGCCCCAACTGAGGTATCAACACGCTACTCAGGCCCACGCCGTGAGTCACGCCCAACTGCTCTGCGATAAGTGCCTAGCGCCCCTTGCAACCAGCACCGTCGATGGAACGACTCCCGACAACTAGCACTCGAGCATCCCATGGGATCCCTCCTAGAATAGCAGTCCAGGCTACCTCCAATAAAGAACTGGCATGACACCACTGCCGAAACAGCTAAACTCTGCCAACGGCTACCCTGCCGTTTCTCGAAACCCGAAACAACAACCCCGAACTCACAACGACCACCGACCAACTGCCTGGTGTCAACCCTCAAGTCACCTGTCCCGGTATCCGGAGTACAGTCCAGGGTGACCCGCTGTCACTCTAGCATACTAAGTCAGATGATCCAGTCAACCGCATGTGACCATGTCGTGCAAGTACCCAGAACAGAGGAGGGTACTTGCAACAACTCCACCCTCCAAGGGTAGGTGTCAGAGAAGAACACGTGAAACTGTTCTCAAAACACAACCAATAGTGTTCCTAGTGACCCTGACAAACGTCACTATGCATCGCTCCCTGGGAAGGCAAGAAACCAATAGCTTCCCAAGCAAGCGATCCTCTAGGATGTCCAAAACATCCGAGATTTGGGACATCTCCTTCAACCAGTCCTCTACTACTGAAGGATCTCCAACGCCGCCTATGAACCTCAATCGGTTCGCCTCTCAACATTTTGAGAGTACAGATGCGACACACGTCCTATTTCCCACTCGCTCATCTCCGGCTCAGGTGTCACTCCCCGACCCATAAAACCCATCCAGACCAGGATGTGAATCGACTAAATCTATTTTCAAAATCGAACGGCGAGAGTATCCACTGTATTTTCTCAATTTGAACCATGTTTAATTTTTAATCTTTGTAATAGTTTAAAGCGATAAATCTAGCAGTTATAAAATCAACATAAGTATTATTCAACTATCACAAATCTCACAATTTACAGGTTTTGATATATCATCTATTTTACCAACCCTCAATACATAATTTATACAGCTATTCAAAATTCTTTAAACAGGGAAATTATACATTTAATATCACTACAAATGTACAACTATTAATAAAAGGGGAAACTCCATGGTCCTCGAAACTCCAAGTCTACGATTACCTCAAGAACGTCATGCCATCATCTTTGGAAGACCACCTGAAAAGGATGGAACTGCATCGACATGCAGCCCGGGTAGGAGTGAGAAACAAATCTCAGTAGGTTCTACTCTACTCTACGTCGTAATAAAGGAAGGGAAACTACAAAGTCACGGGTTCTGTTTCATCTCTAAGGGAAACTCACATTATGTCCACCGCCTACCCCAGGGTACGCGGCCTGTGACCTGCACTGTCAACTGTCGTCCCTCTTAACAACCAAGTGCCCAGCGCTAAACAACAAAGGGCGTAGTACCCCGGGTAGTACGTAACTTCCTTTAACACAGATACCGAGCATGAGACGAGAACTCTGGATGACCTCTACACCTCAATCAATATAATATATTATTCCAGTCCGATTTCACAATAATCCTCGAATGATAAATAATCAGTCAGCATTACAATCGCATCGTAAACCACTATCTACCCAAGCCCGGTCCTAAGGCTAGATCCGAGATACCTGAGAGACCGGGATCGGCGAAGACCCTATTCACCCACGCCCTAACCTTATGCTCTAATGCAAGTAAATGCATGCAATGCTCAGGCACAATTACAGAAGTATAAGCATTCAAGAGTATGTCAAACCAAAATACAAGTCTTGGCATAGCTTATAGCATGTCAAAGGGTAAACATAGCAATGGTCTAAAGCGGTTAAAGATCTTGTAAGGAATTATTTCTTGATTCCATATTTGTTGGTAAATTTTGTTGATTTAATATTTATAGATTGGTTATATGGTTTATACAAGACTCATTCAAGGTGATATGGATCAAGTGGGATCAAATTGGTTCAAGACAGATCAAATTGGCTCAAGCCATTTCAAATTGGCTCAAGACAAGTGAAGTCGGCTCAAGGTTAATTGGGGTCAAATCGAGTCAAAGGGATTTGGATAAAAAGATAGAATGCCCTAGCTTTTGGATAAAAGTGAGGGCATCAGGGCTTTGGGGGTACGGCCAAGTAACTGAGAGAGGAGATCTGTGCGGAAGGAGGGGAAAGAGATCTGTGCAGAAGAGGAGAAAGAGATCTGTGCGGAAGAAGGAGAAAGAGAATAAGAAAGAGAGGTGTGCGGAAGAGCTGTGGAAGAAAAGAGAGAGAAGCATATAGAGGTTTGGGAGGAAGAAAAAGAAATAGAGACAAAAGGAGAGAGCAGCCGTGGAGAGAGAAGCTCAACAATTAAGGATTTTGTCTTGTAGTAGGAATTTGATTCCTAAATCAATTCCTCTCTAGATTGATGGGTGGTTGCCGAACTAAATAGATTGGAGAGACGCACTGTTGGAATTGAGAGAGATAGAAGAAGAGAGAGGCGGCTGTGAGGAGGAAAGAGAGAGAGAGAGAGCTGTAGAAGAAAATAGAGAGAAGAAGAGAGGTGGCTGCGGAAGAAAGAGAGAGAGAGCAGAAGGTGGAGGCAATCAATCAACAAAAGTAGACTTACGGACCGTGATTCGAGGAGTCGAGCAACTGCGAGGACGACGATGTGTATCTGAGGAGTTAGTACAGTGAGTCTTATGAACTTGTGTTAATGGTACTCTTGTTTTAGGTGGATTGGTTTCGCCTGATCCTGTGTTGGATCCATGGTTTTTTCCCATGACGGTTTTTCCACATTAAAAATCATGTGTATCTTGTCTTATGCTTGTTAAATTCAGTTTATATTTGCTTTTATATTGTTAGGGTAATTCATGGGGTGTAGATTTTTTCAATTAGTAATAGAGCAGGTCTTTCTATAATTGCTAGACTTTAACGCTAGAAGTTAGAAAGTGATCTTAGCGACATATAGCACCCATTAATTTACCCCAAGAAGGAGGTTCTTCTGGTAGACCACCTTTATTTGATGACTCTAATTATGCCTATTGGAAAGCCCATATGACCATCGTTCTAAAATCCCTTGATGATAAAATTTGAATGTATGTTGTGTCAAGCTGGACTCACCCTACTATTACTATAGATGATGTGACTGGACCCAAACCTTTTAGTTCCTGGGATATGAAGGAATTGGAAGAGAGTGGATGGAACAATAAAGCAATGAATGCTATTCATAGTGCATTGACAATTGAAGAGTTTAGGAGAGTTTCTACCTGTAGGTTGCTAGGGATGCCTGACGCATACTTGAAGTTACCCATGAGGGTACTTCTTTGGTTAAAATTGCTAAGCTTCAGGGTCTTATTACCTCTTTTGAACTTCTGCGTGTGAATGAGCATGAATCTTTTGATCAATTTTACTCTATATTGAGTGATATTGTTAATTCTTGTCATAATATTGGTGAACCTATGTCAAAATCCAATATTATTAGGAAGATTTTGAGGTCTCTACCTGAAAGATTCAGGCCTAAAGTTACTGCAATTGAGGAAAGTAGGGATATTGACAATACTGATGTTGATGATCCTGTTGGTGCATTGCAGACTTATGAAACTACCTTTGAGCGTCCTAGAAAATAGAAAAATCTTGCTCTTAAGGTTAATAGAGATTCTGAGAGTAACTCTAGTAGTACTGAGGAAATTGCTTTATCAACCAAACGCCTAAAGGAGATTATGAGAAAGAAAAATATATAAACCTTGGTGCTAAATAAAGGCAAGGACAAAAGCGAGAGTTTGAAAAACCGTACTGATAGGAAATCTAACAGGAAACCTCAAGCAAAGAAAGTGAAATGTTATGAGTGCCATGGAATGGGGCACATTGCTAAGGACTGTCCTAATAAAAATGACACTAGGTACAAAGACAATAAAAGTAAAGCTTTGAAAGTGACATGGGATGACACTGATTCTTCTTATTCTAGTGAGGATGAGGATGAGCATGACGATTGTAATAATTTTATTGTTTTTCCTGCTATTATTCATAATGCTTATTGTTTTATTGTTGACACTAATTCTGAGTCTGATAATGAGTTAGCTGGTGAAAATGTTAACACTATTCATGCTCTTTATAAAAAGGCCAATAATGCTTACAATGATTTGGCTGACAAGTATAATGAGCTAAAGAAATCTAGATTTGAATTGAAAAGCAAGTTCAAAATTTCTGATAAAGAAAGAGTAGTTATTGAACTTGAGATGACTAAAGCAAAAACTGAAAATGACTCTCTTCGAGTTGAACTTGAAAAATGCCGAAAAGACTTGCATGATTCTGAAGTGTCAATAACTGAACTATATGATAAAGTTAAATCTTCTGAATAAAAACTTAATGCTTCTAATCAATTGGTCGAGACGATGAATGCAGGTATACAAAAACTAGATGAAATATTGGGAGTTCAAAGGACCGGCCCTGCAAAATTCGGATTGGGCTATGTTGGTGAGTCCTCTAATTCTAGAGGCAAAGGTAAATTTAACTCCCCCACAGTTAAGTTTATTAGAGCTGAGAATACTTTACCTACCATGAGTGTTTCTTCTCATGCTATGCCTAAAAGAAAATTTCCTACTTGTCACTTTTGTAGTAAAGTAGGACACATAAGGCCTCTATGCTATAAGCTTATTGGGTTTCCTATTTCTAATTTAATTTCACCAAGCATGTGCATGTGAGACAAACTCAGTACTTTCATAACAGGTTGCCTACTACTTGTAATTCAAATTTTCTACATGCCTATTATGCGTAACTATATTAGTTAGGTGAAACCTATGAAAATGAAGTCAATTTGGGTCAGGAGGAGTGATTTAAGAGGCTCAATATCTAATTCTGTCATGCATACCTCTGATGTCCATAAGACCTCTCAGGGGTGTCTCTTATTGATTGATGTCCTCATCTGGCCATAGACTAGGCTATATTAATGCATATATTTGCCCAGTCTATGCTATTTTTTCATTTTATTCTTGTGTGTATTTTGTTTCCTGGTTTGTGTTCAGTGTGTAGTTTGTTGTTCAAATTAAAAAAAAATCTAAATTTGGTCCTGGTTGCAAATGGATAATAAACACACATTATAACTGAACACTTTAATTCATCTATAAGGATAGTTTTGTGCATGTTCTTGAAGGACATGTGACGTTACTTGGATTTTGATACTTATTTTGTTGGACATTTAGTTCATGTTTTTTCTCTAATACATAGCTTCTGTATGTGGTGCCTTGTTTACAACCTTGAAGATGAAAAACAAGTTACCCTCCTTGTATCATTTTATATCATCCATCCTATTGTATTCACATTTTATGAGGACTGAAACTTTTAAGGGCAATAATCTCAAGACAAGCTCTTGTTGCTATGTGCTAAGGCTAACCCTATGTGTATGTGGAAAAGGCTGCCAGGAAATGAGAGTGAAGCTTCCCAATGTGTGAATGTGCAATGTTCACTTCACTTGTTATTACAAAAAAGAAAAGAAAAAGAAAAAGGGAGAAGGCTGCCTCCCCATGATTGAAGTCGTCACAATGCAACTAGGGACTTTTACACTGAATATGAAGGGGTCCGTCCTGAGTTTAGAGCCCTTATTAGTCGAGGTCGCCATAATCTACTTTCCCTGGTCGATAACCCGAGTTTTTATTTGTCAAGTAGTTGTGGACATTGCATTATGTACTTAAAAGTCGCACACACTCATGTTTGGCTTTCCACTATATGTATCAATTTATTGAGTATTTCTCCTATGATTATTCATTCTTGTGCATACTATCTCTATGTGATGATTGACAAGTTGATCAGTTTTTTGGTTAAGCTGATGTTTATTTGGTTCTGCATAGACCTTTCTTTGCTCAAATGACCAAGAGTTTGCTTGAGCTAAATCTGTTCTTATCCGACCAGCTTTCAATGTATTTGATTCATCTCTCTCTTAAGCATGACCTGTTTCAGAATCTTGTGTTTTTTATCACTTGTGATGGTTGAAGAGTTTCGTGAATGCATGTCTTTGGGTTGAGGGGGTGCCTATGCTACTTTGTTGAGAGTGTTGCATGATTTTGTAGGGCTTTGTCCCTAGATTTCAGCTTTCATGCCAACTTTTTTTAAGTTGTTTTCACACTTGCACATCACATGATCGGTTGATTGTATGACTGAAGTCTTGAGCAATCTAGTTTTTTCTGATTACTTACATGTGACTGGTTCTTGTGATTTACATGCTGCTATAGCTAAAAATTATTATCAAATTTAGTTTTCTCATATGTGGACATGGGTGGTGCAGCTTGTTTGGGTTCACATCATCTTTCTCATAGGCTTTCTGATGATATATCATGTCACAAATCTGATTCCATATTCGTCAATTACATCTTGTTATATATTCTTGTCTTGTGTTTTGAGACACCAAGGGGGAGGTTTCTAGTGCTCTTTTGGTCAATCTGACAAAAAGGGGGAGTGGTATAGTAGTATATTGTTGAAGTGTAGGATTTGAAGGAGTTATAATGCATTAGTCGTGTTTTAGTCTTGTTGAACATGTGTTATTGCTGACGTGAGGAGGAGCTGAATAGAGGTTATGCTTAATTGCTTTTATCTTCACAATGTGTTTCACTGGTATTCTTTTGTGGTGCATGTGCAACATGTGCAGGTGACAGTTTGGCAATTCATATTAGTTCTTGTATTGAACCATATTATGATTGTTTTTAGTTTGTGTATTGTATCTGGCTTTATTGTTTTGTCATAAAATTGTCAAAGGATGAGATTGTAAGGAATCATGTTTAGATTCCATATTTGTTGGAAAATTATATTGATTTAATTTTTAAATTAGCTAGATTGGTTATATGGTTTATACAAGACTCATTCAAGGAGATGTGGATCAAGTGGGATCAAATTGGCTCAAGACAGATCAAATTGGGTCAAGCTTGATCAAATTGGCTCAATACAAGTCAAGTCGGCTCAAGGTTAATTGGGGTCGAATCGAGTGAAAGGGATTTGGATGAAAAGATAGAATGCCCTGGCCTTCGGATAAAAGTGAGGACATGGGGGATTTGGGGGTGCGGCCAAGGAACAGAGAGAGAGGAGATCTGTGCGGAAGTAGGAAAAAGAGATATGCGAGGAAGAGGAGAAAGAGATATACGCGGAAGAAGGATAAAGAGATTAAGAAAGAGAGGTGTGCGGAAGAGCTGTGGAAGAAAAGAGAGAGAAGCAGAGAGAGGTTTGGGAGGAAGAAAAAGAAACATAGAGAAGAGGAGAGAGCAACCGTGGAGAGAGAAGGTCAACAATTAAGGATTTTGTCTTGTAGTAGGAATTTGATTCCTAAATCAAATCCTCTCTAGATTGATGGGTGGTTGCCGATCTAAATAGATTGGAGAGACGCACTGTTGGAATTGAGAGAGATAGAAGAAGAGAGAGGCGGCTGTGAGGAAGAGAGAGAGAGAGAGATGTAGAAGAAAATAGAGAGAAGAAGAGAGAGGTGGCTGCGGAAGAAAGAGAGAGAGAAGAAGGTGGAGGGGATCAATCAAGAAAAGCAGAGTTGTGGACCGTGATTCGAGTAGTCGAGCAAGTGCGAGGACGACGACGTATATCTAAGAAGTCAGTACAGTGAGTTTTGTGAACTTGTGTAAACGATACTCTTGTTTTTAGTGGATTGGTTTCGCCTGGTCCTACATTGGACCCGTGGTTTTTTCCCATGAGGGTTTCTCCACGTTAAAAATCGTGTCTCTTGTTTCATGCTTGTTAAATTCCGAGTTTATATCTGCTTCCGTATTCTTAGGGTAATTCATAGGGTGTAGATTTTTTCAGATCTAACTAACACAACAATGGCAACACAGGCCGCCATAAACAAGCAGTTACACATTCAATCTAAATTTCAGCATTACGACAGCACGCGCGGCCGTCATTCGAAATTCTACAACGGGCACACCTTCGGCCAGACAAATAACAATCAACAATTACCATTCACATAATCTAAGGCATACCTTTGGCCCATTTAATTATCTAAACAGCCGAAGGTGGCATGGCTCCCTTGGTACAACCACGAGCCCCACACGGGCTTAGATATACATATATGCATATAACACATATATAAATAGCATTCTAATAAATCACATTGATACTAAGCATATTTCACAACTAATTGCTAATTAAGCTAGAAGATTAGCAATTTAAATAAACATGTCGAAATCAAGGGATTAATCTCCCAAAACTTATCAAATCACACATGTATCTACTATATCCTGCTAAGAACATTAATTCAGGGTATTAGATGAATTAAACATGTACCAATTGACTAATCATGCCTTAATTATATATAATCGACAAGATAAGGGTATATCCTAGGTTTCACTATGTCCGTGCAATTAACATGAAACTTAGCATACATGTTCAATAATGGTTTTCAGGACGTGTATCCAAAATCCAATTCAAACGGACGAATGAGAATAGATGAAAACCACGTCCTTCGGATTTCAACCAAAAGCGATAAATGAACCGATGAAATCTTGTCGATTCCACGTCCAAACGACATCAAAATTGAAATGGAACTTAATCATATACTCAATTGCATGTCAGAAACATCATGTCGAAGAATTGGATGTAATTGATGTCTAATTTCCACTTAATTAGCTAGCTAATTTCACAAATCCAGTTTCGCAGCAGCTCCGTAGACAATTCACCAAAATTCGTATATAAATCCAAAAATCATGAAACCAACAGCAATTGGAAGTAGATCCAAGGATCGACAACTCTCATGAT